>CM035419.1:74716084-74726084 GCA_020310875.1 Ceratopteris richardii
ATCTGAGATTCAAATTTCATGGCCTTAACTGGACCTCTATATGTTTGGTCCTAGCATGACAGATAGGATTAGCTGCAAGGTGAAGTGAGCTTGTATTATCTCCAAAGATTATTGGTGATCTAGTATATAAACCCAATTCTGTATACAAAAGCTTAATCCATATGGCTTCTTGTGTGGCATTAGCCAGTCCTCTATACTCTGCCTTTGTAGAAGACAAAGCAATAGTAGATTGCTTCTTTCAAGACCATGAAATTGGTTTATCACCTGCAAATGAAATATACCTTGAAGTGCTCCTCCTATCATCCTTGCATCCTGCCCAATCTGCATCTGAATAGATCTTGATATCAATGTCAGAAGTATAAGGGAAATATAAACCATGATGTTTTGTACCCTTGAGATACTTTAATATTCTCTTAGCAACCTCTAAGTGAGGTGCTCTTGGTTTGTGCATAAAGTGACTTAGCACACTAACTCCATATGCAATATCTATCCTTGTTAAGGTAGCATAGTTCAAGCTACCCACCATACTTTGATAACCTGTAATGTCATTAACTTCATCACCTTCATGGGCACTTAGTTTTAGGTTTACCTCCATTGGAGTGCTTGCTACTTTGGCATCCTGCAAATGAAACTTCTTCAACATATCCTGTATATATTTTTTCTGAGTAATGTATATTCTTGAGTTAGTATAGACTAACTCAAGCCCAAGAAAATACTTCAATAGACCAAGATCATTGATCTTGGACTCCTTCATCATCTGGCTTTTGATTTGTCTGATTCCATTAACATCATTAGCTGTGAGTATGATATCATCAACATAAACATAAAGGTATATTACCTCTGAATTACTTCTCTTGATGAATAGAGAAGTGTCTGCCTTGCTCATGAAAAAACCTTGATCTTGGAGGTATGTAGTTAACCTGTAATTCCATGCCCTAGGTGCCTGCTTCAATCCATATAAAGCCTTTTTTAATTTGCAAACATATGTTACCTTCTTAGGGTCCTCATAGCCAGGAGGTTGTGACATATACACCTCCTCTGAAATTCATCCATTCAAGAAAGCATTCTTGACATCCAATTGGTACATATTCCAATTTTTTGACGCAACCACACTCACCAACACTCTGATGGTTGGCATCTTGGTCAAATGTGAGAATGTCTCTTCATAATCAATGCCTTGGGTTTGTGCAAAACCCTTGGCTACCAATCTGGCTTTGTACCTATTAATTGATCCATCAGAATTTCTTTTAAGTTTATAGATCCATCTGGATCCTATTACCTTCATGGATTCCTTCTTGGGTACTAACTCCCATGTATCACTCTCCTTGAGTGCTTCAATCTCCTCATCCATAGCTTCTTTCAATTTTGTCTTGGTTATGGCTTCTTCATATGATCCTGGTTCTTCAATTGACAAATCTTTGGCAAGATAAACAGAGTGTTTAGTAATAAGAGATGTATCATACCCATATCTGATAGGTTTCTTGCTCTCTCTTTGTGATCTTCTGATTGACTGATTTGAAGATTCAAGTATGTCTTCAAGCTTCTTCATCTTCATTTTGCCCTTGGACTTCCACGCCTTGAACTCTTCAAGGTTGATAGTGTCTTCATCTTCTGAACTTGAGTCTTCATTCTGAGTAGGTTCCTCCTTTGCAAGACTTGAAAATTCTTCTTCCAAATCATAGGGTAGTTTAACCTTCCTGCATTCATTCTCATACCAAGAATCATTTTCATCAAATACAACATCTCTACTCACCATGAATCCCTTATTGGAAGGGTTATAAAACCTATATCCTTTCTGATTTAGATCATATCCAATAAAGATGCACTTCTCAGCCTTAGGGTCTAGCTTACCTCTTATCTGAGAAGGAATGTGTACATATGCTACACATCCAAATATCTTGCAATGGTCTAGTGAGGGTCTCTTACCATGCCATGCTTCATAGGGTGTCATTCCATCAAGGGATTTTGATGGTAACCTGTTTATGAGGTAAGTGGCAGTAGAAACACTCTCTGCCCATAGATAGTTAGGTAACTTTTTTTCATTCAACATAGACCTAGCTGTCTCAACAATCAACCTATTTCTTCTCTCAGCTACCCCATTCTGTTCAGGAGAATACCTTGTGGTGATTTCTCTTTTGATGCCTCTGTCCTGCAAGAATTTTTCAAACTCATTGGAGAAGTACTCACCTCCTCCATCTGACCTTAGCCTCTTCAAATTCTTCCCTGTCTGATTCTCAACAAGTGGAAGATATTTTTTAAAGCAATTAAACACCTCATCCTTGTGCTTCATGAAGTACAATACAATCCATCTGCTATAATCATCAATAAAAGATACATAGTACCTTGATCCTAAGACTGAGGGGTCTTTGCTTGGTCCCCATACATCTGTATGGACAAGCTCTAGGTAGTCTTCATGTATGTAACCTTTCCTTGAGAAGGGTAACCTGTGAGACTTCCCAAATTGACAAGAACTACATTTATATATCATATGTTGTTTGGAAACATTGGGTATTCCAATAACACATTGATCCCTACATATTTGCTTCAAGGTTCTTTCTCCTACATGCCCTAATCTTTTGTGCCAAATCTCAAGCTCTGAAAGTGTTTGATCTTCATAACTGTATAGTGCAATATTCTTTGTGTCTTCTAGCTCAAAAGTGAAAAGTCTACCTGAGTTTTCTCCGTTAGCAATCCTCTTGAACCCATGCCTTGGATCCTCCACAAATGCTCCAGATTGGTTGAATCTAACCTGCAAACCTTTCTCCACAATCTGTCCAACACATCAAATTTTTGGTAATGGTTGGTACATAGAGTACCCTACTCAACAAGTTCTGATTTCCATCACAAGTCTTAACATTTCCAACTTTAACTACTGAGTGCTTGGTGTCATCACCTGTTTGGACTTGATGCTTACCTTTTGGTTCCTCAAGATCAGAGAGTGGTGCTACATTGCCAGCCACATGATTTGAGCATCCTGAGTCAATGTAGAATAGGTGGTCATCATTTGTACCTGATTTTGAAGTCATGTTCATGATTAGAAGAGAATCATCATGCTCTTCTGTATAGTTGTTGTAGTCCTTTCTGGATTTGAAACCTCCTTGGTAGTTGACATTGTAGTTGTTGTTGTAATTGTTGTTGTAATTGTTGTTGTAACCTTGGTGATGGTTGAATCTACCTCTTGACTGTGAGTATCCACCTCTTTGGTATCCTCTTCTTCTCTGATTCTTGTAATTCCTGAAACACTCGTGTAGTATGATTTGATAAACCACAAATGTTACATGGTGAGGAGTTATAGGATCTCCCCCTGCCTTGCTTACCTCCTCTGCCCCTTCCTCTTGATGATCTACCTCTCCCTGCATAGTTGGCTTGGGAGGTAGAGCCTTCATCTTCCAACTTCTTGTTCTTGCCTTTATCTTTAGACTTCTTATCTGTATATAGGGCAGAAGAGTTATTACCTTTGGATGTGTCTCCATTCTTGTTGACCTTTGCTTCATGAGTGAACAATTGTCCCATGAGAGTTGTAAGATCTAGAATTTGCATGTCCATGTAAAGGTCCATGGCAGTGGTGAAGCTTTCCCATTTGTCATCAGCCTTGATCCCATTGATCACTTGCCTTACAATCTGCTCTTCTTCAATCTCTTCTCCTATGCTTGTTAACTGATCTGCTACATCTTTAATCTTGGTCACAAATTCTGAAACAGCTTGCTTAGATTGCTTCTTTAATGTGGTGAATTCAATCCACAACTGATTTTTCCTAGCTCTTGTGTTGGAAGAGAAGTAAGATGACAAGGTTTCCCAAGTCCCTTGGAATGTCTTACAGTTCCTAATATGTGGCAAAAGAAAATCAAAGATGGAGTTGAGTAAATAAGACCTTGCCAATGCATCCTTAGCACACCATGTGTTGAGCTTTTCATGTTCCTCCTTGGTTGGTAATCCTCTTGTTTTGAATGAGGGCAATTCCTTATCTCCTGAGATGTATCCATAGAGACTCCTTCCTTGTAGGTAGGTCTTCATCCTCAAAGATCATGCTTGATAGTTGTTCTTGTCCAATTTATCAATAAATGAAGGAAAACCATCTCCCATTTTACCTTAGTTTGCTCTGATACCACTGTTGGGAAAGATGGATGGATGCTCCAAGAGATTGAGTAGGTACTGCCAAACCTGCTTTGTACCAGCCCCCTAATGCTTCAGAGTTGATAAGTAGACCTCCTTAGCTTTCCAATGATACCATAAAATGGCCTATGTACTTTGAAAGTGATGTGTGTAATGATTGAATCAAAACAGATAACTTTGAAACTCAAAATCTCATGAAAACCTTCTATTTATGTCTTGACAGCTTCTAGATCTTTTGCTCACTATGACAAGCACAGTAGGAATTGGAAAACTTCCTTTTAGGGGTATATAATTAGCTTAGCTAGCTAACTATTCCAAGTGGAATGATGTAAAAAGATCAACTATGCTCAGAGAAATCAATTTAGAAAATTAAACTTTACCCCGGATTTTTTAGGACTGTAGTAGACATTGACCAGTGATCACCTTGACGTGTATTTCTCTCAAATGGCTAAATAGAATCTCCTAAAATTTTGATAGTATGTAGAAAACGTCAAGCTGAATCCAACAAGCTTTAGATCATTGCATTTGGTGATGAATTGACCGAGATATGCACTCCCCAAGTTGACAAACTTTCAAGTAGAATGATAGAGAACTCACAGATTAATAATGTAAATGTATGTATTAATGAACACTTGTATACAATCCCATTGGCCTGAATATCATTGCCTAATGGTGTAGATAGGTGTGGGCTAGAGTGTAGGCCTCACACACACTCAAAATCAGTAAAGAGAAGCTCAGGAGTGATGAGTTCTAATCGCAACTTTTTCATGACCTCTTTTATAGAGGGTGAGTAAAAATTTGAATTCAAATTGAAACTTTTGGCTCCCTATGATCAAGCTCCTATATCCTAGGAGATATTCCTTCAATCAAAGAGCTAACTTTTTCCACGAATCCTTTTGGTAGGTGATTACAAAGATTCCAAGTCAATTTGACTTTTACAAGGAAATAAAGTTGTAAATAACTACTAGCAATAGTTCCTATGCTTCTCCATATGTGTAGGGTCTTCAATATATCCATCAAGCCAAATGTGTAGGCTTGTGAATTACACCAACATCTATCTACCTACCTATCTATCTATCTATCTATCTATCTATCTATCTATCTATCTATCTATATATCTATCTATCTATCTATCTATCTATCTATGTATCTATGTATCTATCTATCTATCTATGTATCTATGTATCTATCTATCTATCTATGTATCTATGTATCTATCTATCTATCTATCTATCTATCTATCTATCTTTCTCTCTATCTCTCTATCTATCTATCTTTCTCTCTATCTATCTATCTTTCTATCTATCTATCTATCTATCTATCTATCTATCTATCTATCTATCTATCTATCTATCTATCTATCTATCTATCTATCTATCTATGTATGTATGCATGTATGTATGTATGTATGTATGTATGTATGTATGTATCTATCTATCTATCTATCTATCTATCTATCTATCTATCTATCTCTCTATGTATGTATGTATGTATGTATGTATGTATGTATGTATGTATGTATGTATGTATTGTTGTGGTTAACTCCCTCTCATACCACTGATGGGACACTGCAACTACGATACCACTTTCGGTATGGTAGCTCAGATACCACTTGTTATGGTCGACGCGACAAAGACTCGAACCTTGTCAAGCCTACGTAAATCGTTGCGCCACCGAAGAGAGCTAAGCTAGAGTGATATTAGAACACCTCTATAATCAGCAATAGCTTAGCAAGGTTTCTGTCGCTCAAACATATAAGACTGTGTTTCAAATTCACTCAAAATTTGACTGGAACTTCACCGGACTGTCACCAGACTGTCACCGTAATTATACTGGAATCTTACCGGAATCAACTGCGATTCTATTTGTAATTACTTCAAGTATATAAGGAAGTGATGCGTGAACTTCCTTCACTGAATGAACTCTTTCTGAAGTTTAAGGGAAAGACTTCACCAGCTCAGAATGCCTCTTTCCGGTTAGACTTTGTACTGTGTGTACATATCCATTTCACCAAAATCTTTGATGAACTGATAGTAGAGATGTCTAGCTACAAGATAAGCTATCTCTGATACAAAGCTTTAATTTATTCTGCGAGATATACTTCATTGTTCTACCGAAAAACACGTTTTCTGAGGAAAACTGTAACTAACCAAAAAATACGTTTATAGAGAAAGTACCGGAAACACGTTTACTGAATCGAATTGTAACTGTTAACTGACTTTATATCGTAACATGAAAATACTCAGATTTCTTCACATACGAACATGTGTTTTCTATTAGAGAAGATGTGTACAAAGCTAGCTTGGCCTCTTCTTGCTCAAGCTATAGAAACTCTCCTACACTGAGTAGTTTCTTCTTACCACCTCTCTCATATGAATACCTGACATTTCAGGTTTCTGTTATTCATCTTTACATACGTGATCTCTGGCATCTTCTAACCCTATTCTTGATTTCTATATGCGCTCTATTCGTACTGCGCGCTCTTCTCACGCACGTTCTTGCTTCCACTCACTTGTTCTTCTTATGCACGTTCTCTCTTTATATACAGTTTGATTCGGTGTAAGGAACTCTAACAAACTCTGATTCTGGAAGATTCTACGTTGTACATAACGGTCGTGAATTTGTCCCTTCACTAAGGCTTTTGATTTTTTGAATACTTTGATTCCGCTTCTTTTTATCTTTCTTTTTCTTTTATGTCTGTCTGTATGCCAAATTCGTGAGTGATTCTTCAACAGCTCCCCCTCAATCACTAATTTGACTCTTCCTGTCTTTCATATATTTTTCTTTCTTTTATACGTGCCATTTCTTTGAATCTGCTTGTCTTTGTTCCATCCAAGATCTTTGTCAAAATATCTGCAATCTGATCTTTTGTCGTAGTGTATATTATTTATATCTCCTTCTCCATCACTTTTTCCCTCAGGAAATGATACTGAATCTCTATGTGCTTTGGTCTTGCATGAAATACTAGATTTGCTGCAAGATACAACGAGCTCATATTATCTCCATGTATGATAGGTATACCTTGATCAATACCCATGCTTTTGAACAAGGTCTGCATCCATATCACTTCTTTAGCTGCTTCTACAAGTCCTTTATATTCTGCTTCTGTTGACGATAAGGCCACTGTGTGTTGTTTCTTCAAACACCAGCTTACTAGCTTATCTCCTAGGTATATCATATACCCATGTGCTGATCTTCTGTCATCTTGACTTCCTGCCCATTCTGAGTCACTGAATGCTCTCAGCTTTGTATCTGACGTAAAAGGATAATATAATCCTTCCTTTATAGTTCTTTTGATATATCTAAGAACTCTTTGTCCTGCAACCCAATGTTGATCCTTCGGACAATGCATGAACTGTGAGAGAACTCGCACTGCATAACTAAGATCCGGTCTTGTTAGTGTAGCATAAATTAGACTTCCCACTAACGACTGATACTTCCTCATATCTTTAAACTCTGCTCCACTATATTTGTTGAGTTTATGATTTACTTCAAGCGGTGTTGAAGCTTCTCTGCAATTCTCCATGTTAAACTTCTTCAGTAAGTTTAGGAGATACCTTTCCTGCGAAACATATACACCATGATCTGTGTATGTGATTTCCATTCCAAGAAAGTATGATAACTTTCCTAGATCACTAATCTTAAACTCCTTTTCAAGTAATCTCTTTACTTCTTTAATTCCTTCATCTGAGATACGTGTGATTATAATGTCATCTACATAAATACAAATGTAGATCATACCTTCTTCTGTTCTCTTGATGAGTAGACTTGCATCTGCCTTCGAACTTTGGTATCCAAGTTCATTGAGATATTTCACGAGTTTGTAATTCCAAGCTCTTGGAGCTTGCTTCAGTCCATAAAGTGCTTTTCTTAATTTGCAAACAAAATTTGGGTATCTAGGACTTACAGACCCTTCAGGTTGTTCCATATATACTTCATCTGATATATATCCATTTAGAAATGCATTCTTGATATCTAGCTGACTTAGCTTCCATCCTTTTGATGCTGCTTTAGCAATCACTGTCCTTATGGTTGACATCTTTGCCACCGGACTAAACGTCTCATCATAATCTATGCCATGCGTCTGAGCATAGCCCTTGATAACCAGTCTAGCTTTGTGTCTGGCTATCCTTCCATCTGCAAGTTTCTTGACTTTGAAAACCCATTAATTTCCAATCACTTTCTTACCATTTGGTTTCGGAACAAGTTCCCATGTCTTGTTCTCCTCTAGTGTGTTGAACTCTTCTTCCATTGCTTCTTCCCATTGCTTCTTGCCTTTAGCTTCATCATAGTTCTGAGGTTCTTCATCATCTTTGACCATATATGCATAATTTTTTTGAGTTATGTACGAAGTATCATAAGAATACCTTGTTGGTTGTTTCCTTACTGTGTTTGACCTTCTTGGTTCAAACTCTTCATGTGTATCTGAATACACATCTTCATCAAATCCTTGTTCATCTTCATTTCTCATACCTGATCCGATCCTGGACGTACTTGCCTGCATATGATCTTCATCTCTATTCACCTGTACAATTGATTTCCCTTTCTCTTTTCTTTTTATCTCTTCTTCAAATTCTTCCGTTGTATGACTTTGACCTGCATACCAGCTTTTCTGTTCATCAAATGTAACATCTCTCGAAACAGTGAACTGTTTTGTTAGAGGACTCCATAACCTGTAACCCATCTGCTTTTCATCATATCCGATGAACACATATTTCTCTGCTTTTGGTTCAAGCTTATGTCTGAGTTGTGACGGTACATAAGCATAAGCTACTGATCCAAACACTTTGCAATGATCAAGTGTTGGCTTCTTTCCCCACCAAGCTTCATAAGGAGTCATTCCATCTAAAGCTGTACACGGTAATCTGTTTACCAAGTACGTAGCTGTATTTACAACTTCAACCCAAAGATAATTTGGACAATCCTTTTCCTTTAGCATAGCTCGTGCAAACTCAACTAGAGTTTGGTTCCTTCTTTTTGCTACACCATTTTGTTGTGGTGTATACCTGCAGGTTATTTCTCTCTTAATACCTGCATTCCAAAGATAGTCATTGAACTCTCGGGAGAAGTATTCTCCCCCTCCATCAGACCTCAGTCTTTTAAGCTTTCGACCTCTGAGTCTTTCGGCATATGCATGAAAATGCCTGAAAGCTCCAAACACTTCTGATTTCTCTTTCAAAACATAAAGAGTTATCCATCTTGTAGCATCATCAATGAATAAAACATAATACCTCGATCCGCTGATTGATGTAAGGCTTCCATGCGCATTACCCATGCGGGATAATTATCTCTGTCCAATTTATCAATTTGGACATGGTCTGCCATGATCTTCTTATTTCTGTTACTTCCGTTTGCTCTTTTGAGAGTCTTTCTGCTCTTCAAAATCTTTCTGTTCTGGTATCACTTCTTGGATCTCACGGCTCTGATACCACTGTTGTGGTTAACTCGCTCTGATATCACTGACGGGACACTACAACTACGATACCACTTTCGGTATGGTAGCTCAGATACCACTTGTTATGGTCGACGCGGCAAAGACTCGAACCTTGTCAAGCCTGCGGAAATCGCTGCACCATCGAAGAGAGCTAAGCTAGAGTGATATTAGAACACCTCTATAATCAGCAGTAGCTTAGCAAGGTTTCTGTCGCACAAACATATAAGACTGTGTTTCAAATTCACTGAAAATTTGACTGGAACTTCACCGGACAGTCACCAGACTATCACCGTAATTATACTAGAATCTTACCGGAATCAACTGCGATTCTATTTGTAATTACTTCAAGTATATAAGGAAGTGATGCGTGAACTTCCTTCACTGAATGAACTCTTTCTGAAGTTTAAGGGAAAAACTTCACCAGTTCAGAATGCCTCTTTCCGGTCAGAGTCT
>CM035419.1:74738584-74741084 GCA_020310875.1 Ceratopteris richardii
ATAAGCCCAATTCTGTATACAAAAGCTTAATCCAAATTGCTTCTTGAGTGGCATTAGCTAGCCCTCTATACTCTGCTTCTGTAGAAGCCAATGCAACAGTTGGTTGCTTCTTTGCAGACCATGAAATTGGTTTGTCACATGCAAAAGAAATGTATCCAGAAGTGCTTCTCCTATCATCCTTGCATCCTGCCCAATCTGCATCTGAATAGACTTTTATATCAATATCTCAAGTGAAAGGAAAATACAAACCATGGTTCTGTGTACCCTTGAGATACTTCAAGATTCTCTTGGCATCATCTAAGTGAGGTATCCTTGGCTTGTGCATAAATTGACCTAGCTCACTAACTCCATATGCAAGGTAGCATAGTTAAGGTAGCATAGTTCAAGCTACCCACCATACTTTGATAACATGTAATGTCTTGGACTTCATCACCTTCATGGGCACTTAGCTTTAAGTTCACCTCCATTGGAGTGCTTGCTGCTTTAGCATCCTACAAGTGAAACTTCTTCAACATATCATGTACATACTTTTTCTGAGTAATGTATATCCTTGAATTAGTGTAAACTAATTCAAGCCCTAAAAAATACTTTAGTAGCCCAAGATCATCGATCTTGAACTCCTTCATCATCTGGCTTTTGATATATCTGATTCCACTAACATCATTACCTGTAATGATGATGTCATCAACATAAACACAGAGATATATTACCTCTGAATTACTTCTCTTAATGAATAGGGAAGTATCTGCCTTGCTCATAACAAATCCTTGGTCTTGGAGGTATGTAGTTAGCCTCTAATTCCATGCCCTAGGTTCCTGCTTCAATCCATATAAAGCCTTCTTTAATTTGCAAACATAAGTTACCTTCTTAGGGTCGTCATAGCCAGGAGGTTGTGACATATAAACCTCTTCTGAGATCCATCCATTCAAGAAAGCATTATTGACATCCAATTGGTACATGTTCCAATTCTTTGATACAGCCACACTTACCAACACTCTGATTGTTGGCATCTTGGCCACAGGAGAAAATGTCTCTTCATAGTCAATGCCTTGGATTTGTGCAAAACCCTTGGCTACCAATCCAGCTTTGTACCTATTAATTGTTCCATCAGAGTTTCTTTTCAATTTATAGATCCATCTAAATCCTATTACCTTCATGGAGTCCTTCTTAGGTACTAACTCCCATGTATCACTCTCCTTGAGTGCTTCAATCTCCTCATCCATAGCTTCTTTCCATTCTGATTTGGTTATTGCTTCTTCATATGATCCTGGTTCTTCATTTGACAAATCCTTGGCAACATAAACTGAATGTTTAGTAACAAGAGATGTATCATACCCATATCTGATAGGTTTTTTTTGCTTTCTCTCTGAGATCTTTTGATTGATTGAGTTGAAGATTCAGGTATGTTTTCAAGTTTTTTCATCTTCATTTTGCCCTTTGACTTCCATGCCTTGAACTCTTCAAGGTTGATTGTATCTTCATCATCTGAACTTGAATCTCCATCCTGAGTAGGTTCCTCCTTTGTAAGTTTTGGAAATTCCTCTCCCAAATCATAGGGTAGTTTGACCTTCCTGCATTCATTCTCATACCAAGAATCATTCTCATCAAAGATCACATATTTGCTTACCATAGATCCCTTATTGGTAGGGTTATAAAATCTGTAACCTTTTTTATTTAAATCATATCCAATGAAAATGCATTTTTCAGCCTTTGGATCTAGCTTACCTCTTACCTGAGAAGGAATGTGCACATATGCTATACATCCAAATATTTTGCAGTGATCTAAAGATGGTCTCTTACCATGCCATGCTTCATAGGGTGTCATACCATCAAGTGATTTAGATGGTAACCTGTTTATGAGGTAAGTGGCAGTAGAAACACTCTCTGCCCATAGATAGTTGATAACTTCTTCTCATTAAGCATAGATCTAGCTGTCTCAACAATTAACCTATTTCTTCTTTTAGCTACCCCATTCTGTTCAGGAGAATACCTTGTGGTTATCTCTCTTTTGATGCCTATGTCCTGCAAGAAGTCTTCAAATTCACTGAAGAAGTACTCACCTCCTCCATCTGACCTTAGCCTCTTCAAATTCCTTCCTGTCTAGTTTTCAACTAATGCAAGATATTTCTTAAAACAATTAAATACCTCATCCTTGTGCTTCATAAAGTATAATACAGTCCATCTGCTATAATCATCAATAAAAGACACATAGTACCTTGAACCTGAGACTGAGGGGTCTTTGCTAGGTCCCCATACATCTGTGTGTACCAGCTCTAGGTAGTCTTCATGCATATATCCTTTCTTTGAGAAGGGTAACCTGTGGGAGTTACCAAATTGACAAGCACCACACTTGTAAATCATATGTTGCTTGGATACATTAGGTATCCCAAGCACACATTGGTCCCTGCACATTTGCTTCAATGTCCTTTCTCCTATATGTCCTAACCTTTTGTGCCAAATCTCAAGCTCTGAAAGTGTTTGATCTTTATAACTGTATAGT
>CM035419.1:74761084-74763584 GCA_020310875.1 Ceratopteris richardii
TATCCTAAAGTCTAAACATCTCTTGATAGAGTACCTTATCTCTTCAATTCTTTTACGAGAATTTAGAAGTTCAAGGTATTACCTCTAACTAGATTTTCTAGGTTTTTGATTCCTTCACATGATCACCTCAGAATCATGTGCTTTGCCTTGGAAAAAAAAAAAACCTCTTTGACAAAATATCAATCAGAATTCCAAGTTCTTGAATTTTCTCGAATTCAAGTTCAATTGGTTTACCCTTGACCAATTTTGTAGCGACAAGAGCTTTTGACTTCTTGTCTTTAGATTCCTTGCTTTACTGTTGCTTTAGGTACCTACCCCGGGGACTTTATTTAGGAATCTCTTTACTGCTTAAGTCTTAAGCATCCGCTCATGCTTTCTGGATTTGTACCAAAATCCCTTTAAGGATAGGTAAACACTTATGTTTTACCTTCCACAGACTTAATTACCATCTTCACGGTTGCAGACTACATTCTTGGAATTTCTTTACTCTGTTCAGACTTGGAACAGCTTACTCTTTTTCACATTTTTCCATTGAATAAATGGACCCTGAGTGAATAATTTCCTAAAAAGAATTTTATTGCCAATACTTGGGCAATCTACACAAGTAGTTCGAATCGCACATTCCTTGGACAATCATGGCCAAGATTGATCAAGTCTGGTTGATCTTGCGACTAAAATAAAGAATAAATCTTTATAATTAAGATCTCCTAACTATCTAAAGCTTCTTTGCTTACCTGCAGGATTTTTAGAGATCTTTCTAAGTCCAAGCATACACTTATGCCTCTCAGATTCCAAAGCTAAGAATCTTTGATATACCTTTAGGTTATATCACAAATAGGACTTGAAATACCACTTTTAGTGGTTTGGGACGTCCAGGGAACTACTTGGAGTATGAAAAATTTCATTCTCAAAACTTGAAAGAATGCCATTCTTCAAAGACTAGAGATTCCTTCTAGGGAATCAAATAACTTGAGCAAATGATTCATCTTGGAATCTTTTGCAAAACGAACAATTGAAAGAAATTCTTTCAAATAATATCCAAAAAATTTACTGATTCAATTGTATTCATTTCCTGAGTATCAAACTAGAGACTAAATATCACCTTTTGGATATGGTTTCCCATGCCACTATGAAAGTTTAAGTTGAACTTTCATTTATGTGATATCGACTTCTATTCTTGAGTTTGATACAAAACTCATTATTATTGGTCAATCTTCAGATGTTACTAGAGTCCTTTAAACATATTTCACCAATCAAAATTATGTTTAAAGTCCAAGCATCTATTGATGATTGATCCAATAGTAATGTTACTTTGAACACAACTTTGAACTTTATAACTTGTTTAGGAGAAGTTCATGAATTGAAAATCCATTTCTTGGAACTTTCTATTCCTAAATGAAAAGTTCACACTTGCTTCAAGTTTTTTAGGAACTTATATTATTTCCTAAAAATTGCTTAGCTAGTTGCATCATTTACCAGAGATGCAACTATAGAACTTAACATCCTTTTATTGATATCAAGGATCAATTGATGTTGAGGTTTAACCTTTTGATTTCCATCACCCCTTGGGATGAAATCAAATGAAAATTTATAAAAGCTTGATACCTTTATCTCTTGGCAAAACATTTATATCCTAAAGAGATTTTGCCTTCATCATTCCTTGAACCTATCATATAATATGAAGTTATATATAGTTTGGGAAGAGTTCATGAATCAATTAAGATCCTCTACTTGGAACATCTTCCTTCCCAAAGCTAAATTCATCTTGAACGTAGTAGGAGAATGATCTCACATGAAATAAAAGGCTTGACTATTTCATATCTCTATTCCAACAAGTTACTTACCGAGGTTTCATCATGAGATACAAATCTTGAAACCACAAGAAACTTCTTTAAAACTTTCGAAATCTTCTAAATAGAAGAGTGCGCATGGAACTTTGGAAATATAGTTGATGTTCTCATCCAACCTTGGGATGCTTGAGAAGTTACATAAAATATATAACTAATCAACTAAAGCTTTATCCGCATGACTTTCTAAGTACATCCAGGACTTAGAGTCATCATACATCACAAAAAGAGTTTGCAAGTAATTAAATTTTCTTGGTCATCAAGGAAATTTATTACTTAACTTTCTCTTAGTGCTTACTCATACCTAGCAAGACATCTAACATACTTAATTCTCATTAAGTATTTATGTTTGATAGTAGAGTATCGATTTGGGAAGAAATTGACTAATTACTTGAGTTGCAAACTAGAACTAGTCTTTGCAACTAACTAGTCCTTGGTCTTCCCTAATGTCAAACTGCGAGCTTTATAAAGTAAGCTAAATACTAAGAGAGTACATTCTTATATCTACTTGCAAACAGCATTCCATTCTTCCATGCAAATGCATGTATCTACATGCAAAAGCATATGTTCACATGCGTATGCATGCATGTTCTTTGCATGCTCAAAAAATAATACAATAATCATGCATGAACTTGATGCACGATTTTTTTATT
>CM035419.1:74811084-74813584 GCA_020310875.1 Ceratopteris richardii
CTTCTTAGGGTCCTCATAGCCAGGAGGTTGTGACATATATACCTCCTCTGAAATCCATCCATTCAAGAAAGCATTTTTGACATCCAATTGGTACATATTCCAATTTTTTGATGCAGCCACACTAACCAACACTTTGATAGTTGGCATCTTGGCCACAGGTGAGAATGTCTCCTCATAGTCAATGCCTTGGGTTTGTGCAAAACCCTTGGCTACCAATCTGGCTTTGTACCTATTAATTCTGCCATCAGAATTTCTTTTAAGTTTATAGATCCATCTGGATCCTATTACCTTCATGGAGTCCTTCTTTGGTACTAACTCCCATGTATCACTCTCCTTGAGTGCTTCAATCTCCTCATCGATAGCTTCTCTCCATTCTGATTTGGTTATGGCTTCTTCATATGACTCTGGTTCTTCATTTGTCAAATCTTTGGAAAGATAAACAGAATGTTTAGTAACAAGAGATGTATCATACCCATATGTGATAGGTTTTTTGCTTTCTCTTTGTGATCTTCTGTTTGATTGAGTTGAAGATTCAGGTATGTCTTCAAGCTTCTTCATCTTCATTTTGTGTTTGGACTTCCATGCCTTGAACTCTTCAAGATTGATAGTGTCTTCATCCTTGTGTCTTCATTCTGAGTGGGTTCCTCCTTTGCAAGACTTGGAACCTCCTCTTCCAAATCATAGGGTAATTTAACCTTCCTGCATTCATTCTCATACCAAGAATCATTTTCATCAAAGACAACATCTTTGCTTACCATGAATTCCTTATTGGTAGGGTTATAAAACCTGTAACCTTTTTGATTTAGATCATACCCAATAATGATGCACTTTTCAGCCTTTAGGTCTAGTTTAACCCTTATCTGAGAAGGAATGTGTACATATGCTACACATCCAAATATCCTGCAATGGTCTAGTGAGGGTCTCTTACGATGCCATGCTTCATAGGGTGTCATCCCATCAAGGGATTTAGATGGTAACCTGTTTATGAGATAAGTGGCAGAAGAAACACTCTCTACCCATAGATAGTTAGGTAATTTTTTCTCATTCAACATAGACCTAGTTGTCTCAACAATTAATCTATTTCTTCTCTCAGCTACCCCATTCTGTTCAGGAGAATACCTTGTGGTTATTTCTCTTTTGATGCCTCTGTCCTACAAGAAGTTTTCAAACTCATTGGAGAAGTACTCACCTCCTCCATCTGATCTCAGTCTCTTTAAATTCTTTCCTGTCTGATTCTCAACAACTGCAAGATATTTTTTAAAGCAATTAAACACCTCATCCTTGTGCTTCATGAAGTACAATACAGTCCATCTACTATAATCATCAATAAAAGATACATAGTACCTTGATCCTGAGACTGAAGGGTCTTTGCTTGGTCCCCATACACCTGTATGGACAAGCTCTAGGTAGTCTTCATGCATGTAACCTTTCCTTGAGAAGGGTAACCTGTGAGACTTCCCAAATTGACAAGCACCACACTTGTAAATCATATGTTGCTTGGATACATTAGGTATTCCAAGCACACATTGGTCCCTGCATATTTGCTTCAAAGTTCTGTCTCCTATATGCCCTAATCTTTTGTGCCAAATCTCAAGTTCTGAAAGTGTTTGATCTTTGTAATTGTATAGTGCAATATTCTTTGTGTCTTCTAACTCAAAAGTGAAAAGTCTACCTGATTTTTCTCCTTTAGTAATCCTCTTGAACCCATGTCTTCGATCCTCCATAAATACTCCATATTGGTTGAATCTAACTTGCAAACCTTTCTCCACAATCTGTCCAACACTCATCAAATTTTTGGTAATGCTTGGTACATAGAGTACCCTGCTCAACAAATTCTGATTTCCATCACAAGTCTTAACATTTCCAACTTTAACTACTGAGTGCTTGGTGTCATCACCTGTTTGGACTTGATGCTTACCTTTTGGTTCCTCAAGATCAGAGAGTAGTGCTACATTGCCAACTACATGATTTGAGCATCCTGAGTCAATGTAGAATAGGTGGTCATCATTTGTACCTGATTTTGAAGTCATGTTCATGATCAGAAGAGAGTCATCCTGCTCCTCTGTGTAGTTGTTGTAGTATTTTCTGGATTTGAATCCTCCTTGGTAGTTGCCATTGTAATTATTGTTGTAATTGTTATTGTAGTTGTTATTGTAGCCTTGGTGATGATTAAATCTACCTCTTGACTGTGAGTATCCACCTCTTTGGTATCCTCTTCCTCTCTGATTCTTGTAGTTCCTGAAACACTCATCTGTAGTATGATTTGATAAACCACAAATGTTGCATGGTGAGGAGTTATAGGATCTCCCCCTACCTTGCTTACCTCCTCTGCCCCTTCCTCTTGATGATCTACCTCTCCCTGCATAGTTGGCTTGGGAGGTAGAGCCTTCATCTTCCACCTTCTTGCTCTTGCCTTTATCTTTAGACTTCTTATCAGTGTATAGGGCAGAAGAGTTATTACCTTTGGATGTATCTCCATTCTTGTTGAGCTTTGCTTCAT
>CM035419.1:74853584-74963584 GCA_020310875.1 Ceratopteris richardii
TTGAAATTGTACATAGATAATAGAATTAATCATAGGAGGGGGAGTTTTAGGTTTAGACGGCTTAGGTTGAAGAGGCATCAACATGATTAGGTTAGTCAATTTAGGTGGAGAAGTTAAGATTCTAAGGAAGTAAATAATCTTAGACAAAAGTGGAAAATTTTAAAAATTAGAAAGATTATTCTTCATTCACATATTAACCTTGTACTCTATCATAGCATTTTTTATCATGCGTAATTGTTTGGAATTATAACAAAGTTCATATGATTACTAAAATTTAGGTCTTTCATAGTCCATATATGGAAACATGATAGTAGAATTCATTAGAAAAAAGATGCATGCTCATGATAATTATAGAGAGATACAAATATATCTCATTTATTCCTGATTATTCTTCGTTCCACTTTTGCATGGAATCAATCTGAATGATATTTAAAAATCATTCAATGCCCATAAGATCCAATATCATTATGGTAGGTTCCACAAGTCTAAATACTTCTACTTGAGTAGACATGGATGCTTTTATATATGGTGAATTATTAATTTGAGTGTAAAAAAAGTTTATGTTTCTTGAAGCCACATCTTCCATAGAAGTTGTTGGCATTCCATTGAACATTCCACATCTTCTTCCAACAAAGTGAAAGATTATGGGTCATGATAGAATGCTAATCAATCAATCGAGACATCCATTCCTTGCTACTAAGGTAGAAAGAGAGAGAGAGATAGTTTTCCAAGTTCCTACTTTATGTGCTCCCATCTTTGGAAATTTTGTACTCAAAAGATGATAAATTGAGGATCACTTAGATATTTGACCCTAAGATGAGGGGACCGTAAAAAATTATGCAACTCATCCAAAATCTTTTGATTCTCATATTATCTTTTGTTAATGTGATTTTAATTTGTGTTACGAATTAAAAAAATGCCAAGTTGCAAAGCATAAAACAATAAAGAGAGTGTATCTGAAGTTTGACCTCAATTACACTAGATTTTTTCTCTTTAAGGAGGTTTGACAAACACCTACTCCCCCAACTTTAACTTTGAAAGTAGAACTGTACAGGTGAATGAGCATAGTACCCACAAGAACCCCCTTGTATCCAACAAAGCAGAGTTTAGACTAGGTTACAAGTAATGGGCTAGGTTTCAACTGGTTTAGACTAGCCAAAGTCATTACATGTCCGACTCGGGGGTTGAACTCTAAACCTTCACCTCAAGAGGCCCAAGCTTTACCAAACTTAGGTGTATGAGATCTCAAGATTATTAAAAGATTTTACTAGAGCTTATCACATGTGTGAGTGTGAACAAGCTCTATGCAGTCCATGATTAGGTTCTAGAGTTTTCAACTCCAATAAAGTTTTTGAAATCATATGTATGTACTTTGTACAGAAACGAGTTTTAGCATCAAGAGTTTAATCTTGACATAATTAGTTTCTCTGTAATGAAAACGTAAAGAACTTCTTATCTTGGTCGAAGAAAAATGATGATGTTATTGACGACTATTATGGAAATGTGGAATTACAATGTGGAGTTCTAGGCATTAATAGTCTTAACCATAGGGTATGCATAGGCAGTTCAAAAGTCTGTACACTTTCGTTCAGTACAAAATAGTATACTTAGCAATATCAATCAAGAGATTTGTTTCTCAACGCATTGGTGTGCAAATAATGAGGAGGTTGTTTGGAGATATCTGTAAATATGGCCTCCATTTACATGCTGTACAGACATCCGGCTCAGATCCCGAATTTGTGAAGTCCCCGACCTTTTGATTCAAGCCACAATCCAAACAGTTCAACCATGGTTTTATTAGGCCGCATTTGGACATGAATAACATCAATAAACTGGCAATATTGAATTGTAGTTTGACACAAATAAAAATGTAAGTGTCGCTCAATCAAGACAAGGACTCAAAACAGTTTCAATTAAGAATTTTAAGAGCATGCATGCAAAGTGAATGAAAAGTAGGCCTAAGGGAATCAATGAGAAACTAGAATTGCGAAATCTGACTCCATTTGTCTATACATATTTGAGGTTTCATGAAAACCTGAGGTAGATGCGATGATGAGGGCCAGCTTCTTCTTCTTCCGAGTAGGATGGTCACTATCATGTCTCTTCTTTATCTGAGTAACACTGGTCACAAAGACAGTATCCATCAGGTAATTACAATGAAACTGAAAGAAGAAAAAAAAAAAGATTAGCTCCTTTTGATGTTTTGACAAGCGTGATCGGAGAATATGCGTTTGAGAATAGAGCTACGGAACACGTGTGTAGGTGTGTGTGCGTGCGCGTGTGCGTGTTAAATCGTAATCAAAGATTAAGGCGCAGTTCTATACATTTTCATATGCGCAGTGTCTATCCCGCTGCTTGTATACATTCTTCATGAAGTATTTTTGCTTGCTTTTGATAAAAAGCAATTTAATTGACTGCATAGTAGTAATCTGAATGAGTTATAGGCATGTCTTCTGATGCCAATTCCATAAGAGGACGTTTATTTCCCTACGTACTGTTAACATGATCTATATGTGTACCTAATAAAGCAATCGAACAGAGAAGAGGAATCTCAATACCTCACGAAGCAAAATGGGTCCTAAACCATTCGAAAAGCGTCCATGGAGAAAATTGAACCGTGTACCTCCATGGTGTTCATTTTCACGTACAAATGGTTCATGAAAGATCAAGAAAATAACAATACCAAGAGCTTAAGATACCTGTCCGACGAAGTCCAGCTTACTTCTTTTAGAAAGAGGTATAGTTAATTGAGCTACAAGCATCTTCCCAGGAAGATGATAATAGAAAGGTCTTGAGATTCATGTCTGACGAAGTGCAGCTTACCTCTGATAAACAGCAGTTTGATCGACTGTACAGTAATCTAGTTGAATTTCATGCATCTCTTGTAGATGCCACTTCCTCAAAAACTCTTTTAACTGTACGACACAAAATAATAATATGATCTGTTTTAATGTAAAATAAATACTGTACTAAAGGAGAGAATCACAAAACATATTAAGCGCCTTGTGGAATAAAAAATGGGTCTTAAAGAATTCAGATGGTGTCCACGGAGAGAGCGCGGATCGCATATCTCTGTGATTTTGAATTTTAAATACAACGGTGCATGAAAGGTCATGGAGATTAAAATAAAAAGGAGAGTTAGAACCATATCTCCTGAAGCCCTGCTTACTTCCCATAAAGTGGCTTGATTGACTATACAGTGATCAAGTTGAGTTACAAGTATGTCTTCAAAATACCACTTGCAGAATACTCTTCTATCTGTACAGTAAATGATCTGCATTCATACAAAGTAAAACACTGTGAAGAAGAATCGCAAACAATAGTCGGTACCTTAGGCAGCAGAAACGAGTTTCGCAGCTGCAATATGGCGTAGCTGTGTGGTTTTCCTTCTCAAATAAAACGTTTCATAAAGCATGGCGAAGATGATAATACAGAGGGCTTGAGATCCATGTCTCACGAAGTACAGCTTCTGATAGAGCGTGGCTTGATTGACGGTACGGTGACCTAGCTCAGATACATGAATGCTCTCAAAATGCATTTTCTTGGAAACTCTTCTATATATTTGTGCATCTTCATTTATACAGAATGAATTCATAAGTGAGACAGAACAAGTGAAACACCATAAAAACATATCCAGCAAAGCTAAACAGAAAACTGAAGGTAAGTTACGCGTTACAAGGTTTTCATGACATCAAAATGGCATGAATCGTTCTGACAACGCACAAATTGGTTTGGATCGAAATTCTCGGCATTCGTTTACATATGTATTTGATAATTCAGAATCAGCGGCATGAGTAAAGCGGAAGCAACAAACACCCACATTTCGATATGAACGAGAGAGAAAGGCATAGGGCAATGGAGGGGAGAAGATACGCATGGACTCCACATTTGGCTGCTGGTGACAGTAAAATAGAGAGCACGCTCGTTCACACGCCCCCCTTGGCGGATGTCGACGACTGTGCTCTCTATCTTCTGTCAACAACATCTGCACATTCTCCCCCTACAGTTTGAACCCTATATTCTCTTTCTCTCTCTCTCTCTGACTTTCACTACGAACATGGATCTATGACCGCACTGGCGGAAACTTCTGCATGTTGATCATTCTACAGGTGATGACCATGAGAAGGGCGGCATGAAACGCATCCCTTTTTAAGTATTTCCTCAGGCCTCATGCTTACTCTGTCTGCGTTGCTTAAGATCATTCGATCTGATTCCCAAAGTAAACAAAAGATGCCAAAGAACAAAGATGAGACCAACAGAAGCTAGCAAGACGTGGCAAATAATGGTGTTCTGATCAGGTCTGACGGTACATTCAATAGTACTCAGTACCCGTGCATGAGGTTTAGAGACCGGATTGCCTACTCTTCGACATCGCATTCAGCGTGTAGTCTACTTGGGACCGCCTCCATGCACCTCAAAATGCCTGGCTTTGTGATGGGGGAAACGGGGCCACGTTATTACAGATCGGATGCTTGAGGTACATAGTCTGCCACACCGACGCCAAAGAGAAAAAGGGGACGATGTCTCGGATACCAGAAATGGCGTACTTCAGAAATCTACGACGCCAAAAAAAGTTGCAGCTGGAGAAATCAAGCTGGAGATGACCTACATTAAGAACGCTGCTAAAACTCATCTGCAACCAAGCAAGTGCTGCTGTAATAAGGCTGCAGTGGTGGAAGACGTCATCTGTGCACAGCTTTCCTCTCCGTAGATACAGAAACTACGTAAAAATATATGCGACAGAAGATCGACGGAACCTGTAACATCGTTCCGAGAGTCCTGAGAGACAGAATTACCTTCTCGTGGATCACAACCAGAAATGCATGTACTTGGTTGACGATGAGGACAGCGTTGGAAAGCAGGCTGATGCATTTAATGGCGCTCAGATAAAAACCGTTTGTACTAATGATGTGACGTGAACGGGAACATCCTGAAGCACACTTTAGAAGATGGGCATCTTGGCTGCCATGTGGCACGGTGCACCCTTTACAGTACCTTCCTCATTGATTTATGAATGGCAGTCACTCCCATCTGTTTTTCAATTTTGACAAGAGAGTTCTCCCTCCGATAGGTTCAAGACAGGACTGATTTATGTCGTCTCTCTCTTCCTTTTTTTCCTTTTTTTTTCTTCAAATGGAGGTTCAGCCGAGGACTACTCCCCGGGCTTTAACTTTGAAATTGCAACTGTACAAGGAAGGGCATAGTACCCATGGGACCCCCCTTATCCCACAAGAACAGGGGTTTACAAGACTGGGTTGAACGGCGGTCACAACTACCGCAGGGCTAGTCAAATGATGGCACATCAGCCATATGCTTCATCATTCCATGTTATACATGTCCCTTACATGTGGTGGGCAGGGATTGAACCCTCGCCCCCGCCTCAAGAGGCGAGAGGCCCAACCAGCTGCCTTAACGGCGTGGGACTCCTCTTTTTCCTTAGAAATTGAGTTTAGGGTGGGTTGATGACACAACTAGATTTTTTTTTTTTGGAGGATCGATCTTTGATCTACTCGCCCATACGGTTTGAGAGTTGAAAAACAATGCACACATCTAGGGGACCTCTTTTAGGTCAATCTATAGGTATTGTGTTTGAGTTAAAGGTTTATGGTAGGACACGAACAAAATACAAGGAAGAAGTAGAAGCTTGAAGGACAACACAATACATAATGTATTACCAAGTGAATGTACAAGGATGAATGACTCGTTAGGGTTATAGATATGTATACAAACTGGGGGAAAAACCTCTTAAAGAGGGAAAAAAGTTCTCGGATAGTCCTAAGTGTGTTCAGACACATGAAGTATTTCGATGGCCATGCACCGTACTGCACTCTCCTTCTTGAGAGGTCCACGACGATATGCTCGGAGTAGAAACCGAGCTCCTGACTCCGCACACAGTACTCCGCACAGAGGTTGTAGAATACGCAGAAAACACAGTACACAGGGAGCACGACGACAGACTTCTTAGGTCTTACAAATGCGGTCGAACTTACAGTCTGTGACTGACCAGGCCACTATATGTTTTATTAAAGAACATATACAAAGAAGTGTCCGGTGGCCATTTGGCCTTTCGGATGGACACTAACGGTAACAATCTCCCACTAAAGGCCAATATGGCCAGAGTAACTATGGGAGAAAAAAGAAAGAATGATAAAGAATACCTGAGTGTAAGTATACAAACTATACCTCCCACCTGATGGGCATGTTACACAGTATACAAGTGACTGCGTAAGATCAAGAATCAAGTAACCCCCATCAAGTGACAACAGTGTCGAAAGCTATCATGTGGTAGAGCTTTAGTCAAAGCATCTGCAGCATTATCTCGAGTGTGAACCTTCTCAAGAATAATGCTCTCAGTGGCTAAGCAATCTCTAATGAAGTGATACCTCACCTCAATGTGCTTGGTCTTTGCATGATAGACCGGATTCTTAGCCAAAGCAATGGCACTCTGACTATCACTGAGCAAGTGAGGTACATGCTGAGGCAAACCCATATCACAAGCAAGACGAGAAAGCCACAATGCTTCCTTACATGCCTCACTTGCTGCAACATACTCTGCTTCTGTGGTGGAAACAGCTGTACATTCTTGAAGACGAGATCTCCAAGAGATAGCACCTCCAGCAAAATGAAAAATATACCCTGATGTAGACTTACGATTGTCTACACAACCAGCATAGTCAGAATCTGTGTAACCAATAATGGATGCTTTCCCTCTACCTAAGCATAGACACTTGTCCTTAGTGCCACTCAGATATCTCAAAATCATTTTGACCGCTTCCCAATGTTTCTTGCCAGGATTAGACATATATCTGCTCACAACTCCCACTGCAAATGCAATGTCTGGTCTCGTAGCTACCATAGCATACATGAGACTACCAACAGCAGACTGATAGGGAATTTTGGTCATGAATTCCTTTTCCTCATATGATTTGGGGCAGTCATCCTTGCTCAATTTCACATATGTGGGTAAAGGTGTACTCAATGCCTTTCCACCCTGCATATTGAATCGATGAAGTACTTTGGATATGTACTCACTTTGAGACAAGTATATGCATCTTTTACTCCTATCACGAGTAATGCGCATGCCAAGAATATGTTTGGCATCCCCCAAATCCTTCATATCAAATGTCTGACTCAACTTCTTTTTGAGAATTGACAAATCATAAGAGGACTTCCCAGCAATCAACATATCATCGACGTAAAGTATCAAGCATATCAAGCTGCCATCAGAACATCTCTTTGTGTAGAGACAATGATCCTCATTGCTCCGAGAATAGCCTTGGGACTTCATAAAAGCATCAAACTTTTGGTACCATTGTCTAGGAGACTGTTTAAGTCCATACAAGCTCTTCTTGAGCTTACAAACTAGACTTTCCTTGCCAGGAACTACATAACCCTCTGGTTGTTCCATATAGATCTCATCTGTAAGATCTCCATGCAAGAAAGCTGTTTTCACATCCATTTGGACTAGCTCTAAGTCCTCCATTGCAACGAATCCAAGCAACATGCGCAAAGTAGTCATCTTGACCACTGGAGAGAAGATTTCCTCAAAATCAACACCATGTTGTTGCTTAAAACCCTTTGCACTAAGTCGTGCTTTATATTTTGGAGAAGCACTATCTGATGTGAATTTCAGCTTATACACCCATTTACATGGTAAAGCTTTCCTGCCCTTTGGCAAAGGTACTAAGTCCCAAGTACCATTCTTGTGAATAGAATCCAACTCACTCTTCATGGCACGCTCCCACTTGACATGATCCTCTGTCTGCATAGCCTCTTTGTAGCAAGAGGGCTCACCGGCATCTGTTAGCATAACAAAATCTAAACCTGGAACATATCTATCAGGTGGATATGAGACACGTGCAGAACGTCTCAATGGTTGCTGAACAGGAACATGTGCAGACTGATCTGAATGGACATTCTCTTGAACATCCCTATGTGCAGCATTTTTATGCATGCTAACCGGAGGACTAGTATCCTCAAACACCACTCTTCTCACTTCAACCTCCTTAATCGGTTGTTTATGCATCTTAGACTCATTAAAAATGACATCACTACTTCTAAGCACTGACCGTGTTTCAGGATCCCATAAGCGATATCCAAATTGTCCTTCTCGACCATATCCAAGAAAAATGCATTTCTTTGACTTATGGTCCAACTTCTGTCTAAGATTCTTGGGTATATGAACATATGCTTCACACCCAAAAACTCGAAGATGATCATAATATGGTGGTTTCCCTATCCATAACTCTTGTGCCACTTTCAGACCTTTGGCAGTACTAGGTGAAAGGTTAATCACATGAACTGCAATCAATACTGCTTCTGCCCAAAAACCTTGTGAGAGGTTTGCATGATGCAACATAGAGACTAATCTATCTTGAATAGTTCTATTCATCCTCTCAGCTACACCATTCTGTACTGGGGTATAAGGAGCTGTAAACTCTCTACGAATCCCTCTACACTGACAGAAAAGGCTGAATTCATGTGAGGTATACTCACCCCCATTATCTGAACGTAAAGCCTTAAGCTTAGTTCCTTTTTCAGTCTCAACTGAAGCAAGCCATTTTCTGAAAGTAGGGAATACATCATCCTTCGATTTGATAGGATATACCCAGACTTTTCTAGTAGCATCATCTATGAAAGTGACAAAGTAAAGAGAACCACCTAAGGACCTAGTGGGCATAGGACCACACACATCTGTATGAACAAGATCTAAAGGCTGAATTGAAGAGTCAATGTGCGTTTTATGCACATTTCTGGTTTGCTTTCCATATTTACAATGCTCACAAAATGAAAAATCAGAGAAAGATAACACAGGTAAGTAGCCAGAACGAGAAAGATTTTCCATTCCACTACGAGATATATGGCCCAAACGACCATGCCAAATACAAGCCATAGGCTGTTCAGTAACAGCTAACAAGTGTTCTTTCTGTGATACAAATAAAGGGTAAAGTGAGCCAACTTTCCTTCCTTTTGCAATAACCATATTGCCCTTTGATATACGAAAGGACTGAGCATAGAAGACCACCTTGTAACCAAGGTCATCAAGTTGACCAACTGACATCAAACTGCGTGATAACTGAGGTACATGGCGTACATTATGCATAGTAAATTTTGAACCGTCAATGAACTGCACAACCACATCTCCAATCCCCACAACATCACACTGGTAAGAGTCACCAAGTCTCACGGTACCAAGAGACTGTGCTGCATAATTAGAGAACCATTCTCTATGTGGTGTCACATGGAAAGAAGCACCAGAATCTAGCAGCCAGGTGTGGGAAAGAGAATCAGCCATAAGTGCCTCAGATGGCACAATACTATCAAGTGTCAACACATCAGCATCATCAGAAATAGCATTAATTTCTTCAATCTTCACAGTCGAAGTAGATGGTGCAGGTAACTGTTTAACATGCCCATCAACATTGTCCTTTACCTTTAGCATTCTTTAATGCATAACAGTCTTTCTTCATGTGTCCTTTCTTATGACAATAATGGCATTCAATATCCCTCTTCCTTGATTTACTTCTGCTCTTATTCCGTTGACCATTCTTTTCCTTGTTCTTGCTCCTGCCACGTTGTTGATTCTTTCCTTGGTAAGAATCACGAACATTATATGCATCTCCACTCTGAGTGCCAACCATAGATTTTCTACGAATCTCCTCACTCAAGAGTGCTCCACATATGTCATCATAGACGAGTTTACCACCTGGTGCACTATTGCTAATAGCTGTGCAAAATGTATCCCATGATGATGGCAGGGTGCATAACAGCAATACTACTTTCATTTCATTGTCCATATCCATTTTCTGAGCCTGTAACTGGGAGAATATGGCATCAAACTCATTTAGATGAGCAGCAACACTATCTGTGTCCTTCATACGAAGGTCGTATAATTTTCTCATCAGATATACTTTATTTGATGCCGTCTCTTTTTCATATGTATTGCATAACTTCTTCCAAAGCTCCTCTGCACTTTCACAGTCTAATACTGTAAAGTAAACATTATCTGCCAGGTGCAAGCGAATGGTAGACCTGGCCATTTCATCTAACTCATCCCAATCATCTTCATCCATGTCAGAAGGCTTCTTTGAAATCCCATTTACTGGCTTCCATTGCCTTCTTTGAATCAGCACATCTTTAATATGATTCTTCCATAGAGCAAAGTTTGTGCCATCAAATTTTCGGATCTCAAAATGGTCTTTGCCCTGCAAGTTATAGCTCCTCGAACGCTAGCACTAGACCCTGATCCACCGAATGTGCTTGAGACCTCTGATGCCATGATCGTAGAGAACTGAATAGAATGATAATGGAGCTAGAAGAGTCCAAACACCAACAAATAAGTGTATCAAGGAGTAAATCGACCACTATATAGTTGACTAAACCAGAAATCTGGAAAAATTTTGCCAGAGTATCCTCTGCAAAATTAGCATATGACCAGTGTCAAAGTATCATAAAACTGCAAGTACTGACATGTCTACCTGCATAGTGAATCACTGACTCCACTACATATAATCAGTTACCCAATAGAAGCCAACTAGGCTTATCGAGCACCTATGAACAACTATCATACATCTCCTATGGCGAGGCTGGATAAGTCTTCCACCTGCATCACCAAAGAGACCCCGACATCTGGGTGTCTCCCAGTTAAGAAAACCTCACCACAACCCTCTTTATCAAACGTAAAAGGCTTTATGCAAAGAACGTAACCGCTATATCAATGCCCACATGGACGTACATAAGCGGTATCCACAGAAGCGTACATGGTGTGTATGTGCTCAATATATGCAGTAAAATGACACTAAAAGGCTGAATACACAGCCCAAAAACTAGCCAATAACACTTGCAAGTGTCTGTCAACTCTGATGTTTTAGGCTTTAAAAACCTGCATAAATTTGCAGCGACTGCTCCCACCAAAACTGAAAACCCCTCGAGAAACCTGTAGTTTTACGAGTGTGGCTGAAAATATAGCCCCAAAGGTTGATATTTATTGTCTGAGAAGTACAAGGAACACTCTTCTTGATGTTCTTGGGCCTTTGTGAAGAGAACCACGTGCGAAAGTACTCCAAAATGGCTCCAAAAACACCCCAAAATTGCTTCAGAAATAGGCTTTAAAAGCAAAAATGAAGCTTTGAGGCACCAAAACTTGTTCAAGGTAATGTCAACCTTAGTCTTTCCGCTTCTTCAAACACCACAAGAGTGTAGCTTAGTGGCAAGAGATTGCCACGGTTAAGCGAGCTCTGGGGGGAACAGTACTGAGATGGGTGACCTCCTGAGAAGTACCAGGAACCTCTATATTCCTTGATCGTTGAGGTCCTCCCTCGCGCGCAGCCAACGGCGCCAACGGTGACTTCGGTGACTCGGATGACAAGGTATGCCAAGGTCTATGCCTTGGTCGCCGCCTTAGTCGAAAGCCTGGAGGCGGGGGGCTCGCTTCGCTCGCACAAAAGGAACAAAGCTTTTTGCCTCGAACTGCTCTGATACCAGTGAAGTATTTCGATGGCCATGCACCGTACTGCACTCTCCTTCTTGAGAGCTCCACGACGATATGCTCGGAGTAGAAACCGAGCTCCTGACTCCGCACACAGTACTCCGCACAGAGGTTGTAGAATACGCAGAAAACACAGTACACAGGGAGCACGACGATAGACTTCTTAGGTCTTACAAATGCGGTCGAACTTACAGTCTGTGACTGACCAGGCCACTATATGTTTTATTAAAGAACATATACAAAGAAGTGTCCGGTGGCCATTTGGCCTTTCGGATGGACACTAACGGTAACAACACATCACTTCCAAAATATATCAACAAATCCTCCCTAGGAGTGATGTAGTGAACAAGGAGCTAGCACTCATGTATAAGGAAGCGCCAAGCTATGTGGAAAGAAATTAATCCACAAAAGGAAGTAAGCCAAGAGCTTTGTGGAAAGCTTCAAACTTATCCCTAGGAAGACCTTTGTGAAAACATCTGCAATACTATCATGTGTGGGCACATAAACCAAACTGATCTCTATAGCAAAGAACCTCACCCTCACATAATGATACTGCACCTGAATGTGCTTTGTGCAGGCTAGTCTCTCCCTTGTTTTTTTTCCCAGAAATTGGGTTTAGGGTGTGTTGAAGACACATTTGGATTTTTTTTCTTTTTGGAAGATTGATCTTCGACCTACTCTCCCATAAGGTTTGAGAGTTGAAAAACAATGCACACATCTAGGGGACCTCTTTTATCACCTACATTTAGGATCTAATGTTAGGTTAATCTTGTATACCCATTTAGTGCGAATGGCTTTTTTTCCTAGAAGTAAATCACATAAAGACCAAGTACCATTTTTCATAATAGCATCATATTCTAATTGCATAGTAGCCATCCAATTTTTTGAATTTTGTGTTTCATTAGAAGAAATAGGCTCATTCTCATCATAAAGACTAGAGGAAGCCAATGCATAGAAATTTGATGCAAAGGAGGCACTACGAGAGCTTGAATAGGTACGATATGACAAAGGTTCATTTGTTTCCATTGATGCCCATGCAAAAGGCCAAATGGTTAGCGGATGCTTTTGTATATGTTTTATAATAGAAAATATAGTGTTCTAGTCAGTCACATACTGTAAGTTGAATTGCATTCGTAAGAACTTGGAAGTCTAAGCTCACCATATATCCAATTCATTAGTGGCATCATGATTATTAAATACAAAGATGTAAACACATCCTTGTCTATCCTCATACCTGCCATCTTTGAATTGTGCCATAGACATTAAATTCAAAGGTATTTCTAAGTTCCTTAATCTAGTGAGTTCCTTATGCATTCCATCATGATACACATAGGCGCCAAACCTATTTGTATATGCGTACTTGAGAATATTCTTGTAATCACCTTGTCAAAGGTTTCAAGCTCCAAATTATGGTGTTTTTATTTGAGATACAGGTGTATAACACTCTACAGAACTGTCACTTTGATAATTTTAATATATTCCAGGTCTCCTTTGGATATATATATTCTCTTTGATGAGGCCAAACGTCAATTTCATCAGATGAAAATGCTCTTTTTTGGTTTATTTTTCTATTTGTCTTTAATTTTATAAGCTTTCCAAATTTATTTTTACTTTTTTTATGGTCTTTAATTTTAGCTCTTCTCAAGCTATCGATCACACACTTGTATCCATAAAATTTGTTTTTTCCTTCCAACCAATCTTAAGAAAATTAGGGTTTTAACTTCTTTAAGACTAAAACTTGATTTTGTGGATTTCCAACAAGCATGGCTAACTCTTCACCTTCACAACCCCTTGGAGTGAGTTCCTCTCAAACTTTCCACCAAATTCAACTTTGAATCCAAATCACAATTCTTGATATAAATTGCAATTCTCTCAATCATAATTTTCTCTAGTTGGTGATCAAATCATTTTTTTTATTTTGTTACTCCTCATACAATTGCATTTTTCTTTCTCAAGCTTAATTATCCGCAAAATCATGGAAAAAATGCAAATTTTTTAGCAAAAGCATGATTTTTTATCAATTAGAGAAATCATAATTCCCTTAGTGAATCACAATTCTCACAATAAGCCATTAGCAAAAATGATTTTGTGAGTATCATGATTTCATGGTCATGATCGCAACTCTCACATAGAATCATGATTGTCTTCACAATCACAATTCTCTATAGAGAATCATGATACTTTGAGAAAATGATGATTTCCTTGAGACCATCACATTTCTAAGTCATGAAAAAATCATGGTGCTAAGATCATCATTGAAATTTCATTTTTCACACACATTTGTATATGCATGTGTATGTATATGCATGTTTACACACACATTTGTATGTACACATGCATATACATACACACATATGTGCATACACACATGCGTATGCATGCATACATACATACACACACATATGCATACACATACTTACATACATATTACATACACACATACATATTACATACACACTCATATACATATTACATACACACATGCATATACATACACACACATATGTGCATACACACATGCATATGCATACATACATACACACACATATATATGCATACACATACTCACATACATATTACATATACACATACACATACATATTACATACACACTCATATACATATTACATACACACATGCATATGCATACATACATACACACACATATGCATACACATATATACATACACACACACATATACATACACACACACATACATACACACATACACACACACATACATACATACATACACATGTACATACACACATGTAGAATATAAATAATTAAATATCTAAGAAATAGATCTTTAAATTTTTAGGATATATATATATATATATATATATATATATATATATATATATATAAAATTAAATATATCAAAAATAGGATTTCTTAGTTTTTACACATAAACACATCTTAAATAAAGTATGTAATTAAATGTATGTAAACATTAGAGAAAAAATCTAAATAGATGAAATATAAATAATTAAATTATATATATATATATATAGGATTTTTGAGATTTTACACTTAAACACATCCTAAATAAAGTATGTAATTAAATGTATGTAAACATTAGAGAAAAAATCTAAATATATGAAATATAAATAATTAAATATCTACAAAATAGATCTTTAAGTTTTTAGGGTTTATATATATATATATATATATATATATATATATATATATAGTTATATATGTATATATATATGTGTGTGTGTATGTATGTATGTATGTATGTGTGTGTGTGTGTAAAATTAAATATATCAAAAATAGGATTTTTGAGTGTTTACAAGTAAACACATCCTAAATAAAGTTTTAGGATTAATATTAATTTATACAGCAAAATATATTCTAAAAAATAGATTTTTAGATTTTTTAGGGTTTTTATATATATATCCTAACATCTCCACATGGGATCAGATGGCATCTCCATGTACACCTTGGGGAGCTCATGACCATGATGACTCCAAGATATATCGCATACGTGATGGAGCTCCGATGATGGATGGGACTGGAAAGTCCATGCGTCAATGCATACGATACCTTTGCTCCATACAGTTTGGACTCTGTCATGTTGAAATGGAGCAAATACGATAAAGATTCCAAAAATTATATCACACAGTCGAGATATGAAGAGTGCTGGCCAGCACATGGGCATCTTATTGTGAGCTCAGAGTGGATTTAGCACATGGCATGTGAGGTGATGTCTCATCAGTGGTCCGAGGCTCTCGATGCTTTCAGAGCAGGCTTACTGAAGCCTGTATGGTTAGATGCTGAGGAGTGGGAATCGATTCACGATGAGCAACAACATACTCCTGATTGATATCGTCAGCAGTGAGATGCGGCAGCCACACATTTAGATACGGTTGGAATGTCACATTTGAGTAGCAGTGGATACGATAGTATGTGTTAGTAGTTTGTAAGTATCATTTTAATTATTGAATTTGTTTGTGTTAAGCACATCATGTATGTTCATCTAACATTTTGCATATTTATTATAGGAGTTGGCAATGGGTCATCCTCCAATGCAAACCGACGAAGCTTATGGATATCGTCATGGATTGGCTGCACTATTGGAGGACTTGGAGGGACGTGATGCGATCATTTCATGGGTGCATCTATGATGAGGTGAACTTATAGCTTGGTTTGGTATTTTTAGTTGTTGTTTATAAATATCATGTTAATTTGTCTCATTTTATCCATATGCTTTGTTGCAGGAGTGTAGGTATAAAGGTTTTGATTCCTTTGAGCATATGTATGGCAGTGCTTTGCTACAATTTTGTATTACACTCATATGTGGCAATGGTGCACCATAATTTTGTATTCGGTTCTTATATGGAAGTGCTTTGCCACATTTTGTATTTGGCTCATACACTACAAGAAATACGGGCGTATAGCGACGGTTAAGGCGACAGAATTTCGTCACTATAAAATTGCAACTTGCATCGTAATTAGCATCGCGCGCCAACAGTCGATTAAACGACGCAGAAAACAATGGTATTTGCGACTTGTGACGTGACGGGATTGCGACGTTCCCATAAAACGATGCAATTTAAAAGCGTCGCATAAGCGACGCTTTTTTGCATCGCGTAGGCGATGTTAGTTGCCATCGCATAAGTGACGGTAAAATTGTCCCCTATTTGACGACGAATAGCATCGCTTACACGACGATCTGTTGACGAACAAAAATTAAAACGTTGGAGGCTCTGCGATCGGCATTTTCACACATCCGATCGAAGAGCTCTCCAACGTTCGCAATTGCGCTGCGCTTACGAGCTGAAGCAAGTATATGCAGAATTCTTGTTTTGCATAAGCTCTCTCTTATTGTCTCCCTCTGTCTTTGTTTCTCTCTTTCTTCATCTTTCTCTCTTTGAATTCTCTCTCTCTCTAGATCTCTCTCTCTCTCTAAATCTCTCTCTCTCTCTCTAGATCTCTCTCTCTCTAGATCTCTCTCTCTCTAGATCTCTCTCTCTCTAGATCTCTCTCTCTCTCTCTCTCTCTCTCTCTTTTCTTTCTCTCTTTATTGCAGGTTATTCAAGAAGCTAACCAAGCAAAAAGTATGGCTAACAATTGTAAGTACAATTTCTATTCTTTGTAGATCATTTGAATTGTGTTATTTTCATTACATAGCATACTCACACTTATTGATATGCACTCATACACTTATACATGATGAAGATGCACTTTCACACATATACATATATACACATGCACATACACACACATATATACACATAGATACATGTGCACATACACTTAGACATACACACATATACACATGCATATGCACAAACATTCCTACAACCACATAAAAAGACGTCCATGCATACATTATATATATATATATATATATATATATATATATATATATATATATATATATATATATATATATATATATATATATATATATATATATATATATATATATATATATACATACACACATTAACATATATGCAAATACATGTATATGCACATCCACATACACATGCATGTTTCATACATATACACATGCATATATATACACATGCATATACATATACATATATACATATACATATACATATACATATACATATACATATACATATACATATACATATACATATACATATACATATACATATACATATACATATACATATACACACATATACATATACATGCATATACATGTACACACACATACATATACATGCATATACATATACACACACATACACAAGAACATGCACATACTCATACACACATATACATTTATACATGCACATGCACATACATACATATTATACACACACATACACATGCACATACATATATATACACACACATACATATACTCTTAGGTACACACATATGAATGAATTATATAATTAAAGTATTAAAACACATATACACATGCACACACACATGCATATACCTACATATACACATATACATGCACATACACACACATACACATAGAGTTATACATATACATGCATATACATATACACACACATACACAAGAACATGCACATATTGATACATACATATACACTTATACATGCACATGCACATGCACATACATACATATACACACACATACACATGCACATACATACATATACACACACATACATATACACTTAGGTACACACATATGAATGAATTATATAATTAAAGTATTAAAACACATATACACATGCACACACATGCACATACCTACATATACACATATACATGCACATACACACATATACACATAGAGTTATACATATACATGCATATACATATACACATACGTACATACACATGCATATGCACATACTCATACACACATATACACTTATACATGCACATGCACATACATACATATGCATACACATGCACATGCACATACATACATATACACACACATACATAATTAAAGTATTAAAACACATGCCTAATATAAACAATAATAACAATCAATAGAACAAAACTCTTCATTACTTAATACCATACACACAATTCAAAACATAACTGAAAAAAAAATATATATATATATATATATCAATGTAAATACATATAATCCAATGTCATAATCAACTAAAATCCTAATCATCATCATCATGATCATCATCATCATCAGCAATATCATGATCATTCTGATCATCCTCATCCTCATCGTCATGATCACCTTGTGACGATCGAGATGATCATGATCATCATCATCATCATCAGCAATATCATGATAATTCTGATCATCCTCATCCTCATCGTCATGATCACCCTGTGACGATCGAGATCGTCCCTCCTATGTCTGTCTCTCCACCTCTAATCATGATGATCATGATCATCATCATCATCAACAATATCATGATCATTCTGATCATCCTCATCCTCATCGTCATGATCACCCTGTGACGATCGAGATCGTCCCTCCTGTGTCTGTCTCTCCACCTCATCCATATTTGTCTCTCCATAATACTCCTGTATTACATACAACAAACATAAATAAATAAAATAATTAAAACACTCATAAAAACAAAATAATTATATAAAAATTAAAAATACTCACAAAGGCATCAGGATGAACTTGCATATACTCGCTCAAACGCTGATATCCAAAATGTGTAGCATACTCGATCTCCTGTCTCGTAGGATATCAGCAATAATCCTTTCGCTGCAATGAAACAAATAAAAAACATTAGTTGCTTGCATTTTAACTAAAATAAAAAATATACTCACAATAACACATATACTTACAAACGTAGCTACAAAACCATTATGGCCCATTTGGCCTAGGTGCGATGTGTGGCCCGACTCCACTCTCTTCTTTGCAGCAGCCTGTTTATTCAAGAAAAAAAATACATAAATTAAATGTAAAAAATTACTAAAATATATAAAAATTATTATTATAAACTATTAATTTGTGTACCTTCTACTGAGGAAATGACTCCTGAAGACGTAGCTGTCTATGAAAAAACTGCCACGACTCAGGTGGTATGCTAGCTCGCCTCTTATTTTTTTCAACCATACAATATCTCCTGTTAATTTAATCTCAAACAGAAAAAAAAGTCAGAATACATACACATATATACACACACATACACATACACATATACATGCAAACATATACATGCAAACATATACATGCAAACATATACGCATGCATATATGTATACATATACACATATACATACATATAACATAAACATACATATACATATCCACATATATACGTACACACACATGCATGCATATACACTCATTCATACAAAATACATGCATTTATCCCACCATAATATGTAGTTGTGTATATGTGAATATGTGTGTATGTGTAAATGTGTATATGTGAATATGTGTGTATGTGTAAATATGTATATGTGAATTTTTTGTTTATGTAGATAATCAATTTATTAATATCAAATATCATTATTTGTAGATTCTGATCAATCAGATGGAACTCCACCATCGTCTCCTCTTCGTGCAATGACTTTATACTGTAAGTATATGAAATATTTAATTTTAAATATATTTGATGGATACATAACTTATATTTTTTTTTATGTTTCTTATTATGTGCAGATTCTGATCAATCAGAGGGTACTCCACCACCTCCTACCCATGCAACGACTTCACATGTGTCCTCTGTTAAATGTTACACAGTTACGCTGTGTTAATAACTAGCCGAAATCGTTACCGAACAAATATTAAACGTAAAATAGTGATTCACCGTAAACTGTATTAAACTTTCTATTACCAAAAGACGTTATCAGACCAAGTGGGTTCTTGGGAGTGGTAGGGGTCTGTTAGACAGAGGCCCTGTACTCTTTTCCCAATTCTTAATCACAACATCAAAACGCTAATACACGTCTTAGCTTAGTTACTTGCGGTAAATAGACAATATTGGGTTTCTTTACGCCTGCAAATCGAACTTCTTCAGACTATTCTGCTATTGGAACAAAGCGGTAGTCCATTCTACAGATTCGCTATTATACCGTAAATCAACCAAAGTGAAAACTATAGCTGACAGATTCATTCGTCATCATACTGGCCAGTGATCTCAAAAGTCCACGTTACCGAAGATACTAGTTCGTACTCATATTTGGGGTCACAGTTATTACATCGAATGCAATGAGTCTGATAGAAACACACAGAACATACTCCGATAGGGCAACAGATTACTTATTCGATTCACATAGCCAGATAAAACACTTAAACTGACTCAGGGTACTTCAATAACTGAAGAATACGCAGCAATACAACACGATAACAGTACATCAGACACACAATGTGTTATTGAATCACACGTTACGGTGAATTTCAATGCGAGCATACGATACAGAACTCAACATTCACAATACTCAGAACTCCACAACAGTGTAAACAGTACTCTGACAAAAATTAGGCGAACAATCTGGCAATTCCAGAAAAGACGTCTCTCTCGAGCATTCTCCTTACATTGCTTTATATAGATTTACAAAGTGCGCGTACCAAATTTTGCGAGTAATTCAAGGAACTCCGTTACATCCGGCATACATTTGTCCTACTCTGGCGGCCATCTAACACTGGCACGCACGGTGGACTCGAACCCGCAAGTGATTTTTATTACAAAACTCATTGTTCCTCTACGATTCCTTCTAGATACATATTTCTTGCTAATCTAAATGTGCGGGCTATTTTTTTCTTAAGTGTTTCTAATAATTGTTTAAGGGTATCAGGTTCTAAAATCTGCGCATCTACTCTAATGGAACTAAGTGCGATGGCTTCAGTAAGCAAAATTTCGGCTTGTGTTTGCAAAAAGGCCTCCTGTAAATAAAATCGTTTGATAATGCCGCATCTCTTGCTGTCTTCATGTCCGTTACTTGTTTCTGCATCTCATTGATTCTGTCTTTCTGGTTGCGTACCTGATTATCTAATCTTCCGAACTGTTGGTTCTGGAACTCTATGGTTTGGTAGTAAGCGTCCCGTTCTCTGCGGGCATTTGCTAAGTCCTTCTGATATTTAGATTCTCTGTTCAGTTGGTGTTTCAGCATGTTGTTGACATCGTCTAAGGATTCTTTTGTTCTTTGTAACTCTTCTACTGCCTGTTTTGCTTCTCTCTGTTGCTCTTGGAATTTCTGTATTGTGTCCTGCAACTGGACTCTTGTTTCCTAGTGCTATTCTTGTATCGTCTGTATCTTTGATTGTTTGATTTAACTTTATTATTTCGGTGTCGGCAGCTGTCAGTAATTTGTCTTTTTCAGCTAATGCCTTATCTCTCTGGTTTGAGTGTTCTTCCTGTGCTTGGAGTGTAGCCTGTAGTTGCTTGATCTGCTCATGTAGTGCATGATTTTTTGCTCTTGCTGCTTGTAATTCTTCCTGAAGAGGGGTGATATCCGCCTCCATTATTTCCAATTTCCTTTGGAATTCCTCTCGTGCACTGTCTCTGGCTTGCTTCAGGTGTTGCGGCAGTTGTTGGGATAGATTAATTAAAAGGTGACCCATATTTTCTAGTTCCGAAAAAATTGGAATGGGGTGGGGTGGCAGAGGAGGGCGAGGTTGCGTCGAGGTTTCGGTGAGCAGTTGTTGTGAATTAGGTGGTGAATAATTGAGGGAGGATGTAGAGGCTTCAGAAGTTCCGGTGTGGTGATTGGGCTTGATGGGGCTACGGTGTGGTTCCGGTTGGGAGATGGGGTTAGCAGGCGGGGTTTTGGGGAGGGCAGAGTCGGTAGTTGTTACCTTGTTTGTTTGTTCTGTTTTTGTATTGCGTGCTTCTGTGGATTCCACTGCCTTCAGTAGCTTGTCTAGTGCATATTGATTAGATTGCTGCTCATTTTCTTGTTGCTCTGATTCTTTTTCGGTCGAAATTATTTCCGTCTCTGCTTGATCTTGTTGTTCTTGTTGTTCTGGCGATGATTCATTGTGCATTGAAGTTGTTGTATCATGGAAGGTTTCTTCTTCGTTCTTCTCTTCATCTTTATCATTATCTTTCTCCTTTCCGGCTGAGCCTTGTGCTTCACTTTCTGAGGAGCTAATTCTGATGCGTTTCTGGCTGAACAATTGGTTGAGTTCTTCTTCATCTTCTTCTTCCTCATCTTCTAGTAGTTGAACTGACTCTTCGTGCCTTAAGACTGGTCCTCGTGGTGGTGGTTGAGCGGCAAGTATGGTTGGGAAGAGGAAAGAAAGGATGTGGGGAAGTCTGGATCGAGGGGTGGTTCTTTTGTTGACTTGTTTCACTATGGCGACGCACTCCTTATGGATTCGGTGAAAGAAAAATGAGGCGAAATTAACAGGTTCTCGTGCGGCAAGGTCGATGGCAGAATAGAATGGGCGAGAGATACCGTATGTGCATTTTTGGAGGTTAAGGATCGCAACTAAGAACTGCAATGCGGTTTTTTCAGGTTCGGGGCGGTAGAGAATGGCGTATTCATTTGATGAAAATCAGGGAAAAAGTTCTATCATTCGAGCTACGGGGATGCTTGGGCCATTTTCGCGGCCTTGTGGGGTGAGACGGAAGGCTTCGGCGAAGGCCTGGAAGGTTATTACGGTTCTAGATGGTAGGGAGGGGAAGAGCCATTGTCGTTCAGCGATGGGAGATTGGGCGATGGCTGGGATAATTTGTGCGAAGAAGGGATGGGCTTCCACTGAGTGCCAAGGCAGCTCAGCGAAGTTGGCCAGCCCTCGGATACGCAGGTATTATCCTACCTCGGTAGGGATACCATCACAAAAAGTTGTGTAGTTTGCCAATGCTTCCATTGCGCACGCGAACACGAATACACAGAGCACAGAGCACGAGTACACAGAAAACACAATCACAATCACAAGAACACAATAGCGTTTTTTGGCGTAACCGAAGAGCTTAAGTACCAATATTACGGTGGGGGGTAGGAAGTGATGGTTATCATTGTGCAGTGCTGGAATGATATTGCTTTTAATTTGGTGTGCATGCTTGAGTAATTGGTAAGGAGGGCGGGTTATGACAAAACACGGCTAAAAAAAAGAAAAGAAAGAACATAATGAAAAGTAAAAACAAAAGAAAAAAAGAATGCGGTCCACCGCCGAATGATTTAATGCGGATTAATAGCGCTTTGATACGGCCGCAGCTTCGAGGCGTTGATTGCTTTTGGAAGTGGATTTCCGGTCAACGTAGTCAACCGAAAAGTTGCTGGCCCGATTTGCTATGAGATTTTGTAAGGGCCGAACCACCGTAATTTGAATTTGCCTGCGGATCTGTTGGACTTTGCATTATAGAAAAGTACAACCTGTCCTACCGAAAACACTGGAGTTTTTAGGTTTCGATCGTGCGTCCTTGCCTGTCTTAATTGAACTTCGTGCACGGTTAAAAAACTGAGCCATCGGTGTTCGTCTAACTCTCTGAGTGTGTCCAATCGAAATGTCAGTGAGTCTTCCGGTAGCAGTTTCTGGGTAATGGCTACTCGTAAACTTGGTATAACCATCTCCATTGGTGCTATTGCTTCTAAGCCATAAGCTAATTTGAAAGGTGTCAATCCTGTTGTTACCTTGTAGGTAGTCTGTATGCCCATAACATTGCAGGTAGTAGTTGATCCCATCTTTCCGGTGATTCCATGATCAATTTCCGAAGGATATTCAGCAGAGATTTGTTTGTACTTTCGGCCAATCCATTGGCACGAGGATAATAAGGAGAACTAAATTTATGTGTAACTTGGAACGACTGTGTAAGCGCCTTCATTAAATTGTTTACAAAATGAGAGCCTTGATCTGAGACAATTTCTAGTGGTAAGCCAAGACGTGGAAAGACATCGGTTAGCAGACACTTTGCTACCGTAACTGCTGTAGCAGACCGTAAAGCCCAGGCTTCAGCCCATCTGGTTGCATAGTTTGTACAGGTCAGTATGTAACGGTTGTTACTGAAGACTGCTGGTGGTGTAATTGGACCGATAAGATCTAGACCCCACTTCTGGAAAGGTTCCATTGGTAAGATGGGTTGTAGAGGAAAAAAATGACATTGCAAAGGCTGACCCGATCTTTGACAAGTATCACATTGTTTGACAAACTGTAATATATCTCTGTACATCGTTGGCCACCAGAGACCACTCTGCAGAATTTTCCAGTGAGTTAAGTCTGTTGCAAAATGACCACCGGAAGGAATTGAGTGGGCCAGAGTAATAACTGAATTAACTTCATGCGGTGGAATACATCGAAGTAGGATTCCGGTGTGATCTACATAATATAGTTCTCCAGCAATTAACCAAAATTGACGGCTAAAGACTGCAATTTTCCTGCGTACTGTTCTAGAAGTCTGAGATGGAAGGCAACCATTATTAAGAAAGGTCAGGATCTGATCATAATATGAAAATGGGATAGGTGGGTCTACAGAAACTTCATTAATTGGTTCTGATACATAAATCGCGGGTGTCGTGTCATCTATACCCACCGGAGCTTCACCGGAATCTAAGCAGGATAAAAAAATCTGCTAAGGCATGTGAACTGCCTGGCCGGTGAATGACTTCGTAATCAAATTCCTGCAAGAGTAAGATCCATCGCGCTAATCGACCACTTAGATGCTGCTGCTGAACTAGATAGACAAGTGCAGCGTGATCTACATGGAATGTGAATTTACGGCCTAACAAGTAATGTCTGAATTTCTTGACCGAATATACTAGCCCTAGACATTCTCTTTCTGTTACAGAGTAATTTTTCTCAGGAGGTGCTAATCTTCGACTTGCATAATACACTGGTCTGAACCATTTATCAATTTGTTGCATCAATACACTTCCTATTGCTATATCTGAAGCATCAACAAATATATGAAATGGGTGATCCCAGTCCGGCGGTTGTAAGATAGAAACTTGTGTTAATAAATGCTTTAAACGATCAAAGGCTATCTGGCATTCCTGAGTCCATTCAAATTGTCGAGGTGTTTTGCTGATTAGCTTGTTTAGTGGTATATCCAAATGAGCAAGCCACCGTAAGTGCCTTCCATGCCACCGTACTTGGCCCATAAAGCGCATAACTACTTTTGGAGAAGCTGGCACCGGAGCTTCTAATACTGCCGAAATCTTATCTGGATCTACTTGGATACCTTGGGCAGATACAATGTGGCCAAGTAACTTGCCACATGAGACCACAAACACCGATTAGTTTGGATTCAAACAGAGTCTATATTCTCTGCATTTCTGAAAGCAGCACCGTAAATGAAACAGATGTGCTATCATCTTACGGAAAATTGAAAAATCATCGAGATATACTTGCATAAATGAAGTGAGATAAGGAGAAAATATCTCCTACATACATCTTTGAAATGTGCTTGGTGCATTTCTTAATCCAAACCACATTACTGTACAAGCAAAGGCACCCCAATTGGTAATAAATGCAGTTTTCGGTATATCTTCTTCGGCCATTCTTACTTGGTTGCAGCCACTGTATCCATCTAGAAATGAATACATCTCGTGACCTGCTACTCTATCAAGCATGGTATCCAAAAAGGGAATTGGAAAGGGATCCGGTACGGTTGCTGCATTTAATTTCCGGTAATCTACACAGATTCTCAATTGCTTGTTTTTCTTAGGCACAATCACAATCGGAGAGATCATACAGCATGCTCTACTGGTACGATAAATCCAACTTTCAATAACCTATCAAGTTCTGCCTTTACCTGGGATGCATAATGGGGATTCATCCGGTAGCTGGTTTGCTTTATCGGCCTTGACTCTGGCTTCAGCATGACCCTATGTTGGTAGATATGGGGGTCCAATCCTTTCATGTCTTTGTAGTCCCATGCAAAGACATCAGTGAATTCTTGGAGTAGCTGGATATCTGCATGAAATATTTCCGGTAAGTTTTGCTTTATCTTCACAGGACGCGGATGATCTTTATCTCCTAAATTGTAAGTAATCAGCTGATCTTCGGGGACATAGAACTGTTGATGTTTCTCTGTGTTGTCTGTTGGTTTAAGAAGTTGCTGCAATTCATCGTCATGTGCCGAAACAGTGTCTTCCTTCTTAGCCTCTTCTGTGACGGGTATTACTCTACAGACTGAAGCATTCCAATTATCTACAACGTGCTGTAGATCAATAGTCCCTAAGGAAATTAAGTCAGCGTTACTCTTCAAAAACTCTTCTTCTTCATCATCTGACAATCCATCTAGCATATGGACTGGTTCAGCAAAATACGGTCTAGTGTGTAACTCGCAAGGTTGTATAGCATCTAATTTTACCACATATCTATGAATGGCATCTTTAAACGTAAGCTCTTGTGCAGACCAGTCCTGTATTACCTTCACATGTTTCAGCCAAGGTCAGCCAAAAAGAAGGTTGTAATCCAAAGTGGATTCTAGCAAATCTAGTATAACAAAGGTCATTTTAAAGGTCGTACCTTGCAAAGTGATGGGTACATTTCGCACAAGTCCTACAGGATGGACTCTTGATTGATCTTCCATTCTGACAAAAAATTGAACTAGTTCGATTTCGGTCCATCCTAATCTTTTGCATAATGTCGTAGTCACAATGTTAACACCAGAGCCTCTATCAATTAATACCTGCGTAATCTTATGATTCTTATACCATACTGTAATCAAGGGAACTGAATGGTCAACCGTAGAATCAGGTTCCGGTTGTACTGCTACTGTTGCCGGAATACAAGAAGGTACCGGACTGAACTGTTGTTGGAACTGTTGTCAAATTCTAGGTACTAATGCCAGTAGTTGGCCCAGAGGCAGAGTGATAGATGCCTTAGATAAGATTTCCCAAGCCTGTTGAGATTGATTGACAGGCTCTATTGATGTTGAAGTTGATGCCTCTGCTGATGCGGAGGTGTCTACGGTGGGCAATGTATTTGCTGCTGATGATGTTTCTGCTGCTAACTCCCTTTGTTGTGTTCCTTCCTTTGTTAACGAGGGCTGGGCTACCGAAATAGGCTCTGGAAAGACTGGTGGTTCTGTTGTGGTCCATTGACTAGCTTTGTTATACATTTTGTGTTGTTCACGTACCCCTGGTTCAAATATTTCTGCTGCCGGTTGCAATTGTTTACCGGAACGGGTCTGGACTGCAGTAGCCTGTGTCTCTACCGGTGTGATTTTTACCATGTTGGCCATTGGATTTTGACGTTCCTTCTTCCTTTGATCATACTCAGCTGCATCCTTGCAAAATCTCCTAATATGTCCAAATTCACCACAAAAATGGCAGCGTGGTGGTGGTAAATTGGGATTTTCCGGTGGTGGTCCGTTTTGCCAGCGGTTTGGATTATAATTGTTATTCCTCTGTCCTCGGTAATTTTGATATCCTTGCTACTGATTGTTTCTCATTTGTGGAGGCACATAGTGATTGGCTGGATGTCCTTGTTCCTGGATAATTGCATTGACAGTCGTTGTTCCTTGTACTCTAGCGTTGTATGCGTAGTTTTCAGTGGTGTGTCCGGCAATGTTGCAGATAGCGCAGAATGTTTGATTAAGTGCGCACTTGGCACTGGTATGTCCTGAATTTTTGCATATGTTGCAGTATACCTGTCTAGTCATATCTTCTGCAACATTCTTGTTTGCTTTTAACCATTCTAAATCTTCTGTAAATCCACCGACTTTGTGTTCCAGTTGCAGAGTCATTGCAATGACTGCATCGAGGGACATGGCTCCGACACATCTTATGATCATGATCTGCTTAAGTTGTGGAACCAAGACATTGATGAACCACTGAGTGATAACATCATCTGGTAAGTTAGCATGGGCCGGTGGTAGCTGCCTTAAGTTTGTTCTGAAGAGAGTAGCATACTCCTGTACAGTTTGATTTGGTTTCTGTCTGTTATTCTGCAGATAATCAAAAATTTTGGCTGGATTCTTTTTTAGCCCGAATCGCTGCAGAAAAGCATCTCGTACTGCTTTGTAGGTGCCGAAATGATTAATATCATATTCTGTAAGCCATCTAGCTGCTTCATTAACAAGTGTAGATTGGAAGACAATAGCTTTATAGGACTGATCCGGTGGATGATTGAGAACTGCGTAGCTTATCTCGAAGGTGCGTACATGAGCATCCAGATCATCTCCTGGAAATCCACCAAACTTAGTGTACGTCACTCCCGTTGGAGGTGGCCTGGGTGGACATAACTGTTGTTGTCCGTTCATCGTGAGCGTGTTATACTTTCCTTCTGAACTACCGGAATCTGTATCGTCGGATGACGCACTTTCCGGTGCGATTATCTTGTCTAATATGCTTCGAATCTCTGTTTCGAACAGCCTTCCTTCTTCCTTGATGTCCACTGTATGGGAACTCGCTTCCAAGCATGGCAGATGGGCTGAGGATTCAGCAGAAAATGCTGAATCGTCACCGAAGAACTCTGATTCTCTTACCGAAATTCCACCGGAATGAACCGAAATTATGCCCGAATTCGGCGTTTTTTTGCCTTCGCCGATTTCTTTGACCAAAGCGTTTCTAATCGTAAATGAATCCAAATCTTTTTCCAAGAGTGTTAAACTAGATTCCAACTGCGTCTTGGTAGGTTCTGGAGTTACTATATTTTCGACAGACTGTGCCGAAATAGTACCGGAATGTACCAGAGGCGTACCAGATTCTACCGGAATATGACCGGAATCAGTTTTAACGTTCTTAACTTTCTTGACAACTAGTCAGTCCTAGTTGTACTTCTACCTCCCAAAGTTGGCTTTAGTACTCCAGACTGATGGTTCTTGGGATACGTTTCACCGGATCGAGTAACCGGCATGTATCATCTTTTGTACTAATTGCGTAGTATTACTAACGGGACAGTCTGCAACAATCTGGTCTGTTGCTACTGCCAATCGAACGATAATCTAATTCTGATAGATGACTGGCAATTTTGATGCCACCTTCCCACAGACGGCGCCAAGTGTTAAATGTTACACAGTTACGCTGTGTTAATAACTAGCCGAAATCGTTACGGAACAAATATTAAACGTAAAATAGTGATTCACCGTAAATTGTATTAAACTTTCTATTACCGAAAGACGTTATCAGACCAAGTGGGTTCTTGGGAGTGGTAGGGGTTTGTTAGACAGAGGCCCTGTACTCTTTTCCCAATTCTTAATCACAACATCAAAACGCTAATACACGTCTTAGCTTAGTTACTTGTGGTAACTAGACAATATTGGGTTTCTTTACGCCTGCAAATCGAACTTCTTCAGACTATTCTGCTATTGGAACAGAGCGGTAGTCCATTCTACAGATTCACTATTATACCGTAAATCAACCAAAGTGAAAACTATAGCTGACAGATTCATTCGTCATCATACTGGCCAGTGATCTCAAAAGTCCACGTTACCGAAGATACTAGTTCGTACTCATATTCAGGGTCACAATTATTACATCAAATGCAATGAGTCTGATAGAAACACACAGAACATACTCCGACAGGGCAACAGATTACTTATTCGATTCACATAGCCAGATAACTTACTTAAACTGACTCAGGGTACTTCAATAACTGAAGAATACGCAGCAATACAACACGATAATAGTACATCAGACACACAATGTGTTATTGAATCACACGTTACGGTGAATTTCAATGCGAGCATACTATACAGAACTCAACATTCACAATACTCAAAACTCCACAACAGTGTAAACAGTACTCTGACAAAAATTAGGCGAACAATCTGGAAATTCCAGAAAAGACGTCTCTCTCGAGCATTCTCCTTACATTGCTTTATATAGATTTACAAAGTGTGCGTACCAACTTTTGCGCGTAATTCAAGGAACTCTGTTACATCCCGCATACATTTGTCCTACTTCGGCGGCCGTCTAACACCTCCGATAGGAATTATGATGAATTTATTATGAAGAGCATATTATATGTTGGTGTAACTCTTGTTATGGCACGTATCGAAGACCACGATTGGAATGTATTGAACATGAGGCAGAGTATGGTACTTTTGAGCGTGCACCATCACCTAGTCAACGTGATAATGCTTGGGTATGTATTTTCTATATATATTAATGTCATTATTTTATTTAAAAACCATATATAAAGTCAAATTATTGTTGATATACAGGAATACTTGCTCGATGATGATGATGATGATGATTTTTATCATAATGTTAATATACCTCGTACACGTCATGGACTTGTAGTTCATCAATTACAAGCAGAGGTTTCTAGAAATCCTCTACCTCTTGGTTTAGAGAATGAAACGGCTGGAGATTATCCATTGCCAGCTCGTGATCGTTCTTTAGTACAAACATATGATAGAAGAAGATATGGAGGATGGAATAGAGGACCACTTCCTTTAGATGGAGAGGTTTTCAACTTTTGGGGTAATCGCTATATGATTGCTCCATCCACTATTACTAATGCTGGTCGTGGTCTCTTTATTGTAGAGGATTTGCATGTGCCCCCGAACTCTGAAGTCACTCTTATGTCATTTTGTGGTCCTATATATGGATGGAGATTGGCATCGACTTTCACGTTATGTTCAAAGCATGAGTACTTATGGAATATGCTTGAACATAGCATCCCTTACTAGTAGAAGGATTTTACATGCAGAAAATGAAAGATTATATATTGATGGAAGACCTTACACACATGGAAATATAGTAGGTTTAATAAATAGTAGTCGAGGGTTACATAATAGTTCAAGGACTAATTGCACATTTGAGGAGCGTGAAAATAGTCATGAATCACCATACATGAGTAGAGATGTATCAAGATACATAGTTGTCAATGCTATTACTACATTACATGCTGGTGATGAACTATTAGTGAATTATGGATGGCGTAGACCTCCAAGAGCACCTTTTAGCTAGAGAGAATAAAAATTTTCTATCCATATTTAATAAGTTATATACTTAATTTTATATTTGAAGTTTACTTTTTATTCATTTATGGAATACTAATGAGTTTTATTTATATGTGTAGATTCCAGCGTATGATGTTGATGATATTCATCCACAGCATTCACAATTACCAGTAAGACCACGATTATCAGAAGCTTCCATGAGGAGGCTACGCAAAACTAATCCTGTGCAATATGCAAAGTTGAAAGATCTATATTCAAAAGACGATAAAGTACAAGATTTATGTGAAAATGATGAAGATGATGGCATGGCAGATTTTATTGAGGATTGGTATCAAAATGACAGTGAGAGCATTGATATTTCTAAAAATGAGAAATATCTTCGAGAGGAATGTCTAAAGCATGTATATGAAGGAAGTCGTTTGACATGACTAAGTGCGAGCTTACTTATTCTCAACCTTCAAAATCGTTTTGGGTGGAGTAATGTATCTGTTTCGACACTATTAAGGTATAATTTTCATTTTTCTATATTTATATATATATATACATAAATATATATATATATATATATATATATATATATATATATATATATATATATATATATATATATATATATATATATATATATATATATATATATATATATATATATATATATATATATATATACATGCAGGTTTTTATTCTTACTTTAGATAAGATAAGAAGAAGAACTTGAATTGAATTGAATGGATACGATTGTTTGGATGGCAGGATACAATTGTTTGGATGGCAGGATATGATTGTTTGGATGGCAGGATACGATTGTTTGTTTTGGAGGATATGAATGATTTGTCGATTCACACATATGTTGAGTTTGAAAGTGTGAATCGACAAATCATTCAATGAAGGTACATACTTCATGTGTCCAAAACAAACAATCGTATCCTGCCATCCAAAACAATCAAATTTTGTGTAAATATTTTGAAAGATGCATTAATAGTTTTAAAAGATGCGCTGTCGGGAAGAAGGAGGTCGTGGCAGGAAGCCGGTGCGTGGGGTTAGATCAGGCCCCGCTCTGGTGCGCCGTTCCCGCTGTCCTGCGAGCGACGTCTGCGCGCTGGGCACCTCGCCTGTGCTCTCTGGAGCGTGCACGATCCTCGTGGGGCCCCTTGCCCCTCGGAAGTGTCGAGACGTGGGACCGTGGGCATCGGAAAGAGACGATCCGATACGGTAGTGAAACACGTGATGGAGATCAAGCTCGAAGATACAATCGAAAACGGAACTGAAACCTCCAATAAAATGAATGATACAAACAGGCCGCTACAGTGCGCGCCGATGGTACAATAAAACCGCTACAGTGCGGTGCGATGATACAATATAAACGCCGCCGCTACAGTGCGGGCCGGCTAGTGTCTACTCTAGATCCCTCGCTACAGTGCGAGAAATCGCCTACGGGATTCCGCTTCGGTCTTCGCAGTCCAAGCTTTTCTTCAGGTCTTCGATCCGCTCTTTATTTTAGGTACCCTCAGCAATAGCCTCCCTTCTCTTTACTTCACATAATCAAAAACCGCAATAAACCTGGAGGGACGTTCCACAAGGACAATTCACGGGGTGGGGCACTCTTTACTTTGGTCTTCAATCACTTGATATACTTCATAAACCTGGAGGGACGTTCCACAAGGACAATCCACGGGGTGGGGTTTATCATGTTAATTCATCTGGAAATTATTTAGACACACTTATTATGTCTTGACTTAATTTCATCTTAATTCTTCTTTCTTTACTTATGACGAATGCTAGTGAAACATTTCATTTGAAACACATGTTTACGTTTAGAAGAAAAACCTCTCTAGGATATCTTTTAGTTTCCTTCTTATAACACAAGGAATCAAAGAATATGACTGCTAAAAAAATGCTCATGTGCTCATGGTTAAGCTCATATCACATAGAAAAATCAGAATCTCTAGGTATCCTTATTGCAAATTCACATGTTTCTTGCAGTTGTTACTGTTTTAATTAGGGGACTAAACCTTTGTCCTTATTATTTTTATGAAACATCATAAACTTGCCTTTATATGTAATCAAAATTAGCTTTAATCTAAAACTCTCAATCTCTCTCTCGTAAGAATGTAGATCACAATACGCGGGCAGGTTCGAGATGCCATTAATATTGAACTGAAATTTTCTCTCTTTTTCTCTCTCTCTCCACATATTCTCTGCCAGCTTTGGACCACTCTCCTATTCTTTTTCCTTCGGCTGCCTTCGGCCAAGTCCGGTTCTCTCTTTCCAACATACTCTCTCCACCTCCGAATGTTTGGGTGCCGCCAACTCTATCTCTCTTCCTGCGTGAGCAGCAGATCAGGCTTACGTTTTTCTCTCTCTGCAACATACTCTCTCCACCTCCGAATGTTTGGGCGCCGCCAACTCTATCTCTCTTCCTGCGTGAGCAGCAAATCAGGCTTACGTTTTTCTCTCTCTGCATGTAAGCCCATCAGCAGTGGGGTTGCTCTCTCTCTCTCTCTCTCTCTCTCTCTAACCCATGTGTGCCGACTCTGTAACCGCCTTTCTTCTCTCTCTCTCTCTGATCCTGTCTTTTGCGGCTGCCTGCGATCATCCCTGGACCCTGATTCTATTGCATCTTCTCTCTTGAGAGAGGTTCATTACAGTAGCACAAAGCCTCAAATCATCCCTCTATTGTCTTGCCTCGGACACTTAGAACAATAACAGTTAATTCGAAGCTCTCCATCATTCTCTTGCACTTCAGTTTTTCTCCTCCTGCGATTCTGTGAATCTTTGCTTCTGCAAATTCCTTTCTCTGTCGACGGAGTCTAAAGTCATCTCTGCCTGTATCATTAGCTGCTCTCTCTCTCTCTCTCTCTCTCCTCCGTCCTCGCTCTGGCACTCCAAATCATCTCACTCCCTCAGCGCATACATCGTCCGATTCTCTCTCTATCAAAACCATATGGCTACGCCGATCTGGAGATGCCCGTCTGTCTTCGTGACCTCTCTCTCTCTCTCCGACACATCTCTAAGGTCATCCCAGAATCTCTCTCTTTGTGCGCCTGTAAAGACGACAACTAGGTGGATCTCTCCTCTCTCTCTGCAAGCGTCTTCTGTGTAGTGTCTTCTACAGGTGAATGATCTGCAGATTGACGCATATCACCTTTTTCCCTCCGCTGAACTCCTAAATCTGTCGCTACAGGTCTTGTTCAATAAGACTCTCTCTCTCTGTGGTCGGCAACCGCCAATCCTCTCTCTCTGCCGACGATACTTTCGCGCTGTGCATGATGAACCGTTCCTCTTCTCTCTCTCACACACACACATGCACGCTCTCATGTGCTCTACACATCACCATGTTGTATGTGCACTTGCTGCCTTTTCCGCCTCTCTCTCTCTCTCACCGACCTCCATCCTCGTCTACAGGTAACAATTCCCATCCATGCTTCTCTCTCTCACTCTCTCCTATCGGTCTAAGCAATAGTTGTCCTGATCTCTCTCTGACTCCCGACTCTACGTCTTCGTCAGCGTTCTGATCAGCAGCGCTACCTACAAGCTTGCGTCCGTCTCTCCCAGCAGTCTCCATGATTCTCTCTTGTGGTTTGGAATCTCCAGCGCCAACACGCTTCCTTAATTTTCTCTCACTCTCTCAGAACCGACTTTCTGTCCACGTTCAATTCTAATCATCAACAAAGCTCGTCTGCTGTGCCGATCTGCCACGCCATCTCCATATCTCTCTTTATAGTCTGTAGAAGCACGCGAGGCTCCGACTATAATCTCTCTCCATCTGCTTTGATGTTCTGCAGCACACCGCCTCTCTCTCTCAGTGGCATCCTACAACATTGTTGATTTGGGTCAAGTCTGTAGCTTGTCTCTCTCTATGCACACAACTAGAGGCGATCTCCTTCTCTCTTCGAAACACGCAAACAATTACAGATGTCTATCCTCGCATCATAATCATTAAGAAATTTGTCAGCGTACCATAAAGACTATAGTGCAGAAACCATCTCAACTGCGATTCTCAATCGTTATAACATCAACCGTAGCAGAAGTTGCTAATACAGAAGTATAACAGCTTCCATCGGATCTAAACATCAAAAATCCCTGTGTGTACTTTAATGACTTCTAATGTAAAAAAACAAGCAATTTGTTTCGATGCATACGAAATAATGCTTTATAATGGATGCCCAGAATTGATTACCCTCCGTAAGTTAAACTAGAAGTAAAGAGCAAAACAAGCAGGAAAAACTTGCTAGACATGCTCTCATGAGGCGAATCCCTATCTTTCTCTCTTTAAATTCTTTCGTTTCTCTCACTCTCTATTTGCTTGGTAATGGAGAGCATGAGCAAGAACATAAAAAACATGATCAAGAATCAATGAAGAGGAACAGACAATGAGCATACCTGGAGGGACGTTCCACAAGGACAATCCACGGGGTGGGGAAGAAACAAATGAATTTGCACTTATTTATAGGCCCCCCCTAGGACTTCCTTCTAGAACATTCTAACCTCCTCAATGAACTTTCTATTTTTGGTAGTCTTTTAATTTTCCCCTAAACTATGGTTTCGATTTTACACTGGATATTCACAATTTAATTGGGTTTTAGGGTTTGGCCTACAGAAACCGCCATTTCCAGGGGTCCGACCTAGGGTTTTTGGTCGGGAAAATTTAGCGTTTGCTCACAATTATCTCAAACTTGCCAATTCATGAGTTTATTTACAGTTTGGACCTAAACGCCAAGGGTTTCCAAGGGTTCAGGTTCATTTTTCATGGGATAAACCCTCACTTTCAATCAGATTCGAAGGGTCAAACCTAGGTTTTCATGGGTCAAATGTCAGTTATTTACACGCACGGTTCTAACGCTCATCTCTAACATGGTTTCTTATCACACAGGCAACCAAATCAGTCAAATCATGCATGAAATGTACCCTCTTTAGATAAAAAACATCACACAAAACTCAAAAACAATGAACTTTTGGAAAAAAACAATGCACACTCCCTGCGGGATTTCATCCCGACATTCGCCCCCGCTAAACCTGCACATCGTCCCGATGGGCCAACTTGCAAGATCCGACAGAAGAGTATCAGGGTTCTTTTTGAAATCTCTTTACACTTTTTATCTTTTTCTTTTCAAAACTCAAATCATGATCTCATGCACTCATGCAATTTTTATAAAGATTAGTATGAATTTTAGAAAATTAGGTAGATTCAAGCTTCACAAACATCATATTATGTTTCTGCGTCTGCAATCTGACAAGTAATCACATGAATAAACCGTTGGCTCTCTAGATCTTCTGTTTGTTCAACTAGGTCAGATCCAACTGCTCATTCTAAGTACTAGCATATACATATGTTTCTACTAACTCGTTTTGCAGAATATACTTCGATTCCCACTATTTATCTCCTACTGTCCAACTCTCCATTAGATCTTTCTTTTTCTCTTTCTTTTTCATTTTTATTTTTCTTTTTCTTTTCCACTTCATCTCAGCTCAACATTTCTTTTTATCTTTTATTTTCACAAATCGGCCTATGTCGAAATCAGGTGCGACTCATGGACTTGTCCGCCTGACCAAGTTTATTCCACCTGTCTGTCGACCCGGCATAGCACACAACATTCACAACGTCAGCCCTGCATGAAATCGACGTCAGCTCGTGGCTCTCACCACCCGGTCAGAGTGACTCCACCCGCCTACCGACCCATACAGGCGCATGACAACGGATAGGTCAAGCCTACGACGAAACTAGCTACGGCTCGTGGCCTTGATCACCCGACCAAGGTGGTTCCACCCGCCTACTAGCCCATCGTAGCGCACCAACAACATACACGCACATATAAGCTGGCATGAGTATGAATGTTTCTTTATAAATCATGATCCATATGGAGGTAAGTTCTCATAAGAAACAAATAGTAAGATCCAAAGTTTCCCACTCACTAAGTGTTCAAATCAATCAGTATATACATGCACTCGGTCTAAGCATGCCATCACATCCCCAAGCTTTCACTCTCAAAAGTCTCTAGTCCACTAACTGATTCTATTCATATAATTCCTAGTCGCTCATGCTTCGTGCAAACCCATAATAGATATTTGGTTTCTTCATTCTACATGATTTTCATAAACTCAAACATATCTTTATCACACACATCAATGCAATGCATATGCTCTATCAGAAAGAAAAAAAATCTCAAATCAGAAACGTTTCACCTGGTCATTTTTCTTCATTTTGATCTAGCTTTTCTTTATCTTCATGGTCTATCATTCTTCATCAGCATCAGCCTCAGTGTCATCAGTTCCCTCCAGTGTCATCAGTATCCTTCAATGTCATCAGTATCCTCCAATGTCATCAGTATCCTCCAGTGTCATCAGTATCCTCGAGTGTCATCAGTATCCTCCAGTGTCATCAGTATTATCCACTGTCATCAGTATCCTCCAATGTCATCAGTATCCTCCAATGTCATCAGTATCCTCCAGTGTCATCAGTATCCTCGAGTGTCATCAGTATCCTCCAGTGTCATCAGTATTATCCAGTGTCATCAGTATCCTCCAATGTCATCAGTATCCTCCAGTGTCATCAGTATCCTCGAGTGTCATCAGTATCCTCCAGAAGTTCTTGCTCAATCTCATAATCCGCTTCATTTCTTTTCTTGAATAATTTTACCCTCTTTCCTGCAATCAAAGATCTCAAAGGAGTACTGTCTAACTCACGAAGTGCATACGTACCATTTTCAAACACAGACGTAACCACATACGGCCCAAACCATCGTTTGGTTAATTTCTTCCTAGCATCATACTGAGTATCGAATGTACTGTCGTACACCAACACCCAATCATCTACCTCAATCCTATGTGGTCTCAGTCGATGGGTTTTGTCAAAATAGATCTTATTCTTTAGCCTTGACTCCTTTAACTTTTGGACTGCTTCTTTCAACTTTTCATTTCCTTGTTCTAACTGCTTTATTCTCAATGATAATAACTCTTCTCTCGTCATACCATCATTCCATGGGAGCGTCAACCATGTCACTATCTGAGTCTGGATGGGGAAGATTGGCTTTTGACAGTACATCAATTCAGCAGGCATAAAACCTGTTGATCGAGTGTAAGTCATCCTATCAGCCCATAACGCGAATGGAAGAAACCTAGGCCACTGCTTGATGTCATCGCTGCAAGCCTTAGAGATCGCCTTCACAATGGAAGGGTGACCTCTCTCGATTTTCCCATTTGCCTCTGGATTATAGGCAGTGGTGAGAGACAATCGAATTCCATGACGATCAAAGAACTCTTTTGCCTCTCTCACATCCAACTCTCCCCTGTCCGCAACCACTTTCTCAACGTATCCGAATCTTGAGATCACTTCTTCTAAAAGGAATTTTCATACATTATAAGTAGTCTTCGTACGAAGAGCTCGACCTTCCACATGGTTGGTCAAGTCCTCTCTGGCAAGTACAATGTATCTCATCTTATTTATCCCTTTGGGCATGGTTACAAGGTCGACCACCCACTTGTAATGGATACAAGGAGGGTAAGTCGGATGTAACGGGTCTCTGTGCCTAACTGATGAATGCACCTGGCATGTAGCACAAGTGTCTACAAAATCTCTCACACTCACATAAATCCCTGGCCACCAGTAGGCTTCCCTAATCTTCTCATATGTAGCATAAAATCCTTTGTGACCTGCCCATAAGGTCTCATGCATCTCTCTCATAACTTTTCTGTGAAGACTCCTCGAACTTAGTACTCTCTGTGGACTCTTCACCTTGCCTTTAGCGTGTCGCCAAATAAGCTCGAAATTTGTAAGACTTTTTCCTGATGGATCTATACTTATTTGTGGACCAGCCTGGGGAAGGTTTCAGAGTACTCAGATATCTCCCTATATCTCTCCACTCACCATCATACTCATTCTCTCGGAACTGCTCATATACATACACCAATGGATCGTATCTCATCATATGTATATCCCTTTCTACCTCATCATCATCATCAGACTCATCATCAAATTTTGCTCTTGAAAGCATATCGGCCACTGTATTCAACTTCCCAGCTATGTGTACAAATGCAGGATTTATGAACTTTATATAAGAGATCCATCTAAGCATAGCAATGTCCGGAGATGAACAATTTGCAATCATGCCAATCAGTGGAAGACAGTCAGTCTCATCTATCACATTTGCCCCAATGAAATACTCTTTATCGCTCTTTAAAGCAGTCACTAATCCCCATAACTCTCTCTTAATCTGAGGATATTTTCTTTGGGTATCATGTAGGATCTTAGCACCAAAGCACACTGCATATCTCTGCCCCTCATCATCATCTTGCCCTATGACCCAGCCTATGCCAATAGGACTGGTATCAACGGTCAAAATGATAGGTCTCTGACTTGAATAGTCAACACGCTTCAGAATCAGAGCTTCAATTAGCAGCTGCTTTAGTTTACGCATAGCTCTCGATTGTTTCTCTGTCCATACAAACTTATTTCTCTTTCTCAGGAGATCATATAAGGGGTTCGCAACGTGAGCAAAGTGAGGAATCCATATCACATAGAATACACAGGCTCCTAGAAACCTTCTCACCTCACTGACATTATGACAGACTTCAGAGATCCTGCTAATGGCCTCAACTTTCTGCGGGTACGGCTTGCGGCCATAATGTCCACACAGATGTCCTACAATGAGGACCTCATCAACGCCAAAAATCGATTTCTCTAAAGAAAGTGTTAGCCCCACATCTTCAAACCTCTCAAAGATCTTCTCACAATCAGCAATATGATCTCTCACAAACTTTCTACATCCTGAAGCATCTAAACTCACATCTTTCACTCTTTCCTCACATCCCTTTATTGGAACATCATCAATGAATGGCATAGTCACAGATGGTATAAACTCTCGTAAAACCAGATTCATGGCATTCATCATGTGAGCCACAGAATTCGTCGCTCCCTGTGGCAAAGTACACATGCGTACAAGGCCTAGTGGAGTCCTCATGGTCGTAATGTCTCTACTCTCCATAGCCAACTGAAAGTGGTCATAACCTGAATACAGATCACCCATAGAGTAGATGGAATGCCCAGCAAATGCTTCAGCAAACTCATCCACTATGGGTCCTGTCCCTACATTTCTAATTGTGACTTTATTCACAGGTTGCAGATCCTGAATAAAACGAAGCTTCCCATTTTTCTTAGGCACAGTAAACCACCTATTTGAATATGGAGCCGAGGAGGGTTCCAATATCCGCATGGAAATCTTTTCCTTCAGCAGTCTCATCAGCTCAGGTAAGTGAGCTTTTGGGACTGGTATAGGCCGGATATTCCATGGTATATGTGGCACTGTAAAGATAATCATGGGAGGTACTTGTTTCGGGTCTGCACAACCTATCTCATGTGGGAAAAGTGCAAATGCTTTTTCGTGTTTCTTGATGACTTCAATAAATTTCTTTTTCTCTTCTTCTCTCAGGAACAATTTCTCTCCAAACTTGATCTCTTTAATAGTCTCATCAGTAAAATGATGCCCTATGAGCTCTCTTCGTCTCAGCATAGGGTCATCTGACACTCGCAGATATTTCTCATGACTATCTTCTGGCAATGGCTGAGCTATAGGCTTCACTTTCTTATCCACAGTCTTATATTTTGTATTTACACTTACTTCATGATCTCTCATAAACTCCTCAATCATCTCATACTCTTTGATAGAACTGAGCATAATCATTTCTGATTTCTGATTTCTCTCAAATGCCTGCTCAAGCTCTTCCAGAGTAGTATCTTCTGGCAATGGCTGAGCTATAGACTTCACTTTCTTATCCACAGTCTTATACTTTGTATTTACACTTACTTCATGCTCTCTCATAAACTCCTCAATCATCTCATACTCTTTGATAGAACTGAGCATAATCATTTCTGATTTCTGATTTCTCTCAAATGCCTGCTCAAGCTCTCTCCAACTGGATCACATCTCCAATCTTCTCATCAGGTAACATCATTCCTAAATCCTTATAGTGTCTCTCATGAAATTTTCTGAATTTATTTGAAACATTCTCTTTCTGTAAGCATAGCAACTTGAATGCAGATGAATAAATAGAAAAACTTTCAAAACTATGTACAAAGTCATGCGAGACATCAAACCAACTCCCACTGTTGTCTCGCTCAACAGTGGATCCTAACAGAAATTTTGATCAGCAGAAGCTCCATACTCTCCAACAGGCATACACTCATCATGATCATGTGAATTAATAGGTTTCTTTCTTATATTCTTTCTATTTCTAGAGTGATTCGGACATACAGTCATCACTTGTAAAGAATGAAGGCCAGATCTAGAACGGATTCGTGCATAGGCAGATCCATCATCCATGGCCTTAGTCTCCATTCTTACCTCAGCTATAAAGGGCTGCCCAAGGATAGCCTCATATGAACAATGGTCCTGGACAAAGAAGTGAAATTCCTCAGAAATCCCTCCTATGGTCACAGGTACAAAGGCACATGCCCCAAGCAGTGCTCCTGAACCATTATCCGCTGTCCTCATCCTCCATCCATGATCTTTATCAATCGACCACCTAAACTTATCATAGAGCTTCTTAGAAATTACATTTATCTCTGATCCTGAGTCAATCAAGGCCAGAGCAAAACATGACTCCTCATTGCTCCCTAGCTTTATCTTCATCTCTGGAGTTCCTCTCGCCCAAAAGGTCCTGCTAAACTCACTTTCTGTCTTCCTCATTTCATCATTAGGTATGATAGGACCTAGAGAATTCTTATGACACCTGGCAACCTCATCATCATCATCATCAGATGTGTCACTCAGTGCAACTGCTTCATTTGTCACTTGAATATCTTCAGGTGCTTCTTCCATCTCTACATCTTCAGGTAGTGGAAACCTCTTTCTCTTAACCAGCTTTATGAAACTGTCCTTGAACTCAGGCTTTGCTATGGAGAAGACCTGCTCCAAGGACATGATCACTTGGCTCTTCAGTAAAATGTCATTTAATATCTCTCTTGCATCATTTTTCCTTTCCAACTCAGAAATTAATACAGCATTTGGAGTTCTCTTCTTTTTCTTCTTCTTTTCTTTGTCAGCTTCTTGAATACTTTCTTGAATTTCATCTTTCTTTTGAACCGGTTCAGGTTCTTTCTCTTTCTCTTTAGTCAGTTCTTGAATCTTAGTTGGCCCAGTCGGCCTCTTTCCCTCTCTTATCTCTTTCTTCTTTGCCTCTTCCTTTGAAACAACAGGCTCTTTGAATTGTACTTTCTTTTCTGGCTCTTTAGCCTTTTCTTCGGCCTCTTGGCTTTGCTTTCTCGTCACTCTTCTTTCTGGCTCAGTCTCTTCCTGAGTCTCATCCCTTTTCCTCTTTTCCTCCACATTGGCTATATGGGAATAGACCGAGGATTCTTCAACAGGAGACTTCCAGGCAGTCTTCTGCATGATCGCATCCCCCCCTTTCCCCAATTCACAGGTAAAACTTCTTCATTCCCCCCTTTCCCCAATTCACAGGTAGAGGAAGGCGGGTCCTGAAGTCACATAACTTCTTATCGATATCTATCACCAGTTGATGCTCTTTTGCTAGCTTAAGCTCTTCACATGCATATAAAAAATGCTCTTGTGCATCACACCATACGCATCTCTTAGCCCCTCCAAACCCACCAGTCGCTCGTCTCTCAAAAGGTCCAGTGTTTCTTTGAAATGTGGTTTGCACTGGTGGTGTAGGTATCTGTTGGGCAACAGGCTGCACTAGAGGTGCAGGCTGTGGCATCATATAGCATTGCATATTTGGAATGGGCATAGTGCCTCTCTGTAATGTATCTACATAACTCATACTCGCCTGAGGAGGAGTGGGGTCATGATATCCCATAGAATTAACTTTATTGTGAATACTCGCCATTTCTTTTGACATAGACGCTTGCATCGTAATAAGATTCTCTATCTGTCGACTAAGAATCTCAACCTGTACCTCCATTGGCGATCGCGAAGTGGATGCAACATTAGCAAAAGCTGACGTTGCAGGCACATTCGGAGTTGCCGAAAGTGGAGCTTCCCTAGGCGGTTGTGGTGTTACCACTGCAGGTCTATCGTATAACACCGCCTGGCGTTGCCTCATTTGGGCAACCACTTCTACCTCTCTCCTCACTACACCCCAATCTTTAGTCAATCCAAACCTCTTCCCAGGCTCTTCAATCCTCCTTTCGACCTCAGTCCTGTCTTCAAGACTTAAGATCCTAAGGAAAGATATAACTAGGTCAAGTTTCAAAGCATCTAAATCGGCCTGTGGAAGTTGTTCATATCTTCTCAAGAACTCATTCAAAAGTTGAGTGAGGGATGCAGTGGGCTTCAGAGAGCTTATCCACCGCAAGAACCCTTCTCTACTGTGTTGGGAAAAATCTTCCAAATAAAACAACTTATGCAATTCTTTTCTGAATTCGGCCCAAGGCTTTGCTATATGTGCTGTAATAGGGGCTAAAATGGATCCTGATACTACCCGTGTGAAGTAATGTGTAAACACATCCTCGGGTAGACCATAGATCCGTGCATGTTCCTCAAAAACATCTAGGTACTCGGTTACGTTCAAGCCTGTAAACTTCCCTTTTTCTCTCAATACTGCTTGAACTACGCGGGCCCCTTGTTTCTCTATTACTAACTCCTTGAATATATCCTCCATTTCTCTTCTCTGTTCTGTCCTAGAATGTAACACAAGGTCCAGTGTAAGTGGTTCAACTATCTCTCTAAGCTCTGAGTAGAGATCAGAGAAGAAGTTTGATGAGTCACGAGCCAAGAGGTAAAGGTCAGTCTAAGCTCTCTGATTTGCCTAGGCCAAAGTCTTATCGAACTGTCCTCTCTTCGATTCCCAAGATTTCAATGTATTTTCCCCCTTTTTGTGATAAGTTTTCTAATGTTCTGTCTAAGCTATGAAATCAGTAAATCCCTAATCTAAGCGAGAAAAAAATTCACACACGTATGGACTAAACTAATGCAAAGTGTGGATGCTCAAACTCAAGCAGCAAGACAATCTTTCAGTTTCAGCAGTGTATGTGAAGCAATGCAAAATTTCAAATAACTTGAAATGCTAGTACATGGAGTCTCTGTCTGATGCCGAGGTTCTTGTCTCTTTCCTCAAGGAGTAGGTGACGCGATGAGGAGCACCGAGCAACCGCCTCGTTTCACGTCCGGTTGAGGTGTTGGGAAGAAGGAGGTCGTGGCAGGAAGCCAGTGCGTGGGGTTGGATCAGGCCCCGCTCTGGCGCGCCGTTCCCGCTGTCCTGCGAGCGGCGTCTGCGCGCTGGGCGCCTCTCCTGTGCTCTCTGGAGCGTGCGCGATCCTCGTAGGGCCCCTTGCCCCTCAGAAGTGTCGAGACGTGGGACCGTGGGCGTCAGAAAGAGACGATCCGATACCGCAGTGAAACACGTGATGGAGATCAAGCTCAAAGATACAATCGAAAACGGAACTGAAGCCTCCAATAAAATGAATGATACAAACAGGTTGCTACAGTGCGCGCCGATGGTACAATAAAACCGCTACAGTGCGGTGCGATGATACAATATAAACGCCGCCGCTACAGTGCGGGCCGGCTAGTGTCTACTCTAGATCCCTCGCTACAGTGCGAGAAACCACCTACGGGATTCCGCTTCGGTCTTCGCGGTCCAAGATTTTCTTCAAGTCTTCGATCCGCTCTTTATTTCAGGTACCCTCAGCAATAGCCTCCCTTCTCTTTACTTCAGATAATCAAAAACCGCAATAAACCTAGAGGGACATTCCACAAGGACAATCCACGGGGTGGGGCACTCTTTACTTCGATCTTCAATCACTTGATATACTTCATAAACTTGGAGGGACGTTCCACAAGGACAATCCACGGGGTGGGGTTTATCATGTTAATTCATCTGGAAATGATTTAGACACACTTATTATGTCTTGACTTAATTTCATCTTAATTCTTCTTTCTTTACTTATGACGAATGCTAGTGAAGCATTTCATTTGAAACACATGTTTACGTTTAGAAGAAAAACCTCTCTAGGATATCTTTTAGTTTCCTTCTTATAACACATGGAATCAAAGAATATGACTGCTAAAAAAATGCTCATGTGCTCATGGTTAAGCTCATATCACATGGAAAAATCAGAATCTCTAGGTATCCTTATTGCAAATTCACATGTTTCTTGCAGTTGTTACTGTTTTAATTAGGGGACTAAACCTTTGTCCTTATTATTTTTATGAAACATCATAAACTTGCCTTTATATGTAATCAAAATTAGCTTTAATCTAAAACTCTCAATCTCTCTCTCGTAAGAATGTAGATCACAATACGCGGGCAGGTTCGAGATGCCATTAATATTGAACTCAAATTTTCTCTCTTTTTCTCTCTCTCTCCACATATTCTCTGCGAGCTTTGGACCACTCTCCTATTATTTTTCCTCCGGCTGCCTTCGGCCAAGTCCGGTTCTCTCTTTCCAACATACTCTCTCCACCTCCGAATGTTTGGGCGCCGCCAACTCTATCTCTCTTCCTGCGTGAGCAGCAGATCAGGCTTACATTTTTCTCTCTCTGCAACATACTCTCTCCACCTCCGAATGTTTGGGCGCCGCCAACTCTATCTCTCTTCCTGCGTGAGCAGCAGATCAGGCTTACGTTTTTCTCTCTCTGCATGTAAGCCCATCAGCAGCGGGGTTGCTCTCTCTCTCTCTCTAACCCATGTGTGCCGACTCTGTAACCGCCTTTCTTCTCTCTCTCTCTCTGATCCTGTCTTTTGGGGCTGCCTGCGATCATCCCTGGACCCTGATTCTATTGCATCTTCTCTCTTGAGAGAGGTTCATTACAGTAGCACAAAGCCTCAAATCATCCCTCTATTGTCTTGCCTCGGACACTTAGAACAATAACAGTTAATTCAAAGCCCTCCATCATTCTCTTGCACTTCAGTTTTTCTCCTCCTGCGATTCTGTGAATCTTTGCTTCTGCAAATTCCTTTCTCTATCGACGGAGTCTAAAGTCATCTCTGCCTGTATCATTAGCTGCTCTCTCTCTCTCTCTCTCTCTCTCTCTCTCTCTCTCTCTCTCTCTCTCTCTCTCTTCTCCGTCCTCGCTCTGGCACTCCAAATCATCTCACTCCCTCAGCGCATACATTGTCCGATTCTCTCTCTATCAAAACCATATGGCTGTGCTGATCTGGAGATGCCCGTCTGTCTTCGTGACCTCTCTCTCTCTCTCTCTCTCCGACACATCTCCAAGGTCATCCCAGAATCTCTCTCTTTGTGCGCCTGTAAAGACGACAGCTAGGTGGATCTCTCCTCTCTCTCTGCAAGCGTCTTCTGTGTAGTGTCTTCTACAGGTGAATGATCTGCAGATTGACGCATATCACCTTTTTCCCTCCGCTGAACTCCTAAATCTGCCGCTATAGGTCTTGTTCAATAAGACTCTCTCTCTGTGGTCGGCAACCGCCAATCCTCTCTCTCTGCCGACGATCTTTCGCGCTGTGCATGATGAACCGTTCCTCTTCTCTCTACACGCTCTCATGCGCTCTACACATCACCATGTTGTATGTGCACTTGCTGCCTTCTCCGCCTCTCTCTCTCTCTCACCGATCTCCATCCTCGTCTACAGGTAACAACTCCCGTCCATGCTTCTCTCTCTCATTCTCTCCTATCGGTGTAAGCAATAGTTATCCTGATCTCTCTCTGACTCCCGACTCTACGTCTTCGTCAGCGTTCTGATCAGCAGCGCTACCTACAAGCTTGCGTCCGTCTCTCCCAGCAGTCTCCATGATTCTCTCTTCTGGTTTGGAATCTCTAGCGCCAACACGCTTCCTTAATTTTCTCTCGCTCTCTCAGAACCGACTTTCTGTCCACGTTCAATTCTAGTCATCAACAAAGCTCGTCTGCTGTGCCGATCTGCCACGCCATCTCCATATCTCTCTCTATAGTCTGTAGAAGCACGTGAGGCTCCGACTATAATCTCTCTCCATCTGTTTTGATGTTCTGCAGCACACCGCCTCTCTCTCTCTCAGTGGCATCCTACAACGTCGTTGATTTGGGTCAAGTCTGTAGCTTGTCTCTCTCTATGCACACAACTAGAGGCGATCTCCTTCTCTCTTCGAAACACGCAAACAATTATAGATGTCTATCCTCGCATCATAATCATTAAGAAATTTGTCAGCGTACCATAAAGACTATAGTGCAGAAACCATCTCAACTGCGATTCTCAATCGTTATAACATCAACCGTAGCAGAAGTTGCTAATACAGAAGTATAACAGCTTCCATCGGATCTAAACATCAAAAATCCCTGTGTGTACTTTAATGAATTCTAATGTAAAAAAACAAGCAATTTGTTTCGATGCATACGAAATAATGCTTTATAATGGATGCCCAGAATTGATACCCTCCGTAAGTTAAACTATATGTAAAGAGCAAAACAAGGAGGAAAAACTTGCTAGACATGCTCTCATGAGGCGAATCCCTATCTTTCTCTCTTTAAATTCTTTCGTTTCTCTCACTCTCTATTTGCTTGGTAATGGAGAGCATGAGCAAGAACATAAAAAACATGATCAAGAATCAATGAAGAGGAACAGACAATGAGCATACCTGGAGGGACGTTCCACAAGGACAATCCACGGGGTGGGGAAGAAACAAATGAATTTGCACTTATTTATAGGCCCCCCCTAGGACTTCCTTCTAGAACGTTCTAACCTCCTCAATGAACTTTCTATTTTTGGTAGTCTTTTAATTTTCCCCTAAACTATGGTTTCGATTTCACACTGGATATTCACAATTTAATTGGGTTTTAGGGTTTGGCCTACAGAAACCGCCATTTCCAGGGGTCTGACCTAGGGTTTTTGGTCGGGAAAATTTAGCGTTTGCTCACAATTATCTCAAACTTGCCAATTCATGAGTTTATTTACAGTTTGGACCTAAACGTCAAGGGTTTCCAAGGGTTCAAGTTCATTTTTCATGGGATAAACCCTCACTTTTAATCAGATTCGAAGGGTCAAACCTAGGTTTTCATGGGTCAAATGTCAGTTATTTACACGCACGGTTCTAACGCTCATCTCTAACATGGTTTCTTATCACACAGGCAACCAAATCAGTCAAATCATGCATGAAATGTACCCTCTTTAGATCAAAAACATCACGCAAAACTAAAAAACAATGAACTTTTGGAAAAAAACAATGCACACTTTCTGCGGGATTTCATCCCGACAGCGCGGACAAAAAGTGTCCATTCAATTCAAGTTCTTGTTCTTACCTTATCTAAAGTAAGAATAAAAACCTACATGTATATATGTATATTTATTTATTTACCTTTTTTAATATATCTTTTTTTGATAAACTTATAGGTTATTATCTGAAAAAGTTTTTACCAAGTCAGAATATTCTTCCTACCTCACATGATGAAATGAAGAAGATAATCAACAATCTTGGTATAGATTATCAATGTATACATGCATGTCCTAACGATTGTATTTTATATAGAGGTGGATATTCAGACTCTTTGACATGTCCCAAATGTCAATCTCCTCGATATAAGGGTGAAGAAGGTAAAATCCCAAAAAAGGTATTGATACATTTTCCATTGGCTCCACGGATTAGACATATGTTTCAAAGCCCCGAATTATCAAAGGTTTTGACTTGGGGACATGATCACAAAAGTAGTGATGGAATAATCAGAATTCCTCATGATAGTGTTGCTTTTCAGCATATTGATTCTACATGGCCTGAATTTGCACAAAATCCACTAAATCTAAAGTTAGGAGTTGCATTAGATGGGGTTAATCCATTCTCCATGAAATCCAGTAAATGGTCAACATGGCCAGTGGTAGTCATAAACTACAATCTTCTGCCATATCTTAGCATTAAAAAGGAACATTTAATGCTTTCACTTTTAATCCTAGGCAAAAGACAAGTTAAAGATATGAATGTATATCTTGCTCCTCTAATTGACGATCTTCAAGAGTTATGGAGAGGTATTAATGTCATTGATGTATCGAAAAGCATCAATGAAAGACATATTACGGTTCGTGGTATTGTGGCTTGGACTATTCACAATTTTCTTGGATATGGCGTATGTTCAGGTATTGATGTAATTTTTTATTCAATATGCATGTAAATAAATATGATTTAATCTAATTATATTTTTATCATTTTTCATGATGCAGGAATATCTACTAAGGGTTATAAAGCTTGTCCATATTGTGGTGATTGGTTGAGATCAACCTATAGTAAGAATCTCAACAAAAATATTTATCTTCGACATCGACGATTCTTGCCTGATGATCATCCATTAAGATCTAAAAAAGAAGCGATACATTTTAATGGAAAGCTTGAAATAGGCCAGTATCCAAAACCTATGACGCCTATGGATTGGTATAAAAAATGGACAGATGGACCTCTGATAGATCCAGAAGCAGAAATCTTCAGTGATGATTCAGATAATGAGTATGTGAACAGAGGTAAAGGAAAATTGGCACTCGTTGAGAACATATCAATATGGTATTCTTTGGAGTATTGGAAAGAGTTAAAAGTATGTCATCTTCTTGATCCTATGCATATATTCAAAAATATTGGTTATTCACTATGGCAGCATCTTCTTGGACTAAAAGATACCACAACATCAAGGAATGATTTGAAAGATCAAAAATCCAAACCAAAGTTATGGCTAGTTTTTGATAGACATCGACAAGAAACGACTTATGCATCTGCTCCTACAGGATATGGAGCAGATGCATCTGCTCCTACAAGATATGTACTTACAACAAAAGAGATACAGACTATCAACAATAGAATTCAATTGATTAAGACTCCTACAGGATATGGAGCATCGTTTCAAAACATGTTTACTATGGATGATAAGAGCTTATCTGGGTTAAAGACCCATGACTGGCATAACTTTTTGAAACATATTTTACCTTTGGTTATCGATGGATGTACAACAAAAGGAGTACGAGATGTGATCTATCGTCTTGGATCACTTATAAGGTAATTATGATACTTTTATATTTAATATGTATGAATATTGGATATCTTTTATTTTTTAATTAACTTCTTTATAATTGTTTTTATGATATGTATAGGTGGATTACACCCAAAGAGATCGATAAAAATTGGATCCCACAAAAAAAACGTGAATGCAAAGAGCTACTATGTTTGATGGAAAAAGAACTTCCTACTTCATTTTTTGATATTCAGGTTCATTTATTAGTCCATCTTGTAGATGAGATAGAGATTGCAGGTGTTGTCAACACTCGATGGATGTTTTGGGTCGAGCGATTTATTGGAATACTAAAAGGTTATGTGAGACAAAGAGCAAAACCAGAATGATCCATGGCAAAGGGTTGGATGCTTGAAGAGTGCATGTATTACATTAGTGAGTACCTTGAAAGAGTTCATGAAGAAGCTCCACGTGCATGGACCAACGAATCTTCTTCAAAAATAACAGATGAGGTATTATCAGGTAAGGGGGTTCCATTCTTATTTACATTTCAAGAAAAAAATGATGTTTCTACTTTTGTAGCATATAATAGCGAATGCATGCAAGCATTCCTTAGCGAGTACGAGGAACTTCAAAGTCTCCGAAGTAAAAGGCGAAAAAACAAAAGATCTAGACGTAATCCTGATAATAATGAGATTACAGATATACCTTCTTTCACGGATTGGCTATATAGTCATTTTCAACGCGCCAACGCAAATAATGAAGAAATCTCAGATGAGCAAAGAGATTTAATGATAGGTTGTGAACGAAAGGTAATTTTATTAAAATAATATTTTATTTTTTTCATATATGTATGTTAGTTTCTATTTACTAATTGAATTTATTTTGCAGGCTCGAATGTTTACTAATATGTGGGCTTTTGGACAGCATATTAGAATCAAAGCCATTGATTCTTTACGTAAAACAGAGGATTCTAGTATTGTTGCTTCTTTCAAGCAACTATCACGTGCTAGCTCAAAAGACACGAACCTTATAGATAGCGAACTTGGTTACGTAGGAACTATTGTTGGTATCTACGAAATTCATTTCGTACATTCAAATAGGTAGAAAAATGTTTATATATTTTTTTTAGAGTTAGTTATTTTTTTAAGCACCTAATAATGGGTTTTTGTTGTTATATATTTTGATAGGTCATTTTGAAGGTTGACTGGTTTCGAGCGGAGTATAAAGTAGTAATTCTACATTAAGAAGGGAATTATCTAGGTTTTGGGCAATTGATTCTTCCAAGGTAATGCAATCTACTAAAGAACCATATATTCTTCCTAGGCATATTGAACAAGCATTTTTTTATAAAAACCCAGATGCTCATCCTTGGTGGCAAGTCATTCATGTGCAACCTAGAGGTAGGTCATTGTTTGAACAGTTTATTGTTAGAGAGATCGAAGAAAGTCCTCTTGATGATTCAACATCAGATACTGATACATCAACATCTAAAATAGAAATTAGAATCATTATATGTGATAATGATACTAATCTTTTTGATGAAGAGGATAATTCTCTACATGCTGATTCTATTGATGAGGAAGAGGAATTACCAGAAATAGATATTAATCCATCAATAGATGATGTGATTCATGAGAACATAGATTTAACAATAGAAGAAATAAATGAAATCAATAAGGACAATGAAGATGAGACTATATTGATGTCTTACCAAAATGATGGCAATAATGAAAACATATGAGCAGATTAGATAGTAAATTGTACTATAGTTATTGATCAATAACTTGAAGCTTCTGAATGGATATCAGATAATAGGTTTTTTTTATTAACTTGAATAACGATGAATCCTATTAGAGAGATGAAATCATGTTCTTCTAAGTTAGAACATGAAGCTCGGGTGTATGCCTAATTATTTTATATATAGCTTTATCTTCGAGGAGCAAATTTTTATCATGTATGTATGCATATGTGTGTGTATTCATGTGTATTATATGTATACGTATGTTAGTATGCATATATATGTATTTCATGTATATGTATGTGTTTTCATGTGTGTGATATATGTATACATGTGTTAGATATGCATATGTGTATATATGCATATGCATTTATGTAAAATATTCATGTATTCATGTAATATATGCAAGTGTTTATAATTGTGTACATGTATATATGTATATGTGTCTATGTGTAAATATGTACATGTAAATATGTATGCATGTATATATATGTTTATGTATGCATGTATATATATGTTTATGTATGCATGTATATATATGTTTATGTGTGCATGTAGGCATGTATATGTGATGTGTACATGTATATATGTATATATGTCTATGTGTAAATGTGTACATGTAAATATGTTAGTATGTATATATATATTTATGTGTGCATTTAGGCATGTATGTGTGATGCATAATATATCTACTCCATTTTATATTTATGTATCCTATCTACATGATGTGTATATATCTTTACATATATTATGATCCTCGTTGATTCGAGTAGCTATATATAGAGGCATAAGGTTGGGAGGAGAGACATCTCTCTAGTAGGACGTCGGAGGTGTACATATACTTCAAACATATGGCTAAAAAGATGAATTAGAGTTTTTAAATTAGGGATTTCAAAACCCTAATATCGAAATTAGTGTTTTCAATTTAGGATTTTTGAAATAGGATTTATTTATTTATTTATGTGTATGCATGTGTTGTGTATGTATGTGTATCTATATGTGCATATGCATGTGTTTTGTGTGTATATATGCATGTGTGTGTATGCGTGTATTTATACCTCTAGTCTCTCTCTCTCTCATATACATACATACATGCATAAACACACATACTCATATCCACATATATATACATAAAAGCAGTGCATACCGTGCATTGTCGCGACGATGAGCCATAAGTGTCCGCATCTCTTTTAAACACCACTTAAGGGACCATCCTGTCCCAAACTCTGTCTCAAGTGAACTAAGCACATATTTCTTATCCCTCTCATCATGCTCATTACAAAAATAAAAAACATAATGTAAATAAAACATAAGATATATATTTCAATTTATATGTAAAACTTTTACTTACTTCCACGGTAAGTGGATAAAGCGTAGGTAAGAGTCGCATAGTGCCCGCATTCTTCTCTTGAACTCCAATCCATTCCCTATATACACAATGTTCCCCTCTGGCTCTATGTCGCACTCTAATCCTAAGGTGCCTATGCATGTCCTCATAGGCAACTCTGCTCTGCTATCACGTGTTGGAGGTGGTATAGGTGTCCTGAAAAAAGATAGATAGAAATAAATAAAAATATGTGTTATAATATCATTAAAAAAGTTTATGAAAACAAAACATACCTATGAGCAGCTAGCTCTCTTCCTGCATGTGGAGCCGCAGAAGAGCCCTCGTCTGATTGCTGGGTAGGCATCTTGATCATATAATCCAGCTCCTAATCAGACACCTCTGCGTAATCACGCATTATGGCCCCTAGAGTATCAGACGGAACTCTTGCTCTCATAAGACTTTTTATGAGAGTGAGTTTCGCCTTTCTCTCTCTACTGGGATCCATAATACCTAAAATATAAAACAAAATGCTTAGAAATCAATATATATACGTGTACATATGTAAGTGTGTATGCATTAAGTATGTGTATGTATGCTTGTGTGTGTGTGTATGTATGTGCGTGTATATGTGTGTATGCATGTGTATGTGTGTGTATGCATCATTATGTGTATATGTATCTATGTGTGTATGTGTGTGTATATGTGTGTGTATGTATGTGTATGTGTGTGTGTATGCATGTATGTATGTATGTATGTATGCATATGCATATGCATTATGTATGTATATATATGCATGTATGTGTATGTGTGAGTATGTCTCTCTATGTGTATGTATGCATATATGTGTGTATGTGTGTATGTGTGTGTGTATATGTGTTTGTATGTGTGTATGCATGTGTATGTGTGTGTATGCATCATTATGCGTGTAAGTGTCTATGTGTGTTTGTGTGTGTATATGTGTGCATTTGTGTGTGTCTATGTGTATGTGTGTGTGTCTATGAGTGTGTATGTGTTTATGTGTATGTATGTATCTATGTGTGTGTATGTGTCTATGTGTATATGTGTATGCATGTACGTATGCATATGTGTGTGTATGCATGTGTATGTGTGTGTTGCATCATCATGTGTGTATGTGTCTATGTGTGTATGTGTGTGTATATGTGTGTGTGTATCTATGTGTATGTGTGTGTGTGTCTATGAGTGTTGATGTGTTTATGTGTATGTATGTATCTATGTGTATGTATGTATCTATGTGTATGTATGTGTCTATGTGTGTATGTGTATGCATGTATGTATGCATATGTGTGTGTATGCATATGTATGTGTGTGTATGCATCATTATGTGTGTCTATGTATGCATGTGTATGTGTGTATGCATCATTATGTGTGTATGTGTGTATGTGTGTATGTGTGTATGTGTGTGTGTGTGTCTATGAGTGTGTATGTGTTTATGTGTATGTATGTATCTATGTGTGTGTATGTGTGTATGTGTATGCATGTATGTATGCATATGTGTGTGTATGCATATGTATGTGTGTGTATGCATCATTATGTGTGTCTATGTATGCATGTGTATGTGTGTATGCATCATTACGTGTGTATGTGTCTATGTGTGTATGTGTGTGTGTATATGTGTGTGTGTCTATGTGTATGTGTGTGTGTCTATGAGTGTGTATGTGTTTATGTGTATGTATCTATGTGTGTATATGTGTAGAATGTATGTATGCATATGTGTGTGTATGCATATGTGTGTGTATGCATATGTATGTGTGTGTATGCATCATTATGTGTGTATGTGTGTATGTGTCTATGTGTGTGTGTGTCTATGAGTGTGTATGTGTTTATGTGTATGTATGTATCTATGTGTGTGTATGTGTCTGTGTGTATGTGTATGCATGTATGTATGCATATGTGTGTGTATGCATATGTATGTGTGTGTATGCATCATTATGTGTGTCTATGTATGCATGTGTATGTGTGTATGCATCATTACGTGTGTATGTGTATGTGTCTATGTCTGTATGTGTGTGTGTCTATGTGTATGTGTGTGTGTCTATGAGTGTGTATGTGTTTATGTGTATGTATCTATGTGTGTGTATGTGTATGCATGTATGTATGCATATGTGTGTGTATGCATATGTATGTGTGTGTATGCATCATTATGTGTGTATGTGTGTATGTGTGTATGTGTGTATGTGTGTGTGTATGCATTATGTACGTGTATGTGAGCATGTGCATTATGTATGCATATAAGTATGTAAGAATGCATATGCATATGCATTATGTATGCATTATGTATGCATTATGTATGCATTATGTATGCATTATGTATGCATATGCATATGCATTATGTATGCATATGTGAGTATGTGTGTGTATGCATTATGTATGTGTATGTAAGCATGTGCATTATGTATGCATGTAAGAATGTATGTATGCATATGCATATGCAATATGTATGCATGTATGTGTATGTGTGTGTATGTCTCTATGTGTGTGTATGCATATATGTGTGTGAATGTGTGTGTACATGTGTCTGTATGTGTGTATGCATGTGTATGTGTGTGTATGCATCATTATGTGTGTATGTGTGTGTATATGTGTGTGTATGTGTGTGTGTCTATGTGTATGTGTGTGTATCTATGAGTATGTATGGGTTTGTGTGTGTGTATGTGTATGTGTGTATGTGTCTGTGTGTGTGTATGTATCTATGCATGTGCATTATGTATGCATGTAAGTATGTATGTACATTGTATGCATATGCATATGCATTATGTATGCATATGCATATGCATTATGTATGCATATGCATATGCATTATGTATGCATATGTATGCATGTATGTGTTTATGTGGGTATGTCTCTCTATGTGTGTGTATGCATATATGTGTGTCTATGTGTGTATGTGTGTGTATATGTGTCTGTATGTGTGTATGCATGTGTATGTGTGTGTATGCATGTGTATGTGTGTCTGTGCATGTGTATGTGTGTGCATGCATGTGTATGTGTGTATGTGTGCATGTGTGTGTGTGTCTATGTGTGTGTATGTGTGTGTGTCTATGTGTATGTGTGTGTATCTATGAGTGTGTATGTGTCTATGTGTCTATGTGTGTGTATGTGTTTATGTGTGTATGTGTATGCATGTATGTATGCATATGCATGTGTATGCATGTGTATGTGTGTGTATGCATCATTATGTGTGTATGTGTCTATGCGTGTATGTGTCTATGTGTGTATGTGTTTGATGTGTGTGTGCCTATGTGTATGTGTCTGTTGGCAGCAGTCAGGGAACTGAAGGAGCCACAAGACGAAGAGAGTCAGAGCGAAGGGACAGCACAAGCAGGCATGGCAGTCAAAGAAGATCTGGCAAGTAGGCCATCTAATTTTTCAAGACATCAAGGAGTTGAGCACACAAGAAGAAAGAGCAAGTAGGGAGCTCAAAGAGGTGTATGACAAATCAATAGAGAAAACCCCTACACAAATAGTGATTTCCATCACTAAAAACCATTGTAAATATCATTTCGTATTTTTGTAGCTCCATTTTGTGCAAGCCAAGGAGTCCTTGAGCTTGAGGAGCTTTAGAAGTATCTACCTACCAATTTTCATATTTTTTAGATCTCGTTTGAGCCCTCTAATAAGCCCTGGAACCTAATTTTTAACTAGGCCGGACACTAGGTCTGAACAGGGCCAAAGCGAGTCAAAAACTATAAAAGGAGCTAGAGAGCTCATTTTTGAGGTTAGATTGTAATTGAAACGAACTTGTAAGAGCTTTTTGGAAGTAATCTAAGAACTCCATTGCTTCTCACTCTTTGTCTTACTGTGTGTGCGCGTGTGTGTGTATGTGTGTGCATGTTTGTGTGCTTCTCACTCACGCACTTGTGTCTCCACTTGCTCGAGGTCTTCATACCATCCTCACGTCTTCCCGGATTGACATTAAAGGAGGTGCTACTCATCACTGAGCTACACCAAATTTTGGCGCCGTTGCCGGGGAACGAGCTTTGAGGACGAGCGTGTGATGGTAAGACGTAGAGTTGACGCGTTGGAGTTGTAGGTATTTTCTTCACTTTCATCTATTTTCTTGTTTTTTCTTCACCACCTTCATCACCATCATCATCATCACCATCTCCCACCTCCATCTCCATCATCGCAAAAATTTTTGTTTTTTGATCATATCACCATCTCCACCTCATTTCCCTCATTTCACTTGTGAGAGAGAGCGAGAGAGCGAAATTGTGCATGCTGTTTTTGCATGTTTTCTGAGCTGCATTGCAGGTACAGGCCACATCATCGTCCCCAGCACTCTGCGCAGGTACGGAATTCGAAGTAACTATCTGTGGTTCGCCGGGTTCTGTCAATCGCGACCGACAGAAAAGTTGATCTATTTGCTAAACAAAGTGCATATCCATGACCTACAGGCCTAGAGCTTCCCAAAAATGTGTTTAGTTTTCTGAAATTCCACAGATTTCTGTCAATCGCGATCGACACGTCAATCGCGATCGACAAACCACGACGGACAGTTGCCGACGGCTCTGTCAATCGCGACGGACACCTCGATCGCGACCGACAGGGTCAACGACCGACATAGTCAACGACCGACACGGTCAACGACCGATTGACCACGACCGACGGAGCCTACGCGTGACACGTGTCAATCGCGATCGAGTCATCAATCGCGATCGACCCATCAATCGCGATTGACACAGTCAACGATTGTTTGACCACGACGGACAGACCTCACGACCGACCTGTCAATCGCGATCGACTCATCAATCGCGATCGACAGAGTCAACGATTGTTTGACCACGACGGACAGACCTCACGACCGACCTGTCAATCGCGATCGACTCATCAATCGCGACTGACAGAGTCAACGACCCTTTGACCACGACTGATTGACTTTTTGAGACACCTGTCAATCGCGATCGACACATCAATCGCGACTGACAGCCACGACGGACCTGTCAATCGCGATCGACATGTCAATCGCGACTGACCTGTCAATCGCGACCGACAGACTTTGCGAACACGTTAGAAGGGCAAATTAGGTCAAATTTTTTGGAAAAAATAGTGGTCTCAATTTTGGCCGAGTGTGGGGCAAACATTAGGGTATAGTATTGCATCGTGAGGCCATGCCACAAGCAACTCGAGAATTCCTGTTTACCTGTTAGCCTGTTTTGAATCCTGTTTTAACTCCAAAACCCTGAACGGTCATAACTTTTTCATACGAAATCCATTTTTTGAGCTCTAGGGCTTGTCAGAAAGCTCGTGGCATATACTACACGCCCTCAACTGTTTTTTATAAGAATAATGCATTGATTTTCAGATAGGTTATTTTGAAGTTGACCATACCCAGGGGGAACAAAATTCAGGGATCCCTAGAATTATTTTCCAAAAAGTCATAGTGCAAATTGGTGAAGTGTCACATGAATGAAAGTGATTGGTTCTGTCTTTTGAACTTAAGTCTTGAGCTAATCTTGGGCCTTTTACAGGTCCTTTGAGAGCATCGAAGGGTACGCAAAGCAAGAGTAAGTGCAGGCTTGGGAACACACGTCCTGGGCACACCAGGGCAACAACACAAGGAAAGGAACTCAAGGTTGGAAAACCCGCAACACCCTCTGTCAATTCTTAGTTTAGGCTAAGTGCGGGTAGTGTTAGAAGTAATTCCAGGCAACGATAGGCACGAGATAAATCAAAGCCTATCTAAGAAATCAAGTTCAAGTCAAGAGATAACCTGTGTGTGTGGACGACAACCTTAAAGGAAAAGAACCTAACGTGAAACGACCAAACTAAAGTGCGAAATTAAACTCAAGTATTCCTAACGACGTGATATCAGACAAGAGTATAAACACGATAATCAACATAAAAAGGGAATTAAGTAATTGATACAAGGATTCAGAAACGTGGTTGTACCTGGGACAAATTGGGTTAATCAGTTAGGCATATGAACCTGAGATCAGGGCGACATATAGTGAGGGAGAGACAAAGCCTTAGGTCTTCAGAGGCTAGTGTTAATCACACTGCTAGGTCTTGGACCCAGCAGTTGAGCCACCACTCATACTACCCTAGCTCTGAGACGAGTGAATCAGAGATGTCTCAAGGTATGGAGAGACCTACAGGAAGTTCAGGAGTGCCATACTTGCACAGGGTAGAAGGCCCGTACAAAACGCAGTTGGAATAACTTAGGACCAACCGATTAGGTGCTAGCATCTATGAGGACGGCCTAGGAAGAGCGGTGGTCCAGATTAAAAACCCTGACCAATCCATTGGACTAGAGCACCCAGCTGTCAAGTTTGAAAACGGAGCATACTTGGACAAAGAAGGAACCATATACGTAGTCACCAGTCACCCAGATAGGACGGACGAATTTGGGAATGTGATCCCCGAAGCAGACTTAGGTGACCTGGAGCAAGGAAACATGGGTGTAGAACCTAGAACCCCTCGAGGTAAATCGGTTCTCACTAGGATTATCACACCGGAATGGATTCCCCAGGATAATAAGAGCATAGATTTGCTCCTCAATCGAGAAATTGATGAAGCCTTTTGGAGATATAAATCTGATCGACCAACTGATATAGGAGCAATCATGATCTATGAGTTTAAGGATCCAGATAGCCCAGGTAGAGTGACCTACTTAGATCATGCTTCGGAGAGGATCTTTGTGGTGACAGAACATGATAGGCATGCTTACACTTGGAAGGGTGAATTCGTTTTCCCCCAACCAAGATCAAATGTATCCTATGGTCACCTTGGAGCTGGAACATCCCAAACTCATGGAATGCAAAGAGACAGAAGTAGAGATAGACCAGAAGTAAGCTTTGCCAACCCAGGGGGCAGAGAAAGAACGAGAACGGAAACAAATAGAGTAGAACCTGAGATACTTAGAGCTCACAGGAATCAAAGAAATGCGGATGAGTTCCCTCTACCACGACCTAGAGAGCACACAAGGACTTTGAGACCGACTCAGCTAGTTAAGTCCATGAAGAACTACTTCGATGGCACCGGAGATCCATACGATCATGTGGCTGAGTTTAGGCAAGTCCTGAGAGCTGAACAAGTAGAGGATCTATTCACTCAGTACAATGCCTTTGGTCTAACCCTTAGGAACATTGCCCTGACATGGTTTCAGCCGCTAAACGAGAGGCAGTTCAGGAGCATAGACCAACTCCTAGAGGCTTTCATTATTGAATTCTCCAAGAGTGGCATCAGACATAATACCTCCTCGCTGATTCATAGCTTCAAGCAAACCCCTCAAGAGACCGTAAGACTTGCAGGACGAAGATTTAGGCAATATCTTGAAAGATGCCCTGTCACTGAGCTACCCACACCAGCTAAGCAAGTGGCTTTATTCTTGGATGGATTGCTAAGTACCAAATTGAGATCTTATGTGTACTTGAAGGACCCTAGGACCATAGAAGAGTGTGTACGCATGTGCATTGATATTGAGGATAACCTAGGGGAGGAGTTAGAGCTTTCCAAAATCTACAAAGATTCTGATGGTGCCTCTAGCCTCTCTTCCACGCAATCCACATCAATTGAGGAACTTGCAGAGAAAGTGGCTCAGAAATTAGGTATTTCTAGCAAACAAATTCCAAAATTTGCCCCTGTGAAGAGATGCTACACTTGTGGTGGCGACCACCTGGCGAATGTATGCCCCATTATGGCTCAACCCCAAGTAAATCCTAGTAGCCAGTACTGCACTATAGAACGAAGGTACACAAATCACACAGCACAAGACTGCCCATACAACAAGCAAGCAGTTAGGCAAACCTACCCTCAGACATACCCTCAACAAGGCAGATACCAGAGTCAATACCCACCACAACACTTCACTAGGCCACAACAAAATTATCAACCACAATACCAAGCCCAGCAAAGGCCTCAGCCTGTGTTAGCCCAACAACCTCCAGCTCCATCCAACTTGATCCCTGTAAAGTATGCAGCTGCAGAAGAGAACCTGAATAGAGCCATAGTGCCCGTCACACCATTGCTTTCAGAAAGTGATCCCAACAATCATAGCTTCGATTCCACACATGTCGATAGTCCCCAGGCTTACTACATGCAGTCTCCTGAACATGGTGAGTCTTACTATAGCGAAGAGCCAAATGAACCTAGTTGGGAATCAGATTACACAAATGTCATGTATGCAAACCCCAACCCCAGACCCCAACCTAGGCAAGTAAGACCCCCATTCCCTAGAGGACCATGCTACCGATGTCAGGGAGATCATCTCATTCGTGATTGTCCCTTGCCTCCACCTACACAACCCCAGTCAGTAACGATCCAAGGCTATTGCCAAGAGTGTGGAAAGGAGCATCTCGTACGAGACTGTCCTAAGAATCCCAACAATATGCCAAAAATCACTCCTATAAACGTTATTGGGTTAGTTGTAGACTCCACAGGGAGTGTGACTTCCACTGCACCAGTGCAAGTGGTCACAAGAGCTCAAGCATTGCAGCAAAACCAAGCTGTAGATCAAGATCAGGGAAAGAGCCCAGAAGTCAGTGAAACGGAGAGCATAACCAAGAAGAGAACTAGAGCTTGGAGAGATAGTCGTGAAAGAATGAAAAGGCAATGGGCAAAGAAGATGAGTGAACTAGAGGAAAGTCTACGAGAAACCAAGGCCAAAATCATAGAGATCACATCTCAACCGCACTCTCACACTACCCCACCACCACCATTCCCATCGCCATCCGACCCGCCACCTTCCAACCCACCTCATACAATTCCACCACCCCCTAGAGCAGGATCAGTATTAGCTGATCCCACTCCTGAAGATATAGACATGATGCTTAAAGCATATCAGGCCAGAATCCAAGAAGGGCCAAATGTAACGGATCATGACAAGTGCTACCCTAGAGCTGACCTAGAGATAGAAAGAACCAAGCTTTGCGCGAAAATGGTCGCATTGGCTTAGACTATGTTTGAAGCTAGTCGCCTTTTCAATTACTCGGGCTCAGCCAAGACGCAATTACACTTGGATGGACTTCTAGAGAAGTTAGAGGGCATAATTGCAAGATCTGCCAAGGAAGAAAAAAATCAAGGAAGAGATAAAGCAAGCAAAAACATGACCCATCCCCCATCGGAAGTTTATGTGCCCAATTCCACTGAACCAGACAACCCCCCTTTACTAGAAAGAATGGAGAATTTAATGGCACAATCACAAAAGGGACTCGCCCCTCAACACCATGACAAGGCTAGTGAAAGAGCAGGTCTTCCTACCCAGAGAGCCTATGTGCCTGAAGCCTATGTGCCTAACTCTACGGAGCCAGACACATCATCCTCTATGAATCGATTCACACCAGAATTCCTACGAGAGATTCAAGAAGACAAATGGGCTAAAGAAAGTGAAGTTGCTCCTCCTATTGAACTTGTGGATGATGCACACGATCAATTCCCACCAGACATCCCATCCATTTATGGGGAGCAGGAAAGCACCCAATCTCAAGAAAGATTAGACTTCGAGTCTAATTCTTTGCAAGAACTACCCCACTTCACAGGCCCATGGGAAGCAAAGTCCACTTGTATGAGAACACCCACAGTCATGGTAAGAAACGAAGATTCGGTCATACCTAGGAACACAGAGATAGTGAAGAACACTAAAGTGCAGTGCAATCTCAAGTTAGAAGAGCTACTCAAGGTTAGACCTGAATTATGGAAACATGTAGCCAAACAAGTACCAGAGATAGCAAAACCTCGTTCTCAGGTAGGATCACATAGGACAGTGCCAGAAATACCCTTGGATAAGATAGGAGATATGTGTGAAGGTGAAGAAGGGAACACCTATCTTCCCATTACCTACCAGGAGTACACTACCAAGGCAATTTTGGACTCAGGAGCAGGAGTTGCAATTGCCACCACTTCCCTATGGAAGCGTTGGGGCAAGCCAGCACTCAGGCCGACGAGAATGAAATTGCAGATGGCCGATGGTCATATTGAGAGACCCTTAGGATTGCTAGAAGGAATAACTCTCACCACCTGTGGTGTCGAGTTCGAGCACACATTTGCCATATGTGACTTCAGCAAAAATCACGCCTATGAGATGATTTTGGGAAGACCATTTATGCGACAGTTGCAAGTGGTACAGGATTGGGGAACCAATTCCTTGTACCTGCAGCACTTAGGTGTTACGACCAAAGTCAATCTTAAGGATTACTCTCATAGAGATGTACCACCTATCCAATGGAATCCCATCCACAAAGCCAAAGATGATACGGAATCGGTGCAATCCATAGGGTTAGGATCGTCTTGGATGCATGAAGACACCCACTTATGGATGTGCAAAGTAGCAGTAGACGAAGAGAAGGGAGAGAAAGCCAGAGAGGTAGGTGCAAAAGAAAACCATAGATCTATTCAAGACCCAGCCTATGCACCTGTAGTTTTTCCAGACGAAGAATTTGAACCTCACGGCTGGGCAGAAATTTTAGCAACCATGGACGTAGCCATCAATGAAGAACAATGGACACCTCACTGTGATGAAGATGGCTATGACATTTCAGTCTTCTCCATAGAGCCAATCATGGGAGAGGCAGTCCTAGAAGAATGCGAACCTAGCCCCGATGCATTTGAGGATGCAAATGACTCCGATCTAGAGTCAATTATTATGGACCCACCTTTTGCATCAGATGAAGAATACTTCCATGAAATAGAATTTCAACCCCAGAGGCATGGAGAGCTTACAAATGATGTAAGATTAGCCACACATGTGACCCCGAAGGAAGAAGGAAAGAAACGAAAGAAGAGGGAAGTCTCACCAGAAGAGGAAGAATCTTTGTTTGAGGTCCCGGAAAATTTTAAGAAGTATGAGATAGACGATAGGAGAGTCATGATAAGAATGCCTAAACGAGAGGCACAATCAGGAGAGGCCTATGATAACAAAGAAACCACCAAGAAAATAGTAGTGGCCCTAGAAGAAGGAGAGGAGAGATGCACGTACATAGGCCATGACCTAACAGAGGAAGAAGAGCATGCGCTAATAGCCTTGCTAAGAGAATACAGCGATGTATTCGCTTGGAGTTACAAGGATTTGAAAGGTGTTGATCCAGACATATGCTCACACACTATCCCCATGACCACAGATGCTAAACCCTCTAAGCAAAAGCCATATACATATAACGATAATTATGCTGCCAAGATTAAAGAGGAGATAGATCGACTGGTCGAAGCTGGATTTATTTATGAAATTGAGCACACTGAGTGGGTATCCCCCATCGTAGTGGTGCCCAAGAAGAATGGCAAGCTGCGTGTATGCATTAAGTTGAAGAAGGTTAATGCAGCCACAATTCGAGATAACTATCCGCTTCCCATCACAGAACATCTCTTAGAAAGAGTAGCAGGTAAGGAAGTGTACAGCTTCCTCGATGGATTTTCGGGCTACAATCAAGTAGCCATAGCTCCAGAAGATCAACATAAAACAGCTTTTGCCATAGAGTGGGGTATATTTGCCTTTCGTGTAATGCCATTTGGGCTTACCAATGCGCCTGCAACCTTCCAGAGACTGATGTGCCATGTATTTAAGGAGTTCCTAAGAAAAAACTTAGAAGTCTATGTTGATGATCTTTGTGCTCATTCCAATATCAGACAAACCCATATTCCTGAACTCAGACAAATCTTTGACAAATGTAGAGAATATCAGGTCTGCCTGAACCCAGAAAAATGTGTTTTTATGGTCAGGCAAGGCAAGATCCTAGGGCACATAGTGTCAAAGAATGGCATATCTACTAACGAGGAGAAAGTGAGAGCCATAGCAGAGCTACCTAGGCCAAGGAATGTCAAGGAAGTACAAGCTTTCATGGGGCATTGTGGTTACTACCGCCGGTTCATTCACATGTATGCCGTCATTGCAAAGCCCATGTACGGACTTCTGACTAACTTTGAGTGGACTGATGAATGTGAGAACTCCTTCCAGGAGCTTAAACGAAGATTATGTTCAGCACCAATCTTGACCACACCAGATTGGAACAAGCCATTCCATGTTCACGTGGATGCATCCAATTATGCGATTGGATGTGTACTCGCACAACCTACTGGTGAAGGTAATATGGATCTTCCGATTGCCTATGCCAGTAGACAATTGAACGTAGCTGAACGAAATTATACCACTACAAAGAGAGAAGGCTTAGGCATGGTATATGCAGTCAAGAAATTTAGACACTATTTGCTTGCAAATAAGTTTAAATTTTTTACTGATCACCAAGCATTGTTATATCTCGTGAACAAGCCTTGTAATACAGGAAGATTAGTAAGATGGTTTCTCTTACTAATGGAATATGATTTCGAGGTTGTGGTAAGGAAAGGGAGGACTCATTTGAGAGCTGATCATCTTTCTAGGCTCACATCTGGCGAAGCCCCACAAGGAGTATCAGATGACCTTCCTAATGCTTACTTGTTTAACTTGGAAGTGGTACCGCAGTGGGCTAAGCCATTAGTGCCAGTGTTGACGTACGGACCTAACCACCCAGTAATAGCCACACAGGATAGAGAGGTAGTAAAAGCCCAAAAGTATCACATCATGGCAGGAAGTATGTACAAGCACACAGATCAAGGAATCTTGGCTTGTTGCGTAGAAGAGGACGAGTATGCGAAGTGGTTGCAATTAGCACATGTAGGTGTATTAGAGCAACACTACTCAAAACAACGAACCCTACAGACACTAAGGAGACTCGGAGTGCATTGGCCTACTATGGAGGCTGATGTCCAAAGGCTGTGCAAGGAATGCCCAATCTGCTGCACTAAACCACCTGTGGAACATGCCACTCTTTATCAAGTGTCCCTAGTGCCAGATTGGAGTGAACCACTAGTATCCTTCCTGAGGACGAAAACATTCCCTACAGACATGACTCTGGCTAGGAAAAGGAGTTTAGAACAAGAAGCCCAGGATTACTCACTCATTGGTGATAATCTATACAAGCATGGTAAAGATGGTTACCTGAGACTATGTGTCCATGAGAGTGAGTATCTCAAGATCTTGGACACTGCTCACCAAGGTGTAGCAGGAGGACACTTTGGACCAGATCGGGTGATCAAGGCAATACTATTTGCGGGCTTCTGGTGGCCAACCCTTCAAATGGATGCACATGCCTATGTGAAACGGTGTGATGTCTGTCAGAGAACTCAGTATCCTATACGAAAAGATGAGATGCCATTGAAACCTATGATGGGTGGACGTGCGTTCTCTAAGTGGGGAATAGACTTCATAGGTCCTATTAATCCCCCAGCTAAGGGTTCTCATGCAGAATACATCATTGTTGCGACAGATTATCTAACTAAGTGGGTAGAGGTAAAGGCTACGACAAAGAACGATGCTCAAACAACTGCTAAATTCTTGTTTGAGAATGTATTCACAAGATATGGGCTACCTATAGAGCTTGTAAGTGATAGAGGCACTCACTTCTTGAACGAAGTGATTGAAAATCTACTCCAAGAATTCTTGATAATACATAAGAAGTCTGCCCCCTATCACCCTCAAGCTAATGGACAAGCCGAAAGCACCAACAAGATTTTATGCAATGTACTGACAAAATTAGTAAACACTAAACGCTCTGATTGGGACAAACAGCTACACCATGCTGTTTGGGCATACCGAGTCGCCTACAAAACGGTACTCCAAGCCACCCCCTTTCAGATGGTATTTGGCCAAAACGCGGTGCTACCCTTGGACTTCTTGATACCTACATTGAAGGTAGCACAAGAGCACGAATGGACGGGTCATGAACTCTCCTCTAGACTTTTTGACCTTGAACAATTAGGAGAAACAAGACTGAGAGCAGCTGCAGGGATATATGCAGCAAAGAAACGACAGAAGGCATACTTTGATGCCCATGTGAAGGATAAGGGCTTGAAAGCAGGAGATCTAGTTTTAGTTTACACATTGAAACAACATGCAAGGAAGCTAGAAAAGAGAGGCTACGGACCCATGATCATTAACAGAATCTCAACAAGTGGGGCAGTGCAACTAGCCACTTTAGAAGGCGATGTTCTCCCAAACTATATTAGCGGATGCAGAGTTAAGTTGTATCAGGAACCTCTTACAGAGGAAATGCTAAGTCGACTCAACACTGCTAAGAAACGCAAAGACGAAGAAAAGCGAATTCGAGAAGAAGCTCAAGCAGAAGCCCTAGAACGCATACAGAAAATGAAATTAAGGAGACAAGGTAGAGAGCACCCTAGGCAAGATGTATATGCAGATCAAGGATATGACGTGGCTATGTGTGAAATTTTGGGTGTTAGATCACATAGGATAACTGATCGACGTCCTTTCATAACCTTAGATATAGGACAAGGAAAGAGTGCAAGGACTGTAAGAGCCTTGATTGACTCAGGTGCAGCCACTAGTGCTGTTAAATTGTCTTACTGTCAAGAGTTGCAATTAACTATCAATCCTGTGGAAGCATATCTCATAGGATTGGGAGGTGTGGAAACCCCTTGCATGGGCGAGGTGGAACTTCCCCTCTATATTCATGATGAGGCAATGACAGTTAAAGTACTAGTGTGTGAAGATGAGGATCTCACTGAACCTCTTGTCCTAGGTCAAGACTGGATCTATGACCAAGCAGTCAACTTAAACCTAAGAAGTGGACTTCTTCAGGTATGGGTGAATCAAACTAGAATTACAATTGAGTTAAATAATGGAGCACTCAAGGAACTAGAAAAAACACGGACTCCTGGTCCCACCAGGGGTGCACATGAAGTTGATCATGCTGTTCTTGTCCAAGGCTATGTGATGCAGAAGAATGAAGATCTTAAAAAAGGAGTCAGAACCACAAGGGAACTCCCTTCTTTTCCAAAGGCCAGAAGGAGGCAGCACCTAAGGGCAGATCAATCACTGAAGACTATCCGGGCGAGAGACCAAAAGAACGCGCGAAGTAGAACAACTCAGCCGATGAAACAAATGTGGGTGCGGAAAGACGAGTTGCCGGCCGTAACTAAGCTGCAACACCGGTCTCAACTTCCTATTAGTAATCAACGACTTCATGCTAATAAGAAGACTCCTAAAACCTCTGTTGAGAAAGTGAAATCCATTTGGGTACCCAAGAAGTCGATGAAGGCTGACCCACAATCAAGACAAATTTGGGTGCCTAAGGCTTGCTTGCGGGCTCAATTAACCCCACACAATTCACATCATACACGACAGGGTTCACTCGGTCAAGCAGTCGCTACCCACTCTTGTCTGATACACGCGAACACACTGCCACCTAGAAGCACGCACAAACTTACTCATAAATGGGTCCCGAGGACACAACAACTCCTAGTAGAATTACTCATGCAACCCTCCCAAATCTCCGCAAAACCAAGACCAAAAGCCATCCATGGTGTTTGGCAACCGAAGACTTGTAATAAACCCCCCGACCCCAATCTGTGAATTCATCTCCACCTACTAACTGCATTAGTCAGACAGTGCATCTTTCCATCTAGCTCCTAGGACTATCCAGGCATTAACTACACACACTGTCATCGTGCACTTACTAACCACTGACTCATCATCTACCTCATGTTAATATTGTAACAGGGACAACAACGGGTTTATTCTGTCCATTACAATGTTAATACCTGGTTCTATATTCTCACAGAACCAACAAGCAAGCAGGGCCATGGCAGAAGCCGGAGGTGCCAGTTCTCACGCCGGATCCAGCGCACAGATTGTGGATATAGAAACACTCCTTCTCGAACCACACCTTACCGAAAGACCGCAAGAACTTCAAGCTGTGCATGTACTCCCAGTTCAGGATCCTCCCCAGGGGCACACCTCTCAAGTGGGCAAACACGCTCATTGGTTCAGTGATGTGGCAGGACCGTTGGGCGATGGAACCTATTTTTGGGAAGCTGAATTGGAGTTTAATGGTAAATGGGGACGCTACCATTTTTTCACGCGCGAGTTTGAGAGCTATCAGAATGCCGAGGTCATGCGTTCAGTATGGACCAAAGCTGGCTTGGACAGTTATTTCAGAGCCCACTTACCAAAGCCGGATTTCTTACGTTGTCCTTATCTTATCAGTACCATCACTCCGAGCAGGGCCAAGGGAGGCGACAGCACCTTTGTGTTACCCTCACTGTTGCCGGGTCATGAACTTAAAAGATTCAAGCTGACCCTCAATCTGGTACGGGAAGCATTGGGCATGTATGGCATGCACATCCCCACTGAAAAGGAAACAATGGTTCCAGGAAGAATGAAACATAAAGACCTCAATAAGCTGAAGGATATGGTAGCGATGACACCGACCATCGCTCTTCACCTACGGACCGTCATGCAGCATTTTGCTTTCCCCGCCCAGGAAAGATTCACCATGCCACCAAAGAAAATATGGTTTAGCTTGTATCTGGCAGAGACAGAAAGCCTCCCCATCAACGTACCACATTGGATCATAGATCAGATTCACCTAGCCCATCAAAGGTGGAACAAGAAGCAAAAAAATGTGCTTCACGGATGCTGTGCTCTAACCAAGATAATCTACCGATGTCTTGCCTATGACGTGCCCATTCAGCGGGCACTAATATGGCCCCGGGCCCAGGAATTCCAGAGAAGGCTATCAGCGGCAGGTCCCCCATCAAAGAAGATGAGAGGGGGAGTCCAATTACCCTGCGCTCAACCAAGGGGAGCCACCACTACACCAGAAATTACCCCTCCCCAGACACGACGCATTAGGCCATTCACCATCCGGCTACCAAGACCAAGTACAGAGGGACCCAACTTGGTGTTTCCACCCGTCCCCTCAGATTTGGAATTCCCACAGGGCTTTACTCTCAATGATCTCACTGATGAAGAAGTGGCTAGACTAATCTACGACTCTAATCTCGAGACGGAAACAGAGCGAGCTCAGGAACCACAACCCCATATAGCAACATCAGCCCCCACCCGACTAGAAGTGGTAGAAGTCGACGTAGATGAACAAGAGACCGAACAAGAGGAAGAAGCCTACGAAGAACAAGAGTATGATGAATTTTCAGAGTTGGCAAGTGCCCCCGCGTATTCGGCTCAAATAAAAAGACTATATCGAACCATGCAGCTAGTTCAAGAACAACATAAAATGTCACTGGAAGCAGGCAAGAAACTCATGAACCAATTGCTGGCAGAGGAAGGCGTGGATGACATGTTCATCGAGTCCATAAACCTACACGCCGATGCAGTAGGATTGGATGAGGCCATTCATGAGGCAATGGCCTACATCACCGATTTGAGAAAAGAGTTCCCGCTCGTCCCATGAGGTCCGGGAAGCAAATTCATATCAACGTATCAGCACCAGGAGATACAACGCAAGCAGACGAACATCAGGAAGCACCACTGTCACCACCATCCCCACCCCTCACTACACAACTCACTCCACCACATGACACTATCACCACCACGTCCACTACCACCACAATCGTCATGGGAATTCCACTCTCTCCGGGAATCCAATTCGGGGGAGTTACCATGCCCACTTTCACCACTCTTTTCACTAACGTCACATCCACCCCACCCACGATACCCATCTACACGGTCACTCAAACATTTGACACTATGGAAACATCTCCGACCACTGCACCGCTCCCTCCCCCCATGCCACCTCCATCTCCCATACCTCCTCCACCCACATCTCCACTTGTATCCACATCATTCACAACTCCCTTTCCCGTCCCCATTTCCCCTGCATCTTCACCCCTCCCTGCATCATTTAATGTAAATAGTATATTTCTAGCATTAAATCAATGTGTATATCAGCTTCAGAATGAGTACAGAGCTCTGGACGGCCGGTATCAACAACTAACAACACATCACCAGAACTTACAAAGGCAATTTAAAATTCTTGAAGAAGAAAATGCATATGTAAATCAACGTTATACAACGCTTGAGCAGGCTCACCAAACGCTACTAGAGGCACCCCAACCATCGAAAGAATCAGGCGTCAAACAATTAGAGGCCTTGCTCGAAGTATACCAGGCCGATAACCTACGAGTCAGACGTAACTTGGCGCTACTCAGGAAACATATGGCCACAGCATTGGAAGAGAACAAGAGACTGCAAAAACAAAATGAAGAGAATCTGGAAGCGGCAATGGAAGGCTCTCCCCACGAGATAGATCCAGAGCAGTTCAAAGCAGTTCCCACAGAGACGATGAAAACCATTTTGGAAAGCTATGCAATCTTCTGGAAGCCCATGATGACTTGGAAAGAGAACGTGACACATTACAGAGCAGACTTAAGGAACAGGAAGAACAACCGAAGAGTGTCCCATCAACCTCTCCCTCAGACGAAGTAAAGGCCTTAACTGAGCAGGTAGCAGAATTACAAAAGAGGTTACTGACATACGAGAGGCAGCCCTCTCCGATAGTAGAACCAGAGCCAGAAGAGTTGGTCCCTATTGAGGTAGATGATTCGTATGAAGAACCGTATGTTCCTATGCCAATGCCAGGCGGGCAACGAACCTCAGAGGGACTAGACACCTTGGAAGTAGAAGCACCCGAGTGGCTTCAGACACTGGAAAGGACAGCGAACATACACGAAGAACGGGTGGCCATTCAGATCCAATCACTAGCGAACCTAGAAGAAACTGTCATAAAGTCAGAATATTTTAGAAGCATGTCTCATCATAGATGGATCGGCACCAATAATGACCAATATGTGCCATACTGCATACTGTTGGCCGATTACAATGCCGAGATTCAACGACGATGCGGCAAGCCTCCCACATTTGCTACACAATTTGGTCCAGATGATATACCAGAAAGTGCTAAGCGTGGGTCCATCCATCAACCCACCTGGAGGATCAGGCTTTTGGAAACATATCCCGAAATGGTTTGAACCTGGAATAACATGCCGTTGTTTATTAAATATAATCCTTGTTACATTCCAGTTCTTCGAAGACGCACCTGGCTTGAATTCACTATTGCCGTCAGAGACATCAAAGCCTGCGCAAAATGGTTAAATTACGTTTATCTAGCACCTCCACGAGGACCCCCCACGGTGAACTACATGATCTCTACAATCCGTCACTGGAGCATTAGGCTACGCAATAATCCTGACGTGATGGCCCAGATGTGTATGAAAATATTTGAATTAATGCTGATCACTTTCAGGACGTTTAAGAACATTAAGGACCCTCACTTCTCAGGAGCAGGCTTCGTGACAGGAAACCAGGATCTGGTGTACGATATGAGTACCACCCCATCAATTGAAGTAATATATGCTTGGCACGCCAGAATCAAGTACCTCCCAGCCTGCTTTAAACAGACATTTGAGGAGATGTTCATCACAGGATTCTGGGAATATCACTCCGAAATCTTTATACCCAGACCATCACATCTCCTCCAATTATTTGCTGTGGAGAGAACTATTTACTCAGAACAATTGAGGGTACCTCATCCAGATGTTCCCGGACCTGTGAATTGGGATGAATTGCTCACAGATCTAGCCCGCGGCTTGCGACTCGAAGAACACCACCTAGCCTCCGATGTCGTCCAATATTACGTTCAAAAATCCTCTAGACAAGGGTCTGTCAGGGGCGACAGACGCGAGAGTGGGGGGGGTGTTGGCAGCAGTCAGGGAACTGAAGGAGCCACAAGACGAAGAGAGTCAGAGCGAAGGGACAGCACAAGCAGGCATGGCAGTCAAAGAAGATCTGGCAAGTAGGCCATCTAATTTTTCAAGACATCAAGGAGTTGAGCACACAAGAAGAAAGAGCAAGTAGGGAGCTCAAAGAGGTGTATGACAAATCAATAGAGAAAACCCCTACACAAATAGTGATTTCCATCACTAAAAACCATTGTAAATATCATTTCGTATTTTTGTAGCTCCATTTTGTGCAAGCCAAGGAGTCCTTGAGCTTGAGGAGCTTTAGAAGTATCTACCTACCAATTTTCATATTTTTTAGATCTCGTTTGAGCCCTCTAATAAGCCCTGGAACCTAATTTTTAACTAGGCCGGACACTAGGTCTGAACAGGGCCAAAGCGAGTCAAAAACTATAAAAGGAGCTAGAGAGCTCATTTTTGAGGTTAGATTGTAATTGAAACGAACTTGTAAGAACTTTTTGGAAGTAATCTAAGAACTCCATTGCTTCTCACTCTTTGTCTTACTGTGTGTGCGCGTGTGTGTGTATGTGTGTGCATGTTTGTGTGCTTCTCACTCACGCACTTGTGTCTCCACTTGCTCGAGGTCTTCATACCATCCTCACGTCTTCCCGGATTGACATTAAAGGAGGTGCTACTCATCACTAAGCTACAGTGTCGCTACGCGTCTATGAGTGTGTATGTGTTTATGTGTGTGTATGTGTCTATGTGTGTGTATGTGCATATGCATTATGTATGCATATGTATGCATGTATGTGTATGTGTGTGTATGTCTCTCTCTATGTGTGTGTATGCATATATGTGTGTGTATGTGTGTATGTGTGTGTGTATATGTGTGTCTATGTGTGTAGGCATGTGTATGTGTGTGAATGCATCATTATGTGTGTATGTGTCTATGTGTGTATGTGTGTGTGTATATGTGTGTGTATGTGTGTGCGCGTCTGTGTGTATGTGTGTGTGTCTATGAGTGTGTATGATTGGATGTGTGTGTGTGTATGAATGTGTGTCTATGAGTGTGTATGTTTGGATGTGTAAGTGTATATGTGTGTCTATGTGTGTATGCATGTGTATGTGTGTGAATGCATCATTATGTGTGTCTATGAGTGCGTATGTATATGTGTGTGTATATGTGTGTCTATGTGTGTGTGTATATGTGTGTATGCATGTGTATGTGTGTGAATGCATCATTATGTGTGTATGTGTCTATGTGTGTATGTGTCTATGTGTGTATGTGTCTATGTGTGTATGTGTCTATGTGTGTATGTGTGTGTATATGTGTGTGTATGTGTGTGCGCGTCTATGTGTATGTGTGTGTGTCTATGAGTGTGTATGTGTTTATGTGTGTGTATGTGTCTATGTGTGTGTATGTGTCTATGTGTGTATGTGTCTGTGTGTGTATGTATGCATATGTGTGTATGTGTGTGTATGCATTATGTATGCATATGTGTGTGTATGCATTATGTATGTGTATGTATGCATGTGAATTATGCATGCATATGTGTGTGTATGCATGTAAGTATGTATGTATGTACGCATATGCATATGCATTATGTATGCATATGTGTGTGTATGCATGTAAGTATGTATGGACGTACGCATATGCATATGCTATGTATGCATGTATGTGTATGTGTGTGCATGTCTCTCTCTATGTGTGTGTGTATGCATATATGTGTGTGTATGTGTGTGTGTATGTGTGTATGTGTATGTGTATGTGTATGTGTGTGTGTGTGTATGTGTCTGTGTATGTGTGTGTATATGTATGTGTATATGTGTGTGCATGTGTATGCATTATGTGTGCATGTGTGTATGCAACCTTATTTGTGTATGTGTGTATATGTGTGTGTATTTGTGTGTATGTGTGTGTGTATGTGTATGTGTGTGTGTGTCTATGTGTGTATATGTGTGTGTGTACATATGTATGTGTATGTAAGTGTGTGTGTGCACGCATACCTGCTTGCTATTAGTTTGTCCGGCCCTCTCTCTTTCTCGTGTGCTCTCTCTCTCTCACTCTCTCTCTCTCGGTCTCTTCTTGCTCGCGTCCAAGTCCCGCCACAAATGTGCCGGGAGAAATCAATTTTTTTTTTACATTCCAGAGCGTCGCATATGTGACGCTCTACAGTTTGCCAACGTCGCTCCCACCCTCGCTAGGCAGCGATGAAATTAGCGATGCTCTTTAATTAACGTCGTCTAAGCGACGCTAGCATCGCTTATGCGACGATGGTCGGGGAAAAAAAAATTCAAAATTCTGACCGTCGCTTATGCGACGATCACGTCGCATAAGCCACGCTTCCCGTTTTTTTTCCAATTTGGGAGCGTCGCTACGCCCCCCTTTTTCTTGTAGTGATATATGGTAGTGGTTTGCCACACTCTTGTACATGCGTCATTTATGGAATGTATAACTTTTTAGTACATGATTCATGGTTCATTCTACTCATCTCTTTTGTGTCTGACAGTATTTTACTATATGAAATCATGTTTTGGTTGCCATTAGAGTACACATCACATGTACTCAGTTTTCTTTGGGCAGTGTGTATTGTCTTTTGCTACACAACATCATGGTAATGTTGCTACAGCAAGAGACAACACACTCTGCCCAAAAAAAATTCTACACATATGGTCATCAATACTCCTAGCATAGACATCGATATAGGCAATGGTACATTCAATAGGTCACCGGTATAAGCACCTGTATGAGCATCGGTAATACTGACGCTCATACCGATGCTCATACTGACATTTATACTGGCGGTTTGCTATCGACGCTTATACCGACTCTTACATCGACATCGGGGGCAAATTCACGCCCACTCATTTTCCTTGCTAGAAGCCTCCATATAACCCTGATATGTTGTAGTGTATGATTTTGCAAAACTCTGGTTTTCACAATCATGTTTGCACCCAATCATGATTTAGGAAATCATGATGGCACAAAACTGTGAAATGTTGAATCCCATCACAATCATGATTTTCACTCGAAATTGTGTTTCATCAAAATTTTGAGTTTCAACACACAATGGTGTTTGTTTAGAATCATGTTTTTCCTAGTAATTTTCAACTCAAACATGTAATTTTAACTTTCAACTATCTATGATTCTTTTATTCTCACACAAGCATCTTCTCAATCTATAAGCATGCAATAAAATAAATTCAAAAAAAAATTATTTCTTACTCAAATTTCCCCCATTCTTGAGAATTGTGACTTTTTTTGTGAGTCATTCGACCTAATTATGAATGAAAAGTAACGAATAATATTAACTAAATAGATGGGGAGTTGATTAAGTTTAGTTCGTGATAGTGGTTTTTCTTTGATTTTGTGCTCACTTCTTCAATGCTCTCATGTTGCACTCCTTGAGTTTGAGCCTATACTTCAATTTTGGTTTGCACCTAACAAAAAATTCAAAAATTACTACAATGACTTTCAAAACGTTATCAACTCTCAATAATTCAAATTTCACTTTGGAAAAAGATTGATTTCCTTAAGATTCTCATTTATTCTCCACCTTTCTTTCTTCCTTCATTTATCAAATCACTTCATAAAATGATCAAGGATTTTTAAAAGAAATATTCACTATTTTTTTGCTACCGCTCTCAAATTTCCACCATTTTGATATTGTAGAGTTTTAGGTTTTCTAGTTCAGAATAAAAAGAAAAATGACGTACTACCCATTCTCATGCTTCCAATACAATATCCATAAACTTCCACATCTTTCCAATGAAGGATTTCCAAGGAATAAGTCTTTAATGAATTTTTATGAAAGTTTTGATGATTTTTTAGCAAAAAATGAGAAAAATATGATGATTCCCACGAATGACTCCTCACCTTTCCACATATACCTTCCTTTTACATCAGCGGATACAACATGAACTTCAGAAGCTTCTAAAGTAGGAGATAACTCATATCACTCAACAAGTAGACGCCAACAGAAAGCTCTTTTTCAAGAGAATCAGTAAAATGAATGAACAAATTATCCCAATGTTAAATTTACACTCACCTTTCATCATTGTTTGACCTTAGTGACTATAAAAATGTCTTCATGTAAGTATTTGTGACCAACAACTAAGATGATCCAAAAAAGTTCAAAGCATTCTCCCTAGCAACAATGCAAAAAAATGTTTCTTCTACTTTGTAGTTTTCCTCTAAAATAATTATAGCATAAAAGACAAATAACCAAAAACATTAAATTGTCAATTTAGGAAGTATACATTAACCTTGCACCCTTTCTAATCAATGAATCATAAGAACTTACAAGAAAAAACGTGAGTAATCATTAGTCCATACGTTCTAAGCAAAAGAATTCAACAACTCACCATTTTTGTTGATAAATCTTCTTTTGATCATAAATTTTAATAGGCATAAGATTTTTGAATGGTCAAAGTTCCAAAAAGATATGACATCTTGAAGAGAGAATCAAAATTCCTACAACTTCACACATTCAAGAGAAAACAACTCTTTACTTCTAAATTTTGGCACTTAGATAATAGATCAATACAAGCATAATAGCCACATAATGCAATAGATATCTAATGTAAATCCATGGACATACTCACAAAGGACACTTCAACCATCAAAGCTTAGTGAAAAGATTCATGAACTGTGAAGATCTATAGATTCTCAATTAGAAAATGATATAGAAATTTATGTACAAAGAGTTATCATTGTCCTTTATACCATTTTACGTGTCCATGTTCACACTTAAAATTACGTCATGTAGCTTTCTAGGATTAAAATCAATACTCTAGAGAGATCTAAAAATTCTAAGAAAAATATTCTAGGTTTTTATGAACATAAAGAAGACTCTTCCTGAGTTTTAGAAAAATAAATAATTTATAAGGAATAAATTACATTTTTTTCCATTTCTTTCATGAAAACACCATCAAATAATGCCCTTTACAATCTTATCTGACATTCATTCCAAGATATCTCTACTTCTAGTATCATAGAGCTAATCCCTATCTCGCTATTGGCTATTTCATCATCCACTTGAATAGTAGGCTCTTTTCCAAAGATTCAATTGAATTCGGCACTACTCTAGTGTTAATGGGTTTTTCTTTAAGAGAACTTTCTTTGCTAGGTTCTACCTATAATAGTTGTAGCTCTTGTTCCATAAATAAAGTGAGAATGGGTTTTTGAACTATGATGGATTGTATGCTCCCTTTGTAGGCTAGCTTCCTCAAGATTTTTTCTTTGTGATAACTCTTTGACACCATCAATGTTACCTTGATGAGTTGTTTGTACATGCGAAGTCTTTTATTCTCTAGTAAAGCATCAAGGTGGTATTTATGAGGTGTTTCTCTAGATATTGAGGGAGAGGATATATAAGTACATAACCTAGTTTTTTCTTCCAAGCATAGACACTTGTTCGTAGGGCCACTCAAATATCTCAAAATCATCTTGATTTCTTCCCAATGCTTCTTGTTAGGATAAGACACATATCTACTCACAACTTCCACTGCAAATGCAATGTCTAGTCTCATAGCTACCATAGCGTACATGAGTATACCAACAACACATTGAAAATGAATTTTGTTCCGGAATTCCTTTTCCTCATCTGATTTGTGGCAATCATCCTTACCCAATTTCACATATGTGGGTAAAGGTGTACTCAATGCCTTGCCACCCTACATATTGAATGTGTGAAGTACTTTGGATATGGACTCACTTTGAGACAAGTATATGCATCTTTAACTCCTATCACGAGTAATGTGCATGCCAAGAATATGTTTGGCATCCCTCAAATCATTCATATCAAATATCTCACTCAATTGCTTATTGAGAAATGACGTCATAAGAGGGCTTCCCAACAATTAGCATATCATCAACATAAAGTATCAAGCATATCAAGCTGGCATATAAGCATCTCTTTGTATAGATACAATGATCATCATTTCTTCTTGAATAGCCTTGAGACTTCCTAAAAGCATCAAATGTTTGGTACCATTGTCTAGGGGAATGTTTAAGTCTATATAAGTCCTTCTAGAGCTTATAAACTATCTATCTATCTATCTATCTATCTATCTATCTATCTATCTATCTATCTATCTATCTATCTATCTATCTATCTATCTATCTATCTATCTATCTATCTATCCATCCATCCATCCATCCATCCATCCATCCATCTATCAATCTATCCATCTATCTATCTATCTATCTATCTATCTATCTATCTATCTATCTATCTATCTATCTATCTATCTATCTATCCATCTATCTATCTATCTATCTATCTATCTATCTATCTATCTATCTATCTATCTATCTATCTATCAATATAATTATATATCTATGTATCTGTCAATCTATCTCTCTATCTATCTTTCTATCTATCTATCTGTTAGGCTGCCAGAATATTATTTAGAAGAATAATTGTAATTAGAAAAGTCGCGCACCAAAAGGGTGTCGCACAAATGTTGTAACGTTTTTCTGGTTAATAGAAGCAGTGGGGAAGAAATGATAGACGCGTTGCCGGACTGTCTTGTCTGGGCAATCGCTGGCGTTGATTCTGTCGCATATTATTCAAACCGTGATGTTGTGTGTGTTGTTAAAGATTCAGTATTGAAGGAATAAGGTACTGTGTTAACATTTCATTATGTCGTGAATGAAGCGCGATTATAACAGTAATAACAAATGAATAGTAGAAGTTCTGCGTACGTGGTTACCGTGATGGTTAAGAAATTGTTTTGTGTTGGGAGAATAGTTGAATCTATTGTAATTGTTCGGAGTTAATTAGTGAAGTTAATTTTCAGAAGTTAAATAATTATTTGGGAAAATACATAAAGGGCCTCTGAATTATCAGACCAGTGACCATCCCAAGAACCCACCTGTAGAATTAAACTTTAACAACTTTAACACTGGCGCCCGCCACGGGGCATGGAGTAGCTAGTCGGGGCATAGACTAGGAGTTGAGAAAGAATCCGATGATATATGCCTGTAAAACGTTTTGGAGAATCATACCCAAAGTATAGAAGGGATCTGCATCCCAAGAAAATTTCTAGCGCATTGGGAACACCTTCGAGTAGTAGTGGTGACAAACATTTGTCAGAAGGAAAGCGAGAAATCTGGGCTAGTGGAGTACCACCTCAGCATTTCCTTGTGCAAGGATTACAAGGTATACTAGAAGTGCAACCAACCCCATCTGCAAAAAAGTAAGGTTGGTGAAGTAAGCATTGGTTTCCATGACAATGTGGAAATTTTCGGTAGCAGTTTGTGGAATTTCGGTGGAACCTCGAATAATTCCAAGGTCAGTTTGCAGATTTTTGGTGAAAATTCCACTCTCGGTTCTGATTTTGAGGGAACTAGTGTATTTTTGGATGAAAGTTTTGGAGAAAAGCTCACTTCAGAGGCCAGCTAGGAGGAAGGGCAGTTGGGCGTAGGCATGTGGGAACGACTTAATAATATCCGATTATTGGATAACGTGCAAGACGACGGAACAACACAACAACAATTAGGTCACCAACAATTAGGTTTAACTGGTTCAAATCATTCAACAGTAACATTTCCTCTTGGTTTAAACACCATGAGTGGTTCGCAACAGCAATAACACCAACAACAACAGCAGCAGCAACATCAACAGCAACATCAACATCAACAGCAGCAGCAACAAGCCATACCACCACGACCGATACCCGTTGGAGTTACATATAGGAAATTTGGAGGCTTTCCTGGTGACAATCTGGATGCACATGTGATAACTTTTGAAATTAATTATGTTGTACTCAACTATCCAGTAGATCCGGCATATGAGGCTATAGTGTTCCAGTCTACGCTAGTTAATGAGGTTGCTCGGTGGTTAACTGAATATGACATTAACCATTTCGGTGAGTACGATGATGGTAAGGATGGCTTCTTACAACGATTCCGGTTGAAGAAAAATGTGGTTGAGATCTTTGACTATTTGCAAAACAATAGACAAAAACCACACCAGAATGTGCAGGAGTATGCAACTTTATTTCGTACTCATCTACGGCAACTACCACCGGTGCGTGCTAACCTGCCGGATGGTGTGATTACCCAGTGGTTTATTAATGGATTAAACCCTCAACTTAAACAAGTAATGGTCATACAATGTGTGGGTGGTGTGACTCTAGATGCGATCATAACCATGGCATTATAGTTGGAACATAAAGTGGGTGGTTCGCTGAAGATTTGGACTGGCTGAAGGCGGCTAAGGGTACAAGTGAGGATCCTTTGAAACAAGTGTATTGTACAAAATGTAAGAACCCGGGACACACTGCTTCTGCTTGTGCACTAAGTCAAATGAATTGCGCTATTTGTAATATGGTGAGTCACTCCACCGAAATGTGTCCATATAATGCTAAAGTACAGGCCAGGCCAACCGTAAATGCTATAATACAGGAGCAGGGACAACAGGCTACCCACTATGTACCACCGCAGTTGAGGAATACTCCCTATCAAAATTATAAAACCTATAGGGGAACGCGAGCGAACAACTTTGGCCAGACCCAGTGGAACTCCGGTCAATCAAGTGAAGGAACATCTCTACCACCACCCAGAGGCCATTTCTATGGTGAGATTGGACATATCCGCAGATATTGTAAGGAGGCGACCGAGTATGGTGAACGAAGAAAAGAACAACAGAATCCAATGGCCAACATGGTATATATTTCAGTAGTAGATACTCAAGCGACAGTAGTCCAAACACGGTCTGGCAAGAAATTACAACCAGCTACTGAGATTTTTGAGCCTGGCATTCGAGAACAACAGAGAATTTTTACCAAAGCCAGTACGTGGGCCAGTCAAGAACCTAGAGTTTTCCCTGATCCACTACCGGTGGTCCAGCAGACAACACCGAATCCACCACCGGAAGAATCGAGTCCGGCGAAAGTGCTGTCGGAGAGTCCATCTAATTTGGTAAGGGGTACGTCCAATTTTGACTCTGTGTGGAATATTCTATCGCAGGCCTCCATTACAATACCATTGGGACAACTGTTAGCCTTGATTCTGGGTGTACGACAACAATTTCAGCAACAAGGTTGTCCAGAATCTTTGTGTACACCTGCTATGGCCACTATTAGTCGAGAAATTGATTCTACGGTGGACCATGTTGTTCCTTTAATTACGATATGGTATAAAAACCACAAAATCTTAAGTGTTAATTGATGGAGGCTCTTGTGTGAATATTGCGACAACCTCTCATTGTAAACGGTTAGGATGGACTCAGATTGAACCTGTTTAGTTTTTTGTGAGGATGGCGGATCAGTCCAGGTTCTATCCAGTGGGTTTGGTACGTGATATACCCATTAATCTTCAGGGAGCGGTGTTCAAAATGACTTTTGTTGTTCTAGAATTACCTGACTCAACTATGGACTACAACTTGCTGTTCGGGAGGCCCTAGCTGAAACAAGCCAAAGTATTGCAGGACTGGTCAGCACACGAACTTATTTTCAAAAGTAACCACTGGAAGTATGTAGTTCCGTTGGACGAGATAAAGCCATGCGACCACCATGCTCGACCCTACGTAGCCGAACTTGTGCATATGTTGGATGGAATTTCAGATGATGATGAAGAAGCTTTTCTCAATGCTAACGAGGATTTGCTTGCCTTGGGAACAGTCGACTTTACAAACGATTATAGATAATTGGAATCCGGTCGTTTGTTCGGTAGTTTTGATTACAGAAGGATGGGACCTACCTATGGATCAAGCTTTGAATGCCCAAAGTTTCCACCATTTATTCCAGTCACCTGAGGATATACCCATGCCACAACAGTTTTATGTACCGAAAGATCAACTTATCACCTGTGATCTGGGAAATGAGGATACATCACGACCGTTCAAGATTAAGGCGGGGTTATTGGAAACTTTTCAAAATGATCTACTACAGTTGTTGACAGAGTTCCAAGATGTATTTGTGTGGAACTATCGAGATATGAAAGGGTTGGACCCTCGCATCTATCAACACCATGTGATGCTCAAGCCAGATGCACGTCAAATCAAGCAATCCAGTTATCGCATGAACCCTAATTATGTTGCTCAAGTGGAAGCGGAATTGGATCGCTTGCTGAAAGTAGGTTTCATCGTTCCCATTGAGCATGCGGAATGGACTTCACCTATTGTTATCGTCCCAAAGAAAAATAAGCAGTTGCGTATTTGTGTAGATTACCAAAAATTAAATGTGGCGATCGTACTGGATCCCTTCCCACTTCCCTTTTTGGATACAATGCTCGATGATGTTGCCAGACGAGAAATGTATTCCTTTTTGGAAGGTTACAGTGGCTATAATCTGGTGTGCATGGCTGAAATGGATATACCAAAGATTGCGTTTATTACAAATTGGGGTGTAGATGCATGTATGGTGATGTGGTTCGGTCTTCGCAACGCCCCTAGTACCTTCCAACGATGCATGCAAGATACTTTTTTGCCCTACTTAACCACCTTTATGCTAGTGTATCTGGACGATTTTTCGTTATCCGGGGACACATCAGCTCACCTCTAGCACTTATGGTGATGCTTTTCTAAGTGTCAGGAATTTCAGTTGTGCTTAAATCCCAACAAGTCGGTCTTTTTGATTTCCTGTGGCAAATTATTTGGCCATATTATTTCACAACAAGGCATTCAAGTGGGTCCAGATAAGGTGCAAGCCATGTTCAATGCACTTGCTCCTACGACACCAAATGAAGTTATGCAATTCCTTGGCCAAATACGCTGGCATGGGTGGCATCTTCGGTGGCTCGCACATTTAGCCATCCCTCTGAATCGGTTGATCACTAGCAATCCCTGATAGTTCATGTGGACTGAGGAGTGCCAAGTTGTCTTTGAGCGCTTGAAAACACTCTTATGATGAAGAGTGTTAATCTCCAATAACAAGTTATTCTTGAAGTTAGAGCACCTCTATATCAAGAATAACTTATAACCTTCACCAATTTGAAGGATCAATACTCATCTATCAAAATCATAAACAAGCTGTGAAGAAGATGACTACACAGAAAGTCTACTGTACATAACTCACTCATTTACTTATCAAATGTGTAAAGCTTTTGATAAAACTTTGCACAAGGTGTTGCCTATAGTTTGTGCACGTCCTCCAAATTAAATCATTTCAAAAGACTTGATAGATCTTGAGAAATGATCTTAACAACTCACCTATGTCTAAAACTGTAGTTCTTTACAGTTGACTTTGACACCTACAACTTCTAATACTTGGTTCTCTCAAACTAGAACCCGTTTAATCAAATGATTTTAGCCATAGGTAGCTTACCTTCCAACTTAAAGAATGAGTACTTTCTTTCTCAAAACTTTACACTGTGGAAGGAGAACTGACCAAAACATTAGCATCGAATTTTGCACCTCTTGCAACTTCACTTCTTTACATTTACACATGTAAATGTTCCTACACTCAATTCTCTCAGCCTGATCACAATTAAAAGCTAAAAATTTGTACAGAGGTCAATAAACTATAGACTTAGACTTGTACAAAAGCATTTCACAAAAGATTCAACACAAAAGTAGAACTCTCAGAAATATCGGGTGCAACTTTTCTTCATTTCTAGAAAACTTTACATCTAAGCGATGAGAGATATCTTACTTACTTCTAAAGTGTCTAATGACTTCTAATTCTCTTCAATTCTTGTTCTCTCACACTCTCTCATATTTGCCCTGACATTTTCCCTTGTATATATAGGCAAATATGTACAAGCTCATAACCATACAAAAGTATAAGTGAGCTAACTCTAAGTTAATGTACATATGTATACACATCTTCATTCACTGAACATGTACTTTCTTCATGCTTCATATCTTGATATTTTCTTCAAATCCTTGACTTCAAAACTTCATCAAAACTTCAATTGTTGATTATCTTGCAACAACAGCTCCCCCTCAATCATCAATTGAGGTCTTCTCTATCTTCTTTATACCTGCCATGTCTTTGAATCTCGATCTGTAGCTTTGGTCCATCCAAGCTTTTAGTTAGCATATCAGCTATCTGATCTTTTGTTGAAGTATGTATGACTTCAATCTCTTTATCCATCACCTTCTCTCTTAGAAAATGATACTGAATATCAATATGTTTAGTCCTGGCATGAAAAACACGATTAGCAACTAAATACAATGAACTCATGTTATCTCCATGAATAGTGTGTGTACTCTGAATGATGTCAAAACTCTTCATAAGAGTCTTAAGCCATATCACTTCCTTTGCAGCTTCAACCATACCTTTGTACTCAGCCTCTGTGGATGATAAAGCAACTTCGTGTTACTTCTTTGAACACCAAGAAATTAACTTATCTCCCACATAACACAAGTATCCATAAGTTGATGTCCTATTATCAGGATTACCTGCCCAATCTGTATCACTATGTATCTTGATGTTTGTATCTGATGTAAAACCATAATACAAACCTTCTTTGAGTGTATCCTTACTCTACCTCAACACTCTTTGTCCTGCAACCTAATGTTTATTCCTAGGACAATGCATGAATTGAGATAATACTCCAACTACATATGACAAGTCAGGCCTAGTTAATGTAGCATAGATCAGACTACCAACCAAACTTTGATATAGCTTCATGTCCTTGATTTCTTCTCCTCCATGTCTGCTCAATTTGTGACTCACCTCCATTGGCGTAGGTGCTACCCTGCAATCATCCATTTTAAACTTGATCAGCAAGTTTTTCAAATACCTTTCTTGAGTTACATGCACTCCATGTTGAGTGTATGAGATCTCCACGCCCAAGAAATATGACAAATCTCCCAAGTCAATAATCTTGAACTCTTTCTCCATTTGCTTCTTTAGGCTTTGAATTCCTTTCTCATCTGTACCTGTAAGAATTATATCATCAACATATATGCACATGTAAATGAACCCATCATCACTTGCTTTAACAAGCAAGCTATTATCTGCTTTAGATACTTGAAAACCAAGTTGCTTCAAGAACTTCACAAGTCTATAATTCCATGCCCTTGGGGCCTGCTTCAAACCATACAAAGCTCTCTTGACCGTACATACATGATCTGGATACCTTTCATCTCTGAAGCCCTGTGGTTGCTCCATGAAAACATCATCTGAAATATAACCATTTAGAAAAGCATTCTTCACATCTAATTGACATAATTTCCAGCCTTTACATGCAGCAATAGCTATGAGTGTCTTGATGGTTGTCATCTTTGCCACAGGACTATAGGTCTCATCATAATCTATACCATATGTCTCAAAACCTTTCACAACAAGTCTAGCTTTATACCTAGACACACTTCCATCTGCAAACCTCTTTGTCTTGTAGACCCATTTGCATCCAATGATCTTTTGACTAATTGGTTTAGGAACCAAATCCCATGTGTCATTCTCCATCAATGCATCATACTCTTCCTGCATAGCTTTCTCCCAATTTTCCTTAGCTTTTGCCTCTTCATATGTAGAAGGGTCTTCATCTGCCTTTATCATATAAGCATAATCTTTGGTAGCCAAAAAAGAAGTGTCATAACTATACCTTGTAGGTTGCCATTTGTGTCTTACCTTCTAAGTTCTCCACTCCTTGATGTTTCTGGTTCATCACATTCTAGATCAAACCTTGGCACTTCTTCAACTTCAACCTATACTTCATTATTCTCCTCTTCATCAAATATTTGAACCTTTGATTTACCTTTCTTTTGATTCACAACTTCTTCATCACCTGCATAAATATTGATTGTACGTGCATACCAAGTACCTTGCTCATCAAATGTAACATCTTATGACACAAGGAATTGTTTTGTGGATGGTCTCCACAACCTATATCCCATCTGCTTATCATCATATCCAATGAACACATACTTTTCAGCTTTAGGTTCCAATTTGTGCCTTAATTGAGTTGGCACATATGCATATGTGAAACATCCAAATACTTTGCAATGATCTAGAGTAGGTCTCTTACCCCACCATGCTTCATATGGTGTCATACCCTGCAAAGCTTTACATGGTAATCTATTGACCAAATATGTGGTTGTATTTACAGACTCAACCTACAAATAATTTGGGCAATTTTTCTCCTTCATCATGGATCTTGCAAACTCAACAAGAGTTCTATTCCTCCTTTCTCCTACACCATTTTTTTGAGGAGAGTACCTGCAAGTAACTTCTCTTTTTATACCTGCATTCCACAAGTAATCACTAAACTCATTAGAGAAATACTCTCCCCCTCCATCTGACCTTAGTCTCTTCAACTTTTGACCTGTAATTCTCTCTACATACACATGATAATGTTTGAATGTATTGAATACCTCTGACTTATCTTTGATCACATAGACAGTGGTCCATCTCGTAGCATCATCAACATAAATCACATAATACCTTGAACCATTGATACTGAAATCCTTTGATGGTCCCCACACATCTGTGTGTACCAATTCAAGCTTCTCTGAATACATAAAACCATGCTTGGAATAAGATTGCTTATGAGCCTTACCTAGTTGACATGCCTCACATTTGTATGTCATATGTTGTCCTGCAACATTAGGCAATCCAAGCACTGAACCATTGTTAACCATATCTTTAATACCTCTTTCATTGAAATGTCCAAGCCTTTTGTGCCAAAGATCTAACTCAGAGATCTTATGTCCTCCATAGGTGAACAAGGCATGACCAATGTTACCTTGAATCTTCAATGTGAACAATCTTCCTTCTTTCTTCCCTGAAACAATTTGTTTACACCCATTGCTAGGGTCTTCCACAAAAACTCCTTCATTAGTGAACCTAACTTCATAACCTTTTTCAACAATTTGTCCTACACTTATCAGATTCGTTGGAATTGTAGGGACATACAAAACCTTACTCAAAAGAGTACTTCCATCCTTGGCCTTCACTGATCCAATTGACTTCACATTATGCTTTATATTATCACCTGTTTGAACTACATGATTAGTTACCTTATTCTCCAAGTCAGTCATCAAAGCTACGTTGCCACTTAGGTGATTGCTACACCCTGAATCAATGTAGAAAACTCTTTGGTCCTCACTTTGCCTTTCACAAGTTGCATTCATTATCAATGTTGAATCCTCCTTCTGATTTGAAGCATAATTGTAGTAGGTATTTTTGTATTATTGACTTTGGAATCCTCTACCTACATTTCTTCCAAAGTAACCTCTACTACCTCTACCTCTGAAATTACCTCTTTGATTTGTGCCACCTCTTCCTCTTGAATTAAAGTTCTGATTATATCCACCATTATTCTGAGTATTATGCCAACAATCATGAGCTAAGTGATATGTCTTACCACAAATCCAGCAAGCTTTGACTCCATCTTTATTACTTCTGCCTCTTCCTCTACCTTTGCCACCTCCTCTTCCTCTTAGGATGTTAGCTTGGCTAGTTGTACCTTCATCTTCATTTGTTTGTTGCTTCCCTTTGCTACACTTCTTCTTATCCTTTCAATACATTGCTTGACCTGCACTTTTATCACCTTCACCTGTGACATCTTGCTCAAAGGTTAGCATATGTCCTAGCAACTGATTGAAATCAGAAGTAAAATGATCTAGTGATAATTCAATAGACAAAATGAATGGCTTCCATTTGCCATCACCTCTCAAACATGTGAGGATTTGCCTTACCAATTTATCCTCCTCAATATACACAATTAAAAGCTGAAAAGTTGTACAAAGGTCAATCAACTATAGACTTAGACTTGTACAAAAGTATTTCACAAAAGATTCAACACAGAAGTAGAACTCTCAGAAATAGTGGGTGCAACTTTTCTTCATTTCTGGAAAACTTTACATCTAAGTGATGAGAGAGATCTTAATTACTTCTAAAGTGTCTAATGACTTCTAATTCTCTTCAATTCTTGTTCTCTCACACTCTCTTATATTTGCCCTGACATTTTCCCTTGTATATAAAGGCAAATATGTACAAGCTCATAACCATACAAAAGTATAAGTGAGCTAACTCTAAGTTAATGTATATATGTATACACATCTTCATTCACTGAACATGTACTTTCTTCATGCTTCATATCTTGATATTTTCTTCAATACTTGACTTCAAAAATTCATCAAAACTTCAATTGTTGATTGTCTTGCACCAACATCTTAACCCAAGCTCCTATACTGCAAGCGCCAAACTGGCAGCTTCCGTTCCATGTCTCTGTGGATGCATCGGATAGTGCCATTGGTAGTGTGCTCATGCAACAACAGGATAAGTGGTTTCGTCCTATCTATTATGCTAGTCGATGATTAGTTGTTGTTGAACGAAATTATTTCATCACTGAGCGCGAATGTCTGGGCTTGGTTTATTCGGTGAAGAAATTCCGGCACTATTTGCTGGGATGCCAATTTACCTTTCATATGGATCATGCTGCTCTGGTTTATCTTGTTCGTCAGCAACATTTAGGGTGCAAATTAGCCAGGTGGGTTTTGTTACTACAAGAATTTGATTATGTGGTTGTCCATCGTCTAGGGTCAGCACATGTGCTGGCTCATTTCTTATCTCGGCTTGATTCCGGTGAATTTTTCGGTGGAATTGATGATACTACCTCTACTATCTATGCGATTGATACGGTCCAAGATGATGGTCAGGAGCTCCCAATGGCACCTTTGTATTATGAAACTCTTCTGACCTTTCTCATCAGTGGAAGCCCCTCAACTAATACTTCTACTTCGGCTCACCATAAATTGGCAATGTATAGTCGACGGTTTCGAATCATTGTAGGATAGTTGTATTACATAGATCCCTCTGGTGCACTATTATGGTGTATCCCACCCCATGAAGTTCCTTTGATTATTGACATGGCCCATCCTACTCTTTCCGGTGGTCATTTTTTGATCAATCTCGCTTACCGAAAAATTCTACACAGTGGCTTATAGTGGCCCACTATGCAGCGTGATATTGCTACTTATGTTAAAACGTGTGATGCTCGCCAACGATCGGGATAGCCTTTACAACGGCATAATTTCCCACTACAGCCTATCTCTCCCTAGGAACCTTTTCAAAAGTGGGGCTTGGATTTCATTGGTCCCATTACACCTCCAGCTATGATTACTAATCATCGATATATACTTACTTGCACGGATTATGCTACTTACTGGACCGAAACTTGGGCTTTACGGTCCACAATTGCGTCTGTGGTGGTCAAATGTTTGATGACTGATGTGTTCCCTCGGTTTGGTCTTCCCTTAGAGATTGTTTCAAATTAGGGAACACATTTTATTAATTCCTTATTGCAAGCGCTTACTCGCACCCTGTAGATTGTTCATAAAATTATCTCTCCGTATTATCCTCGTGCCAATGGTCTTGCTAAAAGTACCAATAAAACCTTACTTAACATGCTAAAAAAACTCATTCTGGAATGTCCGGAGCATTGGGATCAATTCCTTCCATTAGTCTTGTGGGCCTACCGTACTACTTACAAAGTGGCTACAGGGAATATGCCTTTCAAATTGGCATATGGGCTGGAGGCCATTGCACCCATGGAGTTGGTGGTACCTAGTCTCAGGGTGACACTGGATCATAAGTTCTTGCCGGAGGAATCCTTTCCTTTTGGTTGGATGTGTTGCGGTCCTTGGATGAACAACGCTGAGAAAGTTTTCTAATGTTGCAAGAATTCCAAGTGCGACAAGCCAAGACACATGATCAATTTCTCCGCACTCTTGTTTTTACCAAAGGACAATTAGTTCTGTTCTATAATGCTAAGTCTAATCATTCAGTGAGCAAGTTCAAACTTCGGTGGTTTGGTCCTTACTATATTGAATCGTAGGTTGGACCCGCTACGTTTCGATTATCCACTTTAGCTAGTACCCTTCTGCATAAATCGATAGATGGGTCGAAGCTTCATCCCTATTATCCCACGTCTTTTTCATCTTGATGATTTATTGGTATTTTTATTCTCCACCCGCTTTATTGATGGAGAGTGTTAATCTCCAAAAGAACAAGCTATCCTTGATGTTAGACCACCTCTATATCAAGAATAACTTTAATCTTCAACCAATTTTGGAAGACAAGCACCAAGCTATCAAGAAATTAGCTAACTGTGAAGAAAACCATTTCTCAGAAAAGTCTGCTGCACATTAATCACTCATTGATTAATCATTTTTGTAAAGTTTTTGATAAAAAATTGTAGAATGTGTTGCCTATAGGTTGCACACCTTCTCCAAGTTAAAACACTTCAAAAGCTTGAGTAGATTGTGAGAAATGATTCAAACAATCTACCTATGTCTAAAACTATCCCCCTGTAGAGTCGACTTTGACACCTGCAACTTCTAAGACATGGTTCTCCCAAACTAGAACCCGTTCAAGCAAATGCTTTTAGCCATAGATGGCTTACCTTCCAACTTAAATTTTGACTCCTCATTTATGTAAAACTTTACACTATGCACTGAGCATTGTCCATTTCTTTGACCATCGAATCTGCGCCTGTTCCAAAAGACACTCAACAATTTCTCACATATAGATGTTCCTATCCAAAATTCTCTCAGCCTGTTTGCAATTGAACTCTCAAAATTTAACCATAGATAGATTAACTATGGACTTAGATGTCTACAGAAGGATTTCTCATAAGATTAAGCATAGAAGGAGAACTAGAGAAAAGATTGACATGCAATTCTTTGAAAACTATTTCTTATCTTAATTCTTCATACATCTGATGGATGATACATACATTGTTCATCATCTACTCATCTATATTTCATCTTACACTCCTCATTCGAATATGAGCACGTACCTATATATATATGAGTACTGATTCGTCATTACTTCAAGTATATTGAAGTATATACAAAACCAATGTACATATAATTTAAAAACTTTGCTATCTGAATCTTCTCTTTACTTCATGAAGTTGATCTTCAATCTTTCCTTCATCTCTTCACTTCTAGGCTTTATATAATCACCAATTGTTGATTGTACTACTCCAACAACTCCCCCTCAATCATCAATTGTGATTACCTGCATCCTTTTTATCCCTACCATGTCTTTAAATCTCTGCAACTTTGGTCCATCCAAACTTTTTGTCATCATATCTGCAAGTTGATCTTTTGTAGGAGTATGCATAACTTCTATTTCTTTATCAACAACCTTCTCTCTCAAAAAATGATACTGAATCTCAATGTGTTTAGTTCTAGCATGGAATACAGGATTTGCTACCAAATATAGAGAACTCGTATTGTCTCCACAAATGATAGGAGTACTCTGAACAATATCAAAACTCTTCATAAGAGTCTTTAACCATATTACTTCTTTTGCAGCTTCTACCATGCCTTTGTATTCTGCTTCTGTAGATGATAGAGCAACTGTATGTTGCTTCTTAGAACACCATGAAATTAGCTTATCTCCCACATAACACAAATATCCATTCTTCTATCATCAGAATTACCTGCCCAATCTACATCACTGTATATTTTGACTCTTGTATCTGAAGTAAATCCATAATACATGTTGATATATTTAGGTAGTGATGTGTGTGAACACTCTAGGACCGCCGGGGCACTTTTTTCCCTCTTTAGGAGGTTTTTTTCCCCCGGCTTGTATATACGCCTATTGCCCTAATGGGCTACTTATCTTTGTACATTCTCTAGTAATACATTCAGTCTTGTGTGTTGTGCTCCAAGCTTCTTCTTCTTCCCTGTGCTGTTCACGTGCTTCCGCAGACGTCTAACTCCAACAATTGTATCAGAGCAGGTCGTTGCTTCTTCTAGGGCGCCGTCGACACTCCTCCGTGTGCAGTCTCAGATTCGCACAAAATTTGGTGAGCATACTCAGGGTGTTTTCGAGATCAAAACAGCTTTGCTATGTGGTGCCGAAATCGTGATCTGAGCTCGTTTCGGCCTCCGAACGCACTATCGTAGTGCTTGTGCAGGCTATTTTGTCCTTTTGTGCCAAAGGTATATACCAGTTTCTGTTCGCCAGTTTAAGCATCTCGAAGTCTGCTACAGGTCTAGCAGAACTCGTCTGGGCAGTTCTGTTCAACTTTTTGAGATACAGTCAATTTTCTGCATCAAGGTATTTTAGTCACCGGCCATGGCTGAAAGCAGTGATGTATTCCGTATGTTGGCTGTTGAGGATAAGTTGGATGGTACCAACTACCCATTATGGGCTTATATGATGCGACATGTACTGGTTGCAAAAGGATTGTGGAACATTGTGCAGGGTGTTGAAAGACGTCCTGTTACACTTGTAACGACAGGTACTGCAAATACAGGTGTTGGAGCTGATGAAGATGGTGTCGAAGATGATATTCTGCAGATTCCTGTTCGTGCTGCTGTTTCTGTTGCACCTACTGCAGAGCAGATTCGTTGGGATGGTAGAGATGCCCAGGCACATGCATTGATAGCTTTGTCTGTCAAACGTGCCATTATTCCTCATATTCGCTCTTGCAGAACAGCAAAGGATGCTTGGGATACACTTACCACTTTGTACCAGGCTAGGAATGAGGCTCGTGTTGCTTACCTCCGAAAACAGTTGGAGAGTGAGCACATGAATGAAGGTGATTCGATGGAAAGTTTTCTTACAAAGATCAAAGACCTGAAGGAACAATTGATTTCTGCTGATGAGGTTATACTAGATAGCTCACTTGTGCAGACCGTTCTGAATGGCCTTCCTGATTCATATCAGAGTTTTGCCTCTACTCTTCAATTGATGATGAAAGGCAATCCGAATGCCTTGTCATTTGAGGAATTAGTCTCTGTTATGTTGCAGGAAGATCAGTCCAGGCAGAATAGGTCCATTATGCGTGTTGCAGATCAAGCTTTCCTGGCTAGTCAGAAGGGCAAAGGAAAATGGAGCTCTTCTACTAGTAAGCAGAAATCTGCAAATGCTGCACAATCGAAGAACCAGGATAAAGATGAGAATAAATCAGAAAAGCAGAAATTGTTCTGCAAGTACTGTAAAGGAAATGATCATATTATAAAGAACTGTCCAAAACTGGCTGCTAAAGAGGCAAAGAAGAAAGAGGCTGGAATGGTTGTTGCAGAGGCCTCTATACCAAAAACAGAGTCTGCAAATCTTGTGCAGGAAGAAGAATGGGCGTTTACTACTATCTGCAGTTTTGACCCATCTTCTCATGATCAATGCATGTCTGCAGTAGACTCAGATGTTTGGTACTTTGACAGTGGGGCGACCAAACATATTACCTCGCAGCGCAGTTTCTTCTCTTCACTCGAGCCTGCCCCTACAGGGAATACTGTCACATGCGCCAATAACTCCTCTTATCCTGTTATGGGAGTTGGTAAGATCATTCTGACTACTGCTGATGGTAGTTCTTTCACTTTGTCAGATGCTTTATTTGTGCCAGGGATCAAAAAGAACCTGTTATCAGTTTCTGCATTAGCCAAGATTGGCTTGGTTGTGAAATTCGTTGATGACAGGTGTACAGTCCATGATCTCTCAAATGGCGATGTGATTATTGCTTCTGGCATTTTATGTCGTGGGCTGTATAAGCTCATAGACTATGAAAGATCTGTGAATGATTCGGCATGTGCAGTTCATGATTCTCAGGCTATGTCAGATGCAAAGCTTTGGCATGCACGCTTTGGTCATCTGAATTTTGCTAGTTTGTTACGCCTGCAGAAATCTGAAATGGTGTCCTCTTTGCCCAAACTTGAGGCACCTGGAAAACATGTTTGTGAAGGCTGTATTTTGGGCAAAATGCAGCGTTCTTCCTTTCCAAAAGATGGTTCAGTTCGGGCTATGCAGAAATTGCAGCTTGTACATAGTGATGTCTGTGGTCCTATGCAGACACCCTCTTTTGGAAATTACCTTTACTTCGTGACTTTCATTGATGATTTTTCCAGGCATGCATGGGTATATCCACTCAAAGCAAAGTCCGAAGTGTTCATGTGCTTCAAACAGTTTTTGGTTTTGGCTAAAAATCTGTCAGCATGTAAAATGGGCACCCTCCGTTCTAATCGAGGGGGGGAATATATGTCTTCAGATTTTAATGCATTTCTGGCTGAACGTGGGATAAAACACCAGTGTACAGTGCCGTATACACCTCAACAGAATGGAGTTGCTGAATGAAAGAACAGGTCACTCATGGAGATGGCGAGGTGCATGGTCAAAAGTCAGGCTTTACCACATAGTTTCTGGCTTGAGGCTGTCATGTGTGCAGCATATGTACTGAACAGGTGTCCCACCAAAGCGTTGCAGTCCATCACTCCATATGAGGCTTGGCATGACCGCAAGCCATCTGTTGCTCATCTGCGTGTTTTTGGTTGTTTGGCATATGCATTAGTGCCTGAACAACATCGCAGAAAATTGGATGATAAGGCAGTAAAATGTATTTTTGTTGGGTACAGTTCTGAAAGTAAAGGCTATCGTCTGTATCATCCACAGACTAAACGCATTCTGGTTAGCCGTGATGTTGTCTTTGTGGAAGATGCTATTCAGCCATTGCTTTCATGTACTAAGGAGACATTTGTTAGCTCCAAAGACATGTATGATACTTTGATGCCTCTTTTTACAGGTGGATAGGCTAGCGCTGGTCCTAATGAGGCAACTTCTCAGCCTTTGCAGGTTTCATATGATGATGCAGATCATTCCATTTCTGATGCAGATTTTCATGATGCACTTGTTGATGAGAGAGCTGATATTGAACAGGCAAAAACTATGCCAAAATGGCTGGTGCAGACTTTGCGTGATAGCAAATTAGATGCACCTTTGTCATATCGTACTCGTTCAGGCTCTCATAGTACCTCCTTTGCATCAGATTGCTATGCTATGGCTGCATCTAGTCTCTGTGATGAGAATGAGCCTGTTTCTTTTGATGAAGCACAAAATTCAGAAAATTGGATGGCTGCTATGCAATCTGAATATGATGCTATAATGAAGAATGGTACATGGTCTTTATGTGACTTGCCTCCTGGCAAGAAGGCCATTGGCACTAAGTGGGTATACAAGCTGAAGCGTAAACCTGATGGTACAGTTGACAGGTATAAGGCTAGGCTTGTTGCAAAGGGTTATGCGCAGGAAAGAGGCATTGATTTTGATGAGACCTTTGCACCTACATGCCGTATGACTACTGTTCGGAGCATTTGTGCACTTGCAGCCCATCATGGTTGGAATGTACATCAGTTGGACATTAAAACAGCATTTCTGAATGGTGACTTGCATGAAGAAGTGTATGTTTTTCAGCCCCGTGGCTTTGTGCAGAAAGGGCATGAAAACTAGGTGTGCAGGTTAAAGAAGGCGTTATATGGTTTAAAGCAAGCACCACGTGCTTGGTATGAGAAAATACATGCCTATCTGATTGCACATGGTTTTGAGAACAGTCCAACTGAAAGCACCTTATATGTTAAGCGTGCTAATGATGTGCTTCTGATCATTGTTGTCTATGTAGACGACATGCTGCTCACTGGTCCTCTTGAGAAGCATATTGCTGATTTCAAGGCTGATTTGCATGCCTCATTTGAGATGTCTGATTTGGGGCATTTGCATCACTATTTGGGCATTCAGTTTATGCAAGTTGATGGTGGAATGGCTTTGTGTCAAACGAAATATATTGACACATTATTGCAGCGTTTTGGCCTTGAAGACTGTAAGCCTATTGCCACTCCTATGGAGACAGGTTTACGATTGAGTCTTCATGATGCTCGAGATGCATTTGATGCTGTTCTCTATCAGCAGGCCGTTGGATGCTTGATTTACTTATGCATTACTCGGCCAGATATTCAGTTTGCTGTCTCACAGATGAGCAGGTTTATGCATTGCCCAGGAGTCACGCATTGGAAAGCGGTTAAGCGCATCTTTCGCTACTTGAGTGGTACTCGGCTACTTGGGTTGTTTTATCCCAAGGGGGGATCACTACCGCCAGATTTGCATGCTTTTTCTGACTTAGATTGGGCTGGTTGCTATGACACTCGTGTGTCCACCAGTGGTTTTTGCTTCATGCTTGGTAGCTCATGTATATCTTGGTTGAGCAAGAAGCAGCCTACTGTGGCCACTTCCAGTTGTGAGGCTGAGTATAGGGCAGCTTTCACAGCGACTGTTGAGTGTGTGTGGCTCAGACGCCTTATGGCTGATTTGGGTGTTGGCCAGTCTTCTGCCACCACCATCTTCACTGACAGTCAGAGCGCATTGGCAGTTGCGAGGAACCCTGTGTTCCATGCTCACACTAAGCACATTGAGGTGCATTATCACTATGTCAGGGAGAGGTTCTCTGCTGGGGAGATCAGCTTGGCATATGTGCCCACGCAGGAGAACATTGCAGACCTTTTCACAAAGGCTCTGCCTAGGGAGAAGTTTGAAGCTTTCCGCAAAGCTTTGGGCTTACTTCCTTTTGTGGAGTGATTTCCACATAGCTTGGCACTTCCTTATACATGAGTGCTAGCTCCTTGTTCACCGCATCACTTCCAGGGGGGATTTGTTGATATATTTAGGTAGTGATGTGTGTGAACACTCTAGGACCGCCGGGGCACTTTTTTCCCTCTTTAGGAGGTTTTTTTCCCCCGGCTTGTATATACGCCTATTGCCCTAATGGGCTACTTATCTTTGTACATTCTCTAGTAATACATTCAGTCTTGTGTGTTGTGCTCCAAGCTTCTTCTTCTTCCTTGTGCTGTTCACGTGCTTCCGCAGACGTCCATCTCCAACAATACAAACCTTCTTTAAGTGTGCCCTTGATGTACCTAAGTACTCTTTGTCCTGCAATCCAATGATCCTTTCTAGGACAATGCATGAATTGAGATAGAACTCCAACTGCATATGATAAGTCAGATCTTGTTAATGTAGCATAAATCAAGCTACCCACCAAACTCTGATCAAGGTTCATATCTTTAAATTCTTCTCCTCCATATCTACTCAATCTTTGATTCACTTCCATTGGAGTTGGTGCTATCCTGCAATCTTCCATTTTAAGTTTGGTTAACAAATTTTTCACATACCTTTCTTGAGTTACATATACTCCATGTTGAGTATATGAAATCTCCATTCCCAAAAAGAATGAAAAATTTCCCAAATCACTGATTTTGAATTCTTTCTCCATCTGCTTCTTAATCATGTGTATACCTTTGTCATCTGTTCCTGTAAGTATTATCTCATCAACATAAATACAAACATAAATAAAGCCATCCTCAATTGCTTTGACTAGCAAGCTACTATCTGCCTTTGATGCTTGAAATCCAAGTTCCTTTAAGAACTTTACAAGCCTATAATTCCATGCCCTTGGGGCCTGCTTCAACCCATATGCAAGAGAACAAAGATTACGACCACCACATGCTAGAGAGATGATTCTCCTCCCAACCGAATGCCTCTATATATAGCTCTCTCCAGGGGACTGCCTTCTTGGGCAGGTGGGTACTAACCATCCAAGTGTCAGACATGTAACTACATGTGCGCCAAGTGTCCCAGTTAACTCGAGTTAACTCAAGTGGATGCTTCTAGAAGGCTCTAGATCTCTTTGGGCAAAATACTCTCCCCATGTCTCCCATGGGGATTGAACCCAAGACCTCCTCCTTCACATCCTTGAGACTTAACCACTAAGCTAAGTGGATCACTTGTTCACAAGAGCACAAGACCTCCTAGTAAGTCTAAACTCGAGATCTTTGGTCATACGCACGGATGACCAAACGGTGTCCGATTTCAGATCTGTCTGAACCGGCCAGACCCTTGGATCATAGACTTACTTTATTACATTCTTCCCCCCTTGGAAAATATTTTCGTCCTCGAAAATAGAGCTATATATATACTGTAGGCAACCCCCGAGCCTCATGTTCTAAAACTGGAAGAACATGGTCATGTTCTAGAACTGGAAGAACATGTCTCATCTCTGTGGTGGCATCCTTGTCCAAATGATTCAAAACACTATCTGGTTTTGTACTTTGAGGAACGGGAAAAAGTTCAAACTAGTGAAGAATAATGAGGGTGGATCTAATGACATCCCTGGTTAATTCACAGTTTCTGGATGTGCGATCTAGGCACAAACATGTGAACTAGGTGGATTCAAATTACTAGTCCATTTCTAGGCATAACTGGTGCATGGGCTTAGTAATGAAGGTGGGATTCTTATCCCTCGCAAGACTTTTGAGAATTTCTTTATTCACTTGAATTTGTTTTGGAGAACTTGAAGTTTGGTTGTCCCAAACATCTAACTTAAATGTTTGTATAATGGTTTACTTTGATCCAACAGTTACTTGATTTTTTCATCCAACTAGAGGACTACTTTGTCCCAATGAGTTGAAAAAATCCTATGTAAACTGTAGGAGAAAGTTTACCATTTCGGTGGAATCAACCATACTAACTTCACCAATTCAAATTCAAAATGAAAATTGTCCAACTTAGGAAACTTTTCTCAAAGACTTTTAACTGAAAGTTCTTGGGAATTGTCAATCTGATGAGTAATTCCTAACTTCCCTATTCTAGAGTATACTGGACTCCAGGAAATCATTTATGCTATAACTTGAAGCAAACTCAAATGAATAAGTCCACTTAGACTTATCATCTTTTGAAGATTGAAAAGGTTCTTGTACATAACATCTATCTAGGATGTTCAAGTTAGTTATTTTATTCTAACCGGCTAACCCTGGTCTTTTGCAAAAAGGAATCAGATACTATATCTCAGTCAATTTCAAAAGATTTGGAAAGCGGAAAGAAATAACTAAGACTCTGTTCAACCAATTCAAACTTCGAATATACATAAACTTGCTATGAGTCAAAGTCTAGTTGACTCAGGACTTTAACTTTTCAAAGATCTATTTCAACAGGATATTGAAGCATTGTCTTTATCTTTAAGAGAAATAAGCTGGATTCTCAAAAAGATTCAAAGAAAATAAAAAACATCATCCAACCACAAGATACTAGTGTGGTAACCAACATCAGTGTGTCGACCCACTGAGGTTATGTTGATGAGTTTTGTATTCAAATAATGCTTCACTTGAGACTAAGTTCAGGTCATATTCAATCTTGTTGACTCCTAATCGTGAATGCAATTCTTGTGCATTTCTTTGAGTCAAAAGAGTGAATTTTTCAAGTTACACTAGGAACTTGATGCTTAGTCAATTAAATCTTTAGTTGAAAAGATCAACTTAAAATCAAAGTCCAACTTCTTTCAGAAATTTATCAAATATTTCTGATCAATAACACTTAGGCTTGAAGTGTTCTAAGAAGATCTTGGAAGTTACTTACTTCATATCTTCAGTTTCCTAGATCTTGAAGTATCTTGAGATTCTTCTTGAATTTTAAACTCCTTCTTGGAATTTTTAATTCCCTTGAAGATCAAACCTAACTTCAAGATTCCAAACAAAGACTCAATGATAATCATCATCTCACGGTCCGATGTCCCATACCATCTTTCCTACATCAATTTGAGTATAAAATCTGGTGTCCCATACCACCCTATTTTATACTCACATTGACGTGTGAGTGAATTTTATCCTAAAGTCTACAACATCTCTTGATAGAGAACCGTCTAGCTTTAATTCTTGACAAGAATTTTGCAGTTTTAGGCACTATCTCTATCTTGATATTCTAGGTTTTAATCCCTCGACATGATCGTTACACGATCTTGTGCTTAACCTTGGGAACTTGAAAACCTTTAATAGAATATGTCCAATCCTTTTTGCTAGGGTTTTCAAATGAAAACCAATCAAAATTCCAAGTTCTTGAATTTCTGAAATTCAAGTTCAATTGGTTATTCTTGACCAATTTTGTAGAGACAAGAGCTTTTGACTTCTTGTCTTTAGATTCCTTTCTACTAATGCTTTTAGGTACCTATCCCGGCCGGGGCTTTTTACAGGAATCTCTCTACTACTTAAGTCCAAGCATCTGCTCATGCTTTTGGATTTGTACCAAAATCCCTTTCAGGATAGGTAAACACTTATGTTTTACCTTCCATAGACTTAAATACCGTCTTCACGATTTGCAGACTACATACTTGGAATTACTTCACTTTGTTCAGACTTGGAACAGCTTACTTTTTCACAATTTTCCATTCGATAAATGGAACTTGAGTGAATCATTCCTAAAGAAAAATTTTATTGCCAATACTTGGGCAATCTACAAAGTAGTTCGAATCGCACATTACTTGGACAATCATGGCCAAGATTGATCAAGTCTGGTTGATACTTGCGACAAAAATAAAGACTTAGTCTTTATCTTTTAAGATCTCTTAAACTATCTTAAGCTTCTTTGCTTACCTGCAGGATTTTTAGAGATCTTTTCCTTACTCAAGTCCAAGCATACACTAATGCCTCTTAGATTCCAAAGCTAAGAATCTTTGATATACCTTTGGGTTATATCACTATTTGGACTTAATTAACCAATACTGATGGTTTGGGAATTGCTAAGGAACTACTTACAGACTAAAGAGTATGAAGAATTTCATTCTCAATACTTGAAAGAATGCCATTCTTCAAAGACTTGAGATTCCTTTTAGGGAATCAAATATCTTGAACAAATGATTCATCTTGGAATCTTTTGCAATGTTGGAAGGATATTTGAAAGAATATCCAGAAGGTTTACTGATTCAGCTGTATTCATTTCTTGAGTATCAAACTAGAGACTAAATATCACCTTTTGGATATGGTTTCCCATGCCACTATGAAAGTTTAAGTTGAGCTTTTATTTATGTGATATCGACTTCTATTCTTGAGTTTGATACTAGATTCATTATTATTGGTCAATCTTCAGATGTTACTAGAGTCCTTTAAACATATTTCACTAATTAAATTTATGTTTAAAGTCCAAGCATCTATTGATGATTGATCCAATAGTAATGCAACTATGAACACTTTGAACTTTATAACTTGTTTATTTCATGGATTTAAGATCCATTTCTTGGAACTTTTCTATTCCTAAATGAAAAATTCACACTTGCTTCAAGTCTTTAGGAACTTATACTATTTCCTAAAGACTGCTTAGCTAGTTGCATCATTTACTAGAGAGGCAACTATAGAACCTAACATCCTTTTATTGACGTCAAGGATTAATTGATGTTGAGGTTTAACCTTTGATTTCCATCACCCCTTGATGAAATCAAATAAAAATTTATAAAAGCTTGGTACCTTTATATCTTGGTAAAACATTTATATCCTAAGGAGGTTTTGCCTTCATCATTCCTTGGACCTATCATATAATATGAATTTATGTGTATTTTGGGAAGAGTTCATGAATCAATTAAGATCCTCTACTTGGAACATCTACCTTCCCAACAATAAATTCATCTTAAACATGGTAGGAGAATGATCTCACATGAAATAGAAGGCTTGACTATTTCATATCTCAATTCCAAAAAGTTACTTACTGAGGTTTCATCATGAGATACAAATCTTGAAACCACAAAGAAACTTCTTTAAACTTTCGAAATCTTCTAAATAGAAGAGTACTCAAGGAACTTGGAAATATAGTTGACGTTCTCATCCAACCTTGGGATGCTTGAGAAGTTACATAAATTATGTAACTAATCAAGTAAAGCTTATCCGCATGACTTTCTAAGTACATCCGGGACTTAGAGTCATCATACATCACAAAAGAGTTTGCAGTAATTAAATTTTCTTGGTCATCAAGAAGATTTATTACTTAACTTTCTCTTAGTGCTTACTTATACCTAGCAAGACATCTAACATACTTAATTGTCATTAAGTATTTATCTTTGATAGCAGAGTATTGACTTGGGAAGAAATCGACTAATTACTTGTTGCAAACTAGAACTAGTATGTCTTTGCAACTAACTAGTCCTTGGTCTTCCCTAATGTCAAACTGCGAGCTTTATAAAGTAAGCTAAATACTAAGAGAGTACATTCTCATATGTACTTGCAAACAACATTCCATTCTATCATGCAAATGCATGTATCTACATGCAAAAGCATATGCTCACATGCGTATGCATGCATGTTCTTTGCATGCCCAAAATAATACAACAATCATGCATGAGCTTGATGCATGATTTTTTCCTTGTACTAAGAATGTATATCATGCAATCCTGATGCATGTATATCCTTTCCTTTGTCCTAATGCACTATGATATAAAAACAAACCCTTGAGGTGCAATAGAAAACTTACTCAATGGAAAGGAAATATGTATTTAAACTACCAAAATACATTCTTTGATGCACAAGGATCTTTTTGAAATCAAGTCTTTCCTTAATGCAAACTAATGCTTGGAATGAGAAATGGATTAATTCATTATTCTAATCTAGACTTAATCAATTGAAATCTTGGCTATTTCAATGTGCATCTAGGATTAAGTGTAGAATAATGAAAACAAGATGAATCAAGCATTAAGGCCAAGCAAAAACTGGAAAATACTTAGCTTTGATCATAGCTTCGTCCATCCCTTGATCCTTGCCAGGAGCTATTCACTAAAGACTTTGGTCCGAATTCAAAGTTGATTTGACTTTGATCACCAAAGGCCTCCGGATCTTCACTCCACAGCTCCACTTCCTTCAGACTTTGCTCACAAACTTTAACTTTCTTTGGTGCTTGCTTCTTTGGCTAAGGAAAAGTGCTCCCAAGATAGGAAGGTAAATTATTGTCTCTGCAGACAATGAATACACGAAGGCAATGAGCGACTTGGCTACTTTGTGATACTGTCAAAACTTCCATCTGGGTTCGAATCTCTGGTGGTGGAGTTTGAAGATATGTACTTTTGAGATACTGTCAGAACTTCCTTATTGAAGTCTTCTACAGTAAGAATCTTAAAATAACAGTTGGTCCGGTAAAGCTCATCGCGAATAGCCGTCTGTCTTTGAGACTAGGAGAGCGCCCTAATACATGAGGGACGAGGGTTCGAATCCCTGATCCTTACAACAGAGATTATCTTTTTGGCACTTTAAGCTCTGTGCCAATTCTTATTTCAGCGCAGATTCTGAAGATCTGTTAGCGACATTCAGAGATTCACTATCGCGAGTGCCCGTGGGCTTCTGGATAAGCTAGCGCTCTTTGAATGCGAGGTTGTGAGATCGAGACTTCCGCGGGTTGACGGCAGAGATTGTTGCATCTTAATTGCTCCTAGATGTCTTCAGCCGCAACTCAGACTTGTACAAACTGTCGCGGAATAACACTCATCAGCCTGTGTGAGCTTTGTGGCTAGGTAATAGCCGAAAGACTCCTCAAGATGAGGGCCGGGGGTTCGAGTCCTTTGCTCTGCACAGCAAAGGTTAATTCTTTTGGTAATCTCTGCCTTGAGCTATAGCCAGCGCCGCCATGACTCATGTGGTGCGGGATGAAACTCCGAAACGGATCCGAGCAAGATGGAGTCGCCTTGAGAGAGTTATGCACGCAAGGACTTATGAGCAAGATGATGAAGGAGAGAGCTATGAAGACTGCTCTGATACCAATGCAAGAGAACAAAGATTACGACCACCACATGCTAGAGAGATGATTCTCCTCCCAACCAAATGCCTCTATATATAGCTCTCTCCAGGGGACTGCCTTCTTGGGCAGGTGGATACTAACCATCCAAGTGTCAGCCATGTAACTACATGTGCGCCAAGTGTCCCAGTTAACTCGAGTTAACTCAAGTGGATGCTTCTAGAAGGCTCTAGATCTCTTTGGGCAAAATACTCTCCCCATGTCTCCCATGGGGATTGAACCCAAGACCTCCTCCTTCACATCCTTGAGACTTAACCACTAAGCTAAGTGGATCACTTGTTTACAAGAGCACAAGACCTCCTAGTAAGTCTAAACTCGAGATCTTTGGTCATACACACGGATGACCAAACGGTGTCCGATTTCAGATCTGTCTGAACCGGCCAGACCCTTGGATCATAGACTTACTTTATTACACCATACAAAGCTCTCTTGAGCTTACACACATAATTTGGATACACTTGATCTTTGAAACCATCTGGTTGTTCCATGTAGACTTCATCTGAAATAAAACCATTCAAAAATGCATTCTTCACATCTAATTGAGATAATTTCCAACCTTTGCAAGCAGCAATTGCTATGAGTGTCCTTATAGTTGTCATCTTTGCAACAGGACTATATGTTTCATCATAGTCCACACCATATGTCTGTGCATATCCCTTCACAACAAGCTTGGCTTTGTACCTAGATATACTTCCATCTACAAATCTTTTTGTTTTGTAAACCCACTTACATCCAATGATCTTCTGACTATTTGGCTTAGGAACTAAATCCCAAGTCTCATTTTCCATCAATGCATCATATTCCTCTTGCATAGCTTTTTCCCAATTCTTCTTCCCTTTGGCTTCATCATATGTAGATGGATCTTCATTTGTTTTCAACATGTAAGCATAATCTTTAGTAGTCAAGAATGAAGGATCATAGCTATACCTTGTAGGTTGCCATTTGTGCCTAGATGACCTTCTGAGTTCTCCACTTCTTGAAGTTTCTGGTTCATCACACTCTGGGTCAAATCTTGGCATTTCTCCAACTTCAACATGTACTTCATTGCTCTCCTCTTCATCAAATATCTGAACCTTTGACTTACCTTTCTTTTGATTCACAACTTCTTCAACATCTGCATGCACATTAAGTGTACCTGCATACCAAGTACCTTGCTCATCAAATGTAACATCCTTGGACACAAGGAATTGCTTTGTGGATGGACTCCACAACCTATAACCCATCTGCTTGTCATCATAACCAATGAATACATACTTCTCTGCTTTAGGTTCCAATTTATGCCTCAATTGAGATGGCACATATGCATATGCCAAGCATCCAAATATTTTACAATGATCCAAGGTAGGTCTCTTACCCCACCAAGCTTCATATGGTGTCATACCCTGCAAAGCTTTACAAGGTAACCTATTGACCAAATATGTGGCAGTGTTTACAGCCTCAGCCCACAAATAATTTGGACAATTTTTCTCCTTCATCATGGATCTTGCAAACTCAACAAGAGTTCTATTTCTTCTCTCTGATACCCCATTTTGTTGAGGAGAGTACCTGCAAGTAACCTCTCTCTTTATACCTGCATTCCACAAGTAATCATTGAACTCATTAGAGAAATACTCTCCCCCTCCATCTGACCTTAGTCTCTTCAACTTTTGACCTGTAATTCTTTCTGCATATGCATGAAAGTGTTTAAATGTATTAAACACTTATGACTTATCTTTGATCACATAGATTGTGATCCACCTGGTAGCATCATCAACATATATGACATAATATCTTGAACCCTTTATACTGAAGTCTTTTGAAGGACCCCACACATCTGTATCTACCAATTCAAGTCTTTCTGAATACATAAAACCATGCTTATTATATGACTGCTTATGAGCCTTACCTAACTGACATGCTTCACATCTGTATGTCATGTGTTGACCTACAATATTAGGCAATCCAAGCACTGAACCATTGTTTATCATTTCTTTGATACCTCTTTCATTAAAATGTCCAAGTCTTTTATGCCAAAGATCCAATTCAGACACCTTTTGCTCTCCATATGTAAACATAGCATGTCCAATATTACCTTGTATCTTTAATGTGAAGAGCCTTCCTTCCTTCTTTCCTGTAACAATTTGTTTATACCCTTGACTAGGGTCTTCAACATAAACTCCATCATTAGTGAACCTTACCTCATATCCTTTTTCCATAATTTGTCCTACACTGATCAAATTCTTTGGAATTGTAGGAACATACAGAACCTTACTCAAGAGAGTGCTTCCATCTTTGGCTTTGATTGAACCAATTGACTTTACTTTGTGCTTTGTACTATCACCTGTTTGAACTGTATGATTGATTGCATTATGATCTAGATCAGTCATCAAAGCAATGTTTCCACTCAGATGGTTGCTACATCCTGAGTCAATATAAAATACTCTCATGTCTTCATGTGAGGCTTCACATGTTGCATTCATAATAAAAGTCGAATCTTCTTTCTGATCTGATGCATAATTATAGTAGGTGTTATTATAGGATTGATTTTGGAAGTTTCTTCCTCCACCTCTTCCAAAAGAATTCCTACCACCTCTACCTCTAAAGTTTCCTCTCTGATATCTGCCACCTCTTCCTCTTTGATTAAAGTTCTGATTAAAATTACCATTGCTTTGATTATTATGCCAACAATCATGAGATAGATGATTGGTCTTACCACATATCCAACAAGCTCTGACATTATGTTTGTTATTTTTGCCTCTTCCTCTACTTCTGCCACTTCCTCTTCCTCTTAGGAAGTTTGCTTGACTTGGAGTACCTTCATCTTCAACTAATTGTTGCTTTCCTTTGCTAGCTTTCTTCTTGTCTTTAGAATACATTGCATGACCTGCACTCTTATCAACATCTTCTTTGATATCATTCTCAAAAGTTAGCATATGTCCTAACAATTGATTCAAATCAGGAGTGAAATGATCTAATGAAAGTTCTGTAGACAAAATAAAAGGCTTCCACTTCTCATCTCCTCTAAGTCTTGTGAGAATTTTTCTTACCATCTTATCTTCTTCAATATCTTCATCAATTGCACCTAAAGAATCAGCAATGTCTTTCATCTTTGTCACATAATCAGATATTTATTGTGAAGCCTTCTTCTTGAAGGTAGTAAACTCTGCCCATAATGAAGCTTTCCTTGATTTGGTTGTATTCTGAAAATGCTCTTCCAAAGCATTCCAAATATCACTTGCACTTTCAAGTTCTCTGATATGAGGAAGCAAATAATCATTCACTGCCATGTAGATTATGCTCTTTGCTTGAGCATCCTTCTTCATCCAAACCTTTATATCTGCAAGCTCCTCCCTATTTGGAACACTAGGATCTTTAAACTCTGGCTTTTCTTCCTCTCCTATTATGTATCCCATCAGATCTTTGCTCATAAGATGAGCTTCCATTCTCATAGACCAAGCTGGATAGTTTTCTCTATCCAACTTTTCAATTTGGAGACTATCTCCCATCCTTGCTTCACCTCTAGTCTCAAATCTTTAGTCCTTATAAGGAATGAATATACCTTGGCTTCGAATGTTGCTCCTTCTGATCCTTTTGATAACCTTTATGTGTCTTCCTTCAGTCTTCCTATGACACTTTATTCTTTTGAACCTTGAAGATGTGAAATTTGTATGTCTGCAGCAGTCGGAGTCTTCCTTTCCTCAATTTTGATACTTCTTGCTCTGATACCACTCATGGAGAGTGTTAATCTCCAAAAGAACAAGGTATCCTTGATGTTAGACCACGTCTATATCAAGAATAACTTTAAACTTCAACCAATTTTGGAAGACAAGCACCAAGCTATCAAGAAATTAGCTAACTGTGAAGAAAATCATTTCTCAGAAAAGTATGCTGCACATTAATCACTCATTGATTAATCATTTGTGTAAAGTTTTTGATAAAACTTTGTAGAATGTGTCTCCTATAGGTTTTGCACCTTCTCCAAGTTAAAACACTTCAAAAGCTTGAGTAGATTGTGAGAAATGATTCAAACAATCTACCTATGTCTAAAACTCTCTCCCTGTAGAGTCGACTTTGACACCTGCAACTTCTAAGACATGATTCTCCAAAACTAGAACCCGTTTAAGCAAATGCTTTTAGCTATAGATGGTTTACCTTCCAACTTAAATTTTGACTCCTCATTTGTGTAAAAATTTATACTATGCACTGAGCACTGTCCATTTCTTTGACCATCGAATCTGTGCCTGTTTCAGAAGACACTCAACATTTTCTCACATATAGATGTTCCTATCCAAAATTCTCTCAGACTGTTTGCAATTGAACTCTCTAAATTTAACCATAGATATATTAACTATGGACTTAGATGTGTACAAAAGGATTTCTCATAAGATTAAGCACAGAAGGTGAACTAGAGCAAAGATCGACGCGCAATTCTCTGAAAACTATTTCTTATCTTAATTCTTCATACATCTGATGGATGATACATACATTGTTCATCATCTACTCATCTATATTTCATCTTACACTCCTCATTTGAATATGATCACGTACCTATATATATATATATATATATATATATATATATATATATGTCAATGATGTAACTTACTTACCATGACTTACAGTCCACCGGAACAATTTGCTATATATATATATATATATATATATATATATATATATATATATATATATATATATATATATATATATATATATATATATATATATATATATATATATATATATATATATGAGTACTGATTCGTCATTACTTCAAGTATATTGAAGTATATACAAATCTAATGTACATATAATTTAAAAAATTTGCTATCTGAATCTTCTCTTTACTTCATGAAGTTGATCTTCAATCTTTCCTTCATCTCTTCACTTCTAGGCTTTATATAATCACCAATTGTTGATTGTACTGCTCCAACATTTATGTCACTGTTCTGGCCCAACGTCCCTTTCCAGTTCATGTGTTCTGGTTGACCGATTGGCCGTAACATTCCCGTTTTATTACCTAACCATGATTAGCTGCCGCACTATGTGTCTAAGATTCTCTTAATGCATGCATGTTGTCATTACGACTGCATATTCCCAACACCGAGTGATGATTATGTTGCTTCCCGCATTTCCATTCGGTGTTTTTACTTAATCACATTCTTCTCCCTCTTTCCCGCTATTGTGTTTTTGTGAGTTTGAGTGTTCTGTCTTATCTCCTGTATTCGTGCTCTCTTGCTCGCCATGGAAGCTTTGGCCAATATTGCTACCTTCTGTGCTGGACTCGCTCCAAAATTGAGCGAGTTTTTGCGCACCCGCGGGCTTTGGCATTCGTCGAACTACCCTGGCATTCGGTTGAATGTCATTCATTCTTTGCGCAGATCATTTCTGCTATAGCCGATACTCCCGTGACAGAAACATGTTGGTCGCTTACATGTCTTAACCCGCGTGTTGTCATCACCCTAAACACCGTCGCTAAAGGATTCTATCTCCCTCAGGAGGGTAGTGTAGATGGACCCCTCTTGCCGATGACGACCATGAAATAGCTCTTCCCTCGTCATTCTTCCAATGAATTTTCCATTCTCTGTCACCCTGAATCGGAGCGCTCAGCACTACAGTTTCTTGTAGCTGCACTTAACCTCCAAAAATGCACGTACGACATTTCCCGATGATTTTATTCCATGATTGATGCTGCTGCATGTGAAGCAGTTAATTTTGCTTCATTTTTCTTCTAGCGTATTCATCGAGAATGTCAGGCGGTTTCTAGATAATTGGCGAAGGGCGATATCCCTCAGACCCGATTACCTCATGTACTGACATTCCTCCTCCTGGTGATTGAAACTGTGCAACCTCCTCCCATGAATACCCTTCTCTTCCATGAGGAATCAGTGCAAGTGATGGAGGTCGACGATGACAACGATCTCCTGTAGTTTTTTAAGGGGAAGCGTCGCAAACTGAACCCCTCCCACAGTCAAGTTCAGCCGTCCTCAACCGTCTAGTTGCAAGATACTGCCTCTTCTGCACACATTCTCTCTGCTCCCCCATCCCCTAAGGATCAAGCCGCTCCTGACATTGTAATGGAAGATGTCCATCCTGGTGATATGCTCGTGCAGCCACAGCCTCATTCACAGGAGCAAGCACCCGACATGGTCATAGAGGTTGTGCAACTTGCGAAGTAAGCACAACCTGAGGAGGTAATTGTGCAATCGGATATCCCATCTCGTACGGTAACCACTCTTGCCATGTTATATTCACCGCAAAACCCACCTTTTCCTCTTTCTCCCTCAAAGATGCCTTTGCCGTCTAGCCCTCCTCCTTCACCGTGTCATTCGGCAGTCCGTCCTCTCCCTTCCTCTCCCGATTCCTCACCTCCTTCGTCTTCTGCCACAGTTTCAACTAATCCCTCTTGACCAATCTCCACCTCCATTGTCCCTAACTCATTGGCCCAACTAGCATAGATAGGAAATTACCTTATTCATCTTTCCAACCATCTCACACCACCTACAAGTCGCCCAACAATTCCTACGAATGGAGTATCAATCCAAGGTGGATATCCTTGAAGCGGACATATTGCACCACTCCAGGAAGAGGTGCTAGCAGCTAAAGCAGAAGCCAGCTCATTACAGGAA
>CM035419.1:74968584-75221084 GCA_020310875.1 Ceratopteris richardii
GGATTTTGACAACTTTAATTCAAAAATTACATCAATGTAAGTAAAACATATATCACTCTTTTATCTTTCTTTATATTTTTGTTTTCTAATATCTTCTCTCTTTATTTTTGTTTGAGAGAGAGAGAGGGATATGCATATGCATGCATGCATATGCATGCATGCATATGCATATGCATACGTGCATACATGAATGCATATGCATGCATATGCATATGCATATGCATACATGCATGCATATGCATACATACATGCATGCATATGCGTACATACATGCATGCATATGCATATGCATACATACATGCATGCATATGCATACATGAATGCATGCATATGCATACATGAATGCATGCATATGCATACATGAATGCATATGCATACATGAATACATATGCATACATGAATGCATATGCATACATGAATGCATATGCATACATGAATGCATATGCATACATGAATGCATATGCATACATGAATGCATATGCATACATGAATGCATATGCATACATGAATGCATATGCATACATGAATGCATATGCATACATGAATGCATATGCATACATGAATGCATATGCATACATGAATGCATATGCATACATGAATGCATATGCATACATGAATGCATATGCATGCATGCATATGCATACATGCATGCATATGCATACATGCATGCATATGCATACATGCATGCATATGCATACATGCATGCATATGCATACATGCATGCAGATGCATACATGCATGCAGATGCATACATAAATGCATGCATATGCATACATACATGCATATGCATACATACATGCATGCATACGCATACATGCATGCATACGCATGCATGCATGCATGCATATGCATATGCATACATGCATGCATGCATGCATATGCATACATACATACATACATGCATGCATACATACATACATACATGCATACATACATACATGCATGCATGCATATACATATATACATATGCATATATACATACATGCATGCATGCATATGCATATATACATATATGCATACATGAATTTTTATATTTTTGTATGCATACATGAATTTTTATATTTTTTTAATACGCATACATTCATGCATGCATACGCATACATGCATGCATGCATACGCATACATGCATGCATGCATGCATATGCATACATGCATGCATGCATGCATATGCATACATGCATGCATGCATATGCATACATGCATGCATGCATATGCATACATATATGCATGCATATGCATACATATATGCATACATATGCATACATGCATGCATATGCATACATACATGCATGCATATATACATACATGCATGCATATATACATACATGCATGCATATATACATACATGCATGCATATATACATACATGCATGCATATATACATACATGCATGCATATATACATACATGCATGCATATGCATACATATATACATACATGCATGCATATACATACATGCATGCATATATACATACATGCATGCATATATACATACATACATGCATACATATATATATACATACATACATGCATATATATATATATATATATGCATACATACATACATACATACATGCATGCATATATATATACATATGCATGCATATGCATATGCATACATGAATTTTTATATGCATGCATGCATGCATGCATGCATATGCATACATGAATGCATATGCATACATGCATGAGGGATATGCATACATGAATCTTTACATATATGCATGCATGCATGCATATGCATGCATACATGCATGAGGGATATGCATACATGAATATTTACATATATGCATGCATACATGCATGCATATGCATACATGCATGAGGGATATGCATACATGAATCTTTACATATATGCATGCATGCATATGCATGCATACATGCATGCATATGTGTTGCTCTAGCACAATGGTGAGAACCACGTTAAGAAGCTTCACCTCCTTAATGTCAATCCGCGGAAGAGATAGGAGTGATATGAAGATCGTGAATGTGAGATGAAGTGAAAGTGAAGGTGAGAAGCATAGAAATGCACACACACATACACACACACTACGAAGAGACAAGCAAGACACAATGGAAGGTGAGAAATCAACTCTATTACTCAAGAACACTCTTACAAGCTCAAACTAGCTCTATGCTCACACTAACCAAAATGAACCAACCTCAAAAATGAGCTCTCTAGCTCTTTTTATAGTTTCTAGACTAGTTTTGACCGGTTTCACATCTAGTGACCGGCATAGTTAAAAAATAGGTCCTAGAGGCTATTTGGAAGGGTAAACGATGTCTAAAAATAACGAAAATTGGTACGCGCATTCTACTTAAGCTCCTCAAGCTCGAGGACTCCTCGGCTTGCACAAAATGGAGCTATGGATTACAAAATGGGGTTTTCTATGATACATATGTTACAATTAGTGATAATAATCACTGTTGAGTGTTTGAAGAATTAATAAGAAACATATTTGTTTGGAAAATTGATCCGACTGGCTCCCTGCTCTGTCTTTACATGCTTCCGTGGCGTCTGTGCCTCTGGCTACTTCCAACACCCCCCTCCCTCTCGCTTCTGTCGTCCCTGACAGAACCTTGTTGTGAGTTCTGCCGGATGTAGTTCTGTAGGAGGTCTTGAGCGAGGGTGTGCTCTGATATACGAATGCCTCGGGCTAGATCAGCCTCGAGTTTCTCCCAGTCGATAGGTTGCGGCTCGTCTGGTGGTGGGAGCTGATAATGTGTGGAGTACACCATTCGTTCACAGGCGAATAATTGCAATAAGTGTGTGGGCCTGCTTATAAATACCTCTGAATGGTATTCCCAAAAGCCGGTGGTGAACATTTCTTCGAATGTCTGCTTGTAGCATGCCGGTAGGTATTTGATCCTGCAGTGCCAGGCATAACACACCCGGCAACGGCGCCAAATTTGGTGTTGCTCTAGCACAATGGTGAGAACCACGTTAAGAAGCTTCACCTCCTTAATGTCAATCCGCGGAAGAGATAGGAGTGATATGAAGATCGTGAATGTGAGATGAAGTGAAAGTGAAGGTGAGAAGCATAGAAATGCACACACACATACACACACACTACGAAGAGACAAGCAAGACACAATGGAAGGTGAGAAATCAACTCTATTACTCAAGAACACTCTTACAAGCTCAAACTAGCTCTATGCTCACACTAACCAAAATGAACCAACCTCAAAAATGAGCTCTCTAGCTCTTTTTATAGTTTCTAGACTAGTTTTGACCGGTTTCACATCTAGTGACCGGCATAGTTAAAAAATAGGTCCTAGAGGCTATTTGGAAGGGTAAACGATGTCTAAAAATAACGAAAATTGGTACGCGCATTCTACTTAAGCTCCTCAAGCTCGAGGACTCCTCGGCTTGCACAAAATGGAGCTATGGATTACAAAATGGGGTTTTCTATGATACATATGTTACAATTAGTGATAATAATCACTGTTGAGTGTTTGAAGAATTAATAAGAAACATATTTGTTTGGAAAATTGATCCGACTGGCTCCCTGCTCTGTCTTTACATGCTTCCGTGGCGTCTGTGCCTCTGGCTACTTCCAACACCCCCCTCCCTCTCGCTTCTGTCGTCCCTGACAGAACCTTGTTGTGAGTTCTGCCGGATGTAGTTCTGTAGGAGGTCTTGAGCGAGGGTGTGCTCTGATATACGAATGCCTCGGGCTAGATCAGCCTCGAGTTTCTCCCAGTCGATAGGTTGCGGCTCGTCTGGTGGTGGGAGCTGATAATGTGTGGAGTACACCATTCGTTCACAGGCGAATAATTGCAATAAGTGTGTGGGCCTGCTTATAAATACCTCTGAATGGTATTCCCAAAAGCCGGTGGTGAACATTTCTTCGAATGTCTGCTTGTAGCATGCCGGTAGGTATTTGATCCTGCAGTGCCAGGCATAACACACCCGTAGCGATGGCGTTGTGCTCATATCATAGACTAAATCAAAGTTGCCATGCTCGAAGCCCGGGGTGTTTACATGGGGAGCCTTGATGCGTCGGAAGACTTTAAAGATCATCTGCATCATGTCAAAGATTTTGACAGTCATGTGCGCGGCAATATCATCCATATGCTTTAACCTAGGGAGCCAGTGACGGATCGTCGCCATCATGTAGCCTACTGTGGGTAACTCGATTGGTGGCTTGAAGTAGGGATAGTTCAACCAGTCTTGGCACTGCTTATTGTTTTGTACCTTAATAGCGAATGCAGTCCAAGAGCGGCGTCGTGGTACTGGTCCCCAGCACGGGTTAAATTTTAAGTGCAGCGGCGCTTTCACCCATGTGCTCATCATTTCTGGGTACTTCTGGAGGAGTTCTTTGCGCCAATCAGGTTGAAGGATTTCACCTCTCTGCGCCCTTGGTGGCAAGTCTTCCGGTTCGAATTGAGTGGCATGCGTTGGTTTCATGCCTGTTTCTTTCTCTATGGCTGACTGATATTCGGCCATTAACATGAAGTACGGTTTATATTGAAGCTCGTGCCCAGATATGTACCGTCGCGGGGCCAATTGAGCAAAGAATGGTGACTGTAAAATCCTCTCTTCAATCATGGCCATGGCATGTAGTTGTGCCTCTACTCTGGCCGAGTGTGTCGTTCCGAGTTCTTCAACTGTCTTCATCCACGCGGGAGTAGGAAGTTCATAGGTCATCTGGCCTTCGGCCGTGACTTGTCCGCCTGGGATGGGTATTGGCTCGTATGCTTCTTCAAACGTTTCCTCCACCGGAATGGTTATGTTCTCGTCTTCAGCTGGAATCTCCGGTGGGGAATCAGGCCGTGGTGGTGCTTCGTATACATCTATGCGTGATTGGAGAGTGGTTACCTGGGCCCGTAGTGCGTTGAGTTCCTCTATGAGTTCAGGAGAGGGGTCCACAGGTTCTGGTACTTCTGCTGCCACTGGTAGTTGTTGTGGTGCCGGTTCTCTGAGCTGTAGTAACTTGTGATCTTCTTTTAGCTTCTGATGCTCTTCGTTCATTCGATCATAGTCCTCTAGCAGTCGAACGTGATCATCTAGCAACATCCGCATCGATTCAGATGGGATTGCCTTGAATCTGCTAGGACTTAATGGTTGTTCTGGATGGTCCAATGCCGCTTCCAAATTTTCTCTATTCTGCTCTTGGAGTCTCTGGTTCTCCTCTTTTGCTGCGGCTAAGTGTCTTCTTAGTAAGCCCATATTTCTAGTGAGCGTTGCATTTCGGACGGTTTGGGCTCGAAGCAGGTTGTCCAAATCCGCAGTGGCTTCTTTTGTTTTCTCTTCACTTTCTAGCGCTAGCTTATGATATGCCTCTCTTAGTTCTTGGTATCGTGTATTTAAAGAGGCATTCTCGATTGATAATGAATTAAGCTGCGACTGTAATTCGTTGGTCGTCCTCTGCAGCTGTTGATAATTGTTGCCCAGAGATGCGAATTCATCTCGTACTTGTGACATGCATGTGAACATTTGTTGAAGTGCAGTGTCTATGGTTGGCGATAGTAGTAATGGAATGCTAAGTGAGGATGCAGTGGAAGTAGATGCAGCGGGGATGGGAAATGGGGTTGGGAAGGTGGATGCAGTGGTAATCGTGGAAAAGTGTGACGTACCTAAATATGATGGTGCTGTGAGTGGAGTGGGTGCTGGTGCGGTGGGTGGTGATATGTCCATGTCATTGGACGTGTCAAGTGCGGTGACTGTGAAAAGCGGTGTGTAAGTGGGTGGTTGTGCAGGTGTGAAGACGGGATTTACAAACGTAGAGTAATTTACAGGGGGGATGGCTGGAGCAGCTTGGTGAAAAGGGGAAATAGGGGTTATGGTGGGTTGAGGAGGTGAAACTGGGGAGAAGGTTAGTGGGGTTAGAAAGGTGAAAGGGTTTCTTAAAGGTGGGGGAAAGGATGGGAAGGATGAAGGGATGAAGGGGTTAACATGTGGATGAGGTGGGGTGGGTAAGGGTATGGTGGCATGAATGGATGGGGCAAGGGTGGTGGCTATGTTGCCGTCTGGTCTGGATGTGGGAGAAGTGGGTGGGTGTGCGGGGAATACAGGATGGGTTGGTGAAAGATGAGGTGAGAGAGGAGTAGAGGGCGTGGATGTTATTTCGAAGATAGTAGTGGTATGTACAACGGTGGTACCGGGTGGGGAATCTACAAGGATGGGTTCTGCGGTCGATGAACTTTCGGGGACGAGGCGTGCCTCCCTGACTTGTGCTGAAGACTGAGCTCCTGTTGGTACGCGAATATACTCTCCGGGTTTTGAAAGTAGTCGCACTCGGCGGGGATCAAACTGTGGTAGTTGCTTTCTTTGTAAAAACCTGAGTGCTTCATGGGAGCCTACTGATTTGACTAACTCCCTGAACCCTCTGATGTATGCGTCTTCGAATCCTCTGGAGATGAGTTCCTGTTCAATTAATGCCTGGCTCTCCTCTTCAGTTAACTTCTTTCGGGCCCAGACTTTCTCCATGGTACGATATAATTTCTTTATAGCCAGCGTGTACGCTGCGGCTTCGAAAGTCTCTTCTTCATATGTGCTGGTGTCGCCGTGTGTGTCAGTCTGTTGGTCTTGACCATCTGTCTGTCCGTCATGTGAGCCCTGGCTGGCTTCATTGTCGCCTTCCTCGTCGTCTGTTTCGGTTCTTTCTTCTTCAGAGCTCGACACCGCTTGTCCCTGTGGCAAATCTCGCGGTGTGGTAGGGTAACTGGGGCGTTCATATTCCTGGGAGAACAGCTGTGCCTCTGAATATTGGAATTCGTTTGAGAATGCATCAGGCATCTCAAAATCAAATGTTGTGTTTATAGGGTCTGTCTCCATATGTGGTATCGGGAAAGAAAACGCTTCCGCACCAATAGTGGTGGGAGCTTCTGCTGTTGTGGTGGTGGGTTCTGTGGTGGCAGCTGCCTGAGGTGCAGCGATACTAGTGGTGGCCTCCGTAACCACTGGTCTGGACAACCTTATGCGAATAGGTTGTACTGTGGGAGCTGCTTCTGTCTGTGGTCGCTCTGGAGAGGGTTGTGGTGATGGCGACTCTGGCACTTGAAGGCAAGGGATGGTGCCTCTCATGCGCTTACCTGCCCGTGTTCGACTGGGCTTCCTGGCTTTCTTCGTTGTGCCTTTGAATGCCTTCAGTTCTTCTCCTGTTAATGCACGCTCGATGGGCAAGTCATATGCTAGGCACATATACACAATTCTAGTGAGTGCACAACATCCATTAAGTACTTTCTTGCGTTCCCATCTGTGTTGTGCCAAATACATCTGATCAATGATCCAGCTCGCCAGATCAACCGTTTGAGGTCCCGTGCATGCCAAATACAATCCGAACCATATTCTCTTATGTGGCATGGTGAATCTGTCCTGAGCGGGGAATGCAAAATGTTGCATGCATATCCTTAATGGCTTCGACAGCTCAGGTGTAATTGCCGAGATCTCCTCCCACTTCGTGACATCCCCACGTTTCATCGGTTCTGGAATTAATCTCTCTCGATCTGTGGGTGTGTGGGTGCCATGAATTTTGATGGCCGCTCTGATTAAATCCTTAGATAGGTAAAACCTTTTGTAAGGTGGATCATCCACTAGAGTAGGCAATATGAAGGTCCCTGGGATGTCCTTATTCTCTGAGGCCAGTAGGGTAGTGATTAAGTAGTAGCACCTGTAAAAATCTGGTTTGGGCAGAGGATCACTGAAATACTCTGTGAAGCCTGCTCTGGCCCAAACATGAGTTAAATCCTGGGTGCTCTGTAGGGCTTCGAACTCTCTGGAGAAAAACTGGTATTTTCCCCACGTGCGGTCATCAAATGTCAAAGAGGATTCAAATATAAAGTCCGCGTCCGCAAGGGGTCCTGCAAGTCCCTGAAACCAATGAGAGTTCCTGTGTATCTTTTCGGTGTAGCCCATGGGTGGGTTGTCGATGGGCATGGGCCCTGGAAATCCCTGAAATTCCGGCGGTGGAGCAGTCGGGTGGGACTCTGCTCGTAGCACGTTGAGGGGCACAGCCGCTACACTGGGGCCTGCTCCTGATGTTCCTTCGTCGGTTTGCATGGTGACTGATGCGCTAATGAGAAAGATCTGCTACAAAGGATTAACACATTAGCATGGAAATTAATTATGATCCCATTAAAGTGAGACCGCAATCCCTTTCCATAACTGATGCGTAACCCGTGTAGCCAAGTGCTGTGATGTGATGGATGCAATGTTTCTTGCAGCACTAGTGCAGGTCTCTAGACACCTATACGTTTCAGATCATGCATACATTTCTTGATGATATGAGATTACGAGTGATGTGTGATGATGGTGGGTGAATTTATACAAGGTTTAAAGGTTAGTGATTTAGTACAAGGTTGTATGTTAGTCGGGGGGGTAGTTTTATCAGACATGGGGTTAGGGGGAGACGGTTGGACACGTTTCGGTATCCATTTCCTAAGAGTCTTCGAGTGGGTGGTCGGTTTCTGCTGAGGGGCAAAAGGTAGTATCGGGTGTGGTGGTATTGAGGGATGGAAAGATTTGTGAGGGGTATATATTACATGGCTTAAGGGTTGAGCTATGATACATGATTTGGGTACCCAAATCTGCGTGGGTGTGGGTCTATGGGTAAGGTATTTCTTGGCGATCCAAATTTGTCGAATGCTCGGACCTGTAGAAGAAGGTCGAGGGGACTTTGGATGCTGATTCTGCTTCTGTTGAAACTTTGTCCTGCTTGCTTCGGCAGTGTTGCCAATATCCTGTGCTTGCTGTCCTTTTGGCACCCATATCTGTCTGGTGCCGCTTCCTTTGGGTGGCCTGAACTGCCTTCCTTGTTGTTTCCTCCGATACTGCAGTCGGTCTGGGTTCCTTCGTCGTGATTGACTCAGTTGTTGCTGGGGTTGAGAGGTCGGATGGACACTCTGCTTTGGAAAAGAAGGGAGATCCAACACTTGCGTGACCTGCCCATTAGGAAGTGATGCGTTCTTTAACTTTAATCTAGGCCAGTCCGCAACAAGTTTGGAAGGATGAGCACCGCAGGGTGTCGTGCTCATTTGGCCGCTGATGCAACCCACCTGACCGCTGATTGTGTTCATCTGCCCAAGCGGTTGGGTAGCTGCCCCTTCTAGTTTGCAGGAAGTCCCAGGGAAGATCTCCTTTCGTCCTTCTGATTGACAACTGTCTATAGCCAAGCCAGAGTGGGTTGGTGTAGACGTAACGTGACTGAGCTGATTAAAGATCTTCCGGTCTTCCATCGCATGTGTTTCGTAGGGTCTAGGGTCACATCCGTCAGGCGGAATGCCGTTAGGGAAGTCAAGCGGTATCACTCGCCTCTGTTCTAAGGTTCCAATCTGTAAGGAGCCTTGTCTAAGATTTAGGTCCACTGAGTGATCGTATAGCCAATCTTGGCCAAGGATTAGGGGTTCTATCAGGTCGTCATCATGGCACACTAGTAGCTTCGCTGTCATGGTCACATCCTTAATGAGGATAGGAAGGTCCACCTCACCCATGCAAGGGGTTTCCATGCCTCCTAGCCCTATGAGGTATGCCTCAATTGGCCGCATTTCTATTCCTGAATCCTTATAGTGGGACCATCTAATCGCACTTGTTGCAGCACCTGAGTCAATTAAAGCCCTGAACTTTTGGCAATGGTTGCCGTGCTCTAGCCTAACTGTAATGAATGGTCTCCTGTCCACTATACGAGGATGAGTTCGTGACTTTACCTCACACATAGCCATGGGATATCTGGGTGTAGATTCCAGATGGTCATAATGTTCTCTCCCTAGTCCTTGTCTTCTTAGCTTCATGCGCTTAATGCGTTCTATTGCTTCTGCCTGAGCTTCCGCTCGTATTCTATTTTCTTCCTCCTTACGCTTCTTTGCCAACGTGAGTCGTCTAAGCATATCCTCAGTAAGAGGTTCTTGATATAGCCTGACTCTACAGCCACTAATATAATTAGGCATTATGTTTCCTTCTAAGGTGGCTAACTGTACTGCTCCACTTGTCGAGAGTCTGTTAATGATCATAGGTCCATAACCTCGCTTTTCTAACTTACGTGCGTGCTGTTTTAGCGTATATACTAGAACTAAATCTCCTTCTTTTAGGCCTTTATCTTTCACATGTGCATCAAAATACGCTTTCTGTCGCTTCTTCGCTGCATAGATGCCTGCTGCTGCCTTTAGCCTGGTTTCACCTAATCGTTCCAAGTCCATTATTCTTGCTGATAATTCATGGCCGGTCCACTGATGTTCTTGTGCAACCTTAAGGGTCGGTATCAAGAAGTCCAAAGGGAGCACAGCATTCTGACCAAAAACCATCTGAAAGGGGGTTGCATTGAGTACGGTCTTGTAGGCCACTCGATATGCCCAAACAGCGTGGTGTAACTGTTTGTCCCAATCTGAACGTTTGTTGTTCACGAGTTTCGTCAGTACGTTACAAAGTATCTTGTTAGTGCTTTCAGCCTGACCATTGGCCTGAGGATGATATGGTGCCGATTTCTTGTGAATCACCATAAAATCCTGTAACAAATATTCAATGACTTGGTTTAGAAAGTGAGTGCCTCGATCGCTCACTAGCTCTATAGGCAATCCATATCTTGTAAAGACATTTTCAAATAAGAATTTTGCAGTTGTGTGTGCATCATTCTTTTTCGTGGCTTTTGCCTCTACCCATTTCGTAAGATAATCTGTGGCAACAATAATGTATTCCGCATGTGTACCTTTTGCAGGGGGGTTAATGGGTCCTACAAAGTCTATACCCCACTTTGAAAATGCACGTCCGCCCATCATGGGTTTCAATGGCATTTCATCTCTGCGAGTAGGAAACTGAGTTCTTTGGCACACATCACATCTCTTTACATAGGTATGAGCATCCATGTGAAGAGTGGGCCACCATAATCCTGCAAAGAGGATGGCTTTGATTATCCTATCGGGTCCAAAATGACCTCCTGCAACACCTTGGTGTGCAGTCTCTAGTATGCTCAGATAATCGCTCTCATGAACACATTGTCTTAGATATCCATCTCGTCCTCTTTTGTATAGGTTATCGCCAATAAGAGAATAGTCGTGAGCTTCCTGCTCCAGACTATGTTGTCGAGCTAAAGTCATGCCTTGAGGGAATGTGTTCGTCCTTAAGTATGTCACTAAAGGTTCACTCCAGTCTGGTGTGAGAGACACATGATATAATGTAGCATGCTCTACTGGTGGTCTTTCACAACAAACGTGGCATTCCTTACACAACCTGTAGACATCTGCTTCCATCGAAGGCCAATATACTCCTAGTCTTTGCAGAGTCTGTAGTGTTCGATGTTTCGAATGATGTTGCTTTAGTGCACCTATGTGTGCTAATTGCAACCAATTCGCGTGTTCTGATTCATCTACACAACAAGCAAGAATCTTTTGATTATCCTGTTTATATATGCTTCCTGCTAAGATTTGGTATCTCTGAGACTTGGTAATCTCTCCCTCTTTGATCTTTATCCTAGGGTTCTTGGGTCCGTATGTAAGAATAGGGACTATAGACTTAGCCCATTCTGGTGCTATCTCAAGATTAAACAAATATGCATCTGGTAGATCATCCATTACTCCTTGAGGAGCTTCTCCTGATGTTAATCTTGAAAGGTGATCAGCTCTAAGATGCGTCTTTCCTTTCCTGACTACCACTTCAAAATCATACTCCATGAGTAATAGAAACCAACGTATTAGTCGTCCCGTGTTACATGGTTTGTTGACTAAGTACAATAGGGCTTGATGATCTGTAAAGAACTTGAATCTGTTGGCCAACAAGTAGTGCCTGAATTTCTTTACTGCGTAGATCATCCCTAATCCTTCTCGTTCCGTCGTGGTGTAATTTCTTTCTGCTGCGTTCAATTGTCTGCTCGCGTAAGCTATGGGGAGATCTATGCTACCTTCATTCGTGGGTTGTGCTAACACACATCCTATGGCGTAATTGGATGCATCCACATGTACATGGAATGGCTTATTCCAATCTGGGGTAGTTAATATAGGTGCTGAGCACAAGCGTCGCTTAAGTTCATTGAATGAATTCTCACATTCTTCTGTCCAGTCAAAATTGGTTAAAAGAGAGTACAATGGTTTGGCTATGATTGCATACATGTGTATGAATCTCCTATAATATCCGCAATGGCCCATAAATGCCTGTACCTCTTTCACATTAGTTGGTCTAGGTAATTCTGCAATTACCTTCACCTTTTCTTCGTCCGTAGAGATTCCATTTTTTGACACAATGTGTCCTAGAATTTTGCCTTGTCTGACCATGAAAACGCATTTTTCTGGGTTCAAACAAACCTGATATTCTCGACATTTGTCAAATATTTGTCTTAACTCTGGGATATGTGTTTGCCTTACATTAGAATGAGCGCATAGGTCATCGACATAAACTTCCAAGCTCTTGCGTAAAAATTCCTTAAAAACATGACACATGAGTCGCTGGAAAGTGGCGGGTGCGTTTGTTAAGCCAAATGGCATTACACGAAATGCAAATATGCCCCATTCAGTGGCAAAAGCCGTCTTGTGTTGATCTTCTGGAGCAATGGCTACTTGATTATAGCCTGAAAATCCATCAAGAAAGCTGTAAACTTCCTTGCCCGCAACTCTTTCCAATAAGTGTTCTGTGATAGGAAGAGGATAACTGTCTCTAATCGTAGCGGCATTAACTTTTTTAAGGTTAATACACACACGCAATTTTCCATTCTTCTTGGGCACTACCACAATGGGGGATACCCATTCGGTATGCTCAATTTCGTAAATGAATCCTGCTTCTATCAAGCGATCTATCTCCTCTTTAATCTTCGCAGCGTAGTTATCATTGTATGTGTACGGTTTTTGTTTCGTAGGTTTTGCATCTGGAGTCATAGGGATTCTATGAGAGCATATATCTGGATCTACTCCTTTCAAATCTTTGTAACTCCAGGCGAACACATCTCTATATTCACGCAATAGGGCAACTAACTCTTCTTCTTCTTCGGTCGTCAAATCATGCCCTATGTATGTGCATTTTTCTTCTTCTCCTTCTATGGCTACTATTATTTTCTTGGTTTTCTCTCGGTTATCATATACTTGTCCATCATTCACCTTTCTATTGGGCATTCGTACCATGATTCTTCTATCTTCGATTTCATATTTCTTGAAGTTCTCGGGTACTTCAAATAAAGATTCTTCTTTTTCTGTCATGGTTTCTTTCTTCTTTCTTTTCTTGCCTTCACTTTTATTAGTCACTTCAGTGGCTATTCTCACGTCATTCATAACTTCCTCGTGTCTCTGAGTGTGAGTCTCTACTTCGAAAAAATATTCTTCCTCTGATGCAAAGGGTGAATCCATGATAATTGATTCTAAATCAAAATCGCTTGCATCCTCAAATGCATCAGTGTTCGGTTCACACTCTTCTAAAATTGCATCGCCCATGATTGGCTCTATCGTGAAAACTGAAATGTCATAGCCATCCTCGTCACAGTGGGGTGTCCATTGTTCTTCATTGATGGCTACATCCATGGTTGCTAGGATTTCTGCCCAACCATGGGGTTCAAACTCTTCGTCAGGGAATACTACAGGTGCGTAGGCTGGATCTTGAAGGGTTCGTGGATGTTGTTCTGCACCTAAGGTCCTTGCTTCTAATCGTTCTTCCTCTTGTTTGGCTACTTTACACATCCATAAATGGGTATCCTCATGCAACCAAGAAGGATCTGATTCTAATGAGTGCACGGATTCCGTCTCTACTGGTGTCTTATGGATGGTATTCCATTGTATTGGGGGTACATCTCTATGTGAATAGTCTTTAAGATTGACTTTGGTAGTCACTCCTAAATGTTGCAAGTACAAAGAATTAGTTCCCCAATCTTGTACAATTTGCAACTGACGCATGAATGGTCGTCCCAATATCATCTCATAAGCATGGTTTTTACTGAAATCACAAATGGCAAAGGTATGCTCAAATTCTACACCACAAGTGGTGAGAGATATTCCTTCTAGTAAGCCTAATGGTTTTTCTATGTGTCCATCAGCCATTTGTAGCTTCATCCTGGTGGGTCTTAATGCTGGCTTACCCCAACGTTTCCATAAAGTGGTGGTAGCTATGGCTACTCCGGCTCCTGAATCTAAGATGGCTTTCGTGGTGTAGCCCTGATGGGTTATTGGAAGATAAGTGTTACCTTCCTCTCCTTCACTTACATCTCCGATCTTTTCTATGGGTATCTCTGGTACCTTATTATGTGATCCTATTTGTGAGGGATTAGTGGTAAGCTCGGGGAATTGATTTGCTACATGCTTCCACAATTCTGGTTTTACCTTTAACAACTCCTCTAGAGTGAGGTTACACTGTACCTTAGTATTCTTGATCACTTCCGTGTTCCTAGGGATCACTGATTCTTCATTCCTCACTATTATCGTGGGTGCTCTCATACTCATAGACTTTGCTTCCCAAGGTCCTGTGAACTGAGGTAATTCTTGTAAAGAGTTAGATTCAAAGCCTGTGTGTTCACTCAGTTGTTCTTCCTCTACATCATCATGTATAGAGGGAATGTCTTGGGGGAATTGCTCCTGCAAATCATTGATTTCTTGAATAGGAGGATGAGTTCCTTGTTCTTTTCTCCATTTCTCTTCTTGTATTTCCCGTAAAAATTCATGAGAGTACCTATGTATAGAAGACAAATTGTCTTGACTTTCTGTATTGGGTACTTGAGACAGGGATGGTGCATTCCTTTCCTGTGTCTCTGTGACAATCGGGTTCCTATGCTGATCCTTTTTCTCTTTGCTTTCTATCAAGTATTCTAGCCTCTCCATCAGTCCTTGAAAGTGTAATTCCGGTTTTGCCATGTTATTCCAATTAAGATATCTAGAGGCTTCGAACAAAGCTTGTGCTAGTTCTACCATCTTCATGCAAAGTTTAGTTCTCTCAATTTCCAGATCAGCTCGAGGGTAGTTTTTGCTCATTTCAGCTACTTGAGGTCCCTCTTTTAATCTAGCCTCATATGCACGAAACATCATGTCTAGATTCTCTGGTATGGGTTCCGCTAAAACTGATCCTGACTTCTGAGCTGGGTTCTCTTGATTCAATTCTTGTGAAGTTAACTCTTGGATTTTGGCTCTAGATTCCTTTAAACTTCCTTCCAACTCAGTTATCTTTTTACTCCATTTTCTCTTAATTCTTTCTCTAGAATCTTTCCAAGATTTTGTTTTTTTGCTGCTGGATTCTGCAACTTCACTGGTTTCGGCTACTTTCTCTTGATTAAGCTGGTGGTTCTGTAAGAGCGCCTGGGCTCTTGTTATAGCTTGGATAGGCACGTATGTAGGGTTGGATCCATCTGCGTTATTTACAATACCTATCACGTTGATCGGTGTCACATTCGAAGGGTTAACTGGGTTCTTAGGACAATCTTTGATTATGTGCTCTTTGCCACAATCGGCACAAAAGCCTTGTATGTTATAGTACTGTGATTGCCTTGCTATTGGGGGATGTGGACAATCCTTTATGAAGTGATCTCCTTGGCACCTAAAGCATGGTCCTCTAGGGCCCTGTGGTCTCTGTTGTCTCAATTGGGGCCGTGGGTTTGGGTTTGCGTACATCACATTAGCATAGTCTGGCTCCCAACTGGGTTCCATTGGTGGACTATCATATTGATATGTCTCCACATGTTCTGGTGACTCTGTGTAATATGCGGGTGGACTATCAACATGCGTAGAGTCAAAACTGTTTGAGTTCGGGTCACTTTCTGTGATCAAGGGTGACGAAGGCACTAAGGCCCTACTTAGGTTCTCTTCTGCAGCAGCATATTTGACTGAGATGACATTCGCTGGTGGGGGTGGCTGCTGAGCTAAGACAGGTTGAGGTCTCTGTTGAGCCTGGTATGGATAGTTCTGAGGAGGCCTATAGTAATAAGGCTGAGCATTGTATTGGCCTTGATACCTACCTGGCTGCTGGTATGCTTGCGGATAGTTCTGTCTCACGGTTTGTTTGTTGTATGGGCAGTCCTGAGCCGTATGATTCGTGTATCTTCTCTCAATTGTACAATATTGGCCACTAGGGTTGGCTTGTGGTTGTGGTGCGTTTGGACACACGTTTGCCATATGATCACCGCCACAGGTGTAACAACGCTTGTTTGTAAGCACCCTCGGTTTACTAGAAACTCCTAGTTTTTGGGCCACTTTTTCTGCTAGGTCCTCTATTGAGTTAGACAATTTTGTGGATGCTAGAGAAGAACAATCTGAGTCCTTATAAACCTTTGAGAGTTCCAATTCATCTCCTAGGTTGTCCTCGATGTCTATACATATTCTTACACACTCCTCTAGCGTTCTGGGTTCTTTTAGGTACACGTAGGAGCGTAATTTAGAGCTCAACAAGCCATCTAAAAACAACGACACTTGCTTAGCTTGTGAGGGTAACTCTTGCATTGGACATCGTTCAACATATTGTCTAAACCTACGTCCTGCCAGTCTAACTGTTTCCTGAGGGGTTTGTTTAAAGCTATGAATCAACGAAGACGTGTCATGTCTAATCCCACTTTTAGAGAATTCGGTGATGAATGACTCTAAAAAGTGATGGATGTCTCTAAATTGCCTTTGTTGCAAAGGTTGGAACCAAGTTAAAGCGGTGTTCTTTAACGTTAGCCCGAATGCGTTGTATTGCGTGAACATGTCTTCGACTTGTTCTGCTCTTAGTACTTGCTTGAATTCTGCGACGTGGTCGTAGGGATCTCCTGTCCCATCAAAATAATTTTTCATTGATTTTACCAATTGAGTGGGTCTCAATACTCTTGCGTGTTCACGTGGTCTAGGTAGAGGAAAATCATCTCTACCACCTGGTATTCCATGATCTCTTTGTCTATCCGTGGTTGTTCTATCTCTCCCTACGGGATGAGTGAAGCTTACTTCGGGTCTTTCTTTATTCTTTTCCCTTTGGTTTCCAAAGGCTGATGATGTTCCTGCTCCTTGTTGACTTGTATTCATGTTAGTTCTGGATGGAGGGAATACCAATTCACCTCTCCATGTGTATGTGTTTCTAGCGTGGTCAGGCACCACAAAGACTCTTTCTGAAGTTTCATCCAGGTACACAACCTTTCCCGGTGTATCCGGATCCTTGAACTCATAGATTGTGATGATACCTACCTCACTAGGCTGTTCCTTTCTATACCTCCAAAAGGCTTCATCTGTCTCTTTATTTACAAACAACTCGATACTCCTGTTATCCTGAGGGATCCACTCTGGGATGAGTACTCTTGTTAATACGGATTTCCCTCTAGGTGTTCTAGGTTCTTCTAACGGTTCTTTTCCTTGAAATTTTGCTTCCGTCTCTAATTGAATTGTGCCAAACTCATTAGTATCATTTGGCTGCGTACTTAGGACGTACATGGTTCCTTCTTTGTCTATGTAAGCGTCTCTCTCAAATTTCACCACTGGTCTTTCCAATCCAATGGGTTGATCAGGGTTGTGCAGTTGCACCACTTGCCTTCGCAAACCGTCCTCATAGATGCGAGCACCTAATCGGTTGGTTCGGAGAAACTCTAATTGCGTTCTGTAGGGTCCTTCTGGTTTTTCTAAGTATGCTACAGTAGACCCTCCTTCTGGTCTTTTTGTGCTAAATGCCATTTCTGATTCGCTAGTATCTGAGCTCTCGTAAGGGTAACTAGTATTCAATTGTTGAGCCCACGATCGAGCAGTAGTTCTTACACTCGCCTCTGATGATCTAAGGCTTCGTCGGTCTGACTTGCCTATATGTTTGCCTGATCTAAGGTTCATTAATTTTTTCCCTTGCTCACTTAATTACACACTTAGATCGTCTCTGATTCTTTGTTATTCTTTTTGTTTCTTTTTAAAGGTCTTTAAGTTCTTGTCTTAATGTATGCGTCAGGAATTCGACTTTCCGTTATAATTTTGAGTTCTCGTTCCGTCAGACTTAGGTTCTTTCCTTTAGGGTTTTCGCGTCACACACACCTTTAGTCTTGGACTTGAAAAAATTACGTATCTTGAACTTGAGGCGTTCCTATAGTCGTTAATCCACAATGCTAACGTTTTAGCCTAAACTAAGAATTGACTGAGGGGGTTGAGTAATCTTCCAACCTCGAGTCGGCTTTTCTGTTGCTTTGATGCCCTGTTGCCCAAGAAGCCGCGCTTCCCAAGCTCTACTGTCTTCACTGCCTTGCTTGCTTGCCTTTGATTGCCTTTGCTAGACCTGGAAAATTCCAATGTTAGACCAATTCACAGTTGGATGATCAAGCACTTGAGTATATACACCTTTTAAGTCCTTCCCTTTTTTTGCCCAAATTTTCAATGTGTGCCCCCTGGCTTCCTAGTCCCAAATTAGGTGAATCCTCAAAATAGCTTATCCAAAATTAGATGTATTCTTTATGAAAAAAACAGTTGAGGTCACGTAGTACTCGTCACGAGCTTTCTAATGAGCTATTAAGCTCAAAAAACGGACTTCGGATGAAAAAGTTATGAGCGTTCAGGCCCTGGGGGGTAAAAACTGACAAACAGGTTTTTCTCTAAATATGAGCTAAGGGGTCTCCTATGAGTCTAATGGTCCAAAAATTTCTCAAAAATTCCCTCAAAATTGGTCAAAAATTGAAGTCCAAAATTTGCGATGGGGGTGCACAATCGCGATGGTCTGGGACCGTCGCGATGGTCCGAGCGAACCGTCGCGATGGTCCAAAAAATCGAACCGTCGCGATGGCCCGAAGTGAACGATCGCGATGGCGTGGAAATGGACCGTCGCGATGGTCCGGAAAATGAACCGTCGCGATGGCTCGATCAAGCGGACAATCGCGATGGCGCAGGTCAACGGTCAAAGGTGAACCGTCGCGATGGTGTAAGGTTGAACCGTCGCGATGGCTCGATCAAGCGGACAATCGCGATGGCGCGGGTCAACGGTCAAAGGTGAACCGTCGCGATGGTGTAAGGTTGAACCGTCGCGATGGCTCGATCAAGCGGACAATCGCGATGGCGCGGGTCAACGGTCAACGGGGAACAATCGCGATGGTCCGAGGTGAACCGTCGCGATGGTCCGCGATGCGATGGCTTGAGCCAATCGCGATGGTCCGAATTTTCGAAGTGTCGCGATGGTCCAAAAAATGAACCGTCGCGATGGTCTATCGTGACACGTGGCACTGTCGTGGCGATGGCGTGAGCCAATCGCGATGGTCCGGGGTCAACTGAACAATCGCGATGGTCCAAGTGGACCGTCGCGATGGCTCAAGTGAACCGTCGCGATGGTCCGAAAAGTGAACCGTCGCGATGGTCCGGCCGAGCCGTCGCGATGGCGTGAGCCTATCGCGATGGTGCGACACAATCGCGATGGTCCGAGCCAATCGCGATGGTCCACCAAACAACGAATTTTTGAAATGCAAGAATGGTTCCGTGTATGCGCAGGGATCGCCTACCTCGTGGTGTGGTCGCCTACCTCAAAGTCCGAAAGTTGCAGACCATCGCGATGGTCCGCCCTACTCGGAAATTTCTGACAGAAAGTACATGTTTTACCTTTTGGAAGCTCTCCTGATGCTCTGAAGCTCTGTACCTGCAAGAAAACTCAAGAAAACACAAGCACACACAAGCACAAATGCTCTCTCTCACTCTCTCGCATGCACAAATGAGGGGAAATGAGGAGAATGGGTGGATATGGTGAATTTTCTGATTTTTTTGGAGATGAAGATGATGATGCGATGATGAAGATGGAGTGTGGGGGAGGTAAAAAAAACACTAAAAACTAAGTAAAAACAATAACAAAAACTGAAATTTTTACCTTCCAACGCCACTTCTTGCTATACTCTTACCATCACACATTCGTCCTAGACTCGATCCCCGGCAACGGCGCCAAATTTGGTGTTGCTCTAGCACAATGGTGAGAACCACGTTAAGAAGCTTCACCTCCTTAATGTCAATCCGCGGAAGAGATAGGAGTGATATGAAGATCGTGAATGTGAGATGAAGTGAAAGTGAAGGTGAGAAGCATAGAAATGCACACACACATACACACACACTACGAAGAGACAAGCAAGACACAATGGAAGGTGAGAAATCAACTCTATTACTCAAGAACACTCTTACAAGCTCAAACTAGCTCTATGCTCACACTAACCAAAATGAACCAACCTCAAAAATGAGCTCTCTAGCTCTTTTTATAGTTTCTAGACTAGTTTTGACCGGTTTCACATCTAGTGACCGGCATAGTTAAAAAATAGGTCCTAGAGGCTATTTGGAAGGGTAAACGATGTCTAAAAATAACGAAAATTGGTACGCGCATTCTACTTAAGCTCCTCAAGCTCGAGGACTCCTCGGCTTGCACAAAATGGAGCTATGGAATACAAAATGGGGTTTTCTATGATACATATGTTACAATTAGTGATAATAATCACTGTTGAGTGTTTGAAGAATTAATAAGAAACATATTTGTTTGGAAAATTGATCCGACTGGCTCCCTGCTCTGTCTTTACATGCTTCCGTGGCGTCTGTGCCTCTGGCTACTTCCAACAATATGCATATGCATACATGAATTTTTATATGCATGCATGCATGCATATGCATACATGAATGCATATGCATACATGCATGCATATACATACATGCATGCATATGCATACATGAATCTTTACATATATGCATGCATGCATATGCATGCATACATGCATGCGTATGCATATGCATACATGAATTTTTATATGCATGCATGCATGCATATGCATGCATGCATGCATATGCATACATGAATGCATATGCATACATGAATGCATATGCATACATGCATGAGGGATATGCATACATGAATCTTTACATATATGCATGCATATGCATACATGAATTTTTATATGCATGCATACATGCATGCATATGCATATGCATACATGCATGCATATGCATACATGAATGCATATGCATACATGCATGAGGGATATGCATACATGAATCTTTACATATATGCATGCATGCATGCATATGCATACATGAATTTTTATTTGTATACATGAATGCATATGTATACAAGCTTAAGCATGCATATATATACATTGGATGAGATGAGATCTTCATATTGCATGAGATGGGATCTCCACGTACACCTTGGGTTGCACATGATCATGACGAATTGAAGATATATCATATCCGTAATGGAGCTCCAGTTATGGATGCGGCGGGGAAGTGAATGCGTCAACGTATATGATAACTCTGCTCTATCGAATTCGGTCATTCAGTAATGTTAAAATGGACCGAACAGGATAGAGACTCTAAAAATCATATCACACAATGCATATATGAACGCGAACTGAAGAATCATATGGATATCGACATGGACGGACTGCACTGTTACAAGACTTAGAGGGATGCGGTGCAATCGTCTCATGGGAGAATATTCTTGATTAGGTAAAGTTATATCTTGATTTCGTGTTTCTAGTTGTTGTTTATAAATGTCATATTAATTTTGTCTTATTTTATACATATGCTACAATTTTGTATCACACTCGCATACGGCAATGATGAACCATAATTTTGTATTCGATTCTATATGGAAGTGTTTTGTCACATTGCCACAATTTTGTATTACAATCCTATGTGGCAATGATGTACCATAATTTTGTATTCGATTCCTATATGGAAATGCTTTGCCACACTTTTGTACATTTTTCATTTATGGAATATATGACTTTCTGTACATGAATCATTGTTCATTTTTGCTCATATAAGTTTATGTTTTGGTTGCCATTAGAGTACATAGCACATGTACTCAGTTGGGCAGAGTGTATTGTCTTTTGCTAAACAACATCATGCTGTAGAAAAAGACAACACACTCTGCCCAAAAAAAATTGTGCAGGCATGGTCGTCGGTATACGCGCTGGTAGCTCCAGTATGGTCGTCAGTATTTGCGCCGATACGCCCAGCGCGGAGGTCCGTATAAGCGTCGAAAATTCCGACGGTTATACCGACGCTTATACCGACGACTATACCAGCGCCATACCGGCGCTTTCTTTTCGACGCCTATACCGACTGCAACACCAACGTCGTGAAGAAATCACGCCCGTTCAATTTCCTCGGTAGCAGCCTCGGTATACCCTCGATGTGTTGTAGTGTCTCAGAGTTTATTGCATGACTGATCATTTGTCATTATTTAAAGCATGGTAGATTCCCCATACTCTATAGTACATGAGTACAAAGTTTCATTAGCATTGCTTTTCTGGATCACGGGATATCAACTCATCTTCGCTCACTGGTTTGTTAACTGTTGAACCCCAAAATTGTCGGGTTGATCTTATGATTTGCTAAACACCCTTCTTTGTGTGTAGTCCATCATTTTTTATGAAATCACTCATGTATGATAGATTACTAAGCTAATTAGAGTTTCCCAAAAGGAATTAAGCCAATTGCTGATGTGCTCAGAGAATTGCTCAAAACATTGAACAGGTGTAGGAATAAAAATAGCAAGTTTCTTGTTCTTGGATCAACTTCGACCTATCTGTTTTGATCCATTCATTAGTGGATCATGTTCCAAGCAACATATATTATTATTTATGATCATTAACTAGCTAAAGAGGCCCACTACACTCTCCAACAATCATTCTTAGCAAGCGTAAAGTAGGATCAAGCAAAACCACTTCATGTCTAAAGACTATCCACCATCTCCTCCAACAGTGGTATTAGAGCAACAACACGCAAGATGGGAGATGGATTCCCATCCTTCATTGATAAATTGGACAAAAATAACTACTCAGCATGGTCACGAAGGATGCAAGCCTACCTTCAAGGGAGACGTCTATATGGATACATCTCAAGAGATGAAGAAATGCCAATCTTCAAGAGAAAGCATCAACCTACAAGGGAAGAGCAAGAAAGGTTGACCACATGGTGTGCAAAGGATACTCTTTCGAGGTCCTATCTACTAAACTCAATCTCTGATTTCTTGTTACCATACATTAGGAATTGCAAGACCTCCCAAGAGGCTTGGGAAGTACTCTCATCATATTTCTCCTCAAATACAAGAGCTAGGAAGAATCATTTATGGATGGAATTTACAACTCTAAAGAAACAACCAAAGCAAAGAGTGGTTGATTATGTAACCAAGATGAGAGATGTGGTTGATCAGCTTGCAAGCATTCGAGAGGAGATAGAATAAGAACACGTAGTAAGGCAGATCATTAATGGTATCAAAGATGATGATAAGTGGGAGTCATTCACCACATCAATGGACCCCTACATGGATATGCAAATACCTGAGCTCAACACCTTGATGGGACAACTCTTTAGCCATGAGACAAATCTCAATAAGAATGGTGAAAACCCTAGAGGTAACCAATCTTTTGCCCTCTATACAGATAAGAATAAAGCTAAGGATAAAGGTAAAAACCAGAAAAATGAAGAAGAGGCTAGTGCCTCTCAAACTAATTATGCAAGAAGAGGAAGAGGTGCTAGAGGAAGGGGCAGAGAAGCAAAGCAAGGCAGGGGGAGATCCTATAACAATTCAGCTTGCAACATTTGTGGTCTTACCAACCTCACCATAGAAGAATGCTTTAAGAATATAAGGAATCAAAGGGGAAGAAGCTTCCATAGAGGTAACTATGGACAATCCGAAGGCAGATACAACAATGGTGGAGGCAACTAAAACCATAACTACAATCAAGGCTACAACAACAACAATTATCAAGGAAGTTTTAGAGGAAGAAGGGACTACAAAAACTATACTAAAGACCAAGAAGATTCACTACATGACATCCAAGCAAGGTAAAGATGATGAGCATCTTTTCTATATTGATTCAGGTTGTTCCAATCATGTGGCTTGAAATGTAGCTTTATTATTTGACCTTGAAGAACCCAAAGGGAAGCATGAAGTATAGACAGGTGATGATAGTAAACACTTAGTCAAGCAAATTCGAAATGTCAAAACATCTAATGGTAGCATGAACCTTCTGAGTAAAGTTCTATATGTGCCAACTATAACCAAAAACCTAATTAGTGTTGGTTAGAAGTCAAATTCACTAAGCATGGAGCATATGTGGAAGACGCTGAATAAAGCTTAAAAAGGATTGCTAAAGGTGAGAAGTCAGTAGATTATTCACATTTGAGATTGAAGACACAAGGAACATAGCACTATTCAATTATAGAGATCTAACATTATCTGAGTTAAAAATATGGCACAAAAGGCTAGGACACATAGGAGAAAGAACTTTGAAGCAAATATGCAGGGATCAAAGTGTGCTTGGCATTCCCAATGTGACCAAGCAACATATGATATACAAATGTGGAGCATGCCAATTTGGCAAAGCTCACAGGAAGCCATTCAACAAGAAGGGATACATTCATGAAGATTATTTGGAGCTTGTACACACTGATGTGTGGGGTCCTAGAAAAGATCCATCAATCTCAGGTTCAAAGTGCCACGTTTCATTTATTGATGAGTACAGTAGATGGAAAATATTTTATTTCATGAAGCAGAAGGATGAGGTATTTACATGTTTCAAAAAGTATTTGGCACTAGTTGAAAACCATGTTGGAGTTAGACGTCTGCGAAAGCACGCAAACATCACAAGGAAGAAGAAGAAGAAGCTTGGAGCACAACACACAATACTGAATGTATTACTAGAGAATGTACAAAGATAAGTAGCCCATTAGGGAAATAGGCGTATATACAAGCCGGGGGAAAAAACCTCCTAAAGAGGGAAAAAAGTGCTCCGACAATCCTAGTGTGTTCACACACATCACTACCTAAATATATCAACAAATCCCCCCTGGGAGTGATGCGGTGAACAAGGAGCTGGCACTCATGTATAAGGAAGTGCCAAGCTATGTGGAATCAATCCACAAAAGGAAGTAAGCCCAAAGCTTTGTGGAAAGCTTCAAACTTCTTCCTAGGCAGAGCCTTCGTGAAAAGGTCTGCAATGTTCTCGTGTGTGGGCACATATGCCAAGCTGATCTCCCTAGCAAAAAACCTCTCCCTGACATAATGACAATGCACCTCAATGTGCTTAGTGCGAGCATGGAACACAGGGTTCCTTGCAACTGCCAATGTGCTCTGACTGTCAATGAAGTTGATGGTGGCAGAAGACTGACCAGCACCCGAATTAGCCATAAGGCGTCTGAACCACACACACTCAAGAGTAGCTGTGAAAGCTACCCTATACTCAACCTCACAATTGGAAGTGGCCACAATAGGTTGCTTCTTGCTCAACCAAGATATACATGAGCTACCAAGGATGAAGCAAACGCCACTAGTGGACACACAAGTGTCATAGCAACTAGCCTAGTTAGAGTAAAAAAAAGCATGCAAATCTGGCGGTAGTGATCCCCTCTTGGGATAAAACAACCCAAGTAGATGAGTACCACTCAAGTAGTAAAAGATGCGCTTAACTGCCTGCCAATGCTTGACTCCTGGGCAATGCATAAACCTACTCATTTGTGAGACAACAAATTGAATATCTCACCGAGTAATGCATAAGTAAATCAAGCATCCAACAACCTGCTGATAGAGAACAACATCAAATGCATCTCCAGCATCCTGAAGACTCAATCGTAAACCGGTCTCCATAGGAGTGGCAATAGGCTTACAGTCTTCAAGGCCAAAGCGCTCCAATAATGTGTCAATATATTTCATTTGACACAAAGCCATTCCACCATCAACGTGCATAAACTGAATGCCCAAATAGTGATGCAAATGACCCAAATTAGACATCTCAAATGAGGCATGTAAATCAGCCTTAAAATCAGAAATATGCCTCTCATATCACTAACACGCTTAACATATAAGGTGCTTTCAGTTGGACTCTTCTCAAAACCATGTGCAATCAAATAGGCATGTATCTTTTCACACCAAGGAGGTGGTGCGTGCTTTAAGTCATATAATGCCTTCTTTAACCTGTACACCTGGTTTTCATGCCCTTTCTACACAAAGACATGGGGCTGAAAAACATACACTTCTTCATGCAAGTCACCATTTAGAAATGTTGTTTTAATGTCCAACTAATGTACATTCCAACCATGATGAGCTGCAAATGCAGAGATGCTACTATTAAAGTGCAGAGATGCTACGAATAGTAGTCATTCAACAAGTAGGTGTAAAGGTCTCAAGAAAACCAATGCCTCTTTCCTGTGCATAACCCTTTGCAACAAGCCTAGCCTTATACCTGTCAATTGTTCCATCAGGCTTACGCTTTGGTTTGTAAACCCACTTAGTGCCAATGGCCTTCTTGCCAAGAGGCAAGTCACATAAAGTCCAAGTATCGTCCTTCATTATAGCATCATATTTGAATTGCATAGAAGCCATCCAATTTTTTGAATTTTGTGCTTCATCAAATGAAACAAGATCATTCTCATCATAGAGACTAGATGCAGCCATAGCATAGCAATCTTATGCAAAAGAGGCACTATGAGAGCCTGATCGAGTATGATATGATAGAGGTGCATCTAATTTGTTGTCACGCAAAGTCTGCACCAACCATTTTGGCATAGTTTTTGCCTCCTCAATGTCAGCTCTCTCATCACCAAGTGCATCATGTAAATCTGCATCAGAATTGGAATGATCTGCATCATCACATGAAACCTACAAAGGATGAGAATTTGCCTCATTAGGACCAGCACTAGATTGTCCACCTGAAAAAAGACGCAAAAAAGTATCATACATGTCTTTGGAGCTACCAGATGTCTCCTTAGTACATGAAAGCAATGGCTGAATAGCATCTTCCACAAAAACAACATCACAGCTAACCAGAATGCCTTTAGTCTATGGATGATACAAACGATAGCCTTTACTTTTAGAACTGTACCCAACAAAAATACATTTTACTACTTTATCATCCAATTTTCTACGATGTTGTTCAAGCACTAATGCATACGCCAAACAACCAAAAACATGCAGATGAGCAATAGATGGCTTGCGATCATGCCAAGCCTCATATCGATTGATAGACTGCAGCCCTTTAGTGGGACACATGTTAAGTACATATGCTGCACACAAGACAGCCTCAAGCCAGAAACTATGTGGTAAAGCTTGACTCTTGACCATACACCTCGCCGTCTCCATGAGTGACATGTTCTTTCATTCAACAACTCCATTTTTTGAGGTGTAAATGACACTATACACTAGTGTTTTATCCCATGTTCAGCTAGAAATGCATTAAAATCAGAAGACATATATTCCCCCCCTCGATCAGAACAGAGGGTGCTCATTTTATATGCTGACAATTTTTCAGATAAAACCAAAAACTGTTTGAAGCACATGAACACTTCAGACTTTGCCTTCAATGGATATACCCATGCATGCCTAGAAAAATCATCGATGAAAGTCACGAAGTAAAGATAATTTCCAAAAGAAGGTGTTTGCATAGGACCACAGACATCACTATGTACAAGCTACAATTTTTGAGTAGCCCAAACTGAACCATCTTTTGGAAAGGAGGAATGCTACATTTTTCCCAAAATACAACCTTCACAAACATGGCTTCCAGGTGCCTCAAGTTTGGGCAAAGAGGACACCATTTCAGATTTTTGCAGGCATACCAAACTAGCAAAATTCAAATGACCAAAGCGTGCATGCCAAAGCTTTGCATCTGACATAGCCTAAGAATTATTGCACATGCCGAATCATTTACAGATCTTTCATAGTCTATGAGCTTATATTGCCCATGACATAAAATTCTAGAAGCAATAATCATGTCAATATTTGATAGATCATGAACTGTACATCTGTCATCAACAAATTTCACAACCAAGCCAATCTTGGCTAATGCAAAAACTGATAACAGATTTTGCTTGATCCCTAGCACATACAAAGCATCTGACAAAGTGAAAGAACTACCATCAGCAGTAGTCAAAATGATCTTACCAACTCCCATAACAGGATAAGAGGAGTTGTTGCCGCATGTAACAATATTCCCTATAGGGGTAGGCTCGAGTGAAGAGAAGAAACTATGCAACAAGGTAATATGTTTGGTCACTCCACTGTCAAAGTACCAAACATCTGAGTCTACTGCAGACATGCACTGCTCATGAGAAGATGGGTCAAAACTAGAAACATTAGTAAACACCCATTCTTCTTCCTGCACAAGATTAGCAGACTCTGTTTTTGGTGTAGAGGCCTCTACAACAACCATTCTAGCCTCTTTCTTCTTTGCCTCTTTAGCAGCTAGTTTTGGATAGTTCTTTATGATATGATCATTTCCTTTACAGTACTTTCAAAATAGTTTCTACTTTTCTGATTTCTATTCATCTTTGTCTTCCCTCTTCGATTGTGCAGAATTAGCAGATTTCTGCTTACTAGTTGAAGAGCTCCATTTTCCTTTGCCCTTTTGACTAGCCAGGAAAGCTTGATCTGCAACACACATAATGCACCTATTTTGCCTGGAGTGATCCTCTTGCAATAGAACAGAGACTAACTCCTCAAATGACAAGGCATTTGGATTGCCTTTCATCATCAATCGAAGAGTAGAAGCAAAACCCTGATATGAATCAGGGAGACCATTCAGAACCGTCTGCACAAGTGAGCTATCTGGTTTAACCTCATCAACAGAAATCAATTGTTCCTTCAAGTCGAGATCTTTGTTAGAAAATTGTCCATAGAATCACCTTCATTCATGTGCTCACTCTCCAACTGTTTTCGGAGGTAAGCAACACAACCTCATTCCTAGCTTGGTATAATGTGGTAAGTGTATCCCAAGCATCCTTAGTTGTTCTATAAGAGCGAATGTGAGGAATAATGGCACGTTTGATACACAAAGCTATCAATGCATGTGCCTGGGCATCTCTGCCATCCCAATGAATTTTCTCTACAGTAGGTGCAGCAAAAATCGTAGCACGAACAAGAATATGTAGAATATCATCATCTTCGACACCTTCTGCATCAGCTTCTGTACCTGTAGTTGTAACAGCTGCAGGTGTGATAGGATGTTTTTCAACACCGTGCAAAATGTTCCACAATCCTTTTGCAAGTAATATATGTCGCATCATATAAGCCCATAAGGGGTAGTTGGCACCATCCAACTTATCCTCAACAACCAAAATACAAAATACATCACTGCTTTTAGCCATGGCCGGTGACTAAAATACCTTGATGTAGAAAATTGATTATATCTCAAAAAGTTGAACAGAACTACCCAGACAAATTTTGCTAGACCTGTAGCAAACTTTGATACGCTTATATTGGTGAACCAAAACTGGTATATATCTTTGGCACAAAAAGACGAAATAGCCTGCACAAGTGCTGTGATAGTGCATTTGGAGGCTGAAACGCACGCTGAGTATGCTCACCAAAATTTATGCAATTCTAAGATTGCAACCGGAGAGGTGTAGACGACACCCTAGATGAAGCGACGACCTGCTCTGATACCAATTGTTGGAGTTAGACGTCTGTGAAAGCATGTGAACAACACAAGGAAGAAGAAGAAGCTTGGAGCACAACACACAATAGTTAATGTTACTAGAGAATGTACAAAGATAATTAGCCCATTAGGGCAATAGGCGTATATACAAGCTGGGGAAAAAAACCTCCTAAAGAGGGGAAAAAGTGCCCTGACAGTCCTAGTGTGTTCACACACATCACTATCTGAATATATCAACAAACCAAACAGGAAGGAGCCTGAAGAGCATCGGATCTGATGGAGGTGGTGAGTATTTTTCACATAAATTTGATTCATTTCTATATGACATAGGCATAAAGAGGGAAGTAACAACAAGATATACTCCTGAATTGAATGTAGTGGCTGAGAGAAGGAATAGGTTAATTGTTGAAGCTGCTAGGTATATCTTGAATGAGAAGAAGCTACCTAATTACCTATGGGCAGAGGCTGTTTCCGTAGCCACCTACTTGTTCAATAGGCTCCCATCCAAATCATTGGATGGTATGACACCCTATGAAGCATGGAATAGCAGGAGACCCTCATTGGACCATTGCAAAATATTTGGGTGCATTGCTTATGCACACATTCCTTCACAAATTAGAGGGAAACTTGACCCTAAAGGTGAGCAATGTATATTCATTAGGTATGATCAAAACCAAAAAGGGATACAGGCTATACAATCCCACTAACAATCTCTGGTGCTTTCTCCAATGCTCTTGATGGTCTTGGTTGCTGCTCAGCTGTCCTATTAAAGTTTTGCTCCTCTCTTGTCATGATGTCCTATATGCTCTGGGTTTGGCTGTAGCTCTCCGGGACGGAGAGCACATTAGGTGGTGGGCAACTGTTGAGCCCATAAAAGTCATGTTGGTCAAAGTCAACTAGTCAAAGTCAACTAGTCAAAGTCAACTAGTCAAAGTCAACAAGGTCAAGGTCAAAGTCAACAGGTGAAAAGTCAAAGTGTGTAAGTGCAGGTGTCAAAGTGCACAGGTAGTGCACAATGAATTGTCCACAAAGGGTAAATTGGAGAAAGTGGGTTGCAGTTGTAGAGGTATTTTCTCTAATTTCCCTAAGGTTCAAAGTGTGTTTTAAAGTGTTTTGGAAGGTTCAGGTGAACCCCCTCTTATGTGCAAAAGTGAAGACTTAAAAGGAAACATGAAGTTATGTGAAGCGGCAAAGTGTACGCACAGGTGAAAGTATGGCCCCCCATTAATTTTTTTTGGTTTTAGACTAAAGTCACTACAGGACAAAACAGTGAGTCGTTGGCTGCCACTTGTGAGGACAATCTTGGGACATCAAAGTGAGCACCAAGAGGCTATTGCAGTTAGGAGCGTACGGGATCGACACACTCAAATCAAGGCAAGGGCCATTCTTGGACCAATCTTAGAGTAAGCAAGAGAGCATAGTCTAAGGGAGCAAGAGGAAGAAGTGCAAGAGTCACCAGTGTGCAGTGTGCGACGCAGAGAAGTGGAAGTGAAGGAGTGCATAGGGAGTGCCTAAGGGATTGTGCAGAGAGTGCTAAGCTAGTCCCCCCAAGTATCCCAAGGTCCCATTGCAGTGGGCGCATGCCGACAGAAGGTATTCACTCCTCCCCCTTTGTGGAAGCTTGGTGCAAGGTGTGCACAAGGATAAGCTTGAAGCAGGTGGAGGTCTGGTGCAGAGGAGGCCGGCGGCAAGAAGACTTTGGGATATTGGGTATTTTGTAATTGGGCACTCTGTGGGATTGTGCACAGGGGTATTGGCTTGTCTTGTACTTCAACCATTGTAATTGTCTTACTGTAATCAATCGGCAGAAGCTTCCAGGTGTATTTTCTCTTCTTGTTTCTTCCCTTTTCTCCTACAAACCCTCAACTCCTTCTTTTCTAAGAATCCACCAACAAAATTTGGCACGCATGGTGGGACATCCAAGGAGATTTGAGCTTAGGAGAATCCAAGTGCAAAGCATAGAAGAGATCAAGTGTCGACAAAACCATAGTGCTACTTCATCAAACAAAAGGTAAATATTCTTATCAAGTGTCTCATATTCAGTGGGCTATGAGCTGCTCATGACCGCAACCCGGTCCCAAGTATTGAGGGTCACCTGCAAGCAGACAAGGAGGAAGGTTGTTAGAAGGTCCCCCAGTCCACTATCTTCCACATCATCAGTCAAGAGCATGGCGGGTCAGGTAGACTTGGAAACTTTACTCTCTAGATTAAATATAAAGTTTCCTTCTTTCAAAGGCCTAGCTCAGAAGGATCCAGATGAACACATTAGAAGGTTTTTAGCACTATGTAAGACTAGAGGCCTAATGGGTAGGGAGGATGCTTTTTTTATTCTCTTCCCTACCACATTAGAGGGATTAGCTGATAAGTGGTTCAGCCAGTTTGCTGAAAACCATTTTACCACTTGGGATGTGATGAATAAAACTTTTAAAAATCAGTTCCAGCATGGCAACACTGCGGAGATTATCATAGAAGAGCTAGAAAATTTAAGATTAGGTCTAGGAGAAAAGTTCCCAGAGTTTGTGACTCGGGCCAAAGCACTAATGGCTAAATTGCCAGATCCACCACACGACTTTTTTGTCAAGAAATGGTTGGCTAAGCCCCTACCAGTGGCCACCCAATGCAAAATAAAGGAATTAGTGCTACCTACAGCCTCCATAGAGGAGTTCATCAGCACAACCACACGCTTGGAGCAGATAAGGTACCAGTATGGAGCAACCTCTTCCCAACCAACATATGGTACAGAAATGGAGGATCTAGTGATACAGCTAAGGAAAGAGCTGGAGGGCTTAAAAAGAAATAAGCCCTACAAAGAGGAAGAGAATGCTGTTGCTCAGTTGAGAAGGGAGATTGAAGCACTAAAGCTCCAAAAGGAGGAGGAGGCCCAGGCAGAGGAATTGGCTCAGCTGCGACAGGAGTTGCAGGAGCTCAAAGGAGGTGGCATCAAGAGTGGACTTTGGTGTTCCATGTGCAGCAAGCAAGGTCACATAGTAAGTGAATGTCCTCTGTTAAGTGTGACTTGTCAATTATGCAGGAAGGTTGGCCATGAGGCCCATGAATGCCAATCAAGAGGAATGCCTGCAAGGACATACTGGACACAAGGAGAACCCCCAACACCAGCAAATATGATGGCTGCTGCACCAAATCAAGGTAACAACTATAATCCTAGACAGAGGAATAACTTTGGAAATGGGCCTAGGAGGCCAATCATCTGTTTCAGATGTGGAGAATGTGGGCACTATCAAAGTAGGTGCACCCTACCAAAAAATGCCCCTCCTTGCAGGAACTGCCCTGATGCAAGAGACCATTATACAAATTGTTGTCCTAAGAATCAAGCCTCTTCATCCGGGCCTCATATTCAAATGATTTTGGTGCACAAAGAAGAAGTGCGTGATCTGGTCAATGAGTGTTGACAGCACACGGGAAGAAGAAAGTACGGACACACATGCAGATCTAGCACTAAGGCAACCCTTCATTTTTTTTCAAAACCCTTACATCATTTTAAAGTGATTCTCATCACTAAAAACCCTTGTAAATATCATTTCACCTTTTTGTAGCTCCATTTTGTACAAGCCGAGGAGTCCTTGAGCTTGGGGAGCCTTAGAAGTAGTTGCCTGCCAATTTTCATAATTTTTAGATCTCGTTTGAGCCCTCAAATAAGCCCTGGAACGTAATTTTTAACTAGGCCGGACACTAGGTCTGGACAGGGCCAAAGCTAGTCAAAAACTATAAATAGAGCTAGAGAGCTCATTTTTGGGGCAGCTTCTTGTAGTTTGAGCTTGTATGAGAACTTTGTTGCAATAGAAGTGATTCCATTATCTTACTCTCTTTGTTCTTGCCGTGTGCGTGCGTGTGCGTGTATGTGGGTGCATGCTTGTGTGCTTCTCACTCACGCACTTGTGCTTCCACTTGCTCGTGGTCTTCATACCATCCTCACGTCTTCCCGGATTGACATTAAAGGAGGTGCTACTCATCACTGAGCTACACCAAATTTTGGCGCCGTTGCCGGGGATTCGAGCTTTGAGGACGAGCGTGTGATGGTAAGACATAGAGAGGACGCGTTGGAATGGTAAGTAGTCGGTAAATTTCTGATTTTTTTTTCTCCATCTCCATCTCCATCTTCACCTCTTTCTCCATCTCCACCTCCACCTCCTTCTCCACTACATATTCCCTCTTCCTTGTCATTCCCCTCATTTGTTGTGTGCGAGTTTGAGAGAGAGCGAGTGTGTGTGTTCTTGTTTTGTGTGTTTTTGCATGTTTCTTGCAGGTTGCAGCTCCATCATCATCTCCAGCAAGCTCAGCAGGTACGGAATCTGTCTGCACAGTCCCCGAGGCGTCGAGCTCGAGCTATCGCGACACTCCGAAAACTTCACCCAATCACGATTCTGAGTGCACCACGACACTGCGCAGGCCTAGAGCTCCCAGGATCACTAGACAGAACAGAAAAATTCACCATATCCCGAGCTATCGCGACACCTCGAGGTATCGCGACACCTCACGAGCTATCGCGACACCTCACGAGCTATCGCGACACCTCACGACCTATCGCGACACCTCACGACCTATCGCGACACCTCACGACCTATCGCAACACTCACGACCTATCGCGACACCTCACGAGCTATCGTGACACCTCACGACCTATCGCGACACCTCACGACCTATCGCGACACCTCACGACCTATCGCGACACCTCACGAGCTATCGCGACACTTCGACCTATCGCGACACCTCACGACCTATCGCGACACCTCACGAGCTATCGCGACACTTTGACCTATCGCGACACTTCCCACATATCGCGACACTTCCCACCTATCGCGACACTTCGACCTATCGCGACACTTCCCACCTATCGCGACACTTCGACCTATCGCGACACCTCGACCCGACCTATCGCGATACACGGCCTTTAACACATGAAAAATTTAGGGTTATTTTTTACTGAATTGAAGGGTAGTTGAGCTTAATTTTAGGCACCTTGGTATAACTTTAGAACCTTGGAGGTGGGCAAAAGACCTAGAAATCAGAGAGGGATCTCCTGAACCCTGAGAGCCTGTTTTGACCCTTTAGTGCCTGAATGGTCATAACTTGACCGTACGAACTCCGTTTGATGAGATTTTGGTCTCGTTGGAAAGCTCGTTGAGAATCCTACGTGGACCTCGACTGGTTTTTGTAAGAGTCATACACGGAGTTTGAGAACATGTATTTTTAAGTTGACCTTTAGGTGAAACTAGGTGGTCTTAAGATTGAAGGGGTACAGTGAGTTACTCTAGGGGGACTATAAATATTGATGTGTGTCTGTCAATTACTTGTGGTAAGAGAGCTATACTGACTAGTGAGTTTTTGCAGGAACATTGTGTGCACTCAAGGCAATCCAAAGCAAGCTAGCAAGGGTGAGTACCAAGCTTGGGAGAAGGCTTCCTGGGCTTGTGTAGCAGTCTGGTCAACCAGCTAATTGAGGTTGGAAGATCTCTCAACCCTCCTTTGTCAATTCCTAGCCTAGGCTAAGTACAACTTAGGTGTGGTAATTAATTAGGGCAACGTTAGGCACGAATCAAGTCCAAGAGTATTAATCAACCAAGTGCAAGAATTAAGTAGGTCTTAAGTGCGAAAACTCTAAGGGACAAAAGGTAAACTGGAATCAATCACTTATCAAGTGCGGAAATTCACTTAAGTACGCCGAACGACGCGATTTCAGACAAGACCATAAACATAATACTCAAACTCAAATGAACAAAGTGATTGGTGCAAATTAACCTGCAACGAGAGTGTGCTTAGGTCCAAGGGGGTAGATAAATCAGGCATATGAACCTTAGATCAGGCAGACACTTAGGCCGAGACAGACAAAGCCTCAGATCTTCTGAAGCTAGTGTCAATCATGCTGCCAGGTCTTGGGCCCAATAGTTGAGTGATTACCCATACACTCCCAGATCAGAAACAAGTGATTCTGAGATGTCCTATCACATGGAGAGACCAGTAGGTAGTTCAGGGGTGGCTTATTTAGAAAAGCCAGAGGGACCTTACAAGACTCAATTGGAGTACATCAGGACGAATCGTCTAGGTGCTCGCATCTACGAAGACGGACTGAGAAGATCTGTGGTCCAGATTAAGAATCCCGATCGACCCCATGGACTAGAACACCCGGTAGTGAAGTTTGAGAATGGAGCATACCTAGATAAAGAAGGGACTATATACGTAGTCACCACTCTCCCTGATAGAACTGATGAGTTTGGAAATGTGATTGCAAAAACTGATATGGGTGATATAGAGCAAGGAAATTTAGAGAAAGAGCCGAGAACTCCCCGTGGTAAATCTGTCTTGACCAGAATCATGACTCCAGAGTGGACTCCACAGGATAATAAAAGCATAGATCTGCTTTTAAACCGAGAAACGGATGAGGCTTTTTGGAGATATAAATTTGCTCAACCTTAGGAAGTGAGTGACCTCACAATCTATGAGTTTAAAGACCCTGATAGCCCAGGCCAAGTAACCTACCTAGACAATGCATCAGAAAGAATCTTCATGGTCACTGAGCATGGCAGACATGCCTACACATGGAAGGGTGAATTTGTTTTTCCCCAACCAAGGTCTAATGTGTCCTTTGGTCACCAAGGAGCTGGGACTTCCCAAGCTCATGGAGCTCAAAGAGATAGAAGTAGAGACAAACCTGAGGTAAGTTTTGCCAACTCCCTAGGAAGAGAAAGAACGAGAACGGAAAGGAATAGAGTGGAACCTGAGAGACATAGAACCCCATGGAATCAAAGGAATGCTGATGATTTTCCTTTGCCAAGGCCGAGAGAACACACAAGGACTTTGAGACCAACTCAGCTAGTCAAGTCCATGAAGAACTACTTCGATGGCACTGGAGATCCATACGATCATGTGGCTGAGTTTAGGCAAGTCCTGATAGCTGAACAAGTAGAGGATCTATTCACTCAGTACAATGCCTTTGGTCTAACCCTTAGGAACACTGCCCTGACATGGTTTCATCCACTAAACGAGAGACAGTTCAGGAGCATAGACCAACTCCTAGAGGCTTTCATTATTGAATTCTCTAAGAGTGGCATAAGACATAATACCTCCTCGCTGATTCACAGCTTCAAGCAAACCCCTCAAGAGACCGTGAGACTTGCAGGAAGGAGATTTAGGCAATATCTTGAAAGATGCCCTGTCCCTGAGCTACCCACACCAGCTAAGCAAGTGGCTTTATTCTTGGATGGATTGCTAAGTACCAAATTAAGATCATATGTGTACTTGAAGGACCCCAGGACTATAGAAGAGTGTGTACGCATGTGTATTGACATTGAGGATAACCTAGGGGAGGAGTTAGAGCTTTCCAAGCTATACAAAGATTCAGATAGTGCCTCTAGCCTCTCTTCCACGCAATCCACATCGATTGAGGAACTTGCAGAGAAGGTAGCTCAAAAACTAGGTGTCTCTAGCAAACAAACTCCGAGATTTGCCCCAGTTAAGCGGTGTTACACTTGTGGCGGTGACCATATGGCAAATGTATGTCCCATTATGGCCCAACCCCAGGTGAATCCTAGTAGCCAGTACTGCACCATAGAGCGCAGGTACACAAACCACACTGCACCAGACTGCCCATATAACAAACAAACTGTTAGGAAAAATTACCCTCAGCCATATCCACAACAGGGTAGATACCAGAATCAGTACCCACCACAACAATACAACCGACCACAGCAAACTTATCAGCCACCTTATCCAAGGCAGCAGAGACCTCAACCAGTCCTAGTATAGCAACCCCCTGCTCCAACCAATGTGATCCCATTGAAATATGCATCTGCTGAAGAAAATCCGAACAGAGCCATAGTCCCAATCACCCCATTGCTATCAGACAGTGATCCAAGTGACCATAGTTTTGACTCCACACATATTGATAGCCCACAGGCTTATTACATGCAGTCACCCGAGCATAACGAGTCATACTATTATGAGGACCCAAGTGAAAATAGTGGGGAACCTGAGTATGCTAATGTCATGTACACAAACCCCAACTCTAGACCCCAACCTAGGCAAGTAAGACCCCCATTCCCTAGAGGACCATGCTACAGATGTCAGGGAGATCACCTCATTCGTGATTGTCCCTTACCTCCACCTACACAACCCCAGTCAGTAACGATCCAGGGCTATTGTCAAGAGTGTGGAAAGGAGCATCTCTTACAAGATTGTCCTAACAATCCCAACAATATGCCAAAAATCACTCCTATAAACGTTATTGGGTTAGTTGTAGACTCCACAGGGAGTGTGACTTTCACTGCACCAGTGCAAGTGGTCACAAGAGCTCAAGCATTGCAGCAAAACCAAGCTGTAAATCAGGGAAAGAGCCCCGAAGTTAGTGAAACGGAGAGCATAACCAAGAAGAGAACTAGAGCCTGGAGAGATAGCCGTGAAAGAATGAAAAGGCAATGGGCAAAGAAGATGAGTGAATTAGAAGAAATCATAAGAGAAACAAAAGCCAAAATTGTGGAGCTCACCTCTCAACCGAACTCTCACATGTCACCCCCGCCTCAATCCATATCACCTCCCCCACCACCACCATTCCCATCGCCATCCGACCCGCCACCTTCCAACCCACCTCATACGACTCCACCACCCCCTAGAGTAGGATCAGTATTAGCTGATCCCACTCCTGAAGACATAGACATGATGCTTAAAGCATATCAGGCCAGAATCCAAGAAGGGCCAAATGTCACGGATCATGACAAGTGCTACCCTAGAGCTGACCTAGAGATAGAAAGAACCAAGCTTTGTGCGAAAATGGTCGCATTGGCTCAGACTATGTTTGAAGCCAGTTGCCTTTTCAATTACTCGCGCTCAGCCAAGACGCAATTACACTTGGATGGACTTCTAGAGAAGTTAGAGGGCATAATTGCAAGATCTGCCAAGGAAGAAAAAAATCAAGAAAGAGATAAAGCAAGCAAAAACATGACTCATCCCCCGTCGAAAGCTTATGTGCCCAATTCCACTGAACCAGACAACCCCCCCTCCTTAGAAAGAATAGAGAATCTAATGGCACAATCACAAAAGGAACTCGCCCCTCAACACCATAACAAGGCTAGTGAAAGAGCAGGTCTCGCTACCCAGAAAGCCTATGTCCCTAACTCTACGGAGCCAGACACATCATCTTCTATGAATCGATTCACACCAGAATTCCTACGAGAGATTCAAGAAGACAAATGGGCTAGAGAGAGTGAAGTTCCTCCTCCCATTGAACTGGTGGATGACACACACGATCAATTCCCACAAGACCTTCCTTCCATTTATGGAGAGCAGGAGAGTACCCAATCTCAAGAAAGATTAGACTTCGAGTCTAATTCTCTACAAGAATTACCCCACTTCACAGGTCCATGGGAAGCAAAGTCCACCTGTATGAGAGCGCCTACAGTCATGGTGAGAAACGAAGATTCAGTCATACCTAGGAACACAGAGGTAGTGAAGAACACCAAAGTGCAGTGCAATCTCACTTTGGAAGAGCTGCTTAAGGTTAGACCAGAAGTGTGGAAACATGTAGCCAATCAAGTGCCCGAGATAGCAAAACCTCGCTCCCAGGTAGGATCACATAGGACAGTGCCAGAGATACCCTTGGATAAGATAGGAGATATGTGTGAAGGTGAAGAAGGGAACACCTATCTTCCCATTACCTACCAGGAGTACACCACCAAGGCAATTCTGGACTCAGGCGCAGGAGTTGCAATTGCCACCACTTCCCTCTGGAAGCGTTGGGGCAAGCCAGCACTCAGGCCAACGAGAATGAAATTGCAGATGGCCGATGGTCATATTGAGAGACCCTTAGGATTGCTAGAAGGAATAACTCTCACCACCTGTGGTGTCGAGTTTGAGCATACATTTGCTATATGTGACTTCAGCAAGAACCATGCCTATGAGATGATTCTGGGACGACCTTTTATGCGACAGTTGCAAGTGGTACAGGATTGGGGAACCAATTCTTTGTACCTACAACACTTAGGTGTTACGACCAAAGTGAATCTCAAGGATTACTCTCATAGAGACGTACCGCCTATTCAATGGAATCCCATCCATAGAGCCAAAGATGAGGCTGAGTCTGTGCATTCCATAGAATCCAGATCCTCGTGGATGCATGAAGACACCCACTTATGGATGTGTAAGGTAGCAGTAGAAGAAGAGAAGAGAGAGAAAGCCAGAGAGGTAGGTGCAAAAGAAAACCATAGATCAATTCAAGACCCAGCCTATGCACTTGTAGTCTTTCCTGATGAGGAATTTGAACCCCATGGCTGGGCAGAAATCCTAGCAACAATGGATGTAGCCATCAATGAAGAGCAGTGGACACCTCATTGTGATGAGGATGGCTATGACATTTCAGTCTTCTCCATAGAGCCAATCATGGGAGAGGCAGTTCTAGAAGAATGTGAACCTATCCCTGATGCATTTGAGGAGGCAAGTGACTCCGATCTAGAGTCAATCATTATGGACCCACCTTTTGCATCAGATGAAGAATACTTCCATGAAGTAGAATTTCAACCCCAAAGGCATGGAGAGCTTAAGAATGATGTAAGATTAGCCACACATGTGACCCCGAAGGAAGAAGGAAAGAAACGAAAGAAGAGAGAAGTCTCACCAGAAGAGGAAGAATCTTTGTTTGAGGTCCCAGAAAATTTTAAGAAGTATGAAAGAGACGACAGGAGAGTCATGATAAGAATGCCTAAACGAGAGGCACAAGGTAAAGGAAATGTTATGGCGGATCACCTATCCAAAATCAATATGATGAATCAAACTAGTGGAATCAATGATGATTTTCTAGATGCTCATCTGTTTGCTGTACAAGCTCAAGGTTGGTATTATGATATCAAAAATTTCATTAAAACTGGGTTGTATCCAGAAAAGGCTAGTGCTGTGCAAAAGAAGAGACTGCTAATCAAGAGTAGACCATATATCTTCATTGAAGATAAATTGTACAGACAGGGCAAGGATGAAAGGTTCAGGAAGTGTTTGGAAGAAGAAGAAGTGAGGGAAGTCCTTCACTCTGCACATGAAGGAACAGGTGGTGGGCACCTTCCAGGGAATATTATGAGTCAGAGGATACTGGATGTTGGTCTATGGTGGCCTACACTATTTAAGGATGCAGATGAATGGGGAAAGGCATGTGACATTTGCCAGAGGTGTGGACCTAAGCCAACAAAGCAGAGGCATAACCCCTTGGTTGTTTCCACTTCCTGGCAACCATTTGAGAAGTGGGGGCTAGATTTTGTAGGGCCCATCTACCCTCCCGCAATTCCAAAAAGAGAAAAATATCTCTTGATAGCTATAGATTATGCAACAAAGTGGGCTGAAGCTATTGCCTCCCCCGATTGCACTGCCAAACTATTGCTGATTTCATTTATAGTAGCATCATTTGCAGGTTTGGATGCCCACTTGAAATTTGTACAGATCAAGGTACACATTTTGTCAATAAGGTCCTGCAGGAAATTTTCAACAGGTATAGAATTCTACATAGGACCTCTTGTGCTTACTATCCAAGAGCCAATGGACAGGCTGAGTCGACAAATAAGGTTTTAATCTCAATGTTAAGAAAGGAGTGTATGTTACAGCCCACTTCCTAGGGCATTGCTTATCAAGGTACCCTATGGGCATACAGGTTAGCCTACAAAGAGGCCATAGGATATTCTCCATTTCAACTGGTTTATGGCATATTGCCCATTGAGCCCTTTGAATTTTTACATGGATCACCTAAGATAGCATTCATGCAGGGCAAGAAGGATTGTGATGTCTCTCAGAGGCTCGGAGCACTACATAAAGTGGAGGAGATTCGTCTACTAGCAACAAAACAATTGATAGAAACTCAGATGAAGAGGAAGGAGACACATGATCGACATCTGTGGAGCAACAACATTGAAGTAGGCATGTTAGTTCTTCTCCATAGACCTCATCTTCATACACAACTGAGAGGAAAATGGCTTCCACATTGGGAAGGACCTTACAGAGTCAAAACAATGCTAAATTGGGGTGGTGTGGAGTTAGAGACGCTGAAAGGAGAGGCCTTGCCACTGGTCAACATATCAAGGTTCAAGGCCTATCATCAACACACTTGAAGAAGTATGGATCACCTAGAACTGCAAAATCTGTCCAGGTTGTACATAGCTTTCTAATCACATTTTGCTCAGTTTTAGTAGTTTTCTTTATCAATTTCATCCTTGTTACTGGTGTTTTTAGAAAACCTAGAAGGCATTTCATAACCTCTGCAAAATAAAACTTTTGGGTATTTTTGGAAATTTTTCTAGCACTTTTAGCATTTTTCTGGCATTTTTTATCCCTTTCCGATGTCATTTTCTTGCCAAATAGGAGGAATAAATGGAGGCTCTCTGTGGTTTGATGAAGGATTTTTAGGCTAACCCTGTAGAAAATTTCATGAGAAATTTTTTCAAAATTTTTTGGCCATTTTTTGGCAATTTTTTGGCAATTTTTTTGGATTTTTCCTTCATTTTTTTCTATTTTTGGGTTATTTTTCAAAAAAAACACTAGCCCCCCAAGGCGTGTTTTTACTCAAAAAAAAAAAAAACCCGACCACCGACCACCCCCCCACCCCACCGACCACCCCGCCCCCCATTTTGACAGCCCCCCCCCCCCGGCCCCCCCCCCCGGCCCCCCCCCCCCCCCAAACCCCACCGACCAACCCCTCACCGACCACTCCCCCCCCGCCCCCCCCCCCAAACCCCACCGACCAACCCCTCACCGACCACTTCCCCCCCCCCCCCCCCCGCCCTCCCCCCCCCCCCCCCCCCCCCCCCCAAACCCCACCGACCAACCCCTCACCGACCACTTCCCCCCCCCTCCCTATATAATACTCTCCCCTTCCGCTCAGCCGGCACCTCAAGCGGCCCCCCCCACCCAGGTATCTCTTTCTTTTTTTATTTTATTCTAGTTTATTTTATTTTTATTTTTATTTTCAAATTTCTTTTATTTTATTTTATTTTTATTATTTTTTTAATTTTTTCTTTTTATTTTATTATTATTATTTTTTTCTTTTATTTTGTTCATCTTTAACTTCTTTTTTTTATTTTTTGTATATAGGTTCACTCTCTATTGTTTGTTTCCGTTGTATTTAATCTTGTACCTCTCTGTTTTTCAAGTTTTTACAGTCGTTTTAGGGTATTTGCTCATGCCGGATCCATTTTTTGGGTTCTCTATTCCCAGTTCAGGTGTTTTAATAGGTTTTTCCCAGTTAAATATAGAGTTATCTTCTTAAGCCATTGCTATTTGTGGTTGCAGCACTTTGTGACAACGTTTTGCTCTGCAACTATGGCGTCTTCCGCTCCCCAGCAGGATTCCTCCATGGCTACCGAGGCGTACTCGGAGCTTGCTCCTTCGGCCTTGGCTTTCGGTCCTTTCCCGCCCGAGGTAGGCCCCCTATTGCCTCTGGCCCCCTCCCAGTCCGCCACTCTGGCCTCCATCTCGACCGTCCCTGTCGCCACCCTCCACCTCGCCCCTCGGGCCACCCTTCCCTCCATAGTCCACCCCGTCCCTCGCGCACCACTCTCTATTACCCCTTCCACCCCTACCCATTTACAGGGTAGTCAGCCTTTCACGGTTTCCCTTCCGTGCCTCTCCCTCCCTGGTTCCTCGTTACATAGCCCCATACCTCTTCCCCCAGGTCCTGAACTTCCCGTTGCAGCGCTACCTCCCACAGCCATGCCGACGCTCTCCGATAGTTCTAGTGGCCGCCCCGCATGCAGTTCCGGTAGTCATTCCACCTCTCCTGTTCCCCGTCCACCCTCGTCATCCATCGTTGACTATCACGACCCATCTTCGACCCTATCCATCCGCCTGCATTTAGCCTTGCCTCCCATCTCGCTCATCGATCTCCTTCCCGAGGGTTGCCTACGTCAGGCCGGTCTTTGGCGACTGGCCTCCCTCCTCTTATCCGAGGCAGAAGGGTCCGATATTTGCACAGCCTTGCTTGACTTCCCTCATTTTCCATCCGGTTCGCTGACCCCTGCAGTCATAGCTGCCGGCATAGGTTCTAGCATACATTCGTTTCATGCTCCACAGTCCATTTACTCTGGGTTATCTCGGGAAGAGACCATCGCTTTCTGCATTTCATTATATGGCGTTGATGCAATGCCCACCCACTACCAGCTCGCTGTCCTTCATTCATTCATTTTGTTCTTATTTCGTAGTCCCTCCTCAGACCTTCCGTTGCACGATATTCATATAGCTGACCCCCGCTTCTGTTTTTTACATGGCCGCCCATTTCCATACGGCACTCTCATGTTCCAGTCATTCCTCCTGCGCTCTCGCCGATTCCATACTGCCCTCCACCGCGGCACCCGTTCGTTCTCCGTTTATTCCGCCCCAATGTTGGCTTGGCTATTTCATCTGCCTGGTACACAGTTCATAGCATCAAGCCGCACTCTTGACCCCGCCCATCCTCCACCTATTGTCCATTCTTCCCATCCCCCTCCTCCGCCACCAGTTGTCGTGCCCACCGGGGCCCTAGCACTCTTCCGCAGGCATCTGTTCCCATCGCCGCCTCCACTCCCTCTCCAGCTCGCCGAGTCCGTACGCGTTTTTTCCTACCCCTACCCCTGCCTCGCCCATTCATTTCCACCCCTCGGCCGCTGCCTCCCAGCCTCCTTCCTCTCCAGCCATATCCATTGAGTCCGCTTCCACCTCCCATCATCTTCCCTCACCCCCTGCTTCTCCCACTTACCCCCAGCCTACCCAGGCCCCACCCCCACCACCACCCGCCGCGCAGCCTTCCGACCCGCAGCCTTCCATCCCAGCTAGCCTCGACGACGACCCACCATTTTTGGGCCTACTTCGTGATGTGAGCCTCGTCGCGAGTGATGGCGCCGACGCCGCCCGTCTCTCCCTTGATTCCGTCTCAGCGATCGCTGCACTTCACCAGCAGTATGTTATGACGATCGATCACATTCGTGCTGCTGCCGCGGCTCAGTGGCAGACCTTGCGGGATGTGTTGCGGGCCATGCAGCAGGACCGGGACCGGTATCAAGATGAGGCTAATGCTGTGACTCGCGCTCTCATGGAGATCCGCCAGCGTGCGTCATTAGGCATTTGTGATAGTCCTGCGTGTCGGTTGGTCCGCCGAGAGCGTGATCACCTCCGCACGTACAGGAGCAAGATTGCTGCATACACTGAGGAGGCCGCATTATTCCCCCCGGCTCACCCGACTTACCTCTACCTCGGGACGATGTTCCTCCCGGGGAGAGGCCTCCTTCCCCGCCGTTGCCATAGTCATGCGTTCCGTGTCTATCCACTAGGTTCTAGGTATTCACTCATACTTGAGTTTCCAGAGTTTCCTTGGCTTTTCCCTAGACTCATTTTGTTGTGAGGCTCGGTGTAGGATGCATCTACTTATCCCTTTTGGTTCCCTTGCCATTCATTAGCTCATCACTTCCTTCTGATAGACAGATCTTTGCCCCGTCCTTGGCACTTCATGTACTCACCATGGATAGTTGTTTCCTTGTTCATTTCTGCTTTTATATGAGATTATGGTTCAGTGTTCATTGTGTGTTCATTTTGTAATCTCTGGTTGATTATTGGTTGTTTTATTACTCTGACTGTGTACTACAGGTTGGTTTCTCTCTGGTTGGGTTTCTTTCATTGCCACCCTCAATTAATTCCTCTTTTCCCTATCTGCCTCACCCTGCCCCCACACCCCATCCTTTCCCCCCTTCCCCTCTTCCCCACACTGCCCCCCCTCCACCCCCTGTCCCCGCCCCACATTGCTGAGTACTCTCTGGTGCTTTCTCCGATGCTCTTGATGGTCTTGGCTGCTGCTCAGCTGTCCTATTAAAGTTTTGCTCCTCTCTTGTCATGATGTCCTATATGCTCTGGGTTTGGCTGTAGCTCTCCGGGACAGAGAGCACATTAGGTGGTGGGCAACTGTTGAGCCCATAAAAGTCATGTTGGTCAAAGTCAACTAGTCAAAGTCAACAAGATCAAGGTCAAAGTCAGCAGGTGCAAAGTCAAAGTGTGTAAGTGCAGGTGTCAAAGTGCACAGGTAGTGCACAATGAATTGTCCACAAAGGGTAAATTGGAGAAAGTGGGTTGCAGTTGCAGTTGCAGAGGTATTTTCTCTAATTTCCCTAAGGTTCAAAGTGTGTTTTAAAGTGTTTTGGAAGGTTCAGGTGAACCCCCTCTTATGTGCAAAAGTGAAGACTTAAAAGGAAACATGAAGGTATGTGAAGCGGCAAAGTGTACGCACAGGTGAAAGTATGGCCCCCCATTAAAATTTTTTGGTTTTAGACTAAAGTCACTACAGGACAAAACAGTGAGTCGTTGGCTGCCACTTGTGAGGACAATCTTGGGACATCAAAGTGAGCACCAAGAGGCTATTGCAGTTAGGAGCGTACGGGATCGACACACTCAAATCAAGGCAAGGGCCATTCTTGGACCAATCTTAGAGTAAGCAAGAGAGCATAGTCTAAGGGAGCAAGAGGAAGAAGTGCAAGAGTCACCAGTGTGCAGTGTGCGACGCAGAGAAGTGGAAGTGAAGGAGTGCATAGGGAGTGCCTAAGGGATTGTGCAGAGAGTGCTAAGCTAGTCCCCCCAAGTATCTCAAGGTCCCATTGCAGTGGGCGCATGCCGACAGAAGGTATTCACTCCTCCCCCTTTGTGGAAGCTTGGTGCAAGGTGTGCACAAGGATAAGCTTGAAGCAGGTGGAGGTCTAGTGCAGAGGAAGCCGGCGGCAAGAAGACTTTGGGATATTGGGTATTTTGTAGTTGGGCACTCTATGGGATTGTGCACAGGGGTATTGGCTTGTCTTGTACTTCAACCATTGTAATTGTCTTACTGTAATCAATCGGCAAAAGCTTCCAGGTGTATTTTCTCTTCTTGTTTCTTCCCTTTTCTCCTACAAACCCTCAACTCCTTCTTGTTTAAGAATCCACCAACAGGGATGTATTGTTTGATGAAAATAATTCATGGTTTGAAAATGATTGCAAGAAATTCAAGTTACCATATGACTTGGAAAATGATTTTCCAACCCTCACTCAAGAAGATCAACAATTACCAAAAGATATCAACTCAGAGGATGAAGAGCAGATTGACTTCAAGGCTTGGAAGTCAAGAGGCAAGATCAAACTCAAGCAATTAGAAGACAGACTAGAGTCTTCAAATCAAGCATTCAGGAGATCATAAAGAGAAAGCAAAAAGCCCATAAGGCATGGCTATGATACATCATTAGTCACCAAGCATTCTATGTATATCACTAAAGACTATATGAGAGAAGAGCCTTCTTCATTTGAAGAGGCTAGGAAGAAAAAATAATGGAGCGAAACCATGCAGGAAGAAGTAGAAGCACCTCAGGAAAACCATACTTGGGATCTCGTTCTGAAGAAGCCAAGTATGAAGGTAATTGGATCCAGGTGGATATACAAAATCAAAAAGATATCGGATGGCTCTATAAACAGGTACAAGGCAAGGCTGGTGGCAAAGGGATTTGCCCAAACTGATGGAGTGGACTATGAAGAAACATTTTCACCTGTGGCAAAGATGCCAACAATTAGGGTTTTAGTGAATGTTGCTGCTTCTAAAAATTGCAATCTATATCAGTTAGATGTCAAGAATGCATTCTTAAATGGGTGGATATCAGAAGAACTGTATATGGCACAACCACCACGTTTTGAAGATGAATATAGAACAAGTTATATATGCAAGCTAAGGAAGGCACTCTAAGGTCTCAAGCAAGCTCCTAGAGCTTGGAACCATAGGCTTGTTACTTATTTGCAGGACCATGGCTTTGTGGCTAGCAAGGCAGATTCTTCCTTATTTGGTAAGAAGAACAAAGAAGTTGTCTACTTATGTCTCTATGTAGATGACATCATCATCATAGGAAACGATGCTAATGACATCAAGTAGGTTAAGGCTCAACTAATGGAAGAATTTAAAATCAATGATCTTGGTTTATTAACCTACTTTCTTGGCTTAGAGCTTGTGTACATAAATTTTACTATATTTATTACACAAAGAAAGTATATACATGATATGTTGGTAAAATTCAAGATGGCGAACACTAAAATTACAGGTCCTCCTATGGAACTCAATCAGAAGCTGAGTTCTCATGAAGGAGAACCACTTGATGATGTTACAGGTTATCAATAATTTGTGGGAAGTCTCAATTATGCTACTCTAACAAGAGTAGACATTGCATATGGAGTAAGTACATTGAGTCAGTTTATGCATACAACAAGGAAGCCTCATATGGAAGCTACAAAAAGGGTGCTTAAGTATCCAAAGGGCTAGCTCCAAGGATGATAGGAGGAGCACTTTAGAGTACCTATCCTTTGCAGGTTCAAAGCTCATATTACAGTCATCTAAGAAGCAACCAACTTTGGCTTTATCTTCCACAAAAGCAGAATGTAGAAGTTGGCAAATACAACTCAAGAAGCTATGTGGCTTAAGCAACTATATGCAGATTTGGAGATACACTCTTACACTCCAATAATCTTTGGAGACAACACTAGTGCACTTCATTTAGCTGCTAATCATGTATATCATGCAAGGACTAAGCACATTGAAGTGCACTATCATTATGTGAGGGAAAAATTGCTTAGTAAGGAGATTAAACTATCTTATATATCAACTCATTTACAATGTGTAGATATACTCACAAAGTCATTGGATGGAACAAAGATGAACAGATTCAAATTGATGATTGGTTTGTAGGAAATCAAGGAGGAATGAAGAACAAGCATGTTACGCGTGAGGGGGATCTGTTCGTGCAACTAAAACCAAGGCCATGTACTTGGTTGATTAGCTCATACTTAATTTATTTACATGAATTATGCAAGGCTTCATATGATCAACCTCTTGTAAAAAGTTCTTCATATTTACCTTTGTAAAAGTGGTTCACATACAAGTGGAGTTAGGAAGCTGTAAAATCAATAATAATGTGATTGTTGAGTGATGAGGGAATCTATCCTATACTTTAGGATTCACCTTTTAGGTAGTTCTTTGAATTTGAATTCAAAACTTTGGCTCCAAGTACAACTATAAGAAGAGGATAAGAAAGACACGCATGCATCTCGAGCCCATGAGATCATTTTGAGGGTGATTCATTGTGACGTGAGAGCTTATCTCATAGCTTATTCACCTCTCACACATTGAGAAATGTATGATTGCCAATGACATTGTATTTGTATATGAATTAATACATATATGATCATTACATTCTCATTTCACTTCTCTGCTATAACCTCATGAGAATAGTGATCTTCTCAGAACTTGTTCTCAGTGCATGATTGATCCTTTGTCATGACTTAAAGCATGCTAGATTTACCATACTGTCTAGTACATGAGTACAAAGTTTCACTAGCATTGCTTTTCTGGATCATGAGATATTAACTCATCTTTGCTCACTCATGGGTTAAGTGTTGAACCTTGAAATTGTCGAGTTGATCTTATGATTTGCTAAACACCCTTCTCTATGTGTAGTCCATCATTTTTTATGAGATCAATCATGATTGATAGCTTACTAAGCTAATTATAGTTTTCCAAAATAAATTAAGCTAATTGTCGATGTGTTAAGAGATCTGTTCAAAACATTGAACAAGTGTAGGAACAAAAATAGCAAGTTTCTTGTTCTTGGATCAACTCCTACCTATCTGCTTTCATCCATTGATTAGTGGATCATGTTCCAAGCAACATATATGATTATTTATGATCATTAACTAGCTAAAGGGGCCCACTACAATCTCCAGCAATCATACTTAGTAGGTGTGAAGCAGGATCAAGCAACACCACTTCATCTCTGAAGACTATCCACCATCTCCTCCAACAAAAAGAAGACACCACATCCCAAAGCTCATACAGATCTTCAACAAGTGTTGAGAATATCGAAGTTGTTTGAACCCAGAAAAGTGTGTGTTCATGGTACATCAAGGTAAAATCTTAGGTCATATTGTCTCTCAGAACAGAATATCAACATATGAGGATAAAGTAAGAGCCATAGTGGAATTGCCAAGGCCAAGGAATGTTAAAGAGGTGCAAGCCTTTATGGGCCATTGTAGATATAACCATAGGTTTATCCACATGTATGAAATAATAGCTAAACCTCTTTATGCTTTGTTGAAAAATTTTGAGTGGAATGCTGAATGCAAAAATTCCTTCAATGAGCTAAAGAGACATTTGTGCAAAGCACCAATACTGACCACTCTTGATTGGAATAAACCATTCCATGTCCATGTAGATGCATCCAATTATGCAATAGGATGTGTGCTAGCACAACCCATAGGTGAAGGAAATCTAGATTTTCCTATAGCATATGCTAACAGACAACTAAATGCAGCTAAACAAAACTATCCAACAACTGAAAGAGAAGGCTTGGGCATGGTATACGTCGTCACGAAGTTTAGACACTGTCTATTGGCTAACAAGTTCAAGTTCTCCATTGATCATCAAGATTTATTATATTTGGTCAATAAACCTTGCAATACAGGATGCTTGGTAGGATGGTTTGTCTTACTAATGGAATATGACTTTGAAGTGGTTGTTAGGAAAGGTAGGACCCACCTCAAGGCGGATCACATTTCTTGCATCACTTCAGGAGAGTCAACATAAGGAGCATCTAATGAACTGCGTGACACTTATCTGTTCAATTTAGAAGTTGTTCCTAAATGGGAAAATAAGTTGGTACCTATCCTAACCTTCGGACTCACAAATAAGACTGTGAAAACAACCAAAGATGAAATTGTAAGATCACAAAAATATCAAATATTGGTAGGAAGTATGTACAAACAAGATATAGAGGGTGTACTAGCTTGTTGGGTTGAGGAGGATGAACATAGCAGTTGGTTGCAACAAACCCATGAAGGATTTCTAGGAAATCACTATTCTAAACAATGAACTTTAGGAGTGTTTTGGCCTAGTATGGAAAAAGAAATACATTATTGGGTTAAGATTTGTCAAGTGTTCCAAGAGAGACCCCTTAATTCCAGAATGGAGTGCTCCATTGGTAGAATTTATGAAATTAGCAAGACTACCCAGCGAGGCTAGTCTAACAAGAAAACAAAGCATGAAGCAAGATGCTCATGACTACACCTTATTATGAGACAACCTATATTGGAGAGGGCAAAGATGGTTACTTATGATTGTATGTTCACAAATCAGCCTATTTGAAAATCTTAGAAATTGCACATAGTGGTGTTGCATGTGAACACTTCGGGCCTGACCCAATAACTAAGGCCATTCTATTCTCAGGACTTTAGTGGCCCATTTTTCATATGGATGCACATACCTATGTGAAGACATGTAACACATGCCAATGTGCACAATATCCGATAAGAAAAGATGAGATGCCTTTGAGGCCAATGATGGGAGGATGCGCATTCTCAAAGTGGGGTATAGACTTTGTAGGTCCTATTAACCCCCCAGCTAGAAACTCACATGCAGAGTACATTATTGTAGCCACCAATTACCTTACAAAGTGGGTAGAAGTCAAAGCCACGACAAAGAATGATGCTCAAATGATGGCTAAGTTCTTATTTGAGAACGTGTTCATGTGATATGGATTACCAATAGAGTTAGTAAGTGATAGAGGTACGCACTTCTTGAACGAAGTCATTGAAAACCTTCTTCAAGAATTCTTGGTGTTACATAAGAAGTATGCCCCCTATCATCCACAAGCTAATGGACAAGCCAAGAGCACAAATAAGATCCTATGTAATGTATTGACAAAACTCGTAAATAATAAATGCTATGATTGGGATAAACAAATTCATCATGCTATTTGGTCTTACCGAGTTGCCTACAAAATGGTACTCAGTGCCACCCCATTTCTAACGGTCTTTAGATAGAATGTTGTGTTACCATTAGACTTCTTGATCCCAACTTTAAAAGTAGCACAGGAGCATGAGTGGAATGGAGATGATTTTTCCTCAAGGATATTTGACCTAGAATGCTTAGGTGAGACTAGGCTACAAGCAGCAGCAGGCACCTATGGCAAAGAAAAGACAAAAGGCATACTTTGACGCATACATCAAGGATAAAGGATTGAAAGAGGGAGACGTAGTGTTGGTTTATACATTAAAGCAGCATGCCCATAAATTAGAAAATTAGGATATGGACAGATGATAATTAATAGAATTTCCACTAACAATGCGATTCAATTGGCCACTCTCGAAGGTGACATCCTGCCAAGCTATATTAGTGGATTCCAAGTCAAGCTATATGAAGAACCTCTTACAGAGGATATGCTTTTGAGACTCAACACTGATAAGAAGAGAAAAGGAGAAGAGTTAAAGGTTAGAGAAGAAGCAAAGGTAGAGGCTAGAGAGCACATTAGGCAAAATATATTAAGCCGACAAGACCTAGATGTCAATCCCAATGCCCCAAGATATCACATGGCAATGTGCCAAACATCAGATGTAATTGATCCTCAAATAATTGACGGACGTCCCTTTGTGACCATAGAGGTTGGGCAAGGAAAGAGTATAAAGTCTGTGCGAGCATTGATTGACTCAGGTGCAGCAACTAGTGCAGCTAGATTCTCATACTACCAAGATCTACAATTGAGCATCAATTCCATAGAGTCCTATCTCATAGGATTGGGAGGTGTGGAAACCCCTTGTTTGGGCAAGATGGAGCTTCCCATCTACCTTCAAGATGTCCCTCTGACAGTCAAAATGCTAGTGTGTCAAGATGAGGACCTTTGGAACCACTTGTCTTGGGTCAAGATTGGATCTATGACCATTCAGTCAACTTAAACCTAAGAAGTCAATTTCTTCAAGTTTGGGCACATGAACAATGCATTACATTAGAATTCAAGAATTGCATGATCACACATCCAGATATCTCACATTCTCTTAGTTATTCTAAGACTAATCTTAGAGAAGAAGATGTTGTATGTGTCAAAAGCTCTATGATGCAGAAGCAGTCAATCATGGAAGAATAGGGTTGAAGGCGATTGGATCTCTCTCCTTTTTCAAAGAATAATGCAGCCACAATCATTCAACCATAGAGACAAGCCAGCCAATACAAGATAACCGCATATCAAATAGACAAACACCATTCAAGAAGAAAGTAGTTACGGGCATGAAGTAGATCTGGGTACAAAAAGGAAAGCAACCACTAGCCTCGCCACAACAATGCCCATCCAAGCAGGCCAACCATGCAAAAAGAAGAACCAAGCAACTAGGACAAGCTCCACACAAGGTATCCGACAAATTTGGGTGCTGAAGAAAATAGTTGTAGCTCAACAAGGGCAATTACACATGTGGGTACCCAAGGTACTCTTACATGCACAAAACCCTATGCTCTCACTCATGAGAAAAGTCTCAACAAATAATCCAAGGACAAGCAAGAGTCAAAACCAAGCACAGAGATCCAAAGAAGATCAACTGATCTCTTTGGCAATTGTAAGAAAACAATCAACAATGGTTTGTGTTTGGAAACCAAAAGTACGAGTGGCCCTCACAGAACCAAGGAGCCAAGCCATACAAAATTTAAGAAAGCGTCCAAAGATGAAGAGGCCAAAAGTGATCTTTACGTAGCGAAACACTATTCTCTAATAGATCCCTATAAGGAGGAATGACCAGTTTTCAGTTAACCATCGAGCAATTGCATCATTTCAAGATCCAATGGATACCTCTAAACAAATATTGCATCAGGTCTACAAGTAACATTAGAAGCCTGTACATGTGAAAACCATGAGCTCTTTGCATAACCCCGTGTTTTGCACCATTCATGTCATGCATTTCCATAGTATGCATTAATATAGGGTCACATTACAAGGCTGTGCATAGACACAATTGAGAATCTCAGGCACACATGACACATTTCGACATATGTATACTATTTTATTGATACTAAAATTTCTTCTTGTTTTGCGACACTATTCCTTAGCAAAAAATAGAGAGAGAGGAACAAATAAAAAAATATGAAGAGAAAAGAAAAGAGAAAAAAAGAGGGACAGGACCATGCGCTTGTAGAATCTCATCTATGAGCCATCAACAAGGACATTCATCAACAATGAACGACAAGCCAATGGTCAATCATTGTGATGGGCATACAAGATGAAGGGATGAATATCGACCAACCTAGTTCCATGGTTGGGTAAGAATCCCCTACTTTGGCAACACAATAACAATGATAGATTAGGGAACCTCTTTGTCAACATACCCTTGAGCAGTTCGCTCAAGACCCAATGTTTCGTACCATACTTCTTACAATGCATTCCCCACGTAAGCATGCATAGGGCCACATTACAAGGTCGTGCACAAGGCACATATTTTCTTCAACCCATTCACTAACACACTTACCCATCATTCATTATGGTTCAGGAGTACTTGGCATGATAGCTATGAAACCCATGTTTGAAAGATCTAGAGTACATCATGATTACAACAGGGTGAAAGCATGTTAATGGTTACAAAAAAGTGATGTCCGGGACATGGTTAATTAGCTAGAAAAACCCGATCCTTCTTAGCTGAACATCGTGCAATGGTTATTGAAAGAGGAGTAAAAGTGAGGTGGTGGGGAAAGAGTAGGCGGCAATATGCATGCTGGAGCATGGAGCGTTCATGATGTGGGTTTTTCTGCTTACTGCAGGTTGGAGAGTCCGTTGCAATACCTCATCTCGCCTGGGAGTTTTTTTATGTAGCTGATTGTTGTCTTTGGCAGCCATACATTCGTTATGGAGCGTGCAAGGTAGAAGTTTTCTTGGCTGCTATTTTGTTGATTCTGTTTTGTTGTAATGAGTCACGATCGAATCTTTCAGCGATTGTCTTGATGGGTGATGGAAGACATACGTGCGCAACATAAAATTGGAGGCTTTAAGCAACTCTAAAGAATTGGTTCTTGCATTTGCTTATACTCATTGCACTTCAGTTTCCCTAACTTTCACCCTGCCAAGAATAGGGTCGACCCAGACACTCTGTATTGGATATTATTAGCCCAAGTTGAAGTAGAAAATTGACTCTGTTAAGAGCCAGAAATAGACTTTGGAAGCCACCACCAGCATGTATCCTTGGGATAGAAAAGACATTACAAAGCTTGATGCGATTTCTGTGGGTTGCAGAGTAGGAATGCTTTTCCAACTCCTTGCATGAAGCATTCATGACGTGGGTTTTTCTGCGTGCTGCATGTTGGAGAGTACACCGCAGTACCTCATCTTGCCTGGGAGTGGGGAATAGTGAGAGGGACTCCATCACTATAGGCATTTTTTTTGCACGCTGCATCTTGAGTGGGGAATATTGATAACTATTTTTCTGTGTGCTACATGTTGGAGAGTACGCCACAATACCTTTTCTCACTTATGAGTTTTTCTATGTGCTGCATGTTGAGTGGGAACAGTGAGAGGGACTCCATCACTATACGTATTTTTTCTATGTGCTGCATCCTGAGTTTGTACAGATAACTATTTTTGTGCATATCACATATTTTGGTTTGGAGATCATTCCTAATAAGGTAATCCACTTCTTCATTGCAACAGTGTTTCCAATTACATTGGCAATGGCTGAGAGAGCTAAACCTTGACTTAAGCCAATACAACATTGGGTATGGTCAGATGGTGTAGCTTCTCGTTGTAAAGACTGATGACATTGATTTTATGGTGATGTGTGGGCTCTTGGCCCCTGCACATTTTGTACAATTCCCTCATTAATCTAATTTTTTTTTTGTTCTAAAAAAAAGGAAGTTATATACGAGTAACATCTCACATTGTGGATGATTGTTGCAGGTTTAAAAGCATTCCTAACAATGTCCATTTAGTTTCATATTGTTCATTCATTGTATCTAAAGTCTGAGATTTTGGATGATTGTTGTAGGTTTCAAAGTGGTATAACAAGTCTACATACGTAAGTGATGGAGCACATAATGATATCAGATGAGCATACTCAATGTAAAGTCAATATAATAAAGTGGATTGATGAGTGGTAGATGTTATTGTATTTATGGTTTCTTCATCATTTGTAGTGTGTTGATGCAGGGTAATCTCGGACAAGCGAATTGATGGAAGTTAATACAATACCAGTAGTGGATAGTGATCAGCAAGCATTAAGATGTTATTGGAAGGAAAAGAAAAGGAAATATAGAGACACAATAACATCAAGGTCGGTTATTAATGTGGAGGGTAATGCTAATTGCAATTCAAGCAACTTGGATGGCATTGTGGATAAGATCATCAAGTATTTTAAAAATCAAACTAAACACTTATGTTGTGAAGACAAAATCGAGGCACTAGATAGGATGTTGTAGAGTCCATGTATTGTGCAACGTTTTGATGCATTGGGCAGTAATGAAGATCATGTAACATGTGCCCTTTTCATCAATCTTCGAAATACACTGCAAAGTATGAGAAAGAATTATGATGACCTTATGTTGAAGAGATCAACATTGATGATGGCTCTAAATAGTGAGGCATATTCATCAACAAATCAAATAAATATTTCAAGACTTTCTAGGGTATTGGGAGTAAGCTAAAAAGTCGTCTATGATACGATTGGCAGTTAAGTACAGTTGAGTATGATCATAGTTTTTTGAAGGAAACTGGTTCGGAAACACGTACCACATGTATCACACAAGAGGTCAAGTATTTGATTATCACGTTTTGGACAACAGAGAGCATGGTGTCACCAAATAGGAAGGATACAAGCAGGACCCGACTTGGCAGAAATAAATATTTGGAGCATCCTATTCACCTTTGTTGAGAAAAGGGGAGCAATAGACCCTAACCGCCTCACATGGAAGTGAGAAGCTTCTACAAGTTGGGGCAAAGAATGAGAGGAGAGGTTCACCCACGCTCATGGAGCAATGGCAACAATGGCCAACATCACAAGGAGCAAGGGGAACATCCTCCCAACCATGCACACAGACATGCAAATCCATACACCAAGACCAACGCCATTGCACACAAGGATTTAGATGAAACTAAATGACACCTTCTTCCATTACCAAAATGGAGGCCAAGACCATGGCCAAGGGACCTCCCTTTACAAGAAATGAGCCTCTATTTATAGGCTCAACACAATTCCCCCATGTGCTCCTTTTTTACTAGTAAAAAAGGAGCACATGCCTAACTATCATATCTCAAAAAGATCTTTTCAAATATCCTCTAACAACCAAATCTCAAGAGAATACGTGTGCGTGGGGATTTCTAGAATTTTTTCAAAAATGGGAGCATGTACAAGGCTCCAAAGCTTTACTTTAGGAGAAATATTAAAAAGTGCTTAAGGGGAGGGTTTTATGTGAAATCCTAAGTAGATACAAAAAGAGATATTATTATGGTCTTGGGAGGGTTCCTATGCACAATTTTGGGTGTGTGCATACCCTACAACCCAACACTCTCCCCTCCCTATACTTTTTTGTCCTCGACAAAGCTAAGAGGAAAGGATCATACACAACTAAACTTTACCCAAGTTGGAGTCTTTCAATTCTGGAAATCTTCAAGTCTTCAAAATTCTGCAATTCTTCAGTGTGCAAAGCTCCAGGCAGCAAGTCTTCAATCTTTACTTCACTCTGCAAATCTTCAATCTTCAAAGCTGAGCGACACAATCCCCTTGGGGGGCAGTCAACCCAGATTTCCTCCCACTATGCAGTCTTTGGTAGGACTGGAAATGCCTTCACCAGAAGCTCCCAAACCTGAAATGTCATAAAAAAGAGCAAGTAGACTGCATCTAATAATGAGATAATCATTCACTTCAAATTTAGTTTCCACTTCAAGGGACATTAAGTCCGATTAGCTCTTCAAGTTCTCATAATGAGTTTTCCTTTTCTTGTGAGAGAGACACAAAACCTGAACGTTTTAACCAAGTGCACATCAATCCTTACAAAACAGAGGAAGTGGAAATGAGGGTCGCAATCCTAGGACACATGTTCAGCTTAAAAATTAGTGTTTATCCCTGTAAGACTCATTCTAATCTCCTAAATCATAGAAGCATTTAGCAAAAGATGGACCAACAATTATCCATTGAATTAGGAGCCACAATTACCGTCCTCTTTGACCTGTACAAATCCAAGCAATTTCGGAGCAAATGAATAAATGAGAACCATATGAGTATTGTGAAACCTGCGAGTGAATTTCTTGGAAAAAAACAATTACTCAATCCTTTGTGACTTTATGCCTAATTAAGTTCAGAACAAGTCTGAATCCACAGTGTCTTCTTGGTTTTACAGGAACAAGATAGCCTCAAGACCTTCCTGAAATCTACAATGTAGAGCAAAAGAATAACAGAACACTGGTAAGACACCTCATTGGAATTTTATAATCCAAATTTGTTGATATTCCCTTCAGGTGATAGCAGGAAGTTAGACCATATGTGCATCTCCCAAAGGGAAAAAATCATGATGAGTGTTGATTCCATTCATATTATGAAAACATAATGCCATCTTCAGAGGAGAAATAATGAATGGACTACTATCTGAGGAACATTTGAAAAGTGTGGGACATTCATACCCTATCCTGCAAGAATGCACATATTTATCATGAATTTTTGAGTCAACAAGAAGTGATGGAATGCCACAATCCTGGACATAAGTCTTTTATGCAGATTCTTACACGTCTCATATTCATCCAACATCTACCATCCTTATTCATTAGGCTAAGTCAGCAAATCATATCACGAAGCATGGTAAAGAGAGTTATTCCCGGGCTAGGACTTGGTCCAGCCCTCAAAACTTTGGAGCTTCCTGAAAGAGTCATGGCAACCAATGGGAATGTCAACAGCTCTAGTCCTTAACCAAGGGATGGCTGACCTGGAGGTTACTTATGCAAGCATTCCATTTCTACTCAGTGTTGACTCCTGCAATGCTCATATTCATCTTTCATGAAAACACAATCTAGCATACAAGGTCAAATCAGCCTGGTCCCAATTGTTTGTCTTTTAAGAGGGCATTCTTCTACATGATTTCTTTGATTTCAGAGGGAGAATTAAATTCATGTTCTGCACACTACAATGCATATGTGACTAACGCAAATTTGTAATTACCATTCAAAGGTTCAAGATGAAATGGGAGAGGTAAGCCCATTTTAGCTCAAACAAGTGGTGTTCTGGGGTAAAACCTGAGAGGCAAGGTAGGATCATTAAATATACGTACACAACGAAAAGATAACCAAGCCTTGTGATAAATGTTTCTCTTAAAAAGGACCTTCAAGTATGAACCCTAAGTCCTTAGCATATAGGGCATTCTTCTACATGTTTGGCACACACATAAAGCAGAACCAATCACGCAATCATGGAGAGTAGATTACAATGCATATGGATACCTTGATACTGCCCGAAATGAGATATTGTGCCCCCCAAGGCCTCCTATGGTAGAAAATCCATCATTATATAGTGACATAGTGCAGGAAGTTGTAGCCAATATTTCCTAAAGTGACCTTATGCAATGGGAAACAATAGACCACAATATTTGAGCACAAATTACCATCATACAAACTTAGTTCGCATTCATGTAGACCATACGCTGATTTCCATATTCAAACTTCTCAGTTTGGGCATGTTCATTTGCAGTCACAAAGTTGTAACCTTCAGGTACTCTCCTTACAGTAATGTTGAGAAACGCAACATCCTTCTCCATATCTTTCAATCAAAACCTGTAGATGTAAGCTAAACAACAACCATTGACAACAACACTTGACAAAGTGAAGGGAGGATCAAATGAGTTAGGTCAAACATATACTTCTTTGAACTAAATTTTCCATTAAAATATCATCTATCATCAACTTGTGACAACATGACTTAGATACACAACAAAATCCACATAAGGTTTGAGATTACAGTCCACATGCTGGCAAAGACATCATGGTCTAGACGAAGAGTATGCAGTCGGACCTTGTCAAGAGAGAGTCGTCCATGGGAGGGTTGCTCATGAAGAGCTTGACTGACCCATCAAGATTCTGCCCATTACATTTTGTCAAGCATTAAAAGCAAAATCACAAGATAAGTCAGGCATGGGCCAAGAACATGATAAAAACCTCAATGTGTGTTACAAATCATAGTTTCAGATGTACAAGAAGTCATGCAAATGTGGATAGCATCTATCTTTAGCGGAATAAAACTGTTGCAGAGGACACAAAACAACACCATTGTCGGTAGGCAAAATGATATCACCAACGGAGAATCTCTGTCAAACAGATTTTTTTTTTCGACAACCTGAATGAGTGTTACAGAACTTTACTAGAAAATATTGATTCCTTTAAGAAGATCAATTGGTTCGGCAGCACCAGCATCAGGCAAGCCATGGGATGCACACCCTCATGCATAAAACACAACCCGCAGCCCGACAGATTTCTCCTTCAGGCAAACAAAAGTAGATGCAATAGAGTACTACCAAAAAAAAACTTCACCGGAGAATATCAGAGCCCAGCTCTGCCCTAGAGAAACCTATCATCTCCAATGAGGGTGGCAAAATGCAAACATCCCTAAAGAGAAAAAAGACATGATTTAAACCCGTTAGACAAGGACTCCACAAAGATTCGAATGAATACCATAGCTCATTGCAGGGAGCTTGACACCAAAAGGAGACTGCACACCAACAGTTGGAGTGTGCATGGAGCAGCATCAACACTTGGTCCTTGATAGGGAAGCCAAATTCGAAAGAATGCAAAACGCAAGGAATATGGACACATAAATGAGCATGTCGACACGAAATAGCAGCCCTAAAGTTCACAAAAGAGTCGATTGGTGGTTTATATCTAGACACGATGCTCAGTAAGGGAGTATTCGGTTGGATTTGATATGTAGAAGGTGCCCCAACAGACTGTAATTCCAAGCTTGCAGCCTTGTGCCATGAAAAGACTGGGGAAGCCCATGCAACAGTCGAAATGGCATCATATGGCCATGCCCCACAACTACGCATGTCTTTTGGTGTGAAGCAAAACCACAGAGATGGAGGGGAAGTTCAAATAGACCAGTGCGCCCAGGCAGAGAGATCACCGATACATCGGGCCGGATCAAACTTTAACTAGGAGGGCATAGATTTGCCCGGAGCGAGCAAGACTCATCACTACGAGTCTGCGTCCTTTCCGCCATAGCACCCACAGGCAGAGCTCCTGAACGAGCTCAATCCCTCTAAACGGGGGCTAGACTGAAAAGCCAAAGTGTTGGCACATAACTCCGCAGAGAGAAAAATAGGAAGAGTTACTCTTTTGTGTATGTCTGTATAATCATTCATAATGAAGGGAATTAACTCCCTCATGTACCCCTAGTGAGCCCAACGGATTTCATTAAGAGTGAGTGGATTTTAAAACCTTGCATGCCACACATTAACTCATATCAAGCATCTAGATATATCCAACGTTCCAAGTAAATTCATGAGAAGGGAGACACTCGTACAAACTTGCTGCGCAAAAAAAGAAAGTTTCCTTTCTTTTTGTGATTTTTTTTTTCTTGAAAGATGAAGAGAGGGAAGGACAAAGGAGTACCATCCATCCCTCTGCTCCAAGCTACCACAAAAATCAAGAAATGGAAGAGGTGGATAGTGATTGCCCAAGTGGTTGTGAGTGGATGAGTATGTATGGGAGAGAAAGAGAGTGAGGAGGGATTAGGGAAGGTTTTTGTGCAACAAACAAAAATAAAGATCTAAACTACTCAAAAATTGAGAAATAAGGGGTACCCTTAACCAACCGAAGGCAAAACGTATTCATCCTCCTCCAAGTGTCAAGGTGCATCTCACAAAATATGGACATGCAAACTTGGAAAAACCAACGGCTAAAGGCCGACGTCCCCGGCAACGGCGCCAAAATGTTGAGAAAAGGGGAGCAATAGACCCTAACTGCCTCACATGGAAGTGAGAAGCTTCTCCAGGTTGGGGCAAAGAATGAGAGGAGAGGTTCATGCACACTCATGGAGCAATGGCAACAATGGCCAACATCACAAGGAGCAAGGGGAACATCCTCCCAACCATGCACACACACATGCAAATCCATACACCAAGACCAACGCCATTGCACACAAGGATTTAGATGAAACCAAATGACACCTTCTTCCATTACTAAAATGGAGGCCAAGGCCATGGTCAAGGGACCTCCCTTTACAAGAAATAAGCCTCTATTTATAGGCTCAGCACAATTCCCCCATGTGCTCCTTTTTGACTAGTCAAAAAGGAGCACATGCCTAACTATCATATCTCAAAAAGATCTTTTCAAATATCCTCTAACAACCAAATCTCAAGAGAATACGTGCGCGTGGGGATTTCTAGACTTTTTTAAAAAATGGGAGCATTTACAAGGCTCCAAAGCTTTACTTTAGGAGAAATATTAAAAAGTGCCTAAGGGGGGGGGTTTATGTGAAATCCTAAGTAGATACAAAAAGAGATATTATTATGGTATTGGGAGGGTTCCTATGCATACTTTTGGGTGTGTGCGTACCCTACAACCCAACAACCTTCTTGATGTATCTTAGGTAATCCTATTTTCAATCATCAGTTCATGATTTTAGCTAATTATACAAGAACTAGTAACAAGTAACTTATAGTAATAGCTAACTAGTAACAATCTAATAGTAACAATCTAATAGTAATAGCTAAATAGTAACAATCTAATAGTAATAGCTAACTAGTAACAAGCTAATAGTAATACCTAACTAGTAACAAGCTATTTAGAAATAGCTTATTACAAACAACTAACCAAGAATCTGGCTCTCAAGTAATAGCCAATTAGTAACAAGCTAATTAGTAATAGCTAATTACTAATAACCATCCAAGAACCAACTAATTAGTAATAACTAATTGGTAACAAGATAATTAGTAATAACTAATTACTAACAACTAACCAAGAAGTAGCTACTTAATAATAACAAACTCTTAACAAGCTAAATAGTAATAGCTAATTACTAACAACAAAGAACTAGCTACTTAGTAATAGGTAACTAGTAACAATCTAATTAGTAATAGCTAATTACAAGCAACTAACCAAGAACCAGCTACTTAGTAATAGCTAATTAGTAGAAGCTAATTAGTAGAAGCTAATTAGTAATAGCTAATTACAAATAACTAACCAAGAACTAGCTGCTTAGTAATATTTAATTACTAACAAGCTAATTGGTAGTAGATAATTACTAACGAGTAACTAAGAACTTGCTACTTAGTAATAGCTAATTGGTAACAAGCAAATTAGTAATAGACTATTAGTAATAATTAATTACAAACAATTAACCAACGACTAGCTACTTAATAATAACTAATTGTTAACAAGCCAAATAGTAGTCGCTAATTATTGAGAACTAACTAAGAATCAGCTACTTAGTAGTAGGTTACTAGTAGCAAGCTAATTAGTAATAGGTAATTACAAACGACTATCCAAGAACAAACTACTTAGTAATAGCTAATTAGTAAGAAGATAAGTAGTAGATATTTAGTAACAAGCTAATAAACAATAGCTAATTACAAATAGCTAACCAAGAACCAGCTACTTAGTAATAGCTAATTAGTAACAAACTAATTAATAATAGCTAATTACTGTTGATATATTTAGGTAGTGATGTGTGTGAACACACTAGGACCGCCGGGGCACCTTTTTCCCTCTTTAGGAGGTTTTTTTCCCCCGGCTTGTATATACGCCTATTGCCCTAATGGGCTACTTATCTTTGTACATTCTCTAGCAATACATTCAATATTGTGTGTTTGTGTTCCAAGCTTCTTCTTCCTTGTGTTGTTCACGTGCTTTCGCGGACGTCTAACTCCAACAATTGGTATCAGAGCAGGTCGTCGCTTCATCTAGGGCGCCGTCGACACTCCTCCGAATGCACTATCCCAGCGCTTGTGCAGGCTATTTCATCTTTTTGTGCCAAAGGTATATACCAATTTCTGTTTGCCAGTTTAAGCGTCTCGAAGTCTGCTATAGGTCTAGCAGAATTCGTCTGGGCTGTTCCGTTCAACTTTTTGAGATACATTCAATTTTCTGCATCAAGGTATTTTAGTCACCGTCCATGGCTGAAAGTAGTGATGTATTCCGTATGTTGGGTGTTGAGGATAAGTTGGATGGTACCAACTACCTTATGGGCTTATATGATGCGACATGTATTGGTTGCAAAAGGATTGTGGAACATTGTGCAGGGTGTTGAAAGACGTCCTGTTACACCTGTAACGACAGGTACTGCAAATACAGGTGCTGGAGCTGATGAAGATGGTGTCGAAGATGATATTCCGTAGATTCTTGTTCGTGCTGTTGTTTCTGCTGCACATACTACAGAGTAGATTTGCTGGGATGGCAGAGATGCCCAGGCACATGCATTGATAGCTTTGTCTGTCAAACGTGCCATTATTCCTCACATTCGCTCTTGCAGAACAGCTAAGGATGCTTGGGATACACTTACCACATTGTACCAAGCTAGGAATGAGGCTCGTGTTGCTTACCTTCGAAAACAGTTGGAGAGTGAGCACATGAATGAAGGTGATTCTATGGACAGTTTCCTAACAAAGATCAAAGACTTGAAGGAACAGTTGATTTCTGGTGATGAGGTTATACCAGATAGCTCACTTGTGGAAACCGTTCTGAATGGTCTTCCTGACTCATATCAAAGTTTTGCTTCTACTCTTTGGTTGATGATGAAAGGCAATCTGAATGCCTTATCATTTGAGGAGTTAGTCTTTGTTCTATTGCAGGAAGATTAGTCCAGGAAAAACAGGTCCATTATGCGAGTTGCAGATCAAGCTTTCTTGGCTAGTCAGAAGGGCAAAGGAAAATGGAGCTCTTCAACTAGTAAGCAGAAATCTGCTAATTCTGCATATTCAAAGAAGGAAGATAAAGATGAGAAGAAATGAGAAAAGCAAAAATTGTTTTGTAAGTACTGTAAAGGGAATGATCATATCATAAAGAACTGTCCAAAACTGGCTGCTAAAGAGGCAAAGAAGAAAGAGGCTGGAATGGTTGTTGCAGAGGCCTCTACACCAAAAACAGAGTCTGCAAATCTTGTGCAGGAAGAAGAATGGGCGTTTACTACTGTCTGTAGTTTTGACCCATCTTCTCATGATCAGTGCATGTCTGCAGTAGACTCAGATGTTTGGTATTTTGACAGTGGGGCAACCAAACATATTACCTCGCAGCGCAATTTCTTCTCTTCACTCGAGCCTACCCCTACAGGGAATAGTGTTACATGCGCCAACAACTTCTCTTATCCTGTTATGGCAGTTGGTAAGATCATTTTGACTTCTGCTGATGGTAGTTCTTTCACTTTGTTTATTTGTGCCAGGGATCAAGAAGGATCTGTTATTTGTTTCTGCATTAGCCAAGATTGGCTTGGTTGTGAAATTTGTTGATGATAGATGTACAGTTCCTGATCTGTCAAATGGCGATGTTATTATTGCTTCTGGCATTTTATGTCGTGGGTTGTATAAGCTCATAGACTATGAAAGATCTGAAAATGATTTGGCATGTGCAGTAAATGATTCTCAGGCTATGTCAGATGCAAAGCTTTGGCATGCATGCTTTGGTCATCTGAATTTTGCTACTTTGCTATGCCTACAGAAATCTGAAATGGTGTCCTCTTTGCCCAAACTTGAGGCACCTGGAAAACATGTTTGTGAAGGCTGTATTTTGGGAAAAATGCAGCGTTCCTCCTTTCCAAAAGATGGTTCAGTTCGGGCTACAGAGAAGTTGGAGCTTGTACATAGTGATGTCTGTGGTCCTATGCAGACACCCTCTTTAGGAAACTACCTTTACTTCGTGACTTTCATTGATGATTTTTCCAGGCATGCATGGGTATATCCACTCAAAGTAAAGTCCGAAGTGTTCATGTGCTTTAAACAATTTTTGGTTTTGGCTGAAAATCTTTCAGCATGTAAAATGGGCACCCTCCGTTCTAATCGAGGGGGGAATATATGTCTTCTAATTTTAATGCATTTCTGGCTGAACGTGGGATAAAACACTAGTGTATAGTGCCGTATACACCTCAATAGAATGGATTTGCTGAACGAAAGAACAGGTCACTCATGGAGATGGCGAGATGCATGGCCAAGAGTCAGGCTTTACCACATAGTTTCTGGCTTGAGGCTGTCATGTGTGCAGCATATGTACTGAACAGGTGTCCCACTAAAGTGTTGCAGTCTATCACTCCATATGAGGCTTGGCATGACTGCAAGACATCTGTTGCTCATCTGCGTGTTTTTGGTTGTTTGGCATATGCACTGGTGCCTGAAGAACATCGCAGAAAATTGGATGATAAGGTAGTAAAATGTATTTTTGTTGGGTACAGTTCTGAAAGTAAAGGCTATCGTCTGTATCATCCACAGACTAAACACATTTTGGTTAGCCGTGATGTTGTCTTTGTGGAAGATGCTATTCAATGATAAGTATCGTCCAGTCCATAATGAGTCCTGTGACAAAAACTAGAGATTAGAAGCAAACACTGGATTTAAGGTATAACCCTCTTTAACTTTCATCCAAGCATAGAAATACCTCTGATAATTCCTTGTTCAATTTTATCTTTGACTAACCATCCCAGAGCATCACTAGAAATAGCAAACAGAAGAGGAACAAGGGGACAACCCTGTCTAATAGATCTATAAAGATTGAAGGGTTCAGAAACAGAAATCCAGACATTGAAATGTTCAAGGCACCATTGAAGAAAAGCATTACTATCAAGAAAGGCCTGCTTACTTCGAATATTCATAAATACTTCAACTTCTAGAATTAGAGCCCTAGGTTGTAAATCCTTGTGAATAGGTTTCAATTCCTATATCTCCTCCTCTATTAGGCCACGTTGAATCTTTGGAGGGTCCCTTTCTATCTCAATAAATTCCAGTTCCATTATCACATGATCCAACCTCTTTTGTTTTTTTTTTACTTGCTTAGTATTTGTTTAGGCTCTTGATTGCCTTTTGGTGTAAACACTATTACAGGATTAGTTTGAGTTGAGACTGAAACTTTCTGCTCAATTGTTGTTGCAATAAGATTAGTTTGAGTTGAAATAAGACATGTTTGAGTTGAAATAGGATCAGTTTGAGTTGAAACTAATACTTTATTTAGTTTTTTTTTCTTTTTGGCCATCTTTGTGCTCAACTTCTGTTGCAACCTGACACTGACTTGCTGAGGATGTAAGACTCTCTTTTGTGGCAGCTGTGGATGGAACTTTTTTCTTTATTTGACCTATAATCCAAACATCATTACAACTTACAATCAATGACACTCCTATTCTATCAAAAATTGTGTAGTATAGGATAAATACAATCAATAAAACATCGTTAAAAAATAGGCTAAATACAAAATCCTATGAGAGCTAATTGATTTGGACAATGTCACGTGTGAATAGTAACCATTACAAAGAGGTGTTGTAAGAAGGTGAACAATAGAACTAAATAGTGAAATCAGTTTCCTCACTTTGAAACTATTTACTACTCTCCAAATCATATCATTCTGAAAAGGCATCATGAGAGGAATGATTGTAAAGTTCATACAAATGCGTTCCTAATGTTTCTGATGGCATTAAAACTTCAAATTATTTCCATATTGGTGCTTAAGTTATGGACAAATGCCATTTTGCCCATATAATAACAAAAGAAGAATTGTTTGCATCATTACAATCAATGACACAATTGAGCTATCAAATATGTACACGGTATATAATATGAGGCAGAGACAACAAAATATTTTAATAACATCGATACAAAATAGGTTGATCACAAACTGTGATGATAGCTAATAGATTTGGATCATGCCACACATGAGGATAGTAACCATTACAAAGGACAATGATGTAAGAGGGTGAACACGGCTTCTATTCTTTCAAAAGATCCTCTATATCAAGTACATCGCCTCCATTCAAGTGTGATCGAGTAGTCTACCGCCTTGTAATTGGGTGCAAATGGCTTGGCTTCTTTCGTCGTTTCACAGGTACTTCCAAATTTCTTTTCGCATTTGCCATAAACTATGCTAGAGTGGCATCCTCTTGTACATGAACACCTACAGCCTTTGTTGGGGATCCACACATGTCAGAAACTGAGGCTGGGTTACAATAGTTTTGCTTTGAGGAGGTTTCATTTGTAGTATTCATTTGAAGAACATCTCTATTTGGACTCTGATTAGGATCAAAAGTTGTATTCTACAGATGACATTTGTTTGAACAAACAATGGGATCATTATCAACTACAGAGTTGTGAATAGCTAGATGAATATGTGAGCTGCTAACTAGATCAAGAACATTATCAATCATTCCGTCTAGACCACTATGAAAGTCAATGCGTGTGGACTCCATATCATGCATGTTGTCAATTGGACAAGGATCCACACTAGCATCCATTGCAAATGGTGTTTAGACGAAGGATGGAATATTTTCTTTCTCTTTTGATGATGAAGATTGGGCATAAGTCTAACTTTCCAATTGAGGTACGAGCAAGTGCTTAGCACAATGAAACCAGCTAAATTAGTGTTCCACTAGAGGGTTAAAGAGTAAAAAAGAGATAGTTGATGGATGACTTATTGCAAACAACTAACAAAAACTAGATCCTTAGTAATCATGAATTAGTAACAAGCTAATAAATAATAGCTAATTACTAACAACTATCAAACAATCAGCTACTTAGTCTAATTAGTAACAAGCTAATTAGTAATAGCTAATTACGAACAACTAACCAAGAACTAGTTACTTCGTAATAGCTACTTAGTAACAAGCTAATTAGTAATGGCTAATTCATAATAGCGAATTAATAATAGCTAATTAGTAATAGCTAATTAGTAATATCTAATTATTAATAGCTAATTAGTAATAGCTAATTTGTAATAGCTAATTCACCATAGGTAATTAGTAATAGCTAATTCATAATAGCTAATCATTAATAGCTAATCAGTAATAGCTAATTAGTAATAGCTACTTATTAATAGCTGATCAATAATAGCTAATCAGTAATAGCTCATTAGTAATAGCTACTTATTAATAGCTAGTTCGTAATAGCTAATTCATAATAGCTAATTTGTAATAGCTAGTTCGTAATAGCTAATTCATAATAGCTAATTTGTAATAGCTAGTTCGTAATAGCTAATGAGTAATAGCTAATTAGTAATAGCTATTTCATAATAGCTAATACATAATAGCTAATTCGTAATAGCTAATCAATAATAGCTAATCAATAATAGCTAATCAATAACAGCTAATCAATAATAGCTTATTAATAATTGCGAATTAGTAAGAAGCTAATTAGCAATAGCTAACTACTAACAACTATCGAACAATCCCTTACTTAGTAATAGCTAATTAGTAACAAGCTAATTGGTAATAGCTAACTACGAACAACTAACCAAGAACTAGTTACTTCGTAATACCTACTCAGTAACAAGATAATTAGTAATGGCTAATTTGTAATAGCGAATTAATAATACATAATTATTAATAGCTAATTAGTAATAGCTAGTTAGTAATATCTAATTAGTAAGAGCTAATTCGTAATAGCTAATTCATAATAGCTTATATGTAATAGCTAATCAGTAATAGCTAATTAGTAGTAAGCTAATTTGTAATAGCTAATCAATAATAGCTAATTAGTAATAGCTAATTCATAATAGCTAACTAGTAATAGCTACTTAGTAATAGTTGATTATGAACAAACTAAATATTAATTCATAATAGCTAATTCGTAATAGCTAATACTAACCAAGGACTAGCTACTTAGTAATAAGTAACTAGTAACAAGCTAAATAGTAATAGCTAATTACTAATGGCTAACTAGGAACTAGCTACTTAGTAATAGCTAATTGTTACCAAGATAATTAGTAATAACTTAGTAACCTAGTAATAGCTAACTAGTAACAAGCTAATTAGTAATAGATACTAACAAGTTACCAAGAATCAGCAACTCAATAACTAGTAATAATCTAACTAGTAATAGATACTTAGCAAGTAACTAAGAACTAGCTACTTAGTAATAAATAACAAGTAGCAACCTAATTAGTAATATCTACTTACAAACAACTAACCAAGAAGCCACAGCCATGGATAAAAAGTAATATTATTAATATTAATTAACACGACAAGCTTACCTCTATGAAAGTTGAGTCCACCATCAAAGAATCCAAAGATTGTTTGCCGCACATGTTCTGGTATTTCAGCACCACATTCAGGTCCTAAACAGTTTACTGACACAAGACAATGTGCTGCAAAACAAATATAGTGATATGCATGGTTGCATGGCATAAGGTGCACTATAAAACTCACCCTCTTCTCAATATTCAAACCACATGCTATGCACATGGATGAAACACTGAGTAAGAGGGCTGATGGTAACTCTGGGGGAGGTAATGGCAATAATGGTGACAATCCATTTGAATCCATAATGCTTAACATGGTGTTTACAAAGGATAGATATTGATTTGCACTCTTCAGCCGATTCTCATGCAACTTATATTCAGCCTGTGTATGTAACAATCCAAATGATCTGTATTGAACCTTAGAAAAATGTTCCAACCAATGTCAATAAAGCTAAATGTTACCTCCAATTCAGGCTCCTTGTCATTCTCATCTGGCTCAACCCGTAACAGCTCCAGATTAACAGTATATATCTGAATTTGCGTCTCCAACTGAATCCTCCTCTCAGGAGACATTCCCACATCATATTTCAATTCATCTATGGATACATGTAACTTTTTTCTCATCTCAATGACTGTTGTAGTCACCTTAGACTCAACAGCCTTTGATAGCTTGGCTTGATCCAAATCAAGCTTGACCCTATCCAACTTATTATGTTCACTATTAATTAAAAATTCTAAAGTACATATAACCTTAGTACCCTCCACTTGCCTTATGGAAGCAATTGCCATACCTTGTCGAGCATTTAGCTCAAAATCTGATTTCTATTCCTGCAAGTTTGCATCCAAAGGCTCTAAAAGTGGTGAAGCATCATCATTCAAACAACTGTAAAACCTTTGCATCTTTGAGTGCAATGTACCCATCTTCCTGCATCCTTCAATAGAAGCTTCTACAGCTATAGCCCATGCCACTTGGTACATAGCTGGATTTTTTTATGTTTGAGCAGTGGTACTATTTTCAAATGCAAAGGCTCTAGTGAATTGTACAGACAATTCGTAGTTTTTTGGTACCGACGATAGAGAGAGAGGTAGGGAGACTTAGAGAGAGAATATAGAAAGGGGTAGAGAGAGAATTTTTCTTTTTGGAATAAGAATAAAAAAAACTAAGGGAGGGCCATTTTTTTGACGAGAATGCCAAAAAACAAGTAAAAAATCCAAATAAACTCCAAAAAATCCCAAAAAAATCATAAAAAAATCTCACAAAAAATCTACAACTTCTAGATAGCGTGCCACACTCAAAACCACAGAGCCTCCTTTTTTCTTCTATTTCATCAAGAAAAAAGAGCATTGAAAAAAGACAAAAATTCTAATAAATTCTAAACATTCCAAAAACGATTCCTAAAAAACTTCAACAAGGTGTTCATGGATTTGGCTAAGAAATGGCTTCCAAAATGCTTGAAAATCTAAAGAAAAAGCATGAAAGTTGATGAAAAATAATAAAACTAAGCAAAAAAAATGGTATGAGAAGGCTATGTACAACCTAAGATTTTCCATGTGATCCAAAAAGCTTCACTTTTGCTCATGATAGGCCTTGAGCTTGGATATGATGAATAATGGAACCTATTTTCCTTCCATAGTCTCTAACTATACCACACTCCATTTTGGCTATCTTCCTTTTAGGAACACTGTCCATGTGATAAATTTGAATCCCTAGATTTAATTTGTAACATTTCCCTTTTATTGGTTTGGATTCTTCAACAAATGGAAGCTTGTGTTTCCCAAAGCATGCACATACTCCTTCCACATCCTTGTAATGCCCTGCACTTACTACCATAAAAGTTATCATAAAAGATGTTATCCATACCATTATCCATAACCAAGTGGCTAGTGGTATAGGATTTGAATCAGGTTCATCAATGTTGCACTTAAGGGTATTCTTCTTCTCTCTTTGATGGCCTTTAACTGGTTCACTTAAATGAGAAACTTGAATGATCTCCTCTTTTCCTTCATATACTTCCCTCTACGTGCATTGTTTGGAAAGATTCCATAATAGGAAGATGAGTCTTCTCCTTATAGGCAAGGCAACATGTCCTCTTCTTCATATCAATCCAAATTTGGGTTGTCCAACAAATCTTTTTCCATACAAATACCAGTTGTCTACATCATGCTGGCATTTCTTTTATCTAGTCCTTGTTCTAAAAATATACCTTGTAGCTCTCTTCCCTCTTCTTTTACCTACATAGTTTCCTTGCCCCAATCATGCAACACATTGGCATGCCTTAACCAAGGTCTTCCAATCAACAGTTCTTTCCTACTAACTTTGATGACGTCTTTAACTCGCTTAAATTGCTCTTTTTTCTCTCTTTGATACTCCACTTATAGCTCTAATACCATTGTTGGAGGATAAACACTCTTATGTGCACAACTAAAGCAAACAAACCCCCCTGGGATCCTAAATTTTGGAAGGATGTATCTCGAGTTTTGTGTCATCTCAAAATGATTTCTTTACCCAACATGTTCATCATATCATGAAGAATCTTGATCCAAATTATTTTTACCAGAAACCCATGCATGAGAGAGTTATGCCTATTTAAATAGAGGCCTATGAATACTTCTATAGGCATAAAGATAGAGAGGCTAGAGTTGAAAAATAGTCTTTTTGAAAGGCTCATTTTGTGGAGTTTTGTAGTACACCATAGGGACTGAAGTGGATTGGATTATTCCACACACTCTTGGACATTATACATTGGATTCATTTGTATTATTGAGTTCCTTTTATAGAGTTGCGGTCTATTTACAATGGGTGGTGGGGTGGGATGAGGTGGTGTGGATGGAGTTTCAGCATGCAAGGGGCTTTGAGATGCAATGTCTGCTATTTTTGTTTTTCTATCTTTCATGATTTTTCTAGTTTGGATAACTTTCTATTCCACTTACAATTGGGCTTCTTCCTAGTACCCTTCCATGTTCTTGTTTTCCTTTTACTAGGATCTCCTGATCTGCTTGATTGTGATTGTTCAGTTGGTTACGCCAGTTGTGAGGCTTGTGCCCTAGTGACTGCCTGTATAGGAGCAATGTTAACACTGCTTGAACTTGAATCAACCAATAATCCTACCACATTAATGAGCATAACCTTGGGCGCACTAGAGGGGTTCCTTGGACAATCTCTCAAGAGAAGTTCTTTACCGCACTAAGGTCAAAAGCCTTGTATTGTGATGTTTTTTCCTTGTCCTAGAGTCATTGAGTGGGGACATTCACGAATGAAGTGATCGCCCTGACATCTAAAACATGGTCCTCTAGGGGCTTGTGGTCTCACTTATCTCAATTGAGGCCTAGGTTTAGGATTCATGTACATGACATTGGAGTATTCTGGATCCCAATTTGGTTCCATAGGTAATGCCTTGTATTGATATGGATAATTCTCACTATGCTCCAGTGACTCTGTATAATAAGCTTGTGGACTATCTTCATAGGAGTAGTCAAAACTCTGAGCATGAGGATCATTCTCTCTGGTACGAATGGGGTCATTGGTACCAATGCTCTATTAGGGTTCTCTTCTGCCACTGCATACTTAACTGGGATCACATTGGTAGGAGGTGGTGGTTGGTTTCCTAAAACCAATTGTGGCCTATATGGTGCTGGATATTGCTATTGGTATTGAGGCTGATATTGTTGTTGTGGCCTATAATATGGATGTTGGTATTGGTTTTGATACCTACCCTATTGGTAAGGTTGTTGATAAGTTTTTTTGACAGCCTGCCTATTGTATGGACAATCTTACGCCATGTGGTTTGTGTATTTTCTCTCAATACTGCAATATGGAGAACTCATTTCTCTCATGTTCTGGTTTTGCAATGGGCATATGTTAGCCATGTGGTCACCTTCGCAAGCATAACATCGCTTTAATGAGGTGATCCTTGGTGTTTTTCTATTTTGAACTCCTAGCTTCTTGGCAACCTGATCAGCTATCTCATCTATCTCAGTGGAGGGTCTCGAAGTATTACTAGAACTATCAAAATCCTTATAGAGTTTTGGACAATTCTAACTCCTTACCCAAGTTGTCTTCCATGTGAATAAACATTCTCAAGCATTGATCTAGTGTGGTTGGCTCCTTGAGATATACATATGATCTAAGTTTCCTGCTTAGAAGTCCATCTAAAATCAAGGAAACTTGTTTTGCTTGTGTAGGTAATTTGGGTGTGGGACATCTCCACTTGTATTGATTAAATATTCTTCCAGCTAGTCGAACTGTTTCTTGGGGTGTCTGCTTGAAGTTGTGGATAAAGGATGATGTGTTATGCCTGATGCCACTCTTGGAAAATTCTATGATGAATGCTTCTAGCAATTGACTTGTATCTCAGTAATTGTGACTGTTTAGGGGCGAAAACCAAGTTAAGGCAGTACCCTTGAGAGTCAAACCAAATGCCTCAAACTATGTGAACAAGTCCTCAACCTGTTCAGATCTTAATACTTGTTTGAAATCAACCACATGATCATAAGGATCTCCTGACCCGTTAAAGTAGTTTTTCATTGTCTTGACCACTTGAGAGGGTCTAAGGGTTCTTGGGTACTCTTGAGGTCTAGGCAATGGAAAATCATGATCATCTCTTTGGTGCCTATGTGCTCTATGTTTCTCTCTTTCAGGTCTTTCATTTTCAAATCCTGAGCTATCTCTGCCCACTCTGTGTGCAAAGCTTACCTTAGGTCTCTCTCTAGCTCTTTCCCTTTGGGTTTCATGAGCTTTGGATGATCCTGCACCTTGGAGGCCATGTGAAACATTAGATCTCGATGGAGGGAAAATCAATTCACCCTATCAAGTGTATACATGCCTATCATGCTTGCAAGTTATCTCAGGATCCCTGAACTTGTAGATGGTGACTCAGTTTATTTTGTTAAGTTGAGCTGGCTTGTATCTCCAAAAGGCTTCCTCTATTTCTCTATTCACAAATAGTTCTATGCTTTTGTTGTCTTGGGGAACCCATTCTAGCGCTATCACTCTAGTTAAGATAGATTTTTCTCGAGGAGTATTGGGTTCTCATCCTATGTCTCCTTGATCTAGGTCTCCTATCTCATTCTCGGGAATGATATTTCCAAACTCATTCGTCATGCCTAGTAAGTTGGTAACCACGTACATGGTTCCTTGGTTATCAATGTAAGAACCATCTTCAAATTTAACCACTGGGTGTTCAAGTCCAAAGGGTTGATTGGGATTTCGGAGTTGGACAATTGATCACCTCGGACCATCCTCATAGATGTGTGCACCTAATTGTTTGGTCCTAATATACTCGAATTGCATCTTATAGGGACGTTCTTGGTGTTTGTAAATAGGCATTGCCTTAGCTACCTGCAAGTCTTTCCATGCTAAAAGACATTTCTGAATCACTTCTTTCTGAGCTTAGTATGTAGTGATAATCACTCAATTGTTGTGCCCACAACCTAGCTGTGTGATTGACGCTAACTTCAAATGATCTAATGCTTTTTCTATCTCAGCCTAGGTGTCTACCTGATCTTAGGTTCATAAGGTTCATCTATTAATCCCAATTTTCCCAAGTACACTCGTTTTGCAAAGTTCTTCTCTAACAGTTACTTGTTCTTTTATAGATTCCTTTGATATAATGTTGGTTGATAAATATCATCGTTAGGAATGCTTGAGTTTATCGCACTCTAACATGTGATCGATCCACTTATGTCTTTTGCCTTTAGATTTTGTCGCAACAATATCTTAGTTATTCTTTAACTTAAGAAATTAGGGTTTTCTTGGACTTGATTCGTACTTATTGTAGCCCTAATTGATCAGTATCACTAGTCGTATTTAGCCTAAGCTAAGAATTGACTTAGGGGGTTAAGAATGATTCCAGCCTCAAGTTGCTTCTCCCTTGATCACATTTGAATGCTCCGGATACACGTTCCCAAAATTGCAGCAAACTTTCCACCTTGCTTTGATTCCCTTGAATGGCTCTTAATAGACCTGTGAATGTCCCAAGGTTAGATGAAGCTTTGGACTTAATATTTTTGATAGACCCGTTGCATTCATGTATCTCCAAGACCTATTTTCCCCCCTTGTATTTTTGAAAACATTTCTAGAGCTCCCTTAATTTCTACTCCCACTTGAGGGTCAACTTCAAAATACTATATTTAAAACTCAACAAGCCTTCCAACGAGCTTTCCAACGAGCTCAAAATCACTCAAAATGGAGTTCATATGAGAAAGTTATGTCCAATCAAGCTTCTAGGGTCAAAACTGGCAAATAGGACCTCTCAAAGAATCGCGATTTTTTTGCAAATCAGGCAGCCAGAAAGTCGTGTTTTTTTTCAAGTGCAACAACCAAAGAATATGTCTCTCAAAATCCACAATCCAAAGAATCGTGACTTTCTCAAAATCTAACAAGCAGAGAATCACGAATTTCTCATATCTTTAATTCTAGGAAATCATGATTTTCTCAAAATCACTAAGTCCAAGAAATTACGACTTTCTCAAAATCACCAAGCAAAGAATCGTGAATTTCTCAAATCTTTAAGTACTAGAAATTGAAATTTTCTCAAAATCACTAAGTCTAGGAAATCACGCCTTTCTTAAAATCACTAAGCAGAGAATCATGAATTTCTTAAGTCTTTAAGTCTAGGAAATCGTGATTTTTGCAAAATCACTAACTCTAGGAAATTGCGATTTTCTCAAAATCATGAAGCAGAGAATCGGGAATTTCTTAAGTTCCACTAAATCAAGAGAATCACGATTTTCTTGAAATTTTAAGTGCAAGAAATTACGATTTTCTCAAAATCACCAAGCAGAGAATCGCGAATTTCTTAAGTTCCACTAAATCAAGAGAATCACAATTTTCTTGAGATTCTAAGTGATGGAAGTCATGATTTTCCCAAGTCTAGAGAAATGCAATTCTCCCAAGTCTAGAGAATCATGATTTTCTCAAATTCCAAAGCACAAAGAATTGTTAATTTCTCGCTTTTCCCAAGTCCAAGGAATCACAATTTTCTCAAAATGCACAATTCCAGAGAATCGCAATTTTCCTCACATTCAGAGAATCGTGATTTTCTCAAATTTTTTGTCCTTAAAATCGTGATTTTCTCAAATTTTCTAAGTTCAAAGAATCGCGAATTTCTCAAATTTTACCAAGTCTAGAGAATCGCGATTCTCTCAAATTCCAAAATGCAAAGAATCGCAAATTTCTCATTTTCCAAGTCCAAAGAATCGTGATTTTCTCAAAATGCACAATTCTAGAGAGTCACGATTTTCTCACATTCAAAGAATCGCAATTTTGTCAAAAGTTTTTAGGCAGGAAAAAAATTTGAATTTTTCAGAGAATCATGATTTTCTCACTTTCAAAGAATCTCGATTTTCTCAAAAAATTTTAGGTAGGAAAAAATTTTGAATTTTTGAGAGAATCACGATTTCTTGAGAAAGTCGCAATTTCTGAGTTTTTAGGCAGGAATTTTGAATTTTTGTGTGGAGCCCCAAATGTGCAAAAAATCATGAAAAACACAAGTGCATGCACTCCCAAGCACTTCCTAACTCTTTCTTGCACTCTCACAAATGAGAAATGATGTGAAAATGCACTCAAAAACAAAAAAAATCTATGAAGATGAAGATGGATAAAGATGGTGATGATGAAGATGGAGAAGAAAAATCAGAAAATGAATAGAAAATAACATTCTTTTACCTTCCAACATCACAAATCTATGATCTTACCATCACAACGCTCATCCTCGAGCAAGTTCCCTGACAACGGCGCCAAAATTTGGTGTAGCTCAAGCGTGAGCACCACCTTCTTTACTTGTCAATCCGTGGAGACTTGAGGAGGATATGAAGATCGTGAGCAATTCTGGTGATAAAATATGAGTGACAAGCACATACATGTATGTGCACACACACACACACATGTATACACACTCCAACCTATCTGCATCTCCTATCTCGAATTACTGTTGTAGCTTGAAGACCTTTAGCTTCAATGGCAACAACTAAAGCTTCTAGGCGACCGAAAGATGAAATCCTCACATTAAGATGTCACAATATCAAAGCCATAGATGGACAGTGGCTATCATATGAGTACTCCAAAGGTGCATGGGTGTACATGCAACCCTCTAGAGTTGGGCCTCATCGAGTTAGAGATCGTGGAAACTTAGATCTTCATTGGAAGGGAAAGTTACTTGGCTTCAAGAAGCACAGAGACAATGGGATGGTTGCTATTGTACAACATGTTTTTACAATGGCAACTATGAAACTTGAAAACTCTAGTAGAATGAGATATCCTATGAATTGTAAGTATTGCTCTATAATATTTTATGTTTTCTTGTGTCGGATATATTTCTGAACTATTTAGATATGTTTTTGTTTGTTTCAGATATATTTCCTTCTACTTTGGTGGAAGAACAACCACTTCATAGTCTTACAGGTACTTTCCAGGCATTGCATGCAGATGTTGGTGCACTAGTCTTTCCAGAAATATCTCCTGCTCAACTTTACCATGATAGAGTTTTCTTTTACACACATAGATATGTTGTACCCTCTACAATGAATGGTTTTGGAAGGTTAGAGAGAATTGTACATTCTCTTCTTAGCTTGGAGTGGCCAAAACCTGATATATGGTCCGTATCATCTTTGAAGCAAAAGATGGTAATGGATATACATAACTCTTTGAAATTCACAAAAGCGTCTAGGTGTGTAGGTTTGCACTGGTCTTTTCCCATTCATTGTTTTGTATATTTATTCCAAGGATTCTCATTCCAAGTGACTTCCATCATGTTCATGTGTAAAGATATCATATATGAGCAAGTCGAAAGTCTTCTTGGTGAAGATTGGGGTTTGATAGAAGGAATTGCAAAAGGTGATATATATCTTTGTAAAATAGGTGGAACAAGTATTGGATTTTGATATTTGAAACAACGTACTTCATTATACATCAGATTCTACTATGATTGTTGGATGTGCAAACTTGGCAACTGGATACCATTTCAAAGTTTAGAGGGATCTTTACATTCATTTGAAATAAAGCTTAGATTGCCCAATAATGAAACAGAAACTATTTTAGTGAACAATCATTGGACCTTGGCTAATCTGAGAGAACACTTGATGAATATGGGGTTTGAAGGACTAACTCAATCCAAATTCAAAATTCAAGGACATAAGGTGAGAAATGTTTCATGCTTTTGTTAAAGTAATCTTTTCATTATTGTTTATTTTACTTTATTGACTTCAATTTCTTGCAAATTGATTACAGGTTGGCAGAAGAATGGAATACAAAATGAAAGTCCCTGTAGATTGGAGCAAAGATGGAATAGAACTCTCATTGTTATAGTTCTTTTGCAACCTAATAATGTCACTTCTTGGGCCCTAGTCATTGTATCTCATGGTTTTTGCACTTTCAAGAACCTTGTAAAAAGTAGGACAATTGATTCATGTTGGATATTGTATATACCTTCTTCTCTGATCCCTTCTCTCCTACTAAGATATCTAAAAATCCTCTTGAGCTAGAATTGGTCTAGAAATACTTTACATCATGGATGAGCATCACAAATTTTGTGATGCGTTCTTGCATTTGCAAGCGCTTCAAGTTGTACAATCATTGATACCAATAATTTGTAAATTTTTTAAGATTTGATATTTGTAATGAAAACATGTCTACTCTCACATTTTTGTAGTCTACAACTGTGCATTTATAATTTCTCTTGGTGATTATTCAATTTTTGCTTTTATATAGAGTATGTTCAAGTTCACAATAATTGACATTTTATTGGTTAATTTTCTCAATAGATGATCATTTATGAAGTTTGAAATTACAAAGGATATAACTAAAAAAGACCATTCATGTTAGATATACTCAATACTTACTCCTCAAGTACCACAAATGATCCATGGTGCTCTAAGTTATAAGGCCCCCATTATGAGGAGAAACCACTTTGAGAGTACAAACATCCATGGAACCTTAACTTCTAAGCTAGATAAGTTTTATATGTGAAAATTTATGGTAATAAATGGTCTTTGTGATTGATGCCATGAGGTAAGTGGGGCATAAAAGTTTTGTCAATTTGAATGCCATTCAAGCTGAAAATAAAGGCCCTTTGGTGCCATGGAATTTCCCCATAGAACCTTAATGGGAGGAGTTCAAAGGGGGATTTCTGCCTTATGTGGGGTATAGAGGCACAACGAGAATGCTAGACATGAGGATATTATCCTAAATTATATTTTGCAAACTATTTTATCTCATGTGACTATGTTTGTTTATACTGGCTCCCATTGTAGAAGTTGTATATGCATGGATCACTATAGAGTAAGTGACTTGTTAGAAATAAATTCCACGGCTCTAAAAATCTAAATAATAAAGTTTCATATCCACTAAAAATAACCTTGCATGGCCTCAAAAGTATAAAAAAAGAGGAGCCATAGAAACATGGGATATGTCTTCGCAAAAGTTTTGTAGAGGCCTATTGTGTGTTTCTATGGATGAACTTTTTTGCTTTTGAGGCCATGCAAGTTTATTTATAGTGGATATGAAACTTTATTATTACAAATTGAAGGTCCATGAAACTCATTATGGGCTCAACTCAATTTACCAATGGAAAAATGAGTTTATAACCATAAATGATTTGCTCTGCACACATATCATGTTGACTTGAGTGCATATGATTGTGAATATATGATATAGATCAATGTGGAGTTGATCATGTGTAAGAAAGGTTATGAAAAAGTATAATTACCAGTGAGATAATTCACATTACAAAACATCTCTTCAAGAAGAATGATCACATAGGCATATATGCTCCTATCTAGTTCTTTGGTTGCATAATTTCCCTAAAATTTGCAAGAAGTAATACTTATTTCCACCATTTGATGACCTTGCATGACCTTAAAGCACCAAAAAAGGGTTTATATCTCATGATTGGTTTAGATTTTGGAGAAATAGATGCTACCATCACGTCCGGAACATGCAAAAACCCTAAGATTGACTGTTTATTTGTCTAATTCTGACATCCAGAGCCCTGGTAACCTCAAAAAGCACCAGTAAAGGGGCAGCCACAGAAATGCAAGATAGGCCTCTTCCGGACGTGATGGTAGCATCCATTTCTCCAAAATCTAAACCATTCATGAGATATAAACCCTTTCATAGAATTTATGTTTTTACAATGGTTTCCTTTGTGTTTATGACATCATCTCCCTCTCAAAGTGATAAGTTCCACGGGAAGTAGCTATGTAACTGTGAGATTTTTTGGAAATTGAATCTTCATAGTTATTGGTCTTTTTAGAGTCCTTTATATGTTGTACTAGAACACGATGATGATGGATATCCATGATGGTACTAGAAAGGGTTTGTAGTTTATCTAGCTAAATAATCAAGGGCATGATTCTCATGATGGATAGTAATCCTTTTCTCACTCAGATGATGATCTTTTGATGTGGAATGGTGATCGTGGAAGTCTTAAACCCAGTTTGTATCTTCTTCCTAGGACATTTGAATATGATGTGGTTAGTGACAATACAACTCCTTTCTTTCAAATTTTAGGTTCATGGAACTTATTATATGCACAACCTAGTTGAACAATGCAAATACTAGTTTTGATACTAAGGGATTTGTTTTGCACACATACCATCTTTCCACAAGTGGATACAATTATGAACATATGATATAAATCAATGTGGACTTGAGCATGTGTAAGAAAGATGATGAAAAGTAGATTATCATAATGGAATTGTGATTTTACAAAATGTATCTCTTCAACAAGAATGATTACATAATCATGTATGGTCCCATCTAGTTTCTTTGGTTGTATGGTCATCATCTTCACATGAGCTACACACAAGTCAATATCTTTCAAAATAGAAGTAAGGAATGCATCTCCTTCCTCTTGGATGGCTTGAAGTGCTATTGATTATATCCAAAGTCTGGTGCATTAACTTTGAATCACTAAGGATCGTTAACGTTTGCTCACTTTTTTGTTGCTTTTGCATTAGGAGAAAATTTAGGTTGTGCTACATATGATCTATGATGTGGTTGGTAGTTCTTATTCATTTTACATCTATGCCTTGATTGACATTGTGACACAATTTATGGCATATGTTTCTTTTCTCATATGTGGGTAGTGTTCTTTGACCTTATAGTAGTGACTTTATAGCCTCTACTTGATATGATGTTGGAATATGCAAATGTTTCATGATGATTCCTTGAAGATCTCCTTTTTTTATGACTTGGAATGGTTACTTCATGCATGTTTCATCAGCCATGTTCCATTTGGAGGTAGATTGAGTTCAAATGGTTCATCACCAACGATTAGTGGATCTATTATTCCCCTTTGTGCATGTCCTTATAATCATTTTATGAATGGTCACATCTGTGGTAGTTGATCTTTATCATGCTCACAAGAATGATTCTATGGATGAGGGTATGAACTATTTTGATATTCTTAATCGACTTCACTCTGTCATATTGAGCCACTCTATGATTGTATGGTGACCTCTATTGCATGTAGACCACCTCATCCTCTGTGATGGAGCTTCATCCAAGGTGGTCATTATGTACCTTGAGCATGGATAGGATATACCACAAAAACTTGTTAGTATAAAATAATCAATGATGCCTCTTATGTAACTTGAGTTCCAAGTTGAACCCTAAAACATTTTTTGTTCATGACATTGATCATGATGCAAAGGACTTGCTCATAACCTCCAATTTTCACTTGCAATGTTGTGTTGTAATTTCATGAAAACATTTCTAATAGTCAAACTCTTGCAAAATTTGTTTGAAGAAAAGCAAGTGAGTATTATTCCAACTAGTCAACATGCATCTTTTGAAAAGAAGGAGAAGCAAGAGAAACTATTAACAATTTAACGCGCTTCTTTGTTGTTGATGAAGCACTTATGTCTTAGATGAATTACCTATGCAAAGGAAATATTGGTTTAATTCTTTTGCAAATATGAGAATCAACAAAAATATATACCTCATTAGAAGAATATGGTGTCTGTGTCCTCCCACTCCACATGAAAGAGCTTCCAATGATGGTATTGTGTGCTTTTCCTCCTGAAAAATAGTAGATGAATACTAGAAAGTAAAATGAATAGTACATCTTTAATCACAAAGAAAGAATGAACCACCTACTTGGACATGAATATTGTCATCTCATGGGAGAAAAATTTCTTTGTGAGTGATTCTATTATTGTTACATCTTCTCCTTGGAGGAAATTGTTCGAGTACCCCATGGCTGCTAGAATTCAAGAGGTAAGAGAGAGAAAGATAGAAGAGAATCAAAATAACATGTATACTCGACTAAGAAGTATCTGTACATAGAGAAAATTACTTTTTTGATATGTGTATGGGTCAGGGTGAGGTTTTCCATTCTATGTGAGTGAAAATGATAAAAATATGAAAAACTCAATTTTTGAGGTAGGGAAAGTTACGAGTTTGATGATGTGGCACTTTACTTTTGGAGCAGTTTGAAAAAAGAACTATTTTGAGTGATTTTATCAAAAAATCCATAAAAAAAAGTAACTTCTGACATGTATATTAAGAAATGGGCCCTTTTTAGTAAGCAATAACTAACTGTTTGACTTTTCAAAAAAAGTCATTTTTTTATTCACAAAGATGGATGGATTTGATGATGTGTAAAGTGGAATCTCTCTCTCTTTCTTTTACAGAAGAGAGAGATGACCCTACTTGCACCTAAAAAAAAGCATAGTCTTGCCTACTAAAAAGTGCTCTATTAAATGCACTTTGTTCCCTCAAGCAAGAACAAGATTAGGATTAATCCCTTAAAATTAGGAATCCTTACAAGGCCCATGCAGGGTTCATTTTTTCCCCTAATGACATACATGAAAGAACTTGGAGAAGCTTGTCGAAGGTAGAAAAGTGCGTTTCGAAGCGATGAAGTTTGGTCAAGCCAACCGGCACAAGACCAGCCCTTGAGCTTTTGGAGACTCAAATAGACCTTATAGGCATGCTATAAGTGCAAATAAACACACTATGTACCTTGGAGCATCAAGGAGAATGAGTCGATACAAAACAGATAGGTTCGCGGGTCGACTAGCTCAAAAAACTTACTATCTATGGAAGAGACAATGAACTTCAAATGCCCATAGCGACCAGCGTGATTACAATTAGAAAAAATCCTTTTATGGGAGTGATAAAAATAGGGTTGAGTGTATGGAATGCACAAAAGTATAAGGAATAAGCAAAATATGCTATAGGAATGAATGCGACATTCACCGGTGGTACTTCCTATTTTTCAGGAATACGTAGAGATTGACCCCGAGGCAGAAAAACTAAGATTTCTCCAAATCTGCTAAACCAAATGCTTTGAAAATTTTGACGAATAAACTAGACACTAATACCTTTCCAATGAGTCCTCTTGCACTCAATTTAGAGCTCTGAAGAGAGAGCAGCAGCCTCTGCAAGATTACTATTGGCGAAGAAGATGATGCAGAAAATTGAAGGAGCAAGACAATGATGGTCACAAGTGTATGTATATTGCTTCCATGTATAATACAAGTGATTTCAACTCCTTATATAGCCTCTAAGAGTGTTCCACGACTTTTAAAACTTGAATTTGAATTCAAATGAAGGTGGGAATGGTTGTTGGAGGGAATCAATTCACTTCCCTACAATCTAGGAAAAGTGAAGATCTTGATTGATCTACTTTTAGGTGATTGATTGCTTGATTGAATGCAACTTCAACCACCAAAAGTTTGTGGGATTTTGGCCCTATATTTGTACCTTTACATGTGTACAACTCAAGGCTTTTACAATGGTAAATGAGCCATCAAAATATTCTCAAAAAATACAATAAATGAGCATATGAAAAAGAACTCTCCAACGGATATTCTTTCGACACAATAGCCTTTGATGTAGATCAAATCCACCTCAAGCATAGTGTAAGCTTGATGTTCCAACAGCTCCCCCTCAAGCTAAAATATGCTTGAGTCTTCATTCTCTGATAGGTTGAATACCTGCCATAGCTTTGAATCTACAAAGCTTTATTCCATCAAGTGCCTTCGTCATCATATCTGCTAATTGCTTTTCAGTCGGAACAAAAGAAATGTCAATCTCCTTTGCCATGAGCTTCTCCCTGATGAAGTGGTAATGGACTTCTATGTGCTTGGTTCTCGCATGAAAAATAGGATTTGCCGCTAGATGCATGGAACTTACATTATCTCCAAATATGTGAGGTTTGGAATTCACAAGTCCCAAATCTGTATACAATGCTTTTAACCATATTGCCTCTTGAGTTGCTATGGTCAAGCCTCTGTACTCTGCTTCAGTTGAGGATAAAGCAACTGTTGGTTGCTTCTTGGAACTCCATGACACTAGCTTTGAACCTGCAAATGCTAAGTAACCAGATGTACTTTTTCTATCATCCTTAGCTCCTGCCCAATCTGCATCTGAGTAGATTTTGATATCCAAATCTGAAGAGTAAGGATAGAATATACCTTCGTTGATTGTACCTTTGAGATACTTCAGTACTCTCTTAGCCGCATCCATGTGTGGTCTTCTTGGTGAGTGCATGAACTGACTAAGCACTCCCACACTATATGAGATGTCTGCCCTTGTGTGAGTAGCATATATCAAGCTACCTACCAAGCTTTGTTACTCTTTTATGTCTTCAATTTTCTCACCTTCATAAACACTAAGTTTATGATTCATCTCCAAAGGTGTACCTGCAAGTTTAGTGTTCTCCATTTTGAACTTGAGAAGAAGATCCTGAATGTATCTTCTTTGAGTCAAATACATTCCTTCATCTGTATATATCACCTGCATACCTAGGAAATATGTGAGCTCACCTAGGTCACTGATTTTGAACTCCTCTTGCATGTGTCTCTTGATCCTTTGAATGCCATTTAGATCATCACCTGTCACAATAATATCATCTACATATACACATAGATAGATAACCTCATTGTGATCCCTTTTGATGAATAGAGAAGGATCGGAGCTGCTAGCTTTGAACCCTTGGTCTTGAAGATATGTAACCAACCTGTAATTCCAAGCTCTTGGAGCTTGTTTCAATCCATACAATGCTTTCTTAAGTCTGCAAACATAAGATGGATGATTAGGGTTTTCAAAACCTGGTGGTTGTGACATGTATACCTCTTCACTTATCCAACCATTTAAGAATGCAATTTTCACATCAAGTTGGAGGAGTCTCGAATTCCTTGCAGCAACTACACTTATCAATGTCCTGATTGTAGTCATCTTTGCAAGTCGTGAGAATGTTTCCTCATAGTCTATACCATGAGTTTGTGAGCATCCTTTGGCAACTAATCTTGCCTTGTACCTGCAAACTGATCCATCTGAATTTCTTTTAACTTTATATACCCATCTGCAACCAATTACCTTTTGATTCGGCGACATTGGAACCAAATCCCAAGTGTGCATCTCCTTCAATGCATCTATCTCTTCATTCATGGCCTTTTCCCAATTAGGGTTTCCCTTTGCCTCTTCATAGGTTGAGGGTTCCTCTGAAATAGAGTCTTTTGCCAAGTAGATTGAATGCTTTGTAACAAATGTGGAATCATATCCATACCTTTCTGGTTGTTTCTTCTCTCTTGTTGATCTTCTAGGTGCTTGTTTGGAGCATTCTCCAACCTCTTGCATCTTTGCTTTGCCTCTTGACTTCCATAGCTTGTAATCCCTTTCTCTTTCATCTTGGTCATCGTCTGTATCACTTCTTGGATCCTGGACCTGTGTATCATGCTTGCTTCCTGATTGATGAGAGTCAGAATCAAGATCATATGGTAGTGTTACCTTTTGTTTGTCTTCATCATACCAAGACCTGTGTTCTTCAAACACAGCATCTCTACTTGTAGTGAATTGCTTGGTTGAAGGATTGAAGAACCTGTAACCCATCTAAGTTGAATCATATACAATAAACACTGCCTTTGTTTCCCTTTCATCTAGCTTACCTCTTATTTGTGATGGTACATGAACATAAGCTAAACAACCAAAAACCTTGCAATGTCCAAGACTAGGTTTTCTTCCATGCCATGCTTCATAAGGAGTCATACCTTGAAATGATTTGGATGGTAGTCGATTGACAAGGTACACTGCAGTTGAAATAGCTTCTGCCCATAGATAATGTGGCAACTTCTTCTCTTCAAGCATTGTTCGGGCTGATCCAACCAATGTCTTGTTTCTCCTCTCTGCAATTCCATTTAGTTGAGGAGAGTACCTAGTAGTCACTTCCCTTTTGATACCTTTGTCCTGCAAGAACTCATCAAACTCTTTGGAGAAGTATTCTCCCCCTCCATCAAATCTGAGCTTCTTTAGTGATCTACCTGTATGATTCTCCACATGTGCAAGATACTTCTTGAAGCAATCAAACACTTCATTCTTACTCTTGATAAAGTATAGAACAGTCCACCTACTATGGTCATCAATAAATGAGACATAATACCTTGATCCTGCCAATGAAGGTTCTTGACTTGGTCCCCATACATCTGTGTGTACTAAGTCCAATAAGTTGTTGTGGATGTAGCCTTTGTGGTTGAATGGTTGTCTTTGTGCCTTCCCAATCTGACATGCATCACACCTGTTGATCATGTGTTGCTTTGATATGTTCGGCAGTCCTAGAACACTTTGATCCCTGCATATATCCTTCAAGGTTCTTTCATTCACATGAGCAAGTCTCTTATGCCACACTTCGAGCTCACTTAGGGTTTGAGACCCAAAGTTGAATAGAGCTATGTTCCTGGTATCTCCTACTTCAAAAGTAAAGAGCCTACCATGCTTCTCACCTCGGGCTATCTTCTTGAAGCCTTGACATGGATCTTCCACAAAAGCTCCATGTTGGGTGAACCTAACTTGCAAGCCTTTTTCAACTATTTGGCCTACACTGATTAGGTTTTTAGTGATAGTGGGTACATAGAGAACCTTACTCAGAATGTTTGTCCTGCCATTGGAAGCTTTGACATTACCAATCTTCTCCACATTGTGCTTCGTGTCATCCCCTGTTTGCACTTCATGTCTATGCTTTGGACTTTCCAAGTCAGATAGAAGAGCAATGTTGCCTGCAACATGATTCGAGCATCCTGAATCTATGTAGAACAAATGATCATCTTCTTTACCTTCTTTGTGGCTTAGGTTCATAAGAAGTAATGAGTCTTCATGTGGTTGATCTTCTGAATAATTGTTGTAGTCCCTTCTATTATAGCTTCTATTGTTGTTGTTGAAGTTGTGTCCACCGCTGCCTCTATTGCCGCCATATCCACCTCTTCCACTTCCTTTCTGGGTCTTCCCATTGAACCAGCAATTCTGAGTGGTGTGGTTGCTCTTATCGCATATGGCACAAGGTTGAACATTCTGACCTTTGGCTTTGTCTTGCTTTGATCCTTTCTTCTTCCCTTTCCACTTGCTCTTGCTTGCGAATTTGGCTTGGGAAGTCTCTTCTTCATCTTCTTCCTTCTTCTTGCCTTTCTGCTTCTTATCCTTCTTATCTGCATGTAGAGCACTAGTTGAATTACCATGATAAGAGTTACCTTCCTTTATGCTATTGTTGGCTTCTTGATTGAAGAGTTGTCCAAGAAAGATGTTGAAGTCTGGAGTCTGCACATCCATGATGAGATCATAGGCCGTCCTGAAGGATTGCCATTGCTTATCACTTCGAATGCCGTTGAGAATTTGCCTCATGATGACCTCTTCTTCAATCAGCTCTCCAACGGATGCTAACTGATCCACAACCTCTTTGACCTTGGTAACAAACTCTGTGATGGTTTGTTTAGGTGTCTTCTTCATTTGGTTGAACTCGTTCCAAAGATGATTCTTTCTTGCTTTGGTACTAGCAGAAAAGAAAGTCTCCAGGGCATCCCAAGTCTCTTGAGATGTCTTGCATCCTCTAATATGTGGTAATAGAAAGTCAGAGATAGAGTTTAGTATGTACGACCTTGCTTGAGCATCCCTTGCGCACCAAAGTGTGAGCTTATCTGTCTCCTCTTGTGTAGGTCCTCCTTTGGATCTTGGAATAGGCATAGCTTCATCACCTGCTACAATTCCATAAAGATTTCTACCTTACAAATAGGCCTCCATTTTGATTTTCCAAGCTGCGTAGTTGTGTCGATCAAGCTTCTCGATCATTGAGGGAAAGCCGTCACCCATCTTGAACTATCTCTGATACCACTGAAAGAACTTGGAGAAGCTTGTCGAAGGTAGAAAAGTGTGTTTCAAAGCGATGAAGTTTGGTCAAGCCAACCGGCACAAGACCAGCCCTTGAGCTTTTGGAGACTCAAATAGACCTTATAGTCATGCTATAAGTGCAAAGAAACACACTATGTACCTTGGAGCATCGAGGAGAATGAGTCGATACAAAACAGATAGGTTCGCGGGTCGACTAGCTCAAAAAACTTACTATCTATGGAAGAGACAATGAACTTCAAATACCCATAGCGACCAGCGTGATTACAATTAGAAAAAATCCTTTTATGGGAGTGATACACATAGGGTTGAGTGTATGGAATGCACAAAAGTATAAGGAATAAGCAAAATGTGCTATGGGAATGAATGCGACATTCACCGGTGGTACTTCCTATTTTTCAGGAATACGCAGAGATTGACCCCGAGGCAGAAAAACTGAGATTTCTCCAAATCTGCTGAACCAAATGTTTTGAAAATCTAGAAGAATAAACTAGACACTAATACCTTTCCAATGAGTCCTCTTGCACTCAATTTAAAGCTCTGAGGAGAGAGCCGCAGCCTCTGCAAGATTACTGTTGGCGAAGAAGGTGATGCAGAAAATTGAAGGAGCAAGACAATGATGGTCACAAGTGTATGTATATTGCTTCCATGTATAATACAAGTGATCTCAACTCCTTATATAGCCTCTAGGAGTGTTCCACGACTTTTACAACTTGAATTTGAATTCAAATGAAGGTGGGAATGGTTGTTGGAGGGAATCAATTCACTTCCCTACAATCTAGGAAAAGTGAAGATCTTGATTGATCTACTTTTAGGTGATTGATTGCTTGATTGAATGCAACTTCAACCACCAAAATTTCGTGGGATTTTGGCCCTATATTTGTACCTTTACATGTGTACAACTCAAGGCTTTTACAACGGTAAATGAGCCATCAAAATATTCTCAAAAAATACAATAAATGAGCATATGAAAAAGAAACTCTCCAACGGATATTCTTTCGACGCGATAGCCTTTGATGTAGATCAAATCCACCTCAAGCATAGTGTAAACTTGATGTTCCAACAATACATACATATAACATATATACATACATTCATACATACACACATACATACATAATATACCTACATTACATACATGCAAACATACATACCTGCATAAATTATACACATACCTAAATACATGCATATATAATTATATAAATACATAAATAAATACATGCACATAAATATATAAATATATAAATACATAAATACATATTTACATACATACATAAATACATAAGTAAAAAAATACATAAATACATACATACATGCATACATTCGTACATCGTATATATACAAACTTTCATACATTACATACATACATACATACATACACATACATGCATACATGCATATATAATTATATAAATACATAAATACATACATGCACATCAATATATAAATAGATAAATACATGCATAAATACATACTTACTTACATACATACATACTTATTTACATACATACATACATACATACATAAATACACACATACATATATACACACACACATACATACATACATAAAACATATATACATACATTCATACATACACACATACATACATAATATACCTACATTACATATGTTACAAGGCCGACGGAGCGAGACAACCGCAACCACAGAAAAAGGACAAACAAGAATTTTGGCTGAAATGACGGAGATGCAGGAAATTACGCAAGAGTCGGTAAATGAAGGATGGGAAAGCAATAAAAAGTAGGATGAAGAGATAGAGAGAGAGAGAATGTCCGCCGCTCCGCTGGGCTGGTGGGAGCAGAGATTACTGTGTGAGACAGAGAGAGAGAGAACGTTTTGGATTGCTAGTTAAGAGGAATTTACTCGAGAGAAACAGAGAGTTAGAGACGTCAAGAGAAAGCAAGAGTTCAACTGTTGTTTGTGTCACGATTGTTATTTTGTAAGTGCATAGCATTGAGTACTTCTTGAGGGGGAAGATTAATCGATAACTGCAAGAAACTGCAATACTATTCTCTGTAGTAGTGAATCTGATTAATATATAGGGATATACCTCTTTTTGAGTACTCTGAATTAAGTGTTACAGTAGATGACGTTCAGTATACTGTTATATCATTTTTCGATGGTATGTATGCACACTGTTGATAATAATTTTCTGGTATACACCATTGGTATAACGGATTGTGTGATTGAAGATGAATAGGACAGCTTGGAAAGTGTAGTATCGTGAACCATTGATTAATCTGTTGTGGTGTTGCAGTTCTGTGTACGACGTTTTATTCTGTTATAATCAGAATATAGAATAAGAGACGGTATATTCTGTTTACCTTTGTTGGGAGGACGAGGAAGATAACCACAACTTTAATGTTAGAACTTTTCAATAGTAAGAACGATAGTATGGCAATGAACTGACACACTTGATCCGTGTTAAGAACGATTCTACTGTTGTGAATTGTCCGCAAAGCTATTTTGGATATTGATGAAGGATTAGATAAGATGTGGAATGATTAGATGGGAAAATAGTACAGGGCCTCTATCTAATAGACCCCTACCACTCCCAAGAACCCGAGGACCAGATAATACTCTTCCGAAAGTTGGATAGAAAGTATTATCGTTTAATATTGGCGATCCTACTGGGGATGTGGCATTAAGATTGCCTGGTATTTTGTTCGAATTAAATTTTGTTGGATAGACAATAGCAACAGAATCAGATTGTTGCAAGACTGTTCTGTTCGTAATACTATATGATTAGTACGGAAATGCTACATGCCGATTACTCGATCAGGTGAAAAGTATCCCAAGAATCACCAGTTAGGGGTATTAAGAACAACTCTGGGAGGTACTAGTGCAATTAGACCCGACCCAGTTGTCGAAAAAGTGACGAACGATAACACTGATTCCGGTGAGATTACGGTAGAACGTAGTACATCTCTATAACTGTCTGGTATCACTACGGTGCAGACTGTCGACAATACAACAATTTTGGAACCTACCAAGACGCAGTTGGTAACTAGTCTAAAAGTTTTTGGAATAGATTCAGATACGATTAGAAACACTTTAGGGAAGGAAATTAACACAGGCGAATCAACACCGTATCCAGTCACAATTTCGAATCCTTCCGGTGGAATTTCGGTAAAGAAATCACAGTTTTTCGGTGACGATTCAGCAGTTTTGGCTGAATCTTCCGTTCAACTACAACGTTTGGAAGCAAGTCCTCCTAATCTGGATATCAAGGAGGAAGGAAGACTATTTGAAACAGAAATTCGCAATATAGTAAGTAAGCTAATTGCACCGGAAAGTGTGCCATTTGGTGAAACAAATTCCGGTAGTTCAGAAACTCAAAACAGAAATATAGAAGGAGGGTATAATACACTCACGATGACCGAACAACCGCAACGACAGTTAGGTCAACCCAGATCGGCTCCAACGGGAGTAACATACACAAAGTTTAGTGGATTTCCAGGAGATGATCCAGATGCTCACGTACGCACCTTTGAAATCAGTTACACTGTCCTCAACCATCCACCGGATCCGACATACAAAGCATTTGTTTTTCAATCTACACTTGTGAATGAAGCAGCAAGATGGCTTACTGAATACGATATTAATCATTTCGGTACTTATGAAGCAGTACGAGACGCTTTTTTGCAGCGATTCAGGTTGAAAAAGAATCCTGCAGAGATCTTTGAGTATTTACAGAACAACAGACAGAAACCAAATCAAACTGTACAAGAGTATGCTACCCTTTTCAGAACACATTTAAGACAGTTACCCCAGGCTCATGCTAATTTACCAGACGATGTTATTACACAGTGGTTTATCAATGGCTTACTTCCTCAACTTAGGCAAATCATGATTATAAGATGTGTAGGAGCCATGACCCTCGATGCAGTGATCGCAATGACCCTTCAGCTGGAAAACAAAGTTGGTGGATTTTCAGAGGATTTGGAATGGATAAAAACAAACAAACATGTGGCTGAAGATATAACTAAGCAAGTATATTGCACCACATGCAAGAATTCAGGACATACTAGTGCCCAGTGTGCGTTAAATCAGATTTATTGCGCCATATGTGACATTGTTGGACATACCACTGAGAATTGTGCATACAATGCCAGAAGACAAGGAACAGCAACAGTTAATGCAATTATTCAGGAACAAGGGCAGCCAGCCAATCAATATGTACCCCCACATTTGAGAAACAATCAACAACAAGGTTATCGACATTATCGAGGACAGAGGAACAACAACTATAATACACCGCGCTGGCAGAATGGACCACCACCGGAAAATCATAATTTACCACCACCTCGATGTCATTTCTGTGGACAATTGGGCCATATTAGAAGATTCTGTAGAGATGCAGTGGAATATGATCAAAAGAAAAAGGAACGTCAAAACCCAATGGCCAATGTGGTAACAATCACACCTGTAGAGACGCAGGCAGCAGCAGTTCAAACTCGTTCCGGTAAACAATTGCAACCAGCAGCAGAATTATTTGAACCAGGGATACGTGAACAACACAGAATGTATCATAAAGCTAGCCAGTGGACCACCGTAGAACCACCTGTTTTTCCAGAACCTACTCCAGTAATCCAGTCCCCGAATACGACACAAGCTCGTGCTGACAATACAGAAGCAGGTACATCATCTGCAGTAGAATTACCATCTTCAGATCAAGCTTCATCTTCAACAGTTAAGGAAGATGCATATCAATTGCAACCAGCATGGGATATATTGTCAAAAGCATCCATCACACTGCCTTTCGGGCAATTACTGGCATTAGTACCTGGAATACGCCAACAATTTCAACAACAGTTTACTACAAAATCTGCTTGCATTCCGGCTACCGCAACAGTACAACCAGAGCCAGACTCTACGGTAGATCACTCAGTTCCTTTGATTACGGTATGGTTTCATAAACATCAAATCCCACAAGTTTTAATTGATGGGGGTCTGGCGTGAATATTGCCACTGCGTCACTTTGTAAGAAGTTAGGATGGACTAAGATAGAACCAGTTCAATTCTTTGTTAGGATGGCTGATCAATCTAGAGTTCATCCAGTAGGACTGGTCCGAGATATACCCATAACCGTGCAAGACACAACATTCAAGATGACTTTTGTTGTTCTAGAATTGCCGGAATCCACCCTAGATTACAATCTACTTTTCGGCCGTCCTTGGTTGAAACAAGCCAAGGTAATTCAAGACTGGTCAGCTCAGGAACTTACGTTCAAAGATAAAAATCGCAAATGTGTTGTAAAGTTAGACGTGATACAACCCTGTGAGTTACATGCTCGACCATATTTTGCCGAACCAGTCCATAAGTTAGATGGGTTGTCAGATGATGAAGAAGAAGAATTTCTGAAGAATAATGTTGATTTAATGACATTAGGAACTATTGATCTACAGTCTGTTGTAGATACCTGGAATGCTTCAGTATGTACAGTAATACCCATTGCCGAAGAAACTAAGGAGGAAGATACCATTTCGATTCACGATAATGAACTACAGCGACTTCTCGAACCATCAGCTAATACAGAGAAATATCAACAATTTTATGTTCCAGAAGACCAGTTAATTACTTATAATCTTGGAGATGAAGATCACCCTCGTCCTGTAAAGATAAAGCAAAACTTACCGGAAGCATTTCAAGCAGATTTAATTCAGTTACTCCAAGAATTTACTGACGTCTTTGCATGGGATTACAAAGACATGAAGGGCTTGGATCCTCGTATTTATCAACACAGAGTTATGCTAAAACTAGAAGTGAAACCGATAAAGCAAACCAGCTACCGGATGAACCCACATTATGCATCACAGGTAAAGGCTGAACTTGATAGGTTATTAAAAGTTGGATTCATAGTACCAATAGAACATGCAGAATGGATTTCACCGATTGTGATTGTACCGAAGAAAAACAAGCAATTGAGAATCTGCGTAGACTATCGGAAATTAAATGCTGCAACAGTACCAGATCCTTTTTCGATTCCTTTTTTGGATACTATGCTTGACAAAGTAGCAGGTCATGAGATGTATTCATTTCTAGATGGATACAGTGGATATAATCAAGTAAGAATGGCTGAAGAGGATATACCAAAAACTGCATTTATTACAAATTGGGGTGTCTTTGCTTGTACAGTAATGTGGTTTGGATTGAGGAATGCACCAAGCACATTTCAAAGATGTATGCAGGAGATATTTTCTCCTTATCTCACCTCATTTATGCAAGTATACCTTGATGATTTTTCAATTTTCGATAAGATGATCGCACATCTGGTACATTTACGATGTTGCTTTCAGAGATGTAGAGAATATAGATTGTGTTTAAACCCAAACAAATCTGTGTTTGCGGTTTCATGTGGTAAGTTACTTGGTCATATCATATCGGCACAGGGTATTCAAGTCGATCCTGATAAAATTTCAGCAGTATTAGAAGCTCCGGTGCCTAAAACACCTAAGGAAGTAATGCGGTTTATGGGTCAAGTGAGATGGCATGGAAGGCATTTACGGTGGCTTGCTCATGTGGCAATACCACTGAACAAATTAATTTCCAAGACTCCACGGCAATTCGAATGGACTCAGGAATGTCAGATAGCATTTGATCGACTGAAACAATTATTAACACAGGTTCCCATTTTACAGCCACCAGATTGGGATCACCCATTTCACGTATTTGTTGATGCATCTGATATAGCAATAGGAAGTGTACTGATGCAACAAACAGATAAATGGTTTAGACCAGTATACTATGCTAGCAGAAGATTAGCACCTGCAGAGAAGAACTACTCGGTAACTGAGAGGGAATGCTTAGGACTAGTGTATTCGGTAAAAAAATTCAGACATTATTTGCTGGGCCGAAAATTTACATTTCATGTCGATCACGCTGCACTTGTTTACTTGGTTCGACAGCAACATATAGGTGGCCGCCTAGCACGATGGGTCCTACTATTGCAGGAATTCGACTATAATGTCATTCATCGGCCAGGTAGTTCACATGTTTTAGCAGACTTTTTGTCACGCTTAGATTCAGGTGAACCTCCGGTCGGTATAAATGATACAACGCCAGCCATCTATACTTCAGAACCAACTACTGAGGAATTGTCAACCCAACCAGTACCAACTACGTATTATGATCAGTTATTGACCTTCCTTTCGGATGGATGTCTACCTTCTGAAGTCCCTACAGCTACACGCCGAAAAATTGCAGTTTTTAGTCGAAGGTTCCGGTTAGTTGCTGGAGAACTCTATTATGCAGATCATACAGGAACCTTACTCCGATGTATCCCTACACATGAAGTAAATTCAGTCATCAATTTAGCTCACTCAAGTCCAACAGGAGGACATTTTGCAGCAGATCTTACTCACCGAAAAATTCTGCAAAGTGGACTTTGGTGGCCAACTATGTACAGAGATGTATTGGAATTTATCAAAACTTGTGATAGCTGTCAAAGAACTGGACAACCACTACAACGACATTACTTTCCACTTCATCCAGTACTTCCTTTAGAACCATTTCAGAAGTGGGGTCTAGATTTTATTGGTCCAATCACACCTCCCGCGGTATTCAGTAATAACCGGTATATATTGACTTGCACAGACTACGCAACCAGGTGGGCAGAAGCATGGCCTTTACGTTCGGCTACAGCAGTTGAAGTAGCAAAATGTCTATTATCAGATGTCTTTCCAAGATTTGGATTGCCACTAGAGCTTGTTTCAGATCAGGGCACCCATTTTATGAACAATTTGATGAAAGCATTAACACAGTCGTTCCAGATCAGTCATAAATTCAGCTCACCATATTATCCTCGTGCAAATGGATTGGCAGAAAGTACCAACAAATCTTTGCTGAACATGCTTCAGAAATTGACTAGAGAAACACCGAAAAGATGGGATCAGTTGCTACCTGCAGTCTTATGGGCCTATCGCACAACATATAAGGTAACCACCGGCTTGACACCATTCAAATTAGCCTATGGACTAGAAGCAATAGCCCCGATGGAAATTGTAATACCAAGTTTAAGAGTAGCAATTTCTCAGAAACTTCTACTCGAAGAGTCATTGGTATTTCGGTTGGAAACACTTAGAGAATTAGATGAGCACCGATGGCTCAGTTTCTTAACTATGAAAGAAATCCAACTAAGACAGGCCAGGACACATGACCGTAATTTAAAGACTCCAGTATTTTCGGTAGGACAGCTTGTTCTTTTTTACAATGCAAAGTCCAACAGATCAGCAGGAAAATTCAAGTTACGTTGGTTCGGTCCATTCAAGATTTCAGAACAAGTTGGTCCGGCTACTTTTCGATTGACTACATTGACTGGACAACCACTTCCAAAAGTGATAAACGGTTCTAAGCTACGGCCGTATCAAGTAACGTCACAACTGCGATAACAAGGGTACACAGGGTACCGCAAGTTCTTAATTTTCTTTCTGTCTTTTAGTTCCTTTTTGTTTTAATTTGCTAAGTGTAATCGCCGTATTTTAATATCTATTTATGTCAAGCCGCCCGCTCCTTTTTCTCTCTTTGCATGCATGCATACCAGATATAGACATTATTGCCCGTTTTGTGTAATTAGTACCGTTTAAAATATTCTTTATATAAATCTCTTATATAACTCACTTAAACTCGCCGGATAGGTAATTTAGTATCTTGCGATCACGGCTGTATTTTCTGAATACTCGTGTTTTGTGTTTTGTATCTGTGCGTAATGGAATCCCTAGCAAACTATACAGCTTTTGCTGATGGTATCCCTGCTGAAGTAGAAAATTACCTGCGTGTACGAGGATTGGGTAGTTTCGTCGAGCTGCCCTGGCACTCAGTAGAAGCTCACCCCTTCTTCGCACAGATCATTTCTGCTATCGCTCGAGTATCTTCCACCGAAAAACAATGGGTTTTCCTCTCCTTACCTTCTAGAACTGTAATCACATTCCAAGATTTTGCTGAAGTATACCATTTGACTCCACAAGGCCGCGAGAATCTCCCCATGATTTCTGTAACCCGAATGGCAGAATTGTTCCCTCGTTATTCATCTAATGAATACGCCATTCTCTGCCGACCAGAACCCGAAAGAACTGTATTACAATTCCTAGTTGCTATACTCAATTTCCAGAAACGAACTTATGGTATCTCTCGACCATTTTATTCTGCCATCGATATAGCTGCCCGAGAACCTGTTAACTTCGCGTCGTTTTTCTTTCAACGTATTCATAAGGAGTGCGTCTCAATCATGAAGCAAGTTAACAAAGGCAAAACTCCGAGGTCTCGACTTCCGCACATTCTGTCATTTCTGTTTCCAACTATAATGCAAGCACAACCACCACCAAGAGGACCAGTACTGCAGATTGAAGAATCAGCGCAACCTTTAGATGAAGACGAAGAAGATGAAGAAGAGATTAATCAGTTATTCAGAAGTAAACGAATCAGAATCAGTTCTTCTGAAAGTAACATTGCAGGTTCAGTCGGACAAGACGAAGAAGTACAACAGGAGATCGATCAGCATCCAGGTGAAGCAATACAAAAGGAAGCCAAACAACAGCAAGAAGTACAACACGACACAGAACAACAACATAAAGAAGGGAAATCCAGTAAACAAGACAAAGCAGTAGAGAATGAAGCTGATCAACAAGACAAGGAAGTAGAAACAGAGACCAAGTATCAAGATGAAGAGAGGTTCCATGATACAAATACGTCTATGCATCAGGAATCATCAGTGTATTCATTAGCGTCTGAGCACCAACAAACGCAGAAGCAAACTGAAACTGAAACAATTTCAACTGATAAAGTCTGTCAGCAGCAGCATCAAGAGAACCAACAAATCCTTGAACGACAACCTACTAATGATGCACTGGATAAGCTCCTGAAGGCAGCAGAAACAACAGTTGCCGGCACCGCAGCGAATGTACAACAGGATACAAATAAGGTAACAAGCTCTAACGCAGCTCGTCCCATTTTACCACCGGAAAATGAAGTACATCCCATCCGAGACCACCCCAACGATTCATCATCATCTTCCCCTAACTACTCGCCACCGAATTCTCAACAATTACTCACCGATACGTTTGCCCAACCACGACAATTTCTGCAAACACAATCTGTTCAGGTATTTTCTAAATTAGCATCGATCGGAGAGTTTCTTATTAATCTCTCCCAGCAATTACCTGCTCAGATAAGAGCTGATACAGACAATATCTACAAGGAGTTGTAGCATAAAGTAGAATTACTGGAAGCCGATATTACTCCTCTTCAAGAAGAATTATACATAGTAAAGGCAGAAAATCAGGCCCTACACGAACAGGTGAAACAGCTGCAAGAACGACTAAGTGACCAAGAAGACATAACAAAACAACGGGATGAAGCTCTGAAAACAATGAACAATCAAAAAGAATTGTTGATAGTAGCCGATGCAGAAATCAATAAGTTAACACAGAACTTCAAAGATGCAGAAGATGTTAGAGTAGCATTAGGCAACTTACTGGAAGAAACTAGATTACAGCTGGCCCAAAAAGATCAACAAAACCAAAAACAGCAAAGAGAACTGAAGCAAAAAGAATTCGAGTTGAATACTACAAAAGACAGTTTATCAACAGTTAACGACATACTGCATAAGTATCTCGTTGAAGAGCCTCAGAAACAGAAAAGATTAGCAGATACGAAAAGGGCAAGAGATGCATATCATAAAACGATCCAGTTCCTCAACCAACAGTTAGAAAGGCTCGACAATCAAGTACGCAACCAAAATGATTACATCCATCGAATGCAGCAACAAGTAACAGACATGAGGACAGCCAGAGATGCAGCATTGGCCAATGAATTTTATTTACAGGAAGCATTCTTACAAACCGAGGCTGAAAATTTACTTTCGGAAGCTATTATGCTCAGTTCGGTGCGTACAGATGCCCAACTATTAGAACCCGACACCCTGAAAAATGTATTAGGAACTCTTAAGAAAAAGATTGCCCGTATCTTTCGATCAGCTAGAAGTATGTATTTAGAAGGTCTCACAACAGAACTGTAAAATTCGATCCTACAAATCCTGTGTTGTACTGATGATTTTTATTAAAAGTCACGATTTTTTGGTACATAATACTCTTTGCACATGTAAAAGACGTTCCAAGTCCAGCATCGACCTACGGGATAAAATACAGAATGATGATTTTTGTAAGAAGTATGAAGTGTCATGTCCGCATGAAATATCATTATTCCAGCAAACGGCAGTTCAACTTCTAGTGCTTATAAAATGCAGCATAGTATTTTTCTGTATAGTATTCTGCGAGCTCTCGTACTAATTAACAAAACTTCTAGCATATTATTTTCGGCGAGTCTTACAACTATGTCTGAATCGGATATACTAAGATGGCGACTCAGGAAGCGCGCAATTGCACAGAACCGTGTTGTGACTACAACAGATACTACCTTACAGGATGATAAAGATGACTCAAGAACTTCGACAACATCACCGGGTCAGCATAACAACATATTATTTTCCACAGAATTCAAAATAGAGCTTGACATCCATTCTAGGAGAAAAGAGAACTGGTTACGGAGGCTCGGACTCCTCCAGTTTGCCAAGTTACCCTGGGAACAGTGGACAGGTAATGAAGATGCAGAGAATCAGTTACACAGCATGTGACAAACAAAAGGTCTCCTTATAAATGAGGTACAATTTTCACCACAATTAGTTTCGTCAGTATTTCAATTACCGTTGTATGAAGAGGCAAACTTTCCCAAATGTTCTTATAACGACCTGCGAAAAGAATTTGGTAAGGGCGAAGGTCGCAGACGCTATTTTATGATGAAGAATGCCACATATACTCGCCGTGAACAATTTAAATGGTACTTAGAAAGGCTCTGCTTTATAGTCAGATTTGATCTTATGTCTAGAGAAAATTTTTCGCCTCTAGTACAAGCGGAGACGGGAGGAAAAGTGAGCTGGGCTCACTGGTTGTACAATCATTTACACAAACAGTTTTTTGTTGGGGACAAATGCAGGTCCCAAAAATACACTCGTTTACCAGTGTATTTAGCTGCTATTTTTCAATTCATACAAGTTAGAAGACCAAATGTTGAAAAACACAGTATGCTCAGCTCAGAGCATAACTACACAAATGAACAAGATGAACCTGATACACTGTTAGACTCCTCTGAGGATGTATGCCCCACACACGGCACTGAACAGGCAAGGGTGTTTGGAACACCTTTTTCGTTGATAACAAAAAGAAAGTTACAGCAGTCACCCCAACCAGTAAATTCGAAGAAGTCGAATACTAATGATTCTATTGCCGGAACCGGAAATCAGGTATATAGCATGCAGAAAAAATTACAGGAAGTCTCAGATTTTTTAATACAACAAGAACAGAAGCTACAACTGGGAAAAGAGCAGGCATTGGCCAATATGAACCATTTTAATTCTTTGTTAAAATCAAATCAACAATTGCAAAACGCACTGAAAGATAAAACAGAACTGCTGTGAGAAGTACAGAATGAACATAATCAACTGATAGTTACATTAGTTAATATTACCAAATCTATTAAAGAATTCCAACAGCACCAGGAAGCGGTGCAGAAACAGATACATGATGAAATGACCAATTTTTCGGCAATGAATGCCACTCTACAGAACGAAATTGAAGTCTTACGATCCAGAATACAGGTCTTGCAAGATTTAGAAAAACAGGTCTTAACTGGCGAAGGAATTAATCTGGATGCCACTTTGATGACAAAAATCGATATCGAAGCATTAAAACAAAAGTTGAGTACTCATGTACATAACAGTTGGAAGCTTTTTCGTCGCAGATGGTTGGCCATTGCAATTCCAAAAATGGACAACATACGCTCAGGTTTTATCTCCCAACACGACCATGATTTGGTAGATATAATTAACCAACAGAAGCAACAGTTGGAACAACAAAAACAGAAAATAAATCAATTACAGAAAGAAATTCGGCAACAAAAATCTGGAACAGGTAGTCCCAAAAAACAAACGCCCTCGATTGCAGATACTGATATCTTTGATAAGATTCAGGTCGATCTTGCGGGTTCGAGTCCACCGTGCGTGCCAGTGTTACAAGGCCGACGGAGCGAGACAACCGCAACCACAGAAAAAGGACAAACAAGAATTTTGGCTGAAATGACGGAGATGCAGGAAATTACGCAAGAGTCGGTAAATGAAGGATGCGAAAGCAATAAAAAGTAGGATGAAGAGACAGAGAGAGAGAGAATGTCCGCCGCTCCGCTGGGCTGGTGGGAGCAGAGATTATTGTGTGAGACAGAGAGAGAGAGAACGTTTTGGATTGCTAGTTAACAGGAATTTACTCGAGAGAAACAGAGAGTTAGAGACGTCAAGAGAAAGCAAGAGTTCAACTGTTGTTTGTGTCACGATTGTTATTTTGTAAGTGCATAGCATTGAGTACTTCTTGAGGGGGAAGATTAATCGATAACTGCAAGAAACTGCGATACTATTCTCTGTAGTAGTGAATCTGATTAATATATAGGGATATACCTCTTTTTGAGTACTCTGAATTAAGTGTTACAGTAGATGACGTTCAGTATACTGTTATATCATTTTTCGATGGTATGTATGCACACTGTTGATAATAATTTTCTGGTATACACCATTGGTATAACGGATTGTGTGATTGAAGATGAATAGGACAGCTTGGAAAGTGTAGTATCGTGAACCATTGATTAATCTGTTGTGGTGTTGCAGTTCTGTGTACGACGTTTTATTCTGTTATAATCAGAATATAGAATAAGAGACGGTATATTCTGTTTACCTTTGTTGGGAGGACGAGGAAGATAACCACAACTTTAATGTTAGAACTTTTCAATAGTAAGAACGATAGTATGGCAATGAACTGACACACTTGATCCGTGTTAAGAACGATTTTACTGTTGTGAATTGTCCGCAAAGCTATTTTGGATATTGATGAAGGATTAGATAAGATGTGGAATGATTAGATGGGAAAATAGTACAGGGCCTCTATCTAATAGACCCCTACCACTCCCAAGAACCCGAGGACCAGATAATACTCTTCCGAAAGTTGGATAGAAAGTATTATCGTTTAACACATACATGCAAACATACATACCTGCATAAATTATACACATACCTAAATACATGCATATATAATTATATAAATACATAAATAACTACATGCACATAAATATATAAATATATAAATACATAAATACATACTTACATACATACATAAATACATAAATAAAAAAATACATAAATACATACATGCATGCATACATTCATACATCGTATATATACAAACTTTCATACATTACATACATACATAAATACATACATACACATACATGCATACATGCATATATAATTATATAAATACATACATGCACATCAATATATAAATACATAAATACATACTTACTTACATATATACGTACTTACTTACATACATACATACTTATTTACATGCATACATACATAAATACATACATGCATGCATACATTCATACATCGTATGTATACAAACTTTCATACATTACATACATACTAACTTACATACATACATAAATTATAGACACACATAAATACATACATACATGCATACATACATACCTACATACCTATATACATGCATACATTAATACATACATGCATGCATACATACATACAAACATACATACAGACATACATATATACATAAAAACATAAATACATATAGGTGGACTGTCTTTTATAGCTCGAATATTTTTGCAAGTGCAATGTTTTTTGCAGGTTGACTTATTTCAACAAGTGGCATGTTTTGGCAAGTTTTTGTATGGCCCACTTTCCCTTCTGATTTATTACTTGAATACCTTTTGGCTTATGGACTTCGTGCCCTTATTTCTTTATGCTGTGAATTCCTTATGGTTATTTCTCTAGGTTTCCCTATCTAGGGGAAATGCTGCAGAATTTTTTCTTGCCATATGATGTTATATATGGCACACATAGTTATATATATACATATGTTACATAAATACAAACATAAATATATACATGTATGCATACATACATACATGTGTGTGTGTATATATATATATATTCATATATACACACACACACACATATATATATATACACACACACACACATATACACTTTACATACATAGATGCTTACATATGTACATACATACATACACTAGTAGTGCACTAGTAGCATATATAGGATGAAGCAAGAGGTATTACATATTATTTTGTCTCACATGAGTCGAGATGTTATCACATTTAATGCAAGTTATGGTTATGCTATTACATTTGTTATGATTATGGTTATGCAGATTCATGTTGTATAGACGTGCTTGCATAAGCCTCTAGAAGCTTGCACAGACATTGGGGCCTCTTTAGTTTTTTCAAATTATCTGATGGTTGCAATCTAAATACACATCCTAAAACCTCGATCTATTGCAGTGTAAAGAGAAATCAAAATGCATACACACCTACATGATCGATGGATATCAAGGATCAAGTTTGTTGAGCTCAAAGCTTATTTCTTAAACTTGAATAAGAGAGAAATACGAATACTACTTTTAAATGAATGTAGGAAAAACGCTCATGAGGTAGACATAGGACAAAACCATGGGGACACATAGAATCTAATAAAAAATTGAATTTACTATAGAGAGATAAAAATATTTTCAACCTTTCAATATAAAAAAGAAAGAAACTAAGCTTGGGATAAGATTTTGGCTTCCAGATGGAAATGGTCCAATAAAAAGGACTTTAAAATTCTAGTGTTACATAGCACTCATTATGACTAGAGAAGGTGTGACCCTTTTTTAACACTTCAAAATATGGTCTCTCACAAATGTCATGTGGCACGCATGTGATAATCCAATTATGACTAATTATCTCATGAATTAAGGCAAATGATGGGGGAATATGTATGTGGTTGATAAGATAGAAATAATATGAATTTCCATTGATTCATGCAAGGGTTCTTTGGGATCCTTCTAAGGTCAATTTCATGTATGTATTCTTAGCAAAGGTATGACAAAAATCATGCTTCTTCTAGTAAGACTCTCTAGAGCTAGTGGAAGTCTAATAAATGATGGGATATAAATTTATTAAAGGAAATTAATCTAATAGATGAGAAATCATCTTTTTAAAGGTTAGTGTCCTCATTTTTAATTTCTTATTAGGATATTAGCATCAAATGGAAATCACATGGAAATAATTCATGAATTTAATGAATGTAAGTTATTTGGGAAAGAGGGATTTACCCCTAATCCCTTTAGACTCTTATGATGTTAATTCATAAAAAAGATACGATGTTTCATTTGTTCCCTGTAGTTTCAGATGAAGTTTCACATTTTCTAAGACCATGTTTACCAACTATATAGTCAATTGCTAAACTAATGGACATGTAACTACCATTCAATTGCACATGAAAATTTTTTGTTTGATCTACTTATCATTGGATTGCATATTATTTTGATTCAAAACATATTAGATCTCTTTAGACATTGAACAAATGATTCGGGCCAGTTGTGTCCATATGTTCTCTCAAGTGAAGGGTAGCAACTTGTAAAAGCTACTTTTAGTATGTGAATTCCATAATAGATGCAACATCATATGCTTATTCCGTGAGAAATATTACATCCTAAAAGAGTAAAATGGTACCAACCCAAGGAAATGGGCACCTATATTACTTGGGTTGGGCACCTATATTATGATTGAATATGGGGGATTAATTGGGAAATAAATAATACATGTTAAGATACCCCAACAATCCCGGTTAATTCAAGACTTGCAACATGAAGAGTGTTCTAAGAGAGGATACATCATGATAACATTGAAGACATTATAGAGGTGCATTGGATTCATATGATAAATTATTGGCTCTCATATGGACTACGCTTTATGTGAGAATTTGTTCACTTAGATACTTCCGTTCTTGCAAAAAACAAATGACATGGGTCTCCTCTACATCACTTTCAACCCAAAAACTAGGATTTGAGGAGTTCAACTTTTAAACAACATGGGATCAAGTGAGAATGAAAAATGCAAAATTTGGACCTAAAGAAAGAAAAATGTGGCATGGAAACTCTAGGATTTTAAGAAACGAAATGTGAAGATATGGTTGCCTATTGAGGGCAATCCTTCCATAGAAGATTTCTTCCAAATTTATCTTCATCTTTAAAATATATGCTCATTATTTATATCCTTCCTTCATCATGTTTAAATTTTCAAAATTTTAAGGAGCTTCTAATCCACACTTGGAACTTGTCTTGCCTTAAAAGTAGATGCATAAAAATAGATAATGATTCAATTACTTCGTAAACCATGGGTATCCATTCTTGCATTAGACCTTCAGAGAGGAAAAATGTACCAAATAATCTAGATATTGAAATCAAATAAACATGCTAAAACAAAATCCTATTACCTTTATAGGTAGGATTTCACTACAATATCAAGTAACTGCTCATGATTTTGACTTACTATAATGACATCATGTAAAGAACTTAAAGTCAAGGTAGAGCATGGTTGCTTTTGTTACTTCTCACCTTTAGATTAGCTTAATTTCTTGAGAAGAAGTTCATAAATACCCAACCAAAAATGAAGAAAAAGGAAAAAACTTGCTTACCTTCCTCTTTTTAGAAGCATAATAAGATGTGAATGGAAGCATAATCAATATGTAGAGGATGGTCACGAGACTGCAAAAATTATATAGTCAAATTGTCTAGATGTATTCTTTGAGGATTCCACTCCAAAAAGAATTAAGAATGTCAACTTTTATGATTGGTTATTGAAGTCCTTGAGCACCATCAAATGTTCTTGAAGTGTTGTGAAATAACTAACACACATGAGGGAATGGAAATTGACTCTCCAGCCAATTGGCTATTATAGATTTCTAAACTAAACATGACTTTTGGAGTTAACTGGAGTCCACATATGAATGTTTAGTCTCAACCATTGCATGTGTAACCACAATAGAATCTCCACTCAACAAGTACCCTAGTTGACTACAGTATAACATGCGTGGTGTGCATATCCACTTGAGTTGAGGCTCAATTTACTTGCAATGTATTCAAATGCAAGTCAACTCAAATGGATGTTTTTTAAAGGATCTAGATAGTATTTGGAAAAACGCTCTCCCCAATGCACTCATGTGGAGTGACCCTAAACCATCTTCTTTTGATCCATGAGATTTAACCACTCGGCTACGCATTTACCTTGTCTAATACTTCAAAGGATCATAATGTTATCTTGATGTTAACCTTGGCCAAGGTTCATTACTCATGTGGATTCTTTTAGAGGTCCAGTTTTTGGAAAACCATTAAGCCCAATGTACTAGTGGGTATCCCTTCCCATGAGAATTAACCACATGCTAAGCTCATACATGTGGAGAAATTTCACTCTAATATGCATAGCAGAAGTTTCCCCCTTAGAGTGATTCAATCATAAACGCGAGATCCAAACTTTGTCCATAGATATTAGACACTTGTAGATTTCCAATGAGCTAAATATCACTTCATTTGGAGTTCATATGTCCAGGCAACTAACTACCTAGAAATAGACTACCTATCAACTCAAGCTATGTAGAAAATGGATGTTCACAAGAAATGTTTCTTGAAGCTACTGGAGAAGAATCCGAAAAAGATAGTTGAATGAAATAAAGTATCAATATAAGCTTTCAAATAAGATATCATACACATTAAATGGCTATATAGATAGAGAGATATGACCAAGTGGTTGTGTATAGAAAGGTATGTAGCTGGAATACCTATGTGCCTTGTAGCACACTATTTGGGGTCCATCTCATATCCATTAGTGCGAGAATGACCAGCATATGCTTCTATGCCATCTCATTAGAATCTACACAAATTTTCACATTCAAGGACTTTTTATATATAGAGATATGTGCATGGGAGTTTGTGTCTCTTCACCTACCCTTGCATCTTCTCTCACTTGTTGACCTTTCACCTCTTTCCCTTTGTCCTTCCATTGTCTTGGGTGAGCTTTGGTGCTCCAAATCAGTCCATGTGGATACATTTGTGCCTTTTTTGAGTAATAAATCCATCCAATCATAATTTGGCTTTTACCCAAGCCATAAATAAATTTGCATCTTTGCTTCAACACTCTCTATTAAGGTTATGAGAGTAGTCTCTATATTTTCAAGGTTTATCTTCCTTTTGAGCTTACAAGAAATACATAAATGATGAAGAGGTAAATAACGAGAGGCCGTGAATATGTGCCAAGCCTCACAATTGGAGCTTGCACAAGGTCCCTAAATTTCAACAGTCCCCCTCAAACTACAATTGAAAGTCCATGTTATTCCCAAATCTTGTCCTCTCCTTCTATTGTCCTTGTATGTGATCCTTTGATAGGTTGGTGATCTCCCTTGTTTGCTTCCAAGATTCTTTGGCTTCCTTCTAGATACACTTTGGTTCTTTCGCTCTTAGCAAGAGCTCTTCTTCAATCTGTATCATAAGCCATGCTTCATAAAACCTTTTACAACCAAATGAGATCACCTTGGCTATATATACCTTTGTTGCTTCACTCTCTTCTTTGTGTCAAATCTCTTTCTTTTTATACCTTCATGGGTTCATGTATTCTAGGATTGCATGCTTTGCCTTGATCCTTTTTTGTCTTTTAATCATCTTTGACTTTGTCTATGGCTACCATTTGCTCTCTTTTGATGTGGTGATGGTTGTCATGCTTTCTTCCAACATGTCTTCATGAATTATTTTTTGTATCATGGCTGCACTTTTCCTTTTAAGAGATCCTTCCATATAGGTGGCTGCTCCTAGTCCTTTGAAGTTACCTTTTATGGCTGCTCTTAATCTTTCTTTGAGTGTACCTACTTTTCTTCTAAATCTGAAAATTGTGTTGGGTCAACTTTCTTTTCTTTGGACTCTTCATGGATCTTCATATCCTTGCAAGCTAACTCCCCTTTGCTTCATAATCTTTTTTTGATGTTTTATGGGCGATTGTGCACCTACAAAATCAACAATGGGATGATCATACATGAACTCTTTCATGCGTTCCTCTTCATCTGAAGCATTTGTAGCTTCCATATCTTCCAAGCTTTCTTCATCACCTACAAAATAACACAAGAAATCCTCAATAATTGAGAAGCTCATCCACGTGCTCTCTACATTCTTCCTTTAGGTTCACAATGGGAAACTTCTTCCTTGAACTCCTTATTTCCTCCTTTTTTTTTTGCCTTTTTTTCTTACATGAATTTAATGTTAATGGCTCAAATGCTCCAGAGAGTTCAACACATTAACATTCTGGTCTTCACACCACTCTCATTATTAATAATGGTGCTTCTTGTACCTAAGAAGGCTTCTCATTCCTCTTGGGATGGTCTTACTTGCCTTTACATAGGCTTCCCACTCTCCTTGGTGGTCTTACTAGCCTTAATCCTTCATTAGAGGTTCACTTGGTCTTTAGTGCTTCTTGTACCTAAGCAGGCTTGCCATTCGTCTTGGGATGGTCTTACTTGCCTTTACATAGGCTTGCCACTCTGTTTGTTGGTCTTACTAGCTCAACCTTTCACTAGACCTTCAATTGGTCTTTGCTTTCTCTAAGTCTTCAAGTGCTCCTCTTTGTGAAACCATGGCCTCCCATATCAATTATCTTAAACCAAATCTCTAATACCAAATGTGGAGAAATTTCACTCTAACATGCATAGTGGAAGTTATCAAACCTCTTCTAGAAATCGCCCGATCAGACACATGCTTACTAAAACCCGATTTTATCACAAATCAGAGATCCATTGACTCTCAATTTTTTCCATTAGAGACTTGTAGATTTCCTACAAGCTAAGATCCATTTGGAGTTCATATGACCAAGAAAATAACTGCCTAAAGATAGACTACCTATTAAATCAAGTTAAGCAAAAAATAGAGGATGACAAGAAATGAGCCCAATAACTAGTAGAGACGAATCTGATAGAGATATTGGGATAAGGGAAATTATGCAATATAAGATTTCCAATAGGATATCATACACATTAAATGGATATATACATAGAGAGACATGACCTTCACAATGTGGTTGTGTATAGGAAGGTATGCAGCTGAATACCTCTGTGCCTTGTAGCACAATATTTGGGGCCCTTCTGATATCCACTGGTTGAGAAAATGATGAGCATATGCTTCTACACCATCTCCTTGTCATATCTAGAAATGTTCATGTTCAAAGGCCTTCTATACATAGAGATATGTGCATGGGAGTTTGTGTCTCTTCACCTACCCTTGGATCTTCTCTCACCTCTTGACCTTTCACTTCTTGTCCTTTGTTTTTCCATTGCCTTGGTGAATTTTGGTGCTTCAAATTACTCGATGTAGATAAGGTGGCACCATTTTTTAGTATTCAATCCCACCCATCATAATTTTTCTTTTACCTAGGCCATAAATAAATTTGCAGCTTTGTTTAAACAATCTCCTATAAGATTATGAGTTTAGTTTCTATAATTTCAAGGCTTATCTTCCTTTTGAGCTTATAAGAAATACATAAATGATGAAGAGTTAAATAATGAGAGGTGATTAGGTGCCAAGCCGCATAGTTGGATATTGCACAAGTTCCCTAAATTTCAACAATAGTGTATAATCCTCAAAAATTTTGTAATGTTAATGTGACGTAAATCTTGGTGAAGCCACTTTATTAACTCGAGTAGGTGCTTCTAGAAGACTATAGAGAGTCTTTGGCAAAACACTCATGGAGATTGAACCTTAGAACTCCTCCTTCCCAATCCATAATACATAACCACTAGGCTAAGCATTACCTTGTATAGTACTGCAAAAAATCATAATAATATCTTTACATTAAAATTGTTCAAGCTTATTTATAAAAAAAGAAGGATCTCCAATTTTAATGTGTAGATGCCTTTTGGAGTTGAGAGTAATGAAGCATCATTGTTTGATTGAAACACTTGAAACAAAATTGATCTCCATTCTTTTCCTTTGATCTTTTTTAGGAATCCATATCTATTTGAGATGAAGGTTCAGTAAAGGCAATAAAGTAGTGAGATTTCAAGTAGCTAGGAATAGGTACAAGAAAAACTTGAAGATCTTGTAGCTTATGGATGGAAGTAAAAACCTAAGTCTTTTGATGACTAATATGTAACTAAAAGAAGCATAATGGAATAAATATTAACATGGAATTTCAATAGAAAGCAATAAAGCAACTACTCCTAGTATGGACCTTAGAAAATGATCATGTGATGATATAGAAGAGACAAAAGATCATGGTTGAAAGAGAAGCATAACCCTAGTTCAAAAAGGCACAATCATGAAAGCTTCATATGAGAAAGAGTGTAAGAAAAAGAATAAGCTTAATAATTATACCTTGGCTCCCATGCAATATGCTTCTTAGTCCTAGAAAACAAAGAGACAAGAGAAGATAAAATAAACCTACCAATTATATGCAAAAAAAGAAGGAAATCCATTTCCAATCTTTTAAGGCATCCCAAATTTCTCTTTCAATGGAAATGAAAAGTGAAATTCATTCTATCTACTCATCAGAGAGACAAAGAGAAGGAGAGAGAGAGAGAGAGAGAGAGAGAGAGAGAGAGATGAATACTTTTATTTAAATAAAGAGAGAGAGAGAGAGAAAGAGTTAGAGAGAAAGGAAGGATGCTCAACATTTAACAAAACAATTTACTAATAAAGGTAACACTAGAACTTTTGAATATATCAAGATAGATCAAACTACATATTTAAGTTACTTTGAAGGGGACCATTTGTTAAAGAGATCGTTAGGTTTTCTAAACCATGTATGATTTATAAATAAACTTTGAGTTTAGATTCAGATATTGAAATTTCGGATAACAACGTTTTTCATCTCATTGAGCTTTGTATGTTACGTGATGGAACTTAGGTTAACACAAGGTCTCACTAACCTATTTAGGAAGAGAGGCAAGGAGTCCCAAAACCTTTAGTCAAGCTCACACTTAGTTGATTCAAACAATCCAAAACAATGGGTATGCATTAGATAGAGGTTTAAGAAGTATAAGAAATAATTAGATTTCACACATTACATATGTATGTATATGTACATACATACCTATGTATGTATGTACATGTGTGTATGCATATATATATATATATATATATATATATATATATATATATATATATATATATATATATATATATATATATATATATATATATATATATATATATATATATACGGATACATATACATATACATAAACATACATACATACACACACACACATACATACATACATATACATATATATATATATATATATATATATATATATATATATATATATATATATATATATATATATATATATATATATATATATATATATATATATATATATGTGTGTGTGTGTGTGTGTGTATGTGTGTGTGTGTGCATGTGTGTGTGTATAGGGTTGTGTGTGTGTCCATGTATGTATGCATACATATGTATGTGTGTATGGATGTATATATATGTGTATCATACATGCATACACAGTCGCATTAATGCATGACTATACGCATGCAAGTATGTCTAAATGCATGCGTATACTACAACAAGGATCATGTGTATCTTTTACGTTTCACGAGTACAAATCAAAACTTATGTAAACATTATTGTATGCATTGGTGTATCTAATATATGCCTTTATACATGCATCAACCTAACCATCATCATATTCATTTATATGCGTGACAATGTATGACTTGGTAATTGTTTTGTTCTAAATGAACATATTATGAAGTATAGGCACAAACCATATATCCATGCTTATATCTATCTTGACAGCAATGCATATATCAGTGTGAATTCTGATGGTTACCATTTCTTCATTGTATTTTTTTTTATCAATTATATATAAATTATGTGTTATCCAAATACAAGATCACAATTTACATGTTATTTTCTTGGAGCAAAAGATTAAATAGTAATGCTCATTTAGGACTTCGGTATTAGTAACTTACTTTCCCTCTCATTGACCATGGTTTATCTGTTTATCAGTATGATCCATTGTTATGGTCAGCGAGGGAAAAGAATAGTGCACTACTTACTAAGTCTTTGAGCAACAAGATACACCGTTAAGGTGAAGACTTATGAAGAATAAGGATAGTACTTAAGGAAGAGGAATACCTCTACCTCTTGAGTTTGTGTGACCTAATAGAAATACATACAATCATATGAGAAGAGAAGTACATAGTAACTGAATGGTTCTCTATGTATGTATGTATGTATGTATGTATGCATGCATGGGTATGCGTGTATGTACTATGTATATATGTATGTATGTATGCATGCAGGGGTATGTGTATGAATCTACGTGTAATATGTGTATGCATACATACATGCACAATCGCATGAGTGCATGACTATATGCATGCAAGTATGTAGAATGTTGGTAATTCTTTTGTCCTTGCAGAACATATTATGAAATGTAGGCAGAAACCATATATCCATGCTTATATATATATATATATATATATATATATATATATATATATATATATATATATATATATATATATATATATATATATATATATATATATATATATACAGAATTAGAGGAACTACCTTACAGGTAGATCATTTGCAGCAACAGAAAAAGATTACAGGAAGATCATTTGCATTAATCTTTTTCACTTGTAAAGATGTTGCTATTAAAATAGCAAGATATGGTGATATTCAGTTGACATGAGGATACACTTGATGATGTGAAATACTGCCACCTTTGCTTATGTGAAATACTGTCAACAATGCAGATTGGTCCATAATAAACGCAGAATTAGAGGAACCACCTTACAGGTAGATCATTTGCAGCAGTCTATTTCACTTGTCAAGAGAAAAAGATTACAGGTTGATCATTTGCATCAAGTGAAAAAGATTACGGGTAGATCATTTGCAGTTATCTTTTTCACTTGTCAAGACGTTGCTCCTTGCAGAAACCAAAGAAACAGAGATTATGCTACTTTGTATTGTTGCCTGATCATTCCTGTGCATTTCCTCTTGTTAATATAATTAGTGCTTCCGAAAAAAGAAACCAGAGATCGATATTTCGAGTAACATTCTTACAATGTGGTCCATCCGAAAGTTTTTTTTTAAATAATAAAAGTTTTTTTTTTAAGGAAGTTCCGCTGAAGCTTAATCTCTCTGGGCTTGAACGTATTGAAAGAACAACCGTACAGGTGAAGGGCATAGTACTCATGAGACCCTCCATATTTCACAAAGCAAGAGTTAAACTATCGAACTACAAGAAAAGGGCTGCTCGAAGGCATCTACTTTCAACGGATCAAAAGCACGCAGATAGACTGGTCACACTGTCCTAGGCATGTTGAGCAACCCACAAGGAATGAACACACAACCTCCGCCTCAAGAGGTGAGTGCCCAACCAACTCACTATAGGTTTTCGACTAAGAATAAAAGCTCATTCTTTGACCTACTCTTCCTTTTATGCTTGAAAACGAAATGTCCCCCAGTTTCCAAGGCTTAAAAGTTAAGCCGCTGCACTCCAGGTATTAAATCCTAGACCTCACAGTCCATGGTCCAAAGTGTTAACCATTACACCACTAATCCTCCATAGTAATTTTTACCTCCATAGTAATTTTTACCTTCTAAACTACTAATCCTCCATAGTAATTTTTAGTAATTTAGAAGCAGATTTAGTAATACAAAAGGCAAAGCAAGATTTAATAATACAAAAAGCAAAGCAAACTTGGAATTGAAATCCCTTGTTAATAGGAAGTTGACACAAAATGAAATTGGTGGTATTGGTGAAGTGTATAATCTCTCTCTCTCTCTCGCTGAAAGAATAAGCATCCAAAATACCAGGTCAACAAAGTACTTGATAATGACAAGGCTCTACAGTTTGGAAGAATTTAGTACATCAAACTTCAAAGACTTGCTTCCCTCTGGAAAGCATTAAATTCTGAGCAAAGTGCCCACCAGCCTCCCTGATGTCTCCATGGAGCCTTCAATATTCTTTGGTCTCTTTCTCCTTCTCTTTTCTGCTTCCCTCTACCATGGAAAGCTATATCATAAGCAAACAAACATATACTTTAGGGAGAGCAAACAAGCGCAGAAATGTGCAGAGTTGATGAAGAAGAGCATTTGGTCGCCTGCATGGTTCTAACTTCTGACTCCTCCATGAAAGGAGAAACCTTCTGCTTCTCAATGGAAAGAGAGTGACATCATTAACCTTATCATCATCATCATCCTCGTTGTGCAGATAGTCGTTATCATCGTCATGACCACCATCATCGTTAGCAGCATCACCATTATCTTAGTGGCCGTAGCCTCGGAAAGCAATGGCCATTGCGCACTTCGTACTCTTCGACGGATGCCGTCCATGCTCCAGCTGTATCATGTACGCTCCGTCTGCCATCTGCATCAAAAAGTTAAAGCTTTTACGTCGAGCATCCGTGCCCCTCTGCCCGTCGCCATCGCTCTTTGCTGCACCCTCAAGCTCCCCCGATACTGCAGCTGATCTGTAGAAGTGGTCCAAACAAACATAACGCGGAGGTCGCCGCGCTGTTCTCACCAACGTTCTGCACCATGTAAGTCCAGATTCTCTCTCTCGCTCTCTCTCTCTCTCCCCCCCCTACACACACACGCACAAGAAACATCAGACATACACATGCGTGGGCACCCCCATCAAGTAGAGCTGGACTGTCCAATATACCACGCAGCGTTCTTATGGTACTTCCGAACTGCTCTTGATGGATGAACCCGGCGAATCTCTCTCTCTCTCATATGAGTCATGATTGTTACAGGCAGAACGTGGCGAACACAGTTCCAGGTGGAACAAAATACACAAGCTTGTTCCATGGGCTCTCGATTCACACAACGCGGCGGAACAGACGTGACATAGCTGAAATAAAAAGCTCCCCCACTTTTTTTTTTGTCACAGAAAAAAACTTTTTTAATAGATAATATATGAACTTTGACACGTGGAGCAATTTCAGTACCTGGGAGGGGAATGCCCGGAAGAGTCAAGTGTCTTTTGTACCGCCTAATCATCACACTCTACAGCCGTTCCACCGCTCTATGTGAATGCAAATTGCCATGCGTCATATAATTATTGGACCATATATTTTCAAGAGCGTGCCGCCACCCCAGTCTAAATCGAGCCTAAGATTTCCAGGTCCTGCATAGTGAACCCTCGCTATCCAACTTAGCCGGCATAGCATAATGGTTTGACGTCATAAGTCTCTTGGAGGAAGCCCTGAGTTCAAGTCTTGTCTCGATTGTCTTGACATATCTAGTTCTTCAAAGATGGGTGCCTTTATCTGACGAGGTTGGATGTGTGAGTGTGTTCCCAATCTATAAGATGTTGGTCTGCATGGCTTAGTGGTTTGACATCTTGAGTCTCTGGGAGGAAGTCTTGAATCTTAGTCTTGTTTGGACATATATATGAGTCCCTCAAAGACGGATGCCTCTACCTTACGAGGTCGGGTGTCTGAATGTGTTTCCAATTCATTGTACACTCAAAATAAAAAATGTCATGTAAGACTCTATTAATTATTATGAATCTTATCGGATGTGTGAGTGTGTTCCCAATCTATAAGATGTTGGCCCGCATGGATTAGTGGTTTGACGTCTTGAGTCTATGAGAGGAAGTCTTGAGTCCTAGTCTTATTTGGACATATCTATGAGTCCCTCAAAGACGGATGCTTCTACCCTACCAGGTCAGGTGTGTGAGTGTGTTTCCAATTCATTGTACTCTCAAAATAAAAAAATTCATGTAAGACTCTATTAATTATTATGAATCTTATCAAATCCATTGCCTTTGTCACATAACGGACACTGCACAAGCTCATTTCTCAAGGTTGGATTCGCATAAGATATGCACCATTAGAACTCCATGTTGGACTTGTAATGACCAAGATATGCACCGGTAGAACTCCATGTTGGACTTGTAATGACCAAGGTCAGTTCATTCTCCGCAGAATTCCCCACAAGACGATGAGCATTCAAACATCAATCAGCAAACATGGTTTAAGAACATAGTAGTAGATCTTGTACACATTGGTGAAGGATAGGACTCTAATGTAAAGGCTTAGGTAGGATACATGGCCATTGTGTATGACATGCGTCGCACATGAACAACCTACCTCGCTTTATGCTCCTTGATTATCTATTCTATCATTTTGAAAAGTTACTTCCAAGTAATCGAGTCACGAATTGGAAGGGCATGTGAGCTCTACTATTCTATAAGGTTGAAGATACCCTAGAGTATATTGATAGAGTGTTGATTTTCAAAGGAAGACACCTTTAAGAACACACATGTTATAGTAAAAGACACTTAGAAGAAAAGATGATGGATGCGATATAGAGCAGATATTGAAGTCAAGCATAATAGTACAGATGATATACATAATTGACTATATCATGCCTAATGCTAGGGAAATTCTCGAAGAGAATCATGACAATTTTTCCTCCTATAAAATGGAGACCCATTTGGTATATGTGCATGATGTAGAGAATTATGATCTTGTTAATGATTGTCCCTTCGAATTAACCATCGAGAGATTATATCAAGGCTTTCAAGACGAGACCTTGGCTCTTTGGGTTCTAGATGAGAGAAACATGCACTATTCATGGATATGATGAGAATGGAAGCTTTCAAGGCGAATCATTGGCTCTTTGGCTCTATTCATTCATCATGATGATAACCGAAAGCTTTCAAGGCGAAACCTTGGCTCTTTGGGCTCTAGATGAGATAAAAATATACATTATTCATTCATCATGATGGTAACCAAAGCCATACCTTGACTTAAGAAAATGAGGCACCCTCTTTTTTTCAATTTCTTGCTATGTTCTTTTAAAGTATATACCAAAACTAAATCTCTTTCTTGAAAATAATACTTTTCAATATGCATGTCATAGTAACCTTCTTGATCTTTTTTTCGAGCATAGATACTCATCAGTGCTTGTAATCTAGATGTTCCCAATTGTTCCAATTCCATGACCCAATTAGATAATTCATGTCCTTTCCATGCTAACTAATTTTCTTACTTGAGAGTAGGTATTATAAATTCCATTGGTAGGAAAACATTCATTCCATATACCAGATTGAATGGAGTAGTTCCTATAGAGGTTTTGTATGCTACTCTATATGCCAACTAAGCATGATTAAGTTGCATATCCGAATCTGCCCTCTTAATGTTCACTAATTTGCATAGAATTGCACACAAGACTTTATTTGTACTTTTTGATAATCCATTATCTTGGGGATCATAGGGTGCTGACTTTTCATGTGTCTCAAAAAATGATCAATCAAACACTCTTTTCATATCCGAATCTGCCCTCTTAATGTTCACTAATTTGGATAGAACTCCACACAAGACTTTATTTCTACTTTTTGATAATCCATTATCTTGGGGATCATAGGGTGCTTACTTTTCATGTGTCTCAAAAAATGATCAATCAAACACTCTATTATGTGATTTAGAAAATGAGTTCCCCTATCACTTACCAATTCAATAGGTAATCTTGTTACTGTTATTGTGCATGTGAAAGGGCAAATGGCCATCAGACACTTTTTTATATGTTTCTTAATAAAACATATAGTAGCATGTTCAGTCGCAGACTGTAAGTTTGACTACATTTGTAACACCTAAGAAGTTTGTGTTTGTGCTCCCTATGTACTATGTTTTTCTATGTATTTTGTAGCCTCTATACGGAGTACTATGTGCAACACTTGGAGCTTGGTTTTCTACTCCAAGGATATCATCATGGAACTCTCGAGAAGAGTGCACTTTGGTGCATCACCATAAAAATACTTCAAATTCAAATCTTTTTATGCTATTTTCATACAAAAACTTAGCTGATGTTTGAGCCTCATTCTTTAAAGTGGCTTTGACTTCAGCCCACTTTGTCAAATTATGTGTTGCCATTATGATGTATTCTGCATGGGAATTTTTAGTTGGTGGGTTTATTGCACAATAAAGTTCAATCCCCATTTGCTAAGTACTCTTGAAGAAATTAACGATTTCAATGGAATTTCATCCTTTCTTATTGAACATTTTGTTCTTTGACAAATATCATATCTCTCCACATAAGTTTTAGCATCTTCAAAAAGAGTTGACCACCAAAATCCTGAATATAAAACCAAATTAGCAGTTTCATCAATGGAAGAATATCCTTCCACCACTCTTGTATGAGCTAATTCTAACATTTCCCAACATTTATCTTCAAGAACGTAAATTCTTAGATAGTTGTCTTTTCCGCTCTTGTATAATTTATTTTTTATCAATACAAATTCTTTACATATTTCTTGCATATTCCTAGTTTGTGTATTCATGTGTTTCCAATATTCCTACGAATTTCACTTTAAGTGTTCCACAATGATTTCACTCTATTTAGAAATTATTTGAAGCGAAAATAATATCATATCTTGTAGCAAATCTTTGTGTGTACATTGTGACACATAGTTATTGTCACTGTAGCATAATGGCAAGTACCAAAGTGAGGAGATCCACCTCATAATTGTCAATCCGGGAAGACATGAGGAGGGTATGACAACCATGAGCAAGTGAGATGCATAAGTGCATGAGTGAGAAGCACACTAGCATGCATACACATTCACACACACACACACACACACAACAAGGCAAAGAGATGGAGCAATGGAATGTGTTCTATTACAAAAGATCTCTTTTACATAAGCTTTAATCTCCAACAAGCCAACCCCAAAAACGAGCTTTCTAGCTCTTTTTATAGATTTTGACTAGCTTTTGTCCCTATCCAGACCTAGTGTTCGGCCTAGTTAAAAATTAGGTTATGAGGGCTCAAACAGAGTCTAAGAATTATGAAAATTGATACGTAGGTACTCCTAATACTCTCAAGCCTGATGACTCCTTGTCTTGAACAAAATGGAGTCTATTCTACCAAAAATAATATTTACAATGTTGATGTAGTGATGAAAATCACTGTTGCGAAATATTTGTCCTTTGAAAAATTGTATAGGCCTAGTTGTTGAATCTTTGTTGACTGCTTTGTCTGCTTGGTCTTGCTTGACTTTCCCTCTATTCTGAATCTCTCTGATGGCTTCCCTATCTTGTAACACCTTGACTGTCATGGCTACTACCAACACTCTTGCATGTGTCGTCCTTGACAGACCCTTGTTGTAAGGAGTGTTTGATGTAATACTCGATGATAGCTGTGGCAAGATGATGTTCTTGCAAGCACAATCCTCATGCCAAATCTGTCATTAGTTGATCCCACTCTATTGGACCTGGAACATATGGATGTGGCATTCATAGTTGATCAACATGTATTGCTTGTTCTACTGCAAAGAGATAAAACAGGTGGGTGGATCTGGGAATGAAAATTTCTGAGTGGTACTCCTAGAAACCTATAGAGAACATCTCCTTAAACGTCTGCTTATAACAAACAAGTAAATACTTGATGCATGCATGCCAAGCGTAGATGGTGTTGATGGGGGAGGGGTTTGGCTCATATCATATGCAAGGTCATGATTTCTTTGAGAAAACCATGGGGCCGAAATATATGGAGCTTGGACTTTCTAAAAAGTTTTGAACACTATCGTCATTAACTAAAAAATCTTCATACACATATTTGCAGCAATGTCCGGCACATTCTTGAATCTTACAGACGAGTGGCGTATAGTAGATATCATATAAGCCACGATGGGTGGCCCGGGGGGTGAGAAAAATAAGGATAGTTTATCCAATCTGAACACCCTTTATTGTTTTGAACTTTGATTGCAAATGCTTGCTTGTATCGATGACGAGCAACAAGACAATAACAAGGGTTATATTTGATGTATAATGGCATATTTGACCATGTGTGCATCATTATAGGATAATCTGTCAATAGTCATGTGCACCAATTTGGTTGAGAAATAGATCCTACCTATGCCTTCTTAAGTAAATCATCTAGCTCGAATTGAGTTGCAAACGTGGGTTGTTTTCTTATATGCCTCTTTATTTCTACATTATAATCGACTAATAATACAAAATATGGTGTGCATTGTTGTTCTTATGTGGCAATGAGGCATTGATGTGATAAGATCTGGAAATAAGCGAACTTGAGAACCATTTCTTCCAGAGTGTGGATTTGCACCACTACCTTATCATCATGAGTCTAGCTTATCTATTCTACTCGCTTGAGCTAATTTCGTGCTTCAATTTCAAAAGTGTCTTTGCCTCCTTTAGTGATGCACCCTCTAGGTACTTGCATTGGTTCATATGGTTCTTCAAAGGATTCTTTGACAAGGATTTCCACTATTGTGTCTAGATATGGGTCTTCAATCAGATAAGGTGGCCTCACATATTGTAATAGCCTTGCTTAAAGTTCTTCAACTTGTTTCTTGAGGGTTTCCACTTCTTATGTAGTATGTGGGGTGGTGATCACCTCCGGCCTAGATGTGCTTGCTGTGGTTAATTGCTTCTTGAGGTTTGTGCACTCTATTTCTAGCCTTTCATATGACTCTATGAAGTTAGCATGTTCCTCAAGTAACATCTTGATGTCATCTGAGGGAACAACTTGAAACCATGTGAGGTTGATCATAGTGTCCGGTGCCTTCCATGGTAGCTAAAGTGATCGTGGCATTTGTGTACAATGAAGTGGAAGTGAGTGTTTATGAACCTAACATCCGCGTCGTGGGGACATGAAAGAGACTTTCCATGAATGATACATGATGGGGTGGGGCTATGGTCAAGATTGAGGTGCAGGGGAAGATGGAGGAGGCAAGTGGGAAGTATGGATCATGAGGAAGAGGAAGGTGTGAATGGGGATATGCGGGGATACGTAAACTACCTTTGGTGGGCTTGGGTGTCCTTCCATTCCAGGTATAATGGGGTGTCCAATGGTAGGCTCTATAGACAACAATGGGGAAGTAAAAATAGTGTTGGTGATAGAAGAAAAGAGGGTTGCCTGAGAGGTTGGTTCATGGAAGGAAAAGGAGGTTGATGAGGTAGGGGTTTGGGTAGTGGTTGTTAATACTTCAACGGTTTCAACAATGGTAGGAGGCAGAAGTGGGGGATGACAGGGGAGATGGGGGGTGCTAAGGTGAGATAGGTGAGGTTTGTACAAAGGTCTCTGCAGTAAGATCTATGGTGGATGTGGAGGTAGCCATTGATTCTATGGTTGCTCATGCTTTAGATATGGGTATTCATATGTCTTTGCCTATCCATGGCCTTGTTTCCACTCGACGTTTGTCATACCGGATTGATTGTTGCAATGCTGTGTGCACGGTCTCTTAAACTCCCAAGGATTTTGTTAATAATTTGAGTGTATTGATGAATAGAGGATCCACCCTGTAGCTCAGTGATGAGTAGCACCTCCTTTAATGTCAATCCGGGAAGACATGAGGATGGTATGAAGACCTCGAGCAAGTGAAGGCACAAATGTGTGAGTGAGAAGCACACAAACATGCACACACATACACACACACGCGCACACATGGCAAGAACAATGAGAGTAAGACAATGGAATCACTTCTATTATAACCAAGTTCTCATACAAGCTCAAAACTACAAGAAGCTAGCCCAAAAATGAGCTCTCTAGCTCTATTTATAGTTTTTGACTAGCTTTGGCCTTGTCCAGACCTAGTGTTCGGCCTAGTTAAAAATTAGGTTCCAAGGCTTATTCGAGGGCTCAAATGAGATCTAAAAAATATGAAAATTGGCAGGCAACTACTTATAAGGCTCCTCAAGCTCAAGGACTCCTCGGCTTGTACAAAATGGAGCTACAAAAATGTGAAATGATATTTACAAGGGTTTTTAGTGATGAGAATCACTTTTAAAATGATGTAAGGTTTGGAAAAATTTAATGGGTTGCCTTAGTGCTAGATCTGCATGTATGCCGTACTTGCTTCTCCCCATATGATGCCAACACTCTCCCCCCCCTAGCGTCTGTCATCTCTGACAGACCTCTACTCCACGGTTTGATCAATGTACTGTTGTAATATGTCGGTTGCCAATTCTTGTTCTTTAATCCGTAGTCCTCAGACCAAATCTCTTTGCAGGGCATCCCAATTGACTGCTCCAGGCATGTCAGGTTGTGGCGTGGTGTAAAGATCTGAGTGCATTGTTTGTTCACATGCGAATAGTTGTAGTAGGTGGGTTGGGCGTGGCGCGAACTGTGCTTCCCAGAACCCCGTGGTGAACATGTCATCAAACGTTTGCTTGTAGCAAGCAGGGAGATACTTGATTCTTGCGTGCCATGCATAAGCGACTCGTATGCTCGGGGTTGTCCTCAGATCATAAAGTAGGCCATAGTTACGGTTGATGAAGCCCGAAATTGGCGGCTGGATATTACGTACATTTCAAAAAGTCTTTAGCACCACTTGCATCATGTCCAAAATTTTGAGCATCATCTGTGCAGCGACATCTGGCATGGGGTGGAGGTGTGGCATCCAATGTCTGATGGTAGCTATCATATATGCTACTGTAGGTGTGCCTGTTGGTGGTGCGATCGAGGGGTAATTCAACCATTGTTTGCAATTTGCATTGTTCCGAACCTTTATAGCAAATGCTTTCCATGATTGTCTCCTTTGTACTGGTCTGAAGCAAGGGTTATACTTCAAATGCATGGGAGTGTGGTCCCAAGTTCTAAGAATTTCCGGATAGGTTTCGAGTAACTTTTGCCTCCAGATGGGTTGGAATATGGCCCCTTTTTTGGCTGCCTCTGGAATATCCTCTGGTTCGAATTGTGTTGCGAACGTGGGGTACCTGTTAGTGACTCTTTTGATTTCTGCATTGTAGTCGGCCAATAATACAAAATATGGTTTATATTGTAATTCAGAACTAGTTATCAGTCTTCTAGGGGCCAGGTGTCTGAAATACTCTGATTCAAGTATGGTTTCTTCAATGGTCCTCATTGTCAGCATCTGAGTGGAGATACGTTCCTCCTAAGTTGTCCCCATTTCTTCTACCTGTTTCATCCATGCCGAAGGGGGCTCTTCATAAGTGGCTTGTCCTTCCTCCGTGATTCTGCCTCCTGGAAGGGGTTGAGGCTCATAGTTGTCTTCAAATGTTTCCTCCACTGGAATGATTATTGCTTCTTCTTCTAGTGGTTGATCAGGTAGAGAAGGGGGTCATTCATACTGTAACAACTTGATCTTTAATTCTGCCACTTGTCGTCCTAGCTCAAGTACCTCATTGGTTGTTGAAGATTCGGGCTCTGGAGAAGTGGCTGCATGGACCATCTTTTTAGCTTCTGGTGGTTGTGGTGTAGGCACTTGGGATCTCTATAGCTCTTTTACTTGGTCAACCAGTTGATCATGTGCTTCCAAGAGGTTGGCATAGGTTTCCAAGATTTGTTGTATGCTTTCTGAAGGGATGGCTCGGAAGCTAGCGGGGTCGATGGGTGCCCCTGGAGTATTCTCTATGGCGGCTTCGAGGTTGTCTTGATTTTGTTGCTGTAATCTCCTATTTTCTTCTTGGGCAACTGCTAGGTGTCGTCGGAGTAGAGCCATGTTTCTTTGTAGCCTTGCGTTATGGGCTAGCTGATCTCTCAGTTGTTCCTCCATAGCCTTACCCGTCTCCGTATACTTGGCTTCTAGCTCTGCATTCGATTGTTGGAGGGCGGTCACTTCGTGTTGTAATGTTGTATTACTTAACTCCAAGGCATTGACCCGTGCCTGGAGGTGGGAGGACAGAGTACACAACTCCTTATTGTTTTCTTCCAATAATCTGTATTCTTCCTTAAGCTGGGCAGCTGCTTCGAACATGGTGTCCAATGCATGACTGAATGAGGTGGATGCAGAGGTGGAGGTGAAAGATGCAGGGGGTCGGGAAATGGGAAAGGGAAAAATGGATGTTGTGCTGACAGTGGGTGTGTGTGGTGATGTGCGTGAAGTTACAAGTGGTGATGTTGAGACAAATGTGGTGGTGAGTGGTCCTGTGGAAGGTGAAATGTCCATAGGATCGGACGTGATGGTGTGTGAAGTGTGAATCGTGAATACGGGAATGGTAGGTGGTGTGTTAGTGGTGGTAGTGAATGTGGGGGAGGTGGGTTGGGAAAGGGACTTTTTATTATAATTCTCTATTTGTTGAAGTATAGTTACAAGGCTTGTTAAGAATGGAGGTCGGGTGATGGGTGTTGGTTCTGAGAAGGTCCAGAGGGCCTCAGTGGTGCGGGGTTGGGAAAGAGGGATAGTATCGGTAGACGGGAATGAGTGTGTGAAGATTTGGGTAGTGGCAAGTGGCTGTCCGAGGGCTGGGAAATATGAAGGGTGACCTATTATAGTTTGGTCGGTGGCGGGGTGGCCTATATGGGGTTCAAGAAGTTGGCTGGAACTAGTGGATGGAGGTAAAGGGCAGGATGGAGAAATGGTGGTGTGTGGTATAGTTTCACTAATGGCTATTACTGGTTGTTCAGGAATACTGGTAGTGAGGGTTTCAGAGGGCGGGATGGGAGGTGATGGTGGAGATGGTATCTGTGTATTTACCACTGGTTCATCAATGTTAGTTGGGCTGGCCATGTGAACATCTTCTTGGGTGGTGGTTGGGAGGGCTGTAGAGACTTCCATTTGAATCATCTTCCCCCTTCGTGGTCGTGTATCGATCCTTCATTGATCGTATTGAGGAGGGTTGCGATGTAGCATGATCCACATAGCTTCTATAATCCCATATGTCTCTGCCAAAAGGTTCAATGATTCTACAAAGTGGGGATCCGCGTTCTCCGCTTGCAACATCTAGTTCACTAGTGCTCTATTTGCCTCTTCTGATAGCTTATGTCTTTTTTGTACCTGCTTGATTGTTTTGTAGAGCCTTTTAAGTTGTGTAGTGTACGCAGGGGTTTCCTCCTGACTCTCCTCTGATTCATTCCTCTGCATCTCCTCTTGTTCGTGTGTGCCTCCCGCCTGAGTGTGTTGTGCCTCATCTTCCCAATGTACCCTTCTTGCCTCACTCTGTGGCCGTTCTCTTTGGGATGATGATCCGGGACCATCATTGTCAGAAAATAATTCACTCTCAGACAAGTGTGTTGTTTGTAAGAAGCTTTCAAAGTCAAAGGATGGATCTGCTGCCAATGTAGCCATGGATGCAAACTCAGCATCTATGGGTAGTGGGGGGGCTGATGGAGTGGGTTGTACCAAGTCTCTTGATTGTAGTCCTTGGAGATGGATCGTGAAAGGGGCTACTTGTTCTTCTTCTCTACAGGAGGTCTCTGTGGCGATTTCACGAGGAATCAGAACCTGTGAAAGTGATCCACGCATTCTTTTAGTGGGTTGAACCCCTGATTTCTGCCCTTGGAAGAATTCCAATTGCGAGTACTTGAGGGCTCATGCAATTGGCACATCATAAGCCAGGCATCTGTAGATGATTCTTGTAATGGCGCAACAACCATTCAAAGTAGGCTTCCTCACTCCTCGCTTGCCTGCTTCATACAATTGATCAAGGATCCATACTGGCATTTTCATAGGTAAGCTCCCGGTCTCTGCTAGGTATAACCCATACCAGATCTTCTTATGAGGCTGGGTGAACCGGTCTTGCGCTGGAAATGCGAAGTGTTGAAGGCACATCCGTAGTGGTATGGCAATGTTGGGGGTGAGGGCACACATTTCTTTCAACTTCTTGATTTTGTTGTTCTTCATCGACTCTGGTATCAAAGGATCTCGATCGGAGGGTACATGGGTGCCATACATCTGAAGGGCCTCCCTGATTAAAGTGATATTCAACTCAAACTTCTTCATTTCTTCCTGGTTTGATAGAGAGGGCACCAGGAATGTGCCTGAATGATCTTTGTCTCCTGTCGCCTTGAGAGTTGCAATCAAGTAGTAGCACCGAAGAAAATCAGGTCTAGGCAAGGCTGCACTAAAATAATCTTGCAATCCCGCTTTTTGCCAAATATCTTGAAGAGGGGCAACATTTTGCAATGCTTCAAATTGAGAACCTGTTACTAGAGCTGTGGGTTTTCCATCCTTGCGCATCCAGATCTGCTTTGCGCCACGAGGTACTCCGTGTTGCACTGGTTGGTGCTCCTGCTTCTTGGTCATCCGCCTCCTTCGTGTCGTGTGATGTTTGGTCTGCATGTTTAGAATCTTCTTTGTAACAGCTGGGAATTCCTCATTGACTCTTGTACCTTCGGTAAGATTGACAATCCTCTGCTTCATAGAACTCTAGACAAGAACATCATCGTTATCTTCATGTGGATTCCTGGAGAGACCAGGAGTTGGTGCCTTTCCTAATGGGTTGAGTGCTTGATTTTCCAATTCAATCCTAAGATAGCTTTGGCCTGCCCAAGCCTGAAGAAGTCCACTTCTTAGGTTGAGGTTGACTGCGTGATCATAGATCCAGTCTTGGCCCAAGACAAGAGGTTCGGTAAGATCCTCGTCTTCACATACTAGCACTTTTGCTGGCATGAGGACCTCTTGAATGTAGAGGGGAAGCTCCACCTCTCCCATGCAAGGGGTTTCGACACCTCCTAATCCTATGAGATATGCTTCTAGGGGTTTTACCTCCAATTGCAATTGTTGGCAGTAAGAAAGGCGAACTACACTAGTGGCGGCTCCTGAATCAATTAAAGCTCTCACGCTCCTTGTACTGTTTCCTTGTCCTACTTCTAGGGTCACAAAAGGTCGTCGATCAACTATCGTATGGGTCCGCTTACCTAAAGCCTCACACATGGCAATGTGATAACCATGAGCTTCAAGCTTGTCAGTCATGGCCTGATCTCTACCTTGTCTTCGTAGTTTAATTCGTCGAATGCATTCTAAAGCTTCGGCCTATGCCTCTTCCTTACGTTTTTTTTGCAGTAGTGAGTCGAGTAAGCATTTCTTCGATTAGTGGTTCTTGATATAGCTTGACTCTGCATCCGCTTATGTAACTTGGTAGTATGTCACCTTCTAGAGTGGCTAGTTGTACTGCTCCACTTGTGGAGATCCTATTGATTATCATAGGTCCATAGCCTCTTTTCTCCAATTTTCGTGCATGTTGCTTCAATGTGTAGACTAGGACTAGGTCTCCTGCCTTCAAGCCTTTATCCTTCACATGTGTATCAAAATACGCCTTTTGCCTCTTCTTGGCTCAATAGATTCCTGCTGCAGCTCTCAATCGTGTCTCACCTAAACGTTCAAGATCAAAGATTCTAGAGGATAGTTCATGGCCGGTCCAGTCATGCTCTTGTGCTACTTTCAAGGTAGGTATCAAAAAATCCAATGGTAGCACTGCATTCTGGCCAAATACCATATGAAAGGGCGTGGCTTGGAGTACCGTTTTATAGGCAACTCGATATGCCCAAACAGCGTGGTCTAGCTGTTTGTCCCAATCAGAGCGTTTGTTATTCACCAATTTAGTCAGCACATTGCATAAGATCTTATTTGTGCTCTCGGCTTGTGGGTGATAAGGGGCAGACTTCTTATGTACTACCAAGAATTCTTGGAGAAGGTTTTCTATGACTTCATTCAAGAAGTGTGTGCCTCTATCACTTACTAATTCTATTGGCAATCCATATCTAGTGAACACATTTTCAAATAAGAACTTTGCTGTTGTTTGAGCATCATTCTTCATAGTGGCTTTCACTTCTACCCACTTGGTCAGATAGTCTGTGGCCACAATGATGTACTCAGCATGTGAACCCTTAGCTGGGGGATTCATAGGACCAACAAAGTCTATTCCCCACTTAGAGAATGCACATCCACCCATCATAGGTTTCAATGGCATCTCATCCTTGCGTATGGGATGCTGAGTTCATTGACAAACCTCACACCTCTTCACATAGGTATGTGCGTCCATGTGAAGAGTTGGCCACCAAAGACCTGCAAACAAAATTGCTTTGAACACCCGATCTGGACCAAAGTGTCCTCCTGCTACACCTTGGTGAGCAGTCTCTAATATCTTCAGATATTCGCTCTCGTGGACACACAATCTAAGATACCCATCTTTTCCTTGTCTGTATAGATTATCTCCAATGAGAGCATAGTCTAGCGCCTCTTGTTCTAAGCTCCTTTGTCTAACCAGAGTCATTTCTTGAGGGAATGTTTCAGAAAGGCCACTAATGGCTCGCTCCAATCTGGCACTAGAGACACGCGATAAAGGGTGGCATGTTCCACTGGTGGCTTAGTGCAGCAAATTGGGCATTCCTTGCACATCCTATGAACATCTGCTTCCATAGTTGGCCAGTATACTCCAAGTCTCCTCAATGTTTGTAGGGTTCGTTGTTTTGAGTAGTGTTGCTCTAATGCACCCACATGTGCTAATTGCAACCACTTCGCGTACTCGTCCTCTTCCACACAACAGGCTAATACCCCGTTATCTGTATGTTTGTACACACTTCCTGCCATGATATGATACTTCTGGGATTTTACTATCTCCCTATCTTGTGTGTTTATTATTGGGTGGTTAGGCCCATATGTCAATAATGGCACTAATGGCTTAGCCCACTGAGGTACAACTTCCAAATTAAACAAGTAAGCATCAGGTAAGTCATCTGACACTCCTTGTGGGGCCTCTCCAGATGTGAGCCTAGAGAGATGGTCTGCTCTCAAATGAGTCCTGCCTTTCCTCACTACTACCTCAAAGTCATATTCCATTAGTAAGAGAAACCATCTTACTAATCTGCCTGTATTACATGGCTTGTTTACAAGGTACAGTAGATCTTGGTGATCAGTAAAAAATTTGAACTTATTTGCAAGCAAATAGTGTCTAAACTTTTTAACCGCGTACACCATGCCTAATCCTTCTCGTTCGGTGGTTGTATAGTTCTGTTCAGCAGCATTCAACTGTCTACTGGCATAGGCAATAGGAAGATCCATATTACCTTCACCTGTAGGTTGTGCAAGTACACATCCAATAGCATATAATTGGAGGCATCCACGTGAACATGGAATGGCTTGTTCCAATCTAGTGTGGTCAAGATTGGTGCTGAACATAATCTTTGTTTAAGCTCCTTGAAGGAATTCTCACATTCATTAGTCCACTCAAAGTTAGTCAGAAGTCCATACATGGGCTTTGCAATGACATCATACATGTGAATGAACCGGCGGTAGTAACCACAATGCCCCATGAAAGCCTGTACTTCCTTGACGTTATTTGGCCTAGGTAGTTCTGCGATGGCTCTCACTTTCTCTTCGTCAGTGGATATGCCGTTCTTAGACACTATGTGTCCTAGAATTTTGCCTTGCCTGACCATGAAAACACACTTTTCTGGGTTCAGGCAGACTTGATATTCTCCGCATTTATCAAAGATTTGCCTGAGTTCAGGTATATGGGTCTGTCTAATGTTGGAATGAGCGCAAAGATCATCAACATAGACTTCCAAATTCTTCCTCAGGAACTCTTTAAACACGTGACACATTAATCTTTGAAAGGTCGCAGGTGCATTGGTAAGCCCGAATGGCATTACCCGAAAGGCAAATATGCCCCACTCTGTGGCAAAAGCCGTCTTATGCTGATCTTCTGGTGCAATGGCTACCTGATTGTAGCCAGAGAATCCATCCAGGAAGCTGTACACTTCCTTGCTTGCTACCCTTTCTAATAGATGCTCAGTAATAGGAAGCGGATAACTGTCTCTAATCGTGGTGGCATTAACTTTTTTAAGGTTAATACACACATGCAATTTTCCATTCTTCTTGGGCACAACCACAATGGGGGATACCCATTCAGTGTGCTCAATCTCATAGATAAACCCAACTTCTACCAATCTATCTATCTCCTCCTTGATCTTAGCAGTGTAGTTATCATTGTATGTATAGGGCTTCTGCTTAGATGGTGTGGCATCTAAGGTCATGGGAATCGTGTGTGAGCATATGTCTAGGTCGACACCTTTCAGGTCCTTGTAGCTCCAAGTGAATACATCTCTGTACTCTCTTAGCAAAGCTACCAACTCTTGCTCTTCTTCTTCCGTCAGGTCATGCCCTATGTAGGTGCATCTTTCTTCTCCCTCTTCTTTTCTTGGTAGTTTCCTTGCTATCATAGGCCTCTCCTGCTTGTGCCTCATGTTTAGGCATTCTTATCATGACTCTCCTATCGTCTATCTCATATTTTTTAAAGTTTTCAGGGACCTCAAACAAGGATTCTTCTGCCTCCGGAGTGACTTCCTTCTTCTTTCTTTTCTTTCCTCCACTCTTAGTGGCTACTTGTGTGGCTAACCTCACATCATTCATGATTTCTCCATGTCTCTGGGGGTAAGCTTCAACTTCATAGAAGTATTCTTCATCTAATGCAAAAGGTGGGTCCATAATGATTGACTCTAAGTCGGAGTCACTTGCATCCTCAAATGTATCAGGGCTAGGTTCGCATTCTTCTAAAATTGCATCTCCCATGATTGGCTCTATTGAGAAGACTGAAATGTCATAGCCATCCTCATCACAATGGGGTGTCCACTGCTCTTCATTGATGGATACATCCATTGTTGCTAAAATTTCTGCCCAGCCATGAGGTTCAAACTCTTCATCGGGAAATACTACAGGTGCATAGGCTGGGTCTTGAATTGATCTATGTGTCTCTTTCGCACCTACCTCTCTGGCTTTTTCTCTTTTCTCTTCTTCTACTGCCACTTTGCACATCCATAAGTGGGTGTCTTCATGCATCCATGAGGATCCTGATCCTATGGAATGCACTGACTCCGTGTCATCCTTGGCTCTATGGATGGGATTCCATTGAATGGGCGGTACGTCTCTATGAGAGTAATCCTTGAGATTGACTTTGGTTGTAACACCTAAGTGTTGCAAGTATAAGGAATTGGTTCCCTAGTCCTGTACTACTTGCAATTGCCGCATAAATGGCCTTCCCAAAATCATCTTGTAGGCTTGGTTTCTGCTAAAGTCACATATAGCAAAAGTATGTTCGAACTCAACACCACATGTAGTGAGAGTTATGCCTTCTAGCAATCTCAAGGGCCTCTCAATATTGCCATCGGCCATCTGCAATTTCATTCTCGTCGGTCGGAGTGTTGGCTTGCCCCAACGCTTCCATAGGGAAGTTGTAGCAATTGCAACTCTTGCACCTGAGTCCAAAATTGCCTTGGTTGTGTATCCCTGATGGGTAACTAGGAGATAGGTATTTCCTTCTTCTCCTTCACTCATGTCTCCTATCTTATCCAATGGTATTTCAGGCACTGTTCTATGAGATCCTACCTGGGAACGCGATTTTGCTATGTCTGGCACTTGTTTGGCTACGTGTTTCCACACTTCTAGCTTAACTTTGAGTAGCTCTTCTAAAGTGAGATTGCACTGCACTTTAGTGTTCTTTACTACCTCTGTATTCCTAGGTATGATTGAATCTTCGTTTCTTATCATGACTGTGGGTGCTCTCAGTCAAGTAGACTTGGTTTCCCATGGGCCTGTGAAATGTGGTAACTCTTGCAAGGAATTAGAAGGGATGTCCTGTGGGAACTGATCATGTGCATCATCCACAAGTTCAATGGGAGGAGGGACTTCACTCTCCTTTGCCCACTTCTCTTCTTGAATCTCTCTCAGGAACTCTGGTGAATACCTATTCATAGAAGGGATGTCCTGTGGGAACTGATCATGTGCATCATCCACAAGTTCAATGGGAGGAGGGACTTCACTCTCCTTTGCCCACTTCTCTTCTTGAATCTCTCTCAGGAACTCTGGTGAATACCTATTCATAGAAGAAGAGGTGTCTGGTTCAGTGGAGTTAGGCACATAAGCTCCCTCGGGAGGAATGCTTATTCTATCACTTGCCCTCTCCTTAGCCTGGGAGGTGGCTCCTTTTCCAGACTTTGCAAGTAACCTCTCTAATCTATCCAATAGACCATCAAAGTGCAACGGTGTTCTGATGGGGTTAGAGCCATTGAACAAGCGACTGGCTTCAAACATGGCTTGCGCCAATTCGACCATTTTAGCACAAAGCTTTGTTCGCTCTATCTCTAGATCGGCTCTAGGGTAACATTTCTCATGATCTGTTACATTGGGCCCTTCTTGGATTCTGGCCTGATATGCTTTAAGCATCATGTCTAAATCTTCAGGAGTGGGATCGGCTAGGACTGATCCTACTATGGGTGGTGGGTGGGTTAAGGGTGGTGTATTGAAAGGTTGGGGAATGGAAGAAGATGGATTGGCGGGTAAAGGGAAAGGTGGTGGAGGGGTGGTGTGAGAGTGGTTTTGAGATGCGAGTTCACTTATCTTTGCTTTGGTTTCTCTCAAGCTTTCTTCAAGTTCGCTCATTTTCTGTGACCATTGTCTTTTCATTCTCTCCCGGCTATCTCTCCATGCTCTTGTCCTTTTCTTGGTTATACTCTCTGTCTCACTAACCTCAGAACTCTTTTCCTGCCCTACTCCTTAAGTTTGCTGCAAGGCTTGGGCTCTAGTGACCACATGCATTGGGTCTGTGGAAGTTATACTTCCCATAGAGTCTACCACTAACCCAATGATGTTGATAGGAGTGATTTTAGGCATGTTATTAGGGTTCTTTGGGCAATCTCGTAGGAGATGCTCTTTTCCGCAATCTTGACAGAAACCCTGAATTGTCACTGGTTGGGGTTGTGTGGGGGCAGGCAGTGGACAATCACGTATAAGGTGATCTCCCTGACATCTGAAGCATGGTCCTCTAGGAAATGGGGGTCGTACCTGCCTAGGTTGAGTTCTAGAGTTGGGGTTTGTGTACATGACATTGACTCCCCACTATTTTCACTTGGGTCCTCATAATAGTATGACTCGTTATGCTCGGGTGACTGCATGTAGTAAGCTTGTGGGCTATCAATATGTGTGGAGTCAAAACTATGGTCACTTGGATCACTGTCTGATAGCAATGGGGTGATTGGGACTATGGCTTGGTTCGGATTTTCTTCAGCAGATGCATATTTCACTGGGATCACATTGGTTGGAGCAGGGGGTTGTTGCACTAGGACTGGTTGAGGTCTCTGCTGACCTTGATAAGGTGGCTGATAAGGTTGCTGTGGTTTGTTGTATTGTTGTGGTGGGTACTGATTCTGGTATCTACCCTGTTGTGGATATGGCTGAGGGTAATTTTGCCTAACAGTTTGTTTGTTATATGGGCAGTCCTGTGTAGTGTGGTTGGTGTACCTTTGTTCTATAGTGCAGTACTGGCTACTAGGATTCACCTAGGGTTGGGCCATAATGGGACATACATTTGCCATATGGTCACCTCCACAAGTGTAGCACCGCTTAACTAGGGCAAATCTTGGAATTTGTTTGCTAGAGACACCTAGTTTTTGAGCTACCTTCTCTGCAAGTTCCTCAATGGATGTGGACTAATCAGATGTGAGACTACTAGAGCTATCCGAATCCTTATAGATTTTTGATAGCCCTAACTCCTCGCCTAGATTATCCTCAATGTCTATGCACATGCGCACACATTCTTCTATAGTTCTGGGGTCCTTCAAATACACATATGACCTAAGCTTGGTGCTCAACAAGCCATCTAAAAACAAAGCCACTTGCTTGGCTGGTGTGGGTAACTCAGGCATCGGGCACCTCTCTAGGTATTGCCTAAACCGTCTTCCTGCTAGTCTGACCGTCTCTTGAGGTGTTTGCTTGAAGCTATGAATTAGTGAGGAAGTGTTGTGCCTTATGCCACTCTTAGAAAACTCAATGATAAATGCCTCTAGAAGCTGGTCTATGTTTCTGAAATGCCTCTCGTTCAGTGGTTGAAACCACGTAAGGGCAGTGTTCCTAAGGGTTAGACCAAAAGCATTATATTGTGTGAATAGGTCCTCTACCTGTTCAACTTTCAAGACTTGCCTAAATTCTGCCACATGGTCATAAGGGTCTCCTGTGCCATCAAAGTAATTCTTCATGGACTTCACCAGTTGAGTTGGCCTCAGGGTCCTAGTGTGTTCTCTCGGCCTTGGCAAAGGAAAATCATCAGCATTTCTTTGGTTCCTTGGGTCTCTAAATCTCTCGGTTTCTTCTCTATCCATCCCTGTTCTCCTTCTTTCTCTTCCCTGGGGGTTGGCAAAGCTTACTTCAGGTCTATCTCTACTTCTATCTCCTTGAGCTCCATGAGCCTGGGAGGTGCCAGCTCCTTGGTGACTGTAGGACATATTGGACCGTGGTTGGGGAAAAACAAATTCACCCTTCCATGTGTAGGCATGTCTGCCATGCTCGGTGACCACGAAGATCCTCTCTGATGTATTGTCTAGGTAGGTTACTCTGCCTGGCTATCAGGGTCTTTAAACTCATATATTGTGAGAGCACTTACTTCCTAAGGCTGGGCAGGTTTATACCTCCAAAAAGCCTCATCATTTTCTCAGTTTAAAAGCAAATCTATGCTTTTATTATCCTTGTGGAATCCGCTCTGGAGTCATGATTCTGGTCAAGACAGATTTACCACGGGGAGTTCTTGGCTCTCTCTCTAAATTCCCTTGCTCTATATCACCCATGTCGGTCTCTGCAATCACATTTCCAAACTCATCTGTTCTATCAGGAAGAGTGGTGACTACATATATAGTCCCCTCTTTATCTAGGTATGCTCCATTCTCAAACTTGACTACCGGGTGTTCTAGTCCATGGGGTTGATCGGGGTTCTTAATCTGGGCCACAGATCTTCTCAGGCCGTCTTCATAGATGCGAGCACCTAGACGATTAGTCCTGATGTATTCCAATTGAGTCTTGTAAGGTCCTTCTGGCTTTTCTAGATAAGCCACCCCTGAACTGCCTACAGGTCTCTCCATGTTATAGGACATCTCAGAATCACTTGTTTCTGATCGGGGAGTGTATGGGTAATCACTCAATTGTTGGGCCCAAGACCTAGCAGTGTGATTGACACTAGCTTCAGAAGATCTGAGGCTTTGTCTGTCTTGGCATAAGTGTCTGCCTGACCTAAGGTTCATATGCCTGGTTTATCTACCCCCTTGGTCCCAAGTACACTCTCGTTGCAGGTAAATTTTCACCAATCTCTTTGTTTTTTTAAGTTGAATATTGTGTTTATGATCTTGTCTGATATCACGTCGTCAGGAGTACTTAAGTGAAGTTCGCACTTGATAATTGATCGACTCAAGTTTACTTTTTTCCTTTAGGGTTTTCGCACTTAAGACCTACTTAATGCTTGCACTTAGTTGATTAGTTCTCTTGGACTTGATTCGTGCCTGACGTTGCCCTAATTAATTACCACACCTAAGTCGTACTTAGCCTAGGCTAGGAATTTGACAAAGGATGTTGAGAGAACTCCCAACCTCAATACTCTGGTTGCTCAGACTGCTACACCAGCCCAGGAAGCCTTCTCCCAAGCTTGGTACTCACCCTTGCTAGCTTGCCTTGGAATACCTTGAGTGCACGCAATGTTCCTGCAAAATTTCACAAGTTAATATAGCTCATTTACCACAATGAATTGAAAGACACACATCAACAATTATGAGCCCCCCTTGGAGTAACTCACTGTACCCCCAAAATCTTATGACCACCTAGTTCCACCTAATGGTCAACTTAAAAATACATTTTCTAAAACTCCACGTATGATTCTTACAAAAACCAGTCAAGGTCCACGTAGGATTCTCAACAAGATTTCCAACGAGACCAAAATCTCATCAATCGGAGTTCGTATGGTGAAGTTATGACCATTCAGGCACTTAGGGGTCAAAACAGGCTCTCAGGGCTCAGGAAATTCCTCCCTGGTTTCTAGGTCTTTTGCCCACTCCTAAGGCTCTAATGTTATCCCAATGTGTCCAATATTAAGCCCAAATATACCTCAGTTCACTCAATTAATTCACTCTAAAATTTTATGCGTTAAGCCCATGTATCACGATAGGTCGGGTCGAAGTGTCGCGATAGGTTGAGGTGTCGCGATACTTGGGAGTGTCGCGATAGGTCGAGGTGTCGCGATACTTGGGAGTGTCACGATAGGTCGAGGTGTCGCGATACTTGGGAGTGTCGCGATACCTGGGAGTGTCACGATAGGTCGAGGTGTCGCGATACCTGGGAGTGTCGCGATAGGTCGAGGTGTCGTGATGCTTGGGAGTTTCACGATAGGTTGAGGTGTTGCGATACTTGGGAGTGTCACGATACCTGGGAGTGTCGCGATAGGTCGAGGTGTTGCGATACTTGGGAGTGTCGCGATAGGTCGAGGTGTCGCGATACCTGGGAGTGTCGCGATACCTCGAGGTGGCGCGATACCTGGGAGTGTCGCGATACCTCGAGGTGTCGCGATAGGTCGGGATATGGTGAATTTTTCTGTTCTGTCTAGTGATCCTAGGAGCTCTAGGGCTGTGCAGTGTCGTGGTGCACTCAGAATCGTGATTGGGGCAACTTTTCGGTGTATTGCGATAGCTCGAGCTCGACGCCTCGGAGTTTGCACAGACAGAATCCATACCTGCTGAGCTTGCTAGAGATGATGATGAAGCTGAAACCTGCAAGAAACATGCAAAAACACACACAAACAAGAACACACACTCGCTCTCTCTCAAATTCGCACAAAGCAAATGAGGGAAATGATTTGGAAGTGGGAATATAAGGTGGAGAAGTAGATGAAGATGGAGATGGAGATGGAGAAAAATCAGAAATTTACCTACTACTTACCATTCCAACGCATCCTCTCTACGTCTTACCATCACACGCTCGTCCTCAAAGCTCGAATCCCCGGCAACGGCACCAAAATTTGGTGTAGCTCAGTGATGAGTAGCACCTCCTTTAATGTCAATCCGGGAAGACATGAGGATGGTATGAAGACCTCGAGCGAGTGAAGGCACAAATGTGTGAGTGAGAAGCACACAAACATGCACACACATACGCACACACGCGCACACACGGCAAGAACAAAGAGAGTAAGACAATGGAATCACTTCTATTATAACCAAGTTCTCATACAAGCTCAAAACTACAAGAAGCTAGCCCAAAAATGAGCTCTCTAGCTCTATTTATAGTTTTTGACTAGCTTTGGCCCTGTCCAGACCTAGTGTCCGGCCTAGTTAAAAATTAGGTTCCAGGGCTTATTCGAGGGCTCAAACGAGATCTAAAAAATATGAAAATTGGTAGGCAACTACTTCTAAGGCTCCTCAAGCTTGAGGACTCCTCGGCTTGTACAAAATAGAGCTACAAAAATGTGAAACGATATTTACAAGGGTTTTTAGTGATGAGAATCACTTTTAAAATGATGTAAGGTTTGGAAAAATTTAATGGGTTGCCTTAGTGCTAGTTTTGCATGTATGACGTACTTGCTTCTCCCCATATGATGCCAACACACCCCTTCATTTGCAAGGATCTGATCGATCAAAGCTTGGCCTGATGCGAATGAGACTCTATGTCGTTCTTGCACTACCTTGATTGTATCATATAATCTTTGTAACTAGGGTGTATACACTAGAGCACCTGCAATTTTAGGAACTTCTTGTTGCTCTTCTTGATGTCTTCCCTCATGTTCATCATTGCCTTCTTCATATTCTTCATCTTCATCATCATCTTCGACATCTTCTTCATCCTCATCGACTATGGTAACCGGCACTTGTGATGTGATTGCTTGTGCTTGTGAGCGTTCCACGACACCGGACTCTACTCAAAATCCTCATTGATGAGCTCTTCCAAGTGTACTCCTCTAGGGAATTCAAGGTCTATGGGGACTGGTCGAAATATCAAGCTTAGGCCCTCAGAGCTGCATCTTGGGAGGTGTAGTGTGAATGGGCGTACATGTCAAGGTGGGGGAGTGACATCTGGGGTTAAAGTGGCTTTTCTTGGTTGAGCACATGGTACTGCTTCTTGCATCCTCTTTGATGAGGGTCTTGTGGATGTTCTTCCTTTGAATTGTTGTACCGTATTCCACATTAGAGCCCTCTAAATTGGAATTTCATAAGCCAAACATTGATAAATAATCCTGGTTAGAGCACAACATCCATACGATACTCACTTGCACGGCCATCATTTGTGTGCCAAGTGGATTTGATCAATAACCCAGTGAGGTAGCTTAATCATTAAGTTTTGAGTTTTTGCAAGATATAAACTAAACTATACCTTCTTATGTGGCATGGTGAACCTGTCTTGTGCTAGAAAGGCAAAATGTTGCATGCACATTGTAAGGTGAACCGTAATGTTAGGCATCATGGCCACCATATCTTTGAGTTTTGTGAGATTTCTATTCTTCGTGCTATCTGGCACTAGAATCTCCTTGTCAATGGGTATGTGCATCCCTCTCATAAACAGAGCATTGCATACTAGGTTATTAGTTAACTTAAACCGCTTCAATTTGTTTCTTCTAGCTAGCAATGGAAGCATAAATGTGCTCAAGGCTTTGGGATTCTTGTAGGGAGTCAAGGTGTTGATAAGATAATATCATCGCATGAAGTCAGGTTTCGGAAGCTTATCAATGAAGTACGCATCTAATCCTACTTTTTGCCACATTGGATGTAGCTCTTCCACATTTTATAACTTCTCAAACTCCTGTGTGAAGAAATGGTACTTTCCCCACTTGCCATTGAACTCTAGCTCTACCTCCCAAAGGCATGAGCCCTCTCCCAATGGTCTTGCTACTTCACTAAACCAATGAGAGGTTTCGCCTACAAGCATGGTATGGCCGCTAAGGGGGTCTTGTATGGGTATGATCTGTATGGCTTGCAAGTCCTCTAGGCGTTCCTTCATCTCAGGCATTATGGGTAAGATCTCCATATTGACCACTTGCTGACTTGTGTGTGCTTGAGAACTAGTTCTTGCTACGTCAGCCATGATATTGTTGGTAGTGTCTGATGATTGCTTATCTACTGGAAGAAGAAAATCATATTAGCATTGTGTAGGAAACATGATAATACCACATTCCCTCTACAATACCAACATGGTGTTCTTTGAGTTTAGAGATTAGTTCAATGTTGTGTGTGTGAGTGAGAGTTAGAAAGTTAGTGCTTTTCCTACATGCAAACTCTGGTTGTACATTGTACTCAAGTGCATCTATTCTTGTGGATAGTAGTTTACATGGTGGGTTCAATAGGTTTATTACAGGGTTTAACTCTCCAAATTTTCTTTGTGGGATTGCATCTTTGAGATATGATGATCTTTACATGTTTTTGACATGTGTCTTCTTGGATTTGGGACTTTTTGGGTACCCATTTCTACATAATCCTAGATGTGATTGGAGATGTGGAGGTGTTGAGTGCAGATGTTTCCCATGAAGTTCATGGCATGAGTGTCTGTGAGTGGTGATTCAGGTTTGTGAGCTTATGTGAAGTTACTTGAGCTTGTAAGTAGGTCTTGGGCACCCAGATTTATCTAGCATTGGGGTCAACCTTCATAAACCACTTTGGGACCCAAATAGAAATGTCTCACCTTGGTTGACTCCTGGAATACTCCTTCATCGTAACCTTCAACTGAGTTGTTGGGTAGATGTGTCCTTGGGGTCTTTGCATTGGAGTAGAGGGTTGCTCACCCTTACGTACCCAAATTTGCTTCACAATTTGAGTCACCTTGCTTTGTGCTCTCCATTGCCTAGGAGAAGAGACCATCTACTTTTTTTGCTTCTTGTGCTCCTTTGTTGGCTTTGTCTCGATCAATTTTGGAAAATAAGGGAATTCCATCAGATTCCTGACTCCGTCATCCTTCACAGAGTTTTGGACAAGAACAACATCTTTATCTTCATGTGTACTCTTGGAAGGACCAAGAGTTGGTGTCTTTCCTAGTTCCTTGAATGCTTGAATATCTAACTGAATTGTGATGCAATTTTGATTCATCCAGACCTGAAGAAGTCCACTTCTTAGGTTCAGGTTGAGTGCATGATCATAGATCTAGTCTTGACCCAAGACAAGAGGTTTGGTGAGATCCTTGTTTTGACACACTAGCACCTTGATTGTCATTAGAACATCTTGAATGTAGAAGGTAAGCTCCACCTCACCCGGGCAAGGGGTTTCCACACCTCCCAATCCTATGAGATATGCTTCTATAGGATTGATACTCAATTTCAACTCTTGACAGTGAGAAATCCTAACCACACTAGTGGGTACTCTTGAGTCAAGCAAAGCTCTTACAGTCCTTGCACTCTCTCCCTATCCTACCTCTAGGATCACAAAGGGTCGTTGGTCAATTATTCTATGGGAATGTACACCTGATGCTTTGCACATGGCCATGTGATATCTTGGAGCTTCATAAGCATCTCACCTAGGCTGATCTCTACCTTGTCTTCTCAATTTCATTTGTCAGATGCATTCTAAGGCTTCTGCCTACACTTCTTCTTGAACTCGTTTTTTCTCTTTCGTACGTTTCTTGGCAGTGTTGAGTCAGTTTAGCATTTCATCTATGAGGGGTTCTTGATATAATTTGACTCTACATCCACTAATGTAACTAGGTAGGATGTCAGCTTCTAGAGTGGCTATTTGGACAGATCCACATGTTGATATTCTATTAATAATCATGGGTCCATAGCCACACTTCTCTAACTATCTTGCATGTTGCTTTAGGGTGTACATCAAGACTAAATCTCCTTCTTTCAATCCCTTGTCCTTCACATGTGCATCAAAGTAACCCTTTTGCCTTTTCTTGGCTGGATAAATCCCTATTGTTGCTTTCAATCTTGTTTCACCTAAGCGTTCTAAATCAAAGATTCTAGACAAAAGCTCATGGTCAATCCATTGATGCTCTTGTGCTACTTTCAATTTTGGTATCAAGAAGTTTAATGGTAACACAAAATTTTGTCTAAAGATCATATGAAAGGATGTGGCTTGGAGTACTATTTTATAGGTGACTCAATATTCCCAAACATCATGGTGTAGTTGTTTGTCCCAATAAGAATGCTTATCGTTTACGAGTTTTGTCAAAATAGTGCAAAGTATCTTGTTCCTGCTTTCGGCTTCGCCATTGGCTTGTGGGTGATATGGATGCGACTTCTTATGAACCACCATGAAATCTTTAGCAATTATTCAATGACATCATTCAAGAAGCAGATGCCATGATCACTCACCAATTCTATTGGCAAACCATATCATGTAAATACATTCTCAAATAGGGACTTGCTTGTTGTTTGTGCATCATCCTTTCTTGTTGCCTTGACTTCCACCCATTTAGTCAGATAATCAGCAACGACAATGATGTATTCAGCATGTGAAATCTTAGTTGGGAGATTAATAGGACCGAAGAAGTCTAACTATTCCCCACTTAGAGAATGCACGTCCACCCATCATAGGTTTTGATGGCATCTGGTCTTTATGTATTGGATATTGAATTCGCTCACAAATATCACACTCTTCACATACGTATGTGCATCCATGTGAAGATTTGGCCACCAAACACCTGCAAAAAGTATTGCTTTGATCACCCTATCTAGTCTAAAGTGTCCTCTTGCTACACCTTGGTGAGCAGTCTCTAATATCTTGAGATATTCACTCTCATGGACACACAATTTTAGGTATCCATCTCTTCCTCCTTTGTATAGATTATCATCTATGAGAGTGTAATCTAGTGCTTCTTTCTCTAAGCTCTTTTATCTAGCCAATGTCATCTCTTGAGGGAATGTTTTCATCCTCAAGAAGTCTATCAAAGGTTCGCTCCAATCTGGTGCTAAAGACACTTGATATAGAGTGGCATGTTCCATTGGTGGTCTAGTACTACAAATTGAGCATTGCTTGCACATCCTATGGACATCTGCTTCCACTGTTGGCTAGTATACTCCTAGTCTTTGTAGCGTTTGTAGAGTTTGATGTTTGGAGTGATGTTATTGTAGTGCACCTACTGTTGAGAGTTCCATGATCCACCCTTTTGTCCAAGTCTTCATTTATTCTCATGAAAGCACATTTATCCCACATGCAAGGGAATTCTCCCAAACTCCATATAAGCATGGCCCCCCTTCACTCCTCACAAGCTCATTCACTCTAGCCCATTGCCAAGAGTGTACGTCCACTCCTCATGGAGTCTCCATGCTCATAAAGCATCTCATGTAAGTCATTTCCATTTCTATTTAATTCATTCCATCATGTTTTCATATATTTTATTTCTTCCTCCATATTTTGTTAATTGTGTGATAACTATTATATTAGGGGTACTTTCTTTTTTCATTTCAACATGGTATCAGAGCATAGGTATTGTTTTGATAGCATTTCCTTTTGAGTTTTGCTTTCATTATCTTTATTAGCATGTATTATACTCTTAATCCCTCCCACCCTCCCATATCTTGATAACAAAAGTGCTTCTAAGCACTTTTTCCTTGTGTCATTAAGCATGATTTATATGAGTCATTAAGCTCGTTTAGTGTCCATCTTTATGTTGTTAATTTATGTTCTTGAATAAAATAATTGATAACAAGTGCTGACCATGTTTGTGACTTTAGTCTCTATGCTTCCTAATTGTTTCCCCCTCAATCATTTGAATGCATTTCCATTCTACTTTGTTCACATCACTCCATGTCTATCATTTAGGAGAGAGAAAATTGTATTGGTTTGAGAGTTTAGAAGTATAATGAGTATTGTCTCCCCAAGAATGACTGCGTTTGTAGCTGCTTTGATGCATACATGTAACTTTCCATTCTTTTGGAGGACCACTACAATGGGGAAACCCATTCAATGTGCTCGATTTCATAGATAAATCTGGCTTCTACCAAATGATCTATCTCCTCCTTGATCTTAGCGGTGTGTCATTGTATGTGTATGGCTTCTGCTTAGAGGGTTTGGCTTCAGAGGTCATGGGGATTGTATGTGAGCATATGTCAGGGTCTACTCCTTTTAGGTCCTTATAACTCCATGTGAACACAGCTTTGTATTGGCTCAACAGTGCAGTCAACTATTTTTCATCTTCCTCACTCAGGTTGTGTCCTATGTATGTGCATTGTTCTTCACCTTCTTCTATGGTCACAACAATTTTCTTCATTGTTTCTTTGTTATCATAGGCCTCTTCTGCTAGTGCTTCACATTTAGGCATGCTTATCATGACTCTCCTATCTTTTATCTCATACTTTTAAAAATTTTCAGGGACCTCAAACAAGGATTCCCCCTTGTCTAGTGAGACTCCTCTCTTCTTTCTTTTCTTGCCTTCATTCTTGATGGTCACTTGTGTAGCTACCCTCAAGCGGTTGGTGTGTTCTCCTTATCCTTGAGAATGAGCTTCTACTTCATATAGGTATTCTTCTTTTGATGCACATAAAGGATCCATAATGATTGAATCTAGATCTAAGTCACTCGATTGTTCAATTTCTTCCATACTAGGCTCACATTCTTCGATAACCAAATCACACATGAGTGGTTCTATAGTGAAAATTGAAATGTGATAGCCATCTTCATCATAGTGTGGTGTCCATTGATCTTCATTGATGGCTACATCTATTGTGGATAGAATTTCAGCCCAACCATGAGGTTCAAACTCTTCATCTAGAAATACTACATGTGCATAGGCTAGGTCTCAAATTAATCTATGAGTTTCCTTGGAACCTACCTCTCTAATTTTTATCTTTTCTCTTATTCTTCTGCAACTTAACACATCCGTAAGTGAGTTTCTTCATGCATCCATGAGGATCCTGATCCTATGGAATGCACTGACTTCATATCCTCTGTGGCTCTATGGATGGGATTCCACTATATAGGGCGCACGTCTATATGAGAGTAGTCCTTGAGATTGACTTTAGTTGTAACACGTAAGTGTTGCAAATACAAGGAATTAGTTCCCTAATCTTGTACTACTTGCAATTGTCTCATGAATGGTCTTCCCAAAATCATCTCATAGGCTTGGTTTTTGCTAAACTCACATATGGAAAAAGTATGCTCAAACTCTACACCACAAGTAGTGAGAGTTATCCCTTCTAGTAGTCCTAAAGGTCTCTCTATGTGACCATCAGCCATCTGCAATTCCATTCTCGTTGGGCTGAGTGCTGGTTTGCCCCAACACTTCCAAAGGGAAGTGATAGCAATTGCAACTCTTGCCCATGAGTCGAAAATAGCCTTAGTTGTGTAACCTAGATGAGTGATAGGGATATAGGTGTTTCCTTCTTCTCCTTTGCTCATGTCTCCTATCTTATCCAAGGCTATTTCAGGCACTGTTCTATGTGATCCTACCTGCAAATGGGTTTTCGCTACTTCTAGAATGTGATTGGCTACATGTTTCCACAATTCTGGCTTAACGTTGAGTAGCTCCTCTAAAGTGAGATTGCATTGCACTTTAGTATTCTTTATTACATCTGTATTCCTAGGCAAGTCTGACTCTTCATTCCCTACCATGACTATGGGTGCTCTCATATAGGTAGACTTTGCTTCCCATGGACCTGTGAAATGAGGTAGTTCCTATAAAGAATTAGGCTCAAACTTGATTGGGCATCCTCTTGTTCTCCATAAATAGAAGGAATATCTTGTGGGAATTGATCACATAAGCCATCCACAAGTTCAATGGGAGGAGGATTTTCACTTTCTTTTTCCCATATCTCTTCTGAATTTCTTGGAGAAATTCTTGTGAGTATTGATTTATAAAAGCGCAGGTTCTTGACTCGGTGGAGTTGGGAATGTAATTATCCTTGGGAGGAAAGCTTATCCTTTCACTTCTAATGTTACTCACATGTGAGGTTGATTTCTTCCCTGACTCAATTATCATCGTTTCCAATCTTTCTAATAACCTGTCAAAGTGTAATTGTGTTTTGGTTGAGTTGGTACAATTGAATAGATGATTGGCCTCAAACATGGTTTGAGCCAATTCTACCATTTTTGCACAAAGCTTGGTTTGTTCAATCTCTAGGTCAGATCTAGGGCAACACTTTTCATGGTCAATCACGTTTGGCCCTCCTTGGATTTGCACCTCATATGCTTTAAGCATCATGTCTAATTCTTCAGGAGTGGGATTTGCTAAGATTGATCCTACTCTAGGCGGTGGTGGGGTTACGTGAGGTGGATTAGAAGGTGATGGGGATGGTGGTGGTGGTGGTGATGTGTGAGAGTGCATTTGAGATGTGAGTTCAACTATCTTGGCCTTTGTTTCTCTTGGGCTTTCCTCCAATTCGCTCATCTTCTTTGACCATTGTCTCTTCATTCGTTCATGGCTATCCTTCCAAGCTCTTGTCATTTTCTTAGTTATACTCTCAGTCTCACTAACCTCAGAACTCTTTTCTTGACCTAAGCCTTGGTTCTATTGTTATGCCTAAGCTCTAGTTACCACTTGCACTAGGGTAGTGGAAGTCGCACTTCTAGTAGAATCTACTACTAACCCAATAGCATTAATAGGAGTGATCTTTGGCACATAGTTTGGGTTCTTAGGACAATCTCATAAGAGGTGCTCCTTCCCACAATCTTGACAAAAACCTTGAATTGTCAACGATTGGGGTTGCATAGGTGCAGATATAGGGCAATCACAAATGAAGTGATCAAACTCATATCTGTAGCATGGTCCTCTAGGTGTTGGGGGTCTTATCTATCTAGGTTGGGGCCTAGAGTTAGGATTTGCATACATTACATTAGCATATTCTGGATCCCAACTAGGTTCGCTAGGATTTTCATAGTGGTGAATCTCATTGTGTTCTGGTGACTCCATATAGTAGGCCGATGGACTATCCATTCGAGCTGAGTCAAAATTGTGATTATTCGGGTCACTTTTTGAGATCAATGGTCATGCTGGCACTAAGGATCTATTCAAATTTTCTTTAGCCACCACATACTTATTGGGACTACATTGGTTGGAGGTGGAGGTTGTTCAACTAATAGTGGTTGAGGCCTTTGTTGAGCTTGATAAGGTGGTTGGTAGGGTTGCTAGGGCCTAACATACTGTGATAGTGGGTATTGGTTCTGGTATCTCCCTTGTTGTGGATATGGCTATGGATAACTTTGCATAACCACTTGCTTATTGTATGGGCAATCCTATGTGGTGTGGTTAATATAAATCCTTTCTATGGTGCAATATTGGTTGTTAGGGTTCACTTGGGGTTGAGCCATGATTGGGCATACATTAGCCATGTGGTCTCCTCCACAGGTATAACATCATTTCACTAGGGCAAATCTAGGTGTCTGATTGCGAGAGACTCCTAACTTTTGAGCACCTTCTCTACCAATTCATCAATAGAAGTAGGGGGTTTGGATATGAGGCTAGTGGAACTATCTCAATCTTTGTAAATCTTTGAGATCTCTAGTTCCTCACTTAGGTTGTCCTCAATATCTATGCACATGCATATGCATTGCTCGATGGTTCTCGACTCCTTTAGATACACATACGATCTCAATTTAACACAACAATTCATCTAGGAACAGTGCCACTTGTTTGGCTAGTGTGGGTAGCTCTAGAATTGGGCATCTCTCCAAGTATTGCCTAAATCTTCTTCATATGAGTCTCATTGTCTCTTGAGGTGTTTTTTTAAAACTATGGATCAATGATGAAGTGTTGTGCCTTATGCCACTCTTAGAGAACTCCATGATGAAGGCTTCTAGCAATTTTTCTATATTTCTGAATTGCATATGGTGAAGTGGTTGAAACCAAGTCAAGGTAGTGTTCTTGAGAGTTAAGCCAGAAGTGTTGTATTATGTGAACAAGTCATCAACTTGTTCAGCTCTCAAGACTTGCCTAAATTCAGCCACATGATTGTATGGGTCTCTTGTACCATCGAAATAATTCTTCATGGTCTTAACCAATTGTCTAGGCCTCAAGATCTTAGGGTGTTCTCTAGGCCTTGGCAAGGGAAACTCATCCATGCCCCTTTGATGTCTTGGATTTTTGTGTCTCTCTTGATCTATTCTATCTACATCAAATCTGGACCGCTATCTTCCTAAGGGGTTTGAAAAGATTACCTTAGGTCTATCCCTTGTTGAGATATCAAGGTCAACATGTGATGATCCAGAATGACACGTATCACTTTTTCATTTCTCTAACATGTATAGTGGTCACACTAGTATATGCAAGGACACTTCATTGAGATTTATTAGATTTATCTACCAAGAGTGATGGCACATTTGTTTCTTTCTATCTCACTCATTCGTGAACATTAGGTTTTTCCTTATGTACTAGTCTTTATATATTGCATTAGTTGTATTCTTGTTTTGAGGTCATTCTTGTACATTCCTCTTTATGTAATAGAAGAAGAAGAAGATCATTTTCCTTGCCTCAATCTGAGTGTGTGCTTCTCTTTGATTGTGAGAGTGTGTGTGTCGTGCTTAGCAACACTCATATATTTGAGATCCAAAGTTTCAAGTGATTCCATGTATTGTTGATACAACAAACTATCACATTATAGTGTGACAGTGTTCAAGCAGAAGTGCTGCTTGTAGTGTTTTGCAGTGCAACTTCCATGCTTGGAGATTTGGAATGACAAATTTTATGATTGGAAAAGGCTACTGGACGTACATCGAAGGAGAGAATGAAAACGCTCTACAGTTACTAGAGAGGAATCGGGCTGCAGACCAATTAAGAGTGCATGAAGAATGGAATCAAGGAGCACGAAAGGTAATGTATTGGCTATCTATTAGCATACAGGATAGCATGATTGGACACATACACGATGCCAAGACTCTGAAAGAGGCTTGGAACAGTTTGGTCACATTGTATGAGACCAATACAAATGCACATAAATTGCAACTCAAGAACAAGTTGCATACCTTGGAGAAGAAGGGCATGTCGGTAAGTGACTACACCCTAACAATCAAAAGCATATGTGAGTCACTTGGATCTATTGGTGTGAAGCGTAGATGATGATGATAAGGTGGAAGTGTGCATTCATGGTTTAGGAGATGCATATAAGCAGTTTGGAACTTCTATACAGACTAGGAAAAATATTACAAATTTTGCTGATCTGGTATCTATGCTGATTATTGAAGAAACGAATCTTGGTGAGGATTCAAACTCCTTGGAAAACCTAGTCCTGAGCAGGTATGCTACTTTGGCAGAGGAAGAGGCAGAGGTAGAGGTTTCGAAAGTGGAAGAGGAAACAGTAACCAAGACCAAGGTCAACAACAAAATCATGCAGGAGGAAGAGGACAGTTTCGAGGCAAGGGGAGCCAAAGAGGTCGTAGAAATTTCCAAAGAAATGATTCAAGTAATGATAATAAAGGATGCTAGAATTGTGGTAAACCTAGAAACTTTGAACATGATTGCAGGTTGAGGAATCAAAATAACAAAAGGCAGGAAAACAACTATGCATCCACAAGTGCAGATGATTCTGAGAAGTTGTTCATGGTTCAACATCACATGATGAATACAATGTCTATTGGTGTTTCAAAATCGAATGATAATGTCTGGTATGTTGATTCAGGTGCTTCAAATCATGTGACCAGTCATGTGGAATTGTTTAGTACTTTACAGAAATTGCCAATTCCTGGATACGTTTAAATCGATGATAACACATCACACCCTATTGAGCATACAGGAAACATAGCATTGTCTATGGAGGACGGGAAGGTAAAACATCTTGTTGATGTGCTGCATGTCCCAAATATAAAAAAGAATCTAGTTTTTGTTGGACAAATAGTTGACCAGGGATTACAAGTCATGTTCAATGCTAATGGGTTATATGTAGAAGAATACAAACGGTATGGAAGATTGATTGCCAAAGGAAACAAAGTGGGTAGGATTTTCACCTTAAATGTGAAAATTCTTGAAATGAATGCAAGCATGTTTGCAAAAGGTGCAGGAGTCATTGCTGATATAGAGATCTGGCACAAACGGTTTGGACATGCGAACTTGCAAAGGCTGAAATTGATGCAGTCAAAGGAGATTGTCCATGGACTACCGAATTTCAAGGTTGTAGAGATGCAAAAGGTATGTGCAACATGTCAATTTTAAAACAATCAAGAGCATCATTTCCACCTGACAAACATGTTAGTGAGAACATACTAGAAATAGTACATATAGATGTTTGGGGTTCTACAAAGACCACATCTATGGGTGGTCGCAGGTTTTATGTTACTTTCCTTGATGATCATACACAAAAAGTGTGGGTATATTTCATGAAAGAGAAGAGTGAGGTGTTCACTCACTTCCAGATTTTTAAAGCTATGGTGGAAAAGTAGACAGGGAAGTATATTCAAACATTAAGATCTAATGGAGGAGGTGAATACATGTCAAATGATTTCAACAATTTTCTAAAAAATCATGGAATTCGGCGTTAGTTTTCATGCAAGTACACACCACAACATAATGGCATTGCTAAATGCAAAAATAGACATATTGTAGAAATAGTAAGAGCCTTGATGGCTGAGAAGAATATGCCTCATTTTATTGGGCAGAAGCTATTCATACCGCTATATACATCATGAACATAACTTTGACTGCTGTTGTACATTAAGTTACACCTGAAGAGAAGTTTATAGGTAAAAAGCCAAACTTATCGCATCTGAACGTTTTTTGCTGTATTGCATATGTACATGTTCCAGATGAGTTGAGGATGAAGCTTGATCCAAAAGCAGAAAAATGTGTCTTCATTGGATACTCCCTTGAGGAAAAGGGATATAAATGGTATAATCCACTCACATGATAGGTGAAGGTGAGTAGAGGTGTGGTATTTGATGGGTGCATGGCATGCAAGGATTGCTGATTACTTAACCACCATTGGGTTTTCTATGTGTGATGTAAAGCATTCACTATATGCAAGGAAGGGTGATGATGGCATCACAATTGTGGCTATTTTTGTTGATGAATTGATTGTAGGTGGTGAGAATGAAGAAAGCATTAAAGAGGTAAAGCAACTTCTTATGCAGGAATTTGACATGAAAGATCTTGGTGTGTTGTGCTACTTCTTGGGCATTGAGTTTATACATACAGAAACAGGTATATGGATGTCGTAGAGGCAATATGCCTTGAATATGCTACAAAAGTGTGGTATGGCTAATTGTAAGCCAATTTCTATGCCATTAGATCAGAATTTGAAGTTCGATACTACATCAGGTGAAGCATTGGAAAATGCTACTATGTACAAGAAAATTGTGAGAAGTCTTATATATCTCACAACTACAAGGCCTGATCTAAGCTATATTAATGGACTTGAAAGTCAATTTATGCAGGTTCCCAAGAAGCCACATATGGATGCCTTGAGGCACACTCTATGTTATGTGAGTGCAACTTTGGATTATGCATTGTTTTATGAAGCTGGTGCAGAGTTGTAGGTTCATGGATACACCGATGCAGATTGGACTGGTAGTATTCTAGATAGAAGATCTACGAGTGGCTTTCTATTCTCATTTGGAGGTGTAGCTATTACATGGAGCAGTAAGAAGTAGCCCACTATTGCTTTGTCGAGTACAAAGGTTGAGTATAGAGGTGCTACAATGGCAACATGTGAGGCATCATGGCTAGAGATGCTACTTGCAGATTTAGGCGTGGAAGTGCAAAAGCATATCACCATCTATTGTGATAATATTAGCAGCATACAGCTAGCACAAAACCCTATTTTTCATGCTAGAACAAGCATCTCGAGGTACATTATCACTTCATCAGGGAGACGGTATTAGAAGGTGATATTGATCTTCTTTATGTGAGAACAAATGAGCAGGTTGCTGATATTTTCACTAAAGCACTTGGAGCAGAGAAGCTGAAGAAGTTTTGGAAGATGCTTGGATTAGAGGACATGGCGTTGAGCTTGAGGGGGAGTGTTGAGATATCAAGCTCAACATGTGATGATCCAAGATGACACGTATCACTTTTTCATTTCTATGACATGTATAGTGGTCACACCAGTATATGTTAGGGACACTTCATTGAGCTCTATTAGATTTATCTATCGAGAGTGATGACACATTTGTTTCTTGCTAGCTCACTCATTTGCATACATTAGGTTTTTCCTTATGTAATGGTCTTTATATATTGTAGTAGTTGTATTCTTATTTTTAGGTAATTCTTGTACATTCCTTTATATGTAATAAAAGAAGAAGATCATTCTTCCTTGCCTCAATCTGAGTGTGTGCTTCTCTTTGATTGTGAGAGTGTATGTATGAGCCCTCTTCCTTATCTCCTTTCTCATAACATCCCTACCCCTGTCCCTTTGAGTTCCATGAGCTTGGGATGTTCCAGCTCCTTGGTGACCATGAGAGACATTGGATCTTGGTTGGGAAAAAACAAATTCACTTCCAAGTGTAGGCATGCCTACCATGCTCCGAGACCACAAAGACCCTCTTTGAGGTATTTTCTAAGTAGGTCCCTTTGCCTAGGAAAGTGAGGGTATCACGATCTTTGAATTCATATATGGTAAGTGTTCCCACTTTGTAAGGTTGGTTTGGTTTATATCTTCAAAATGCTTCGTTAGTTTCTCCGTTCAAGAGTAAATCTATGCTCTTATTGTCTTGGGGAACCCATTCTCAAGTGATCATTCTAGTCAGGACTGATTTGCCTTGAGGGGTTCTTGGCTCTCTTCCCAAGTTCTCTTGCTCTTTGTCACCTATGTCAGTCTCTGAGATTATATTGCCAAATTCGTATGTCCTATCTAGTTAGTTAGTGACTACATACATGGTTCCTTCTTTATCAAGGTATAAACCATCTTCAAATTTGACTACCAGGTGTTCTAGACCAATAGGTTGATCTGGGTTTTTAATTTGGACAATAGATCTTCTCAAACTATCCTCATAGATGAGGGCACCTAATCGGGTCTTGATGTATTCTAGTTGGGTCTTGTATGGCCCTTCTGATTTTTCTAGGTACACCACTCCTAAGCTACCTATTGGTCTCTCCATGCTAGACGACATCTTAGAATCACTTTTTTTTTAGCTTTGAACGTATGGGTAATCACTCAATTGTTGCGCCCATGATCTGGCTATATGATTGACACTCGCTTCAAAAGATCTGATGCTTTGTTTATCACGGCCTAGATGTCTACTCGATCTAAGGTTCATATGCCTTTACTATTATCCCAATTTTCCCAAGTACAACCTCGTTGCCAAGTTCTTTTGTCTTAGTCCCTTGTTCTTTTTGTTTTACTTAGGCTATCACTTCTTGTGTGATAAATGTTATCGTGAGGAATACTTGAATTTCAATGCACTTGAAGTTTGATCACTTGATTTATGTCCTTTTACTTTAGAGTTTGTCGCAAAACTAACCTATTTATGCTTCCACTTGAGTAATTAGGGTTCTTGTACTTGTATCATGCCTAACATAACCGTAATTAATCAATACCACTAATTGTACTTAGCCTATGCTAGGAATTGACTGAGGGAGTTGAGAATGCTCCAACCTCAAGTTGCTTATCCCTTGGACCACCCTTGAGTGCTCAAGACACTTGTTCTCAAGCTTTCGGATCACTCTTACTCTGGACGCCCTTCAATGCTCTCAATGGACCTATAAAAGTCTGAAAGTTAGATCAAGATTTAAAGTAAGTTGAATTAATAGACCATTTTCATTCATGTGTTTCAAAGACCAAATTTTCACTTGTCTTTATGAAAGGCTTCTCAAGAGATCCCTTAGCTTCCTCACCTCCATGGAAGGTCAACTTCAAGATCACTAAAAATGGATTTTAGATAAGAAAGTTATGTCTATTTAGGGTTCTGGGGTCGAAACAGGAAAGTCTTGATTTATTTTCTTGGAGGCTCACTATGCCTCCAATCACATGAAATTTATGATCAAAATTAGTGAAAATTTGAAAATTTAAAAACCCTAAAACATTGTTTGAAACTACCTATCAATCACGATGGACAAGGCTATCAATCAGGACGGACATAGCTCTCTATCGTGCTATGTCAATCACTATGGATAGTGTCAATCGTGATTGATGGTTTCAATTGCGATGGACATCTCGATCACGATTGATGAGGGTGTCCATCGCAGTCTATCAATCACGATGGATAGGAAATCCATCGCACTGGACTATGTCAATTGCGATGGATGGTGTCAATCACGATGGACTATTTTCATTGGCTTTTTGCATAGCTTTGTGTCAATCGTGGCTCTATGTGTTGTGATGGATAGGTTTTTAGCCGTGTTTAAGTGTCAATCATGATATTTGTGTCAATCACGATGGACAAGGGTGTTCATCACAATGGATGCTATCTGACGTGATGGACAAAGGCATCCATCATGGTCTATCAATCGTGATGGACAGGCTGTCTATCGCAATTGACACTATTAATCGTGATTGATGGTGTCAATCGGGATGGAGAGAAAAAATGCAAATTTTTTTGAATTTTTAGCAATAGTGACAAATTTGCTGTCAGTCTAGCACAATGGCAAGAACCAATGTGAGGAGATCCACCTCATAATTGTCAATCCAAGAAGACATGATGAGGGTATGAGAACCGTGAGCAAGTGAGATGCACAAGTGTGTGAGTGAGAAGCACACTAACATGAACACACATTCACACACACGTGCACACACATCAAGACAAAGCGATGGAGCAATCAAATGTGTTCTATTACAAAAGATCTCTTTTACATAAGCTTTAATCTCCAATAAGCCATGAACATATATTTCCATCAAATGTCTTAGAAAAACTTTAAACGCATGATGCATTATCCTTTGGAATGTGGTTGATGCATTAGCTAAACCAAAGGCCATAACTCTGAATGCATATACACCCCATCCACTAGCAACGGTTGCTTATGTTGATCTTATAAAGCAATATGAACTTGATTATATCCTAAGAATCCATCCAAAAAACTATATACTTCCATTCCAACAACTCTTTCTAGAAGAGGATCAATTATTAGTAAAGGAAACCTATCTCTAATAGTTGCAACATTTACCTTCATTTATACAAACCCTAAGCTTACCATTCTTTTTTGGTACTACAGTCAATAACGCATCAATTTCTTCCTTATTTTTAGCAAAGTATCCTTTTTTGCATGTATAATACCTATGTTAACTTGGTTTAGCATCTAGTACAATACGAATCCTATGTGCATAGATACTAAAATCTATTCCTTTAAGACCCTTCTAATTATAGGCAAATTGTTATCAATTATGGAATTATTGACTTTTGGAGTTCAATTTATTGAGTTACTAATGTGTTTTGTGTTTTGATATAGTAGCTCAAGGTTTGTGAGGGCATGAATGGGTGTTGACATTTTGGATGTGATTGGACACAAATAATAGGAATTATATTATATAAATATTTTTTAAATAAAGACCCATGTAGAGGGTTCTTTCTAGAAAAGTAGTAAAAGTAGTGGTAAAGATCAAGATCACTATAGATCGTGATTTATGTAAATAAAAGAAAAGGCTCTCTCCAAAAGAGAGCAACTTTTTACTTTCATGCCTACTTTTCTGAAGTGAGGCCCTCATTGTAATCTCTATTTTCAGCATAATAAAAATCTTTAAATACATGCACTTTGTAGACCCATCGAACATTGCATAGGGGGAGATCGCACCCAATCATGTACTATCTCATCTATTTGCATCTTTACTTTTTGTGTGTTTCTAGTTTTCATATCATCTATGTACGCATGTATGTAAGATCGTGCAACAGTGTTATCAGAGCTTGCAAACATCAATATAGAGGGATCCAATATTGTTCGTTTTTTGTGTTCAATCTCTATCTCTATCTTAATTTTGATTCTGATTGTTAAATCTATTTTGATTTCAAATTTGTTTCCATTTTTTAGTTCCGTCTTTAGTTCTAGTTCCAGTTTTAGTTTTTGGTTTTGGCTTCTATTTTAGTTTAAGTTCCTAAAATTGAATGTACATTTATTCCAAGGTGTCAACTAAGGCATAGAACTTTGGCATAACTTTGGCATCTCTGGCTTCCTTCGCACCCATGGCTCCCTTGGTGACTGTTGAAAGTCATGGGGTACATGCGAACACCTTTTAATTAAGGAGTGACAATAAGGAGTCATTTATCTACCAAGGAGAGGGATTTGAATCCACAAACCACTACACTATCCACTTATGTTGTCACTCTATTTATTTTTACTTATATTTAACATAGCTTGCATCTCTCTTACTTTTTCAACTCCCAAGAACCACCCTTCCCTTTTCCATTTAAACTCAAGAGTTCTTAAATTTTTTTTCACATCTTTAGCAAGGGGTTTTCTTTCTCTACACACCCATGTATCCTACACATAACATGGAGGACTTTGGTGAATCAACTCTACCTAAGGTACTCCTCGAACAATAGTTAGAGCTTCTATGACATAAAATCCGAGGTGCCCAAAATGAGATCTGAAAATGTGATGAAATACTTAAAAAGATGCATTTTGAAGAGGATCACCATGCAAGGGTGGTGAAGTCTATTGTTTATACTCAAGTTGATGGCATGTATACCAAGATTGGCATACAAAATTTCCAATTTTAATGGTTTGATAGTCAAAGGGATGACCCACTTGTTTTATCATGGTTATCCCAGTTTGATGATTTTTATTCAGATGAATCCTACTATGAAAGTGATAAAGTGAAGCTCGCCACTAACTATATATTAGGGAAGGCTCAACTTTAGTGGAATGTTTTATGTCATAGTGGAGATCCTCCAATGACATGGAAGGACTTTCAAGAAAATGTTAAGGGGCCTTTTCTCCTTGTGTAGTTCCACTTAGATGTTTGATGTTTGTGGACTATGTTCACATGGAAGGAGAGTGATACTATTACAACTTACACTGAGTGGTTCTCACAATACCTATTATTTCTTCACATGCTTAAAGATATACCTAAAGTTACAAGGAAGTATGAAGACGGTTTGAAGGGGATCCAAGACAAGCTTCTCACACTCTCGCATACAACACTTTACAAAGCTATTTCTCTTGCTCAGAAAGAGTTTCAACTGATTATCAAGTTGATATGTTTGCAACAATCACGTCAATATTGCCTTTCAACAAGCTTAATTTTCCTTGATTATCAAACTTTAACTTTTTTCCTTTAATCATGTAGTTGTTTATACTAGGAATAAAAAAATGCACATGTGACACATTTACAAATAGAATTTAGTATGTAAGAACATACTTTAGTTATGTTTTTCAAAGTAAACTAGTATATTTAGGGGATATCATATTTTAGAAAATGATTTCATGTAAGATTGAACAAAAATAAAAGTAATTTTAGAATGGTTTGTATGTTAATCACTTAGTGATGTATGTTCTTTATATGGTTAATAAGATTTTATAGGTAGTTGTTAAAATGTTTTTTCTATTTAGCACTTCCCTTCCTTTATGATTAAATAATCACAATAGATCCATAAGACATCATCAACACCTCATTATGATCACTTAATTTTTGCATATCATTCACATTGATTTAACTCCTCCATGATACATTTCGATGCATGTGTTTTTATATGGAAGGTGCTTAAATTGTTCAATGATGGGACTTGTGATTGACCATCCATGTCTAATCTATTTATATCAATTGAGATCAATTGATTTTTCAATTGGGGAGCATGTTATCATTTATGGAATGGTTGGTTTTTGGAGTTTAATTTATTGAGTTATGAATGTATTTTGTGTTTTGATATAGCAGTTGAACATTCGTGAGAGTATGAATAGGCATGGACATTTTGGATTTGATTGGACACAAATAATAGGAATTATATTTTATATGTATTTTGTAAAGAAAGACCCACATAGAGGAATCTTTCTAGAAACATAGTAAAAATAATGACAAGAACCTAGCCTATGTCCGCCATGCTGCTTGTGACACACATGGTTTTTCCCAAAGTCCTAAAGGTTTTTCAATGTGTCCATCTACAAATTGCAATATCATTCTAGTAGGTTTGAGTTTTGGAGAACCCCTATCTTGCCATATCTTTTTAGCCATCATTTCTACTCCTCCTCCTTGTCGAGAATGGAAGTTGCTTGTTTTTAGGACTTCAAGGATAAGTTGGATTTCCAAATTATGAACATGGATAAGTTGGGTTTCCAAGTAGTGAGAGAGTGGTTCTAGAGTTTAGGACCTTCATTTTTTAGAAGTTATTTTACTAATACTTTGGACTTTTTGGATAATGGGATCATGGACAAAATCAAAGGCAAGCATAATCTTCCAAGTACTCCCTTGATTTCGAGTTAAAAAATACAAAAACTTGTAAAGAATGAAGCAAGGAATCAGGCCTTATTTGTCCTTAGCAATAATGTTAATACTTTTGATATTAAAGAACAAGTTTTTTATGTCTTATGGTATATTCTGTGTGAAGTATTTTTAATTTTAAACAACTTTTGCAAGATTTTCAAGATGTGTTCCTTGTGGAACAACCCCAGTACTTGCCACTTTCTCTTGGAAATGTTGATCATAGCATAGATTTGCCTTCAAGCACTAGTGTAGCTCAAGTGTGAGTACCACCTCCTTTACTTGTCGATCCCTAGAGACGTGATGAGGATATAAAGATCATGAGCAAGTGTGGTGAGAAAATGTGAGTGACAAGCACATACATGAACACACAGGCACATGCACACAAGGAAAGATCAAAGAGAGGGACAATGGAAAGCCTCAATTGCACAAGAACTCTCTTACAAAAGCTTCAATCTCTACTCAGCCAACTCTCTAACAAGCTACTAAGAAGCTGACCCCAAAAATGAGCTCTCTAGCTCTTTTTATAGTTTTTGACTAATTTTAGCCCTGTTGAGACCTAGTGTTCAGCCTAGTTAGAAATAAGGTTCCAAGGCTTATTTGGGGGCTCAAACAGAATCAAAAAATTATGAAAATTGGTAGGTAGATACTTCTACTACTCCTCAAGCTTGAGGACTCCTAAACTTAACAAAATGGAGTTGCAAAGATGTGAAATGATATTTACAATGGTTTTTAGTGATGAAAATCACTATTTTTATAGGGATTTCTTTTGAAATTTTGACATGCTTCTTGGAGCTCCCTACATGCTCCCTCTTCTTGTATGTCCACTTCTTTGATGCATTCTCACACCTTCTACTTGACCTTGAGTGCCAAAACTCGGCCCATCTCAAGTCTCTCATCCGTGACAGACTGTTGTTGGAGTGGGTGTTCCATGTAGTACTTTGAGAGGTAATGTCCATCATGTATTCACAAGAGCAGTTTGTCTCCCAAATGTAGTGGGGTCTGTTTTCCTGTTCTTCATTTTGTCATTGCTAGCCTTTGCAAGTTTCGGTCCCTTTGTATGTACTTCTTCTTTGGCATCTTGCATTGTGGTGTATTTGTGAGCTTCCAAAAATTGTGAGTTGCTCAGAAGAGGTTGTCATTGTTGATTTTGGGCAATTGTCCACTATGAGTTGCTTCATAGGTATTGATGTTGTAACCTTGAGTTCCTCTAGATCTTTCAAACATGGGTTTCATAGTTTGCATGCCAAGTACTCATAATCCATAATGAATGATGGGTAAGTGTGTTAGTGCATGGGTTGAAGAAAATATGTGCCTTGTGCACGGCCTTGTAATGTGGCCCTATGCATGCTTACTTGGGGAATGCATGTTAAGAAATATGATGCAACAAGATTTTGACTATCATAGGGACATCTTGAAGGTAGATTGGAAGTTCCACCTTGCCCAAACAAGGGGTTTCCACACCTCCCAATCCTATGAGATAGGCTTCTATGGAATTGATGTTCAATTGTAGATCTTGGTAGTATGAGAGTCTAACTACACCACGTGTTGCACCTGAGTCAATTAAGGCTTGCACAGTTCTTATGTTATTTCCTTGTCCAAGCTCTATGGTCACAAAGGGACGTCGACTGATTATTCGAGAGGAAATTACACCTGATGTTTGGCACATGGCCATGTGATATCTATCTTGGGGCATTCACATCTAGGCCTTATTGCCTTAGCTTATTTTGCCTGATGTGCTCTCTAGCCTCTGCATGTGCTTCTTCTCTAACCCTTAACTCTTCTTCTTTTCGCTTCTTAGCAGTGTTCAGTTGCATTAGCATATCCTGTGTAAAAGGTTCTTGATATAGCTTGACTCTACATCCACTAATATAGTTTGGCAAGATGTCACCTTCTAGAGTGGCCAATTGAACCACACCACTAGTGGAAATTCTATTAATGATCATGGGTCCATATCTTCTTTTTTCCAATTTATGAGCATGCTGCTTTAGTGTGTAAACCAACACTAGGTCTCCCTCTTTCAATCCTTTATCCTTGATGTGTTCATCAAAGTATGCATTTTGTCTTTTCTTTGCAGCATAGATGCCCACTACTGCTCATAGCCTCGTCTCACCTCAGCATTCTAGATCAAAGATCCTGTAGGACAATTCATGTCCATTCCACTTGTGCTCTTGTGCTACTTTTAAAGCTCGTATTAGGAAGTCCAATGGTAGCTCAACATTCTATCCAAAGTCCATTTGAAATGGGGTGGCATTGAGTACTATTTTGTAGGCTACTCGATAAGCCCAAATAGCATGATGAAGTTGTTTATCCCAATCAGAGCGCTTATTACTTACCAGTTTTGTCAAAACATCACATAGGATCTTATTTGTGCTCTCAGCTTGTCCATTAGCTTGTGGATGATAGGGAGCAGACTTCTAATGTATTACCAAGAATTCTTGGAGAAGGTTTTCAATAACTTCATTCAAGAAATGCGTACCTCTATCACTTACTAACTCTATTGGTAACCTGTATCTCATGAACACATTCTCGAATAAGAACATAGATGTCGTTTGTTGTTGTAGCTTTGACTTTTACCCACTTTGTGAGGTAATCTGTGGCTACAGTAATGTACTCTACATGGAGTTTCTAGCTAGGGGGGTTGATAGGACCTAGAAATCTATACCCCACTTCGAGAAAGCATGTCCTCCCATCATTTCCCTCAAAGGCATCTCATCTTTTCTGACCGGATACTGTACACATTGGCATGTGTCACATCTCATCACATAGGTATGTGCATCCATATAAAGAGTGGGCCGCCAGAGTGCTAAGAATAGAATGGTCTTAATTACTTGGCTAGGCCCGAAGTGTCCACCTACAACACGGTTGTGTGCAGTTTCTAAGACTTTCAAATAGTCTGATTTGTGAATGCACAATCTTAAGTAACCATCTTTGCCCCTTTGGTATATGTTGTCTCCTATTAAGGCATAGTCCTAAGCCTCTTGTTCCATGCTTCATTTCCTTGCTAGACTAGCCTCGTTGGGTAGTAAATTCTACCAATGGAGCACTCCATTCTGGAATTAACGACACGTGATAAAGGGTAGAATGCTCCATGGGGGCTCTCTCCTGGCACACTAGACAATTCTTAATCCACTCATGTATTCTCTGTCCATACTAGGCCAATACACTCCTAAACATTTCAAATTCTAGAATGTTCGCTATTTAGAATAGTGAATTCCTAGCAATCCTTCATGGGCTTGTTGCCAGCAACTATTATGTTCATCCTCCTTGACACAAGCATAATTGGATGCATCCACATGGACATGAAATGGTTTATTCAAATCAGGAGTGGTTAGTATTGGTGGTGTGCACAAACGTCTCTTAAGGTCATTGAGCATTCGTCGTTCCACTCAAAATTTATCAACAAAGCATAAAGAGGTTTAGCTATGATTGCATACATATGTATAAATCTACGGTAATATCTGTTGCGAACATTTGTTTTATGTAGGGTACAAGTTTCAAATTATGTAAATACCTTTGGGAAGTCTTCAAATACTTCAAGAAGGCTCATATTATTCATAAAATGTAGCAAAAATACCACGTGAGTTCTAGAACATGGTGAGTCAAATTAGTGAGTCACAAGGGAGCTTCAGTGGTGTCCTAGTGGAAGGTCGATGTGGCTAGTTCTCAAAGTCCATCAATACTTTGCTTATTTGAGCACTTGAGTCATGTAATACCTCCATCCAAGTGTCTACCATGAATTTAGATGTATTAGGAAGGTTTTAGATTAGTTTCCCATGCTATAAAAAGAGGAGAAAAGTCGTGATCTTGTGGGATGTCCAAGAGAGTCATATGTGTATCTCTACACTGCTGTAGTTTTGTATGCAGAGATTGCAGAGCTTGTATCTCCCTCATTATATATCCAAATTTCATGTTTGATAGCTCATTGGAAAGCTCGTACTGTCTACTTTATTCCTGTAAATTTTCATAATCATTGGATTTGTGATCTGAGAGCAATACGCTCTGCAAGTAGTGTGTGTTCTCTGTTTTTTATCCCTGCTGAAGGTCTCCATTAAACCTCAAACTTGCAGAGGTCATATCTCCTTGTGTATCTATCCAAATCATGTGTTCTTTGGCTTGTTAGAAAGCTCTTTAAGTCTACTTGTATTCTGGAAAGTTTCAAAGTCATTGGAGTTGTGAGTTAAGAGCAGTAGTCTCTGCAAGTGATGTGTGTCCTCAGGTTCATCTCTGTTTCAAGGTCTCCATTAAAGCTGCATATTGCAGAGGTCATAGCTCATTGTGTATTTATCCATTTGAGGTGTTCCATATCTTGTTGGAAAGCTCTTAGAGTCTAGTTTATGTGTGTGAAACAGTTTTGGAAAATTCCAAGTGAGTAAAGAGAAATTTGCTCTGCAAGAAAATTGGTATGTGCATATAAGTTTGTGAAAAAGTCAACTAGGTCCTGTTGGGTTTCACCTACTTCTAGCTGTACTTTGGAGATCAATAAACTCCAACATTGGTATCAGAGCAAGTACTTGGAGGCTTGGAGAAGGTTATCATACCTTGACGAAGAATTTGAAGCTATCAAAGAAGCAGTTCATCATCAACACTACACAAAGGTAGAAGAAGATTGCAAGGAGGCATCTGAAGCAACATCCAAGCAAAGAAAGGTGCACATACCTCATTTACAAGGTAAATATTATATTTCTTCTCATCACACACATTGGAAAGGAGGCTTAAAGGAGGAAGCTTAGCATTTGTATTATGGGATACCAACATGCACAAATAGAGAAGCTTGATAAGACCAATTATCAAGCATGGAAGTTTAGAATCACAGCATACTTGCAAGGTAGAGGCTTGTATGGTTTGATTGATGGCACAGATATCAAACCCACATTACCAGAGGACCCAAATCAGCAACAATTGAGGGATTTTAGACTTTGGAATGAGAGAGACAAAAGGGTTATATTCATTTTATCACAAAATATTCAAGATTCAATGGTAGGACACATACAAGATCTAGACACAAGTAGAGATGTTTGGCTTGCATTGGAAAGGTTGTATGCTACAGGTACAAGAGCAAGGAAGATTCAAATCAAAAATGAGTTGAATAACATAAAGAAAGATACAAGGACATCGGTCAATGATTACATATTGAAAGTTAAAGAGATTGCAGATCAACTAGGATCAATTCAAGCTCATGTGGAGGACGACGACTTGGTTGCACATACTCTCAACGGACTCAAAGATGATGAGAGATGGAAGCCCTTCATTACTTCAGTTTATGTCAGAGGAGAATTACCAGATTTTGATCAACTTATTGCCCTCATGGTCACGGAGGAGATGAATCTAAATGGTTCTACTTCAAATCAAAAAGGATCTCAAGGACAAGCTCTTTATGTAGGATCATCAAGAGGTGGAAACAGAGGTGGAAGAGGTTCAAATAGAGGTGGAGGAAGAAGGAGTGATGATCAAAGGACTTCAAGTGGCTTCTTCAACACAAGAGGAAGAGGAAGCTCAAGCGCTAGAGGTACGAGAGGCTACTACAACTACAACCAAAGACAAAGGAGTGAAGATAATAAGAACAATTGCTATATATGTGGAAGGTATGGACACTATGCCAAAGATTGTTATCAAAATGAAAATAATCAAGGTGGTAATCGAAGAGGAGGCTATTCAAGAAGAGGTAAACAACAAGGAAATTATGCAGTTGAAGGTAAAAGTGATGATTATGATTCTCTTCTTATGATGAATGTAGAAACTAAGATGAATTGCAATAGCGATGTATGGTATGTAGATAGTGGTTGTTCTAATCACATGTCTCATGATGCTTCATGGTTTTCTAATATGCATAATCCGTCATGTAAAGGTCATGTTGAAACAGGAGATGATACAACACATAAGATTATGCAGGTTGGAGATGTTGTTATGCAGGATAAGAGCAAGAAAAATTGCTTGAAGGATGTACTTTATGTGCCAACGATCACTAAGAATTTGATGTCGGTTGGTCAAATGGTAGAAAAAGGTCTACAAGTGAGATTTAATCATGCAGGTTGCTTCATTGAGGATCCAAAGCAAAGGAGGTTAATTGCTAGAGGTCAAAAACAAGGTAGATTGTTTACATTCAAGGTAAACCCAAATCATACAAACTATTTCTCTTATGGTATGCATCGAATAGCAGAGCTTGATCTATGGCACAAAAGGATTGGACACATGAATGTACACAGGTTAAAGGAGCTATCAAAGAAGAGGATTGTTGAAGGATTACCTGATCTTACTAAGCAACATATGGTGCATCTTTGTGAAGCATGTCAAATGGGTAAGCAGAGTAGACAACCTTTCAAGCATTCAAGCTATGTAAGTGATGGTTTGCTAGATCTCATACACACAGATGTGTGGGGACCTACTAAAGAGGCATCCTTGGTTGGTAATAAGTACTATGTATCATTCATTGACGATCATAGTAGAATGACATTTGTGTATTTTATTAAACATAAGAGTGAGGTCTTTGATTGTTTCAAGAAGTTCAAATCATATGTCGAAAAGCAAACAGGAAGGTATATTAAGAAGCTAAGATCCGATGGAGGAGGAGAGTATTTCTCTCAAGCTTTTACTGATTTTTTGTATGATGAAGGTATCAAAAGAGAAGTTACATGCAGGTATACTCCACAACAAAATGGAGTCGCAGAAAGAAGAAACAGAATCATAGCAGAAGCATCTAGAAGCATGCTTAATGATATGTGTTTGCCTAATTATTTTTGGGCTGAAGCTGTTAGCACAAGTGTTTACATTATGAATAGAGTTCCGACTGCTGGAGTTCATCATTTGACACCATATGAGGTATGGCATGGAAGGAAACCAAGTGTAAGTCATTTGAAAGTATTTGGCTGTGTATGTTATGTACATGTACCTAGTGAGGTGAGATCTAAACTTGATGCAAAATCAGAAAAATGTATATTCATTGGTTATGCAGATACTCAAAGAGGATATAGATGCTATAATCCTCATACCAATAAGGTTGTTGTGTCAAGAGATGTAAACTTTGATGAATCACTTTCATGGTATGCAGATAAGAATTGTTTGCAGGTCATGGATGAAAATGAAGAAGGTGTGGTTGAAGGAGATGAATGCATAGTTCAGCCATCAGGAAGTTTAAATGATGAAAGGAGTGGTTTAGATGAAGAAAGAGGATCACCTTTCAATGGAAGATTAAGGCAAGAGTCACCTCCAAGTGTTAAAAGTAAAGGTAAACTCAAACTTGTTGAAGTTAATGATGAAGGAGAGGAAATTAGTGATGTATGTGAGTATGGAGAATCATCAAAGGTTCCTAATAAGAAAGGAAGAGCATCTACATTGGAGGTAAGAAGAACTTCAAGAGTAAGTAAGCAACCTCAAAGGTATACTTATGAATCTTTCATAAATACTCATTATGCTTTTATGACAAAAGTTGAGCAGGAAAATGAACCCACATGTTATGATGAGGCCAAAGGAGATGAAAAGTGGGAGAAAGCAATGAGAGAAGAAATGGAAGCACTACATGATAACGAGACTTGGAATTTAGTTCCAAGTACACCAAAGCAAAAGGTAATTGGTTGTAAGTGGGTTTTTAAGATTAAAAGAAATAGTGATGGTAGTGTGTCTAGATATAAGGCTAGACTTGTAGCAAAAGGATATAATCAAACTCAAGGTGTGGACTATGAGGAAACATTTAGTCCAGTAGCAAATATGGCAACAGTGAGAACTTTGTTGGCTTTAGCTGCAAGTAAAAGGTGGAATATATATCAACTCGATATAAAGAATGCCTTTCTTAATGGTGAGTTAAATGAAGAAGTGTATATGTCACAACCAGATGGTTATGTGGATGCAAAATGTCCTAATCATGTATGCAGGTTAAAGAAGGCATTGTATGGTCTTAAGCAGGCACCAAGGGCATGGAATGCAAGGTTGGTAAAGTATCTTATGCTGCAAGGATACACAGCGAGTCATGCTGATCCTTCACTTTATGTAAAACATGTAGATGGCATGTGTGTCTATGTATGCATTTATGTGGATGACTTGTTGATTACAGGGAATGATGCAAAAGCAATTGATGAGATAAAAGGTAATTTGGGAAAGGAATTTAAAATTTCAGATCTTGGTTTGCTCAGATACTTTCTTGGGATTGAAATTGTGTATAGCGATGAAGGTATGTGGTTGATACAAAGAAAGTATATATGTGATATGCTGAAAAGGTTTGGTATGCAGGAATGTAAATTTGTTTCTACTCCAATGGAATGTAATGTAAAGCTAAGCGCAAAGGAAGGTGAGGAGTTGCATGATATGAATGTATATAGATCCATGGTAGGATCTTTGATTTATGCAACAAAAACTAGACCTGATATATGTTATGCAGTGGGAGTATTGTCACAGTTTATGCATGAACCTAGAGTACCTCATATGCATGCAGCGAAAAGAGTGCTTAGGTATTTGAAAGGTACCATGAACGAAGGATTATTTTATAGTCATGATGCTGATCTAACTCTTAAAGTCTTTAGTGATGCAGATTGGGCTGGAAGCAAAGATGACAGAAGATCCACAAGTGGATATGTGGTAATAGCAGGAAACAAGACATTAACATGGAGTTCAAAGAAACAGCCTACAGTTGCTTTATCTTCTACAGAGGCTGAGTATAGAGGTTTAGCCTTGGCTACTACTGAGGTTATGTGGTTTAAAAAGTTGTTTCATGACTTGAATGTGCAGGTTGATGTACCATTGATATATGGGGATAACTTGAGCAGCATTCATATGACCTCAAATCCTATTTTTCATGCTAGAACAAAGCATATAGAGGTTCACTATCATTATGTTCGAGAGAAGGCCATGAACAATGAAGTGCAGGTTTCTTTTGTTGGAACAAAGGATCAAGTTGCAGATATCTTCACCAAATCCTTGGATGGACCAAAGCTTCAAAGATTCAACTATATTCTTGGCATGAAGGAAATACCCTTTGAAACTTGAGGGGGAGAATGTTGCGAACATTTGTTTTATGTAGGGTACAAGTTTCAAATTATGTAAATACCTTTGGGAAGTCTTCAAATACTTCAAGAAGGCTCATATTATTCATAAAATGTAGCAAAAATACCACGTGAGTTCTAGAACATGGTGAGTCAAATTAGTGAGTCACAAGGGAGCTTCAGTGGTGTCCTAGTGGAAGGTCGATGTGGCTAGTTCTCAAAGTCCATCAATACTTTGCTTATTTGAGCACTTGAGTCATGTAATACCTCCATCCAAGTGTCTACCACGAATTTAGATGTATTAGGAAGGTTTTAGATTAGTTTCCCATGCTATAAAAAGAGGAGAAAAGTCGTGATCTTGTGGGATGTCCAAGAGAGTCATATGTGTATCTCTACACTACTGTAGTTTTGTATGCAGAGATTGCAGAGCTTGTATCTCCCTCATTATATATCCAAATTTCATGTTTGATAGCTCATTGGAAAGCTCGTACTGTCTACTTTATTCCTGTAAATTTTCATAATCATTGGATTTGTGATCTGAGAGCAATACTCTCTGCAAGTAGTGTGTGTTCTCTGTTTTTTATCCCTGCTGAAGGTCTCCATTAAACCTCAAACTTGCAGAGGTCATATCTCCTTGTGTATCTATCCAAATCATGTGTTCTTTGGCTTGTTAGAAAGCTCTTTAAGTCTACTTGTATTTTGGAAAGTTTCAAAGTCATTGTAGTTGTGAGTTAAGAGCAGTAGTCTCTGCAAGTGATGTGTGTCCTCAGGTTCATCTCTGTTTCAAGGTCTCCATTAAAGCTGCATATTGCAGAGGTCATAGCTCATTGTGTATTTATCCATTTGAGGTGTTCCATATCTTGTTGGAAAGCTCTTAGAGTCTAGTTTATGTGTGTGAAACAGTTTTGGAAAATTCCAAGTGAGTAAAGAGAAATTTGCTCTGCAAGAAAATTGGTATGTGCATACAAGTTTGTGAAAAAGTCAACTAGGTCCTGTTGGGTTTCACCTACTTCTAGCTGTACTTTGGAGATCAATAAACTCCAACAATATCCGCAATGGCCCATAAAGGCTTGTACCTCTTTAACACTTAAGGATTGTACCTCTTTAACATTTTTTGGCCTTGGTAACTCTGCTATAGCTCTTAATTTGTCCTCATCTGTTGATATTCCATTCTTAGAAACAATATGAACTAAGATCTTAACTTGACGTACCATGAATACACACTTCAGACAAACTCGATATTCTCTACACTTGTTGAAGATTTGTCTGAGTTCTAGAATGTGATGTCTTCTTTCTTGGGAATGAGCACATAAATCATCCACATACACTTCTAAGCTCTTTTGCAAGAACTCTTTGAAGACATGACAGATGAGCCTTTGGAATGTTGCAGGTGCATTGGAGAGCCCAAATGGCATCACATGAAATGCAAAGATTCCCCAATCTGTGGCAAAGGCCATCTTGTGTTGATCTTCTGGGGCAATGGCTACTTGGTTGTAACCTGAAAGTCCATCAATGAAGCTATAAACTTCTTTGCTTGCAACACCCTCCAATAGATCTTCAGTGATTGGAAGCAGATAGCTATCTGTGATCATAGCCACATTAACTTTTTTAAGGTTAATTCACAATTTTTCGTCCTTCTTGGGCAGCACTACAATGGGGGACACCCATTCAGTGTGCTCAATCTCATAGATGAATCTAGCTTCAATTAATCTATCGATTTCTTCTTTTATTTTGGATGCATAAGTGTCATTATATGTGTAGGGCTTTTGTTTGGTGGGCTTGGCATCAGCTATCATGGGGATTCTATGAGAACATATTTCTAGATCTACTCCCTTTAGGTCTCTATAGGTCCATGCAAACATGTCCCTATATTCCCTTACTAAAGCTACAAGTTATACTTCTTCTTTTGCACTTAGGCCTTCCCCTATGTACGTACATCGCTCTTCATTCTCTTCAATGGTTACTCTTGGAGTAGGACAATCATTAATTGATGATTACAATGAAGCATGAAGAGTGAAGGATAAAGGAAAGAACAAAGGATGAAGCATGAAGTAAAGAGAAGAATTAGAGGAAAGTGATTTGTATACATATGTACATTAAGCTTGTAATTAGTTCAAAAATACTTTTGTAATATTGATGAGTATGTATAGATATGCCTATATATACTTGTATATGGATGAGATACATAGGACAAAAGAAGTATAGATGATATAAAGATGACTAGATCATAAGAAAAATGAGAATTATCCATCAGATGTAAAATGAGTTGAATAGAAGAAGTTTCTTGAGAATTGCATGTCAATCTTTTCTCCATTTCTCCTTCTGTGTTTGATCATTTTAGAAATCCTTTTGAATTTGTCAAATTCCATAGTAAATGCATCTATTATCAAGTTTTGAGAGTCCAATTGCAAATAGACTAAGAGAATTGTGAGTAGGAACATTTTTATGTGTAAATGTATTAAGTGACTTCTAAAAAAGGTGCAAATTTGATGGTCAATGATTTGATCAGATCTCAGTGTAGAGTGTAACATTTTACAGAAATGAGCACTCAAAATCTAAGTTGGAAGGTAAGACATCGATTTCTAAAAGCATTTGATTAAACGGGTTGTAGATTGAGAGAAGCAAGTAGCTAAAGTTGCATATGTAAAAGTCGCCTATAGAGAGAGCTTGTTTTAGACATAGGTTTACTTATTGGAGTAAATCTTAAGTTTTATAAGTTCTTTTGAAGAACTTTCACTTGTAATAGCTGTGCAAGAATTAGAGGAGTGTTGTGACAAATTTTCATAGAAAACTTTAACCATTCATCAGTCAATGAACAAGTTTTGTGAAGCAGACTTTTTTGAGTGAAGTGACAAGTCACAAAAGTTATAGAGATTCATAAGTTTGGCAAAGATTATCCAAAATTGAAGAAGGTTTGAGTTCTACTTGATATAGAGGTGTTCTAAATTCAAGTGTAGCTTGTCTTTTGGAGATTAATCATCTCCATCAGTGGTATTAGAGCAGATTTGATCAAAGTTGAAGGAAAGGAAGACCCCGACTACTGCAGACATACAAAATTCAACATTCGAAGATTCAAATGGACAAAGTGTGAAGGGAAAGCTAAAAGGAGACACTTGACAGCAATCAAAAAGGATCAGAAGAAGTAAATTCTGAAGCTAAGCTACATTCATTACTCATAAGATTGAAGATTTGATAGTATAGGTGAAGAAAGAATGGAAGATAGTCTCCACATTGAGAAGTTGGACAGAGAGAACTATCGAGCTTGGTCTATGAGGATGGAAGCTCATCTTATGAGCAACGATCTAATAGGATATATTACAAGAGAAGAAGAAAAGCCTGAATTTAAAGATCCTAGTGTTCCTACTAGGGAGGATCTTGCAGACTTAAAGGTTTGGATGAAGAAGGATGCTCAAATAAGGAGCATAATCTATATGATAGTGAATGATTACTTGGTTCCTCACATTAGAAGACTTCAAAGTGCAAGTGATATATGGAATGCTTTGGAGGAGCATTTTCAAAATACAACAAAGTCAAGGAAAGCATCACTATGGGCAGAGTTTACCACATTCAAGAAGAAGGCCTCACAATCAATATCTGATTATGTGACAAAGATGAAAGACATTGTTGATTCTTTAGGTGTAGTTGTTGAAGACATTGAAGAAGATAAATTGGTAAGACAATTTCTCACAGGTCTAAGAGGAGATGAGAAGTGGAAGCCTTTCATCTTGTCAACTAAACTTTCATTAGATCATTTCACTCCTGATTTGAATCAATTGTTAGGACATATGCTAACTTTTGAGAATGATATCAAAGGAGATATTGACAAGAGTGCATGTCATGCAATGTATTTTAAGGATAAGAAGAAAGCTATCAAAGGAAAGAAACAACCATTTGAAGATGAAGGTACTCCAAGCCAAGAAAATTTTATAAGAGGAAGAGGAAGTGGCAGAAGTAGAGGAAGAGGTAGAAACAACAAGGATAATGTCAAAGCTTGTTGGATATGTGGTAAGACTAATCATCTAGATCATGAATGTTGACATAACAATCAAAATGTTAGTAACTTTAATCAGAGTTATAATCAAAGAGGCAAAGGTGGAAGAAATCAGAGAGGAAGTTTCAAAGGTAGAGGTAGTAGAGGCTTCTTTGGAAGAAATGGTGGAAGAAACTTTCAAGGTCAGTCCTACAACAATACCTACTACAATTATGCATCATATCAGAAGGAGGATTCAACTCTAATCATGAATGCAACATGTAAAGTTCCAAGTGAAGATCAAAGAGTGTTTTACATTGATTCAGGATGCAGCAATCATCTAAGTGGTAACATTGCTTTAATGAATAATTTGGAGAATCAAGTGATTAATCATATAGTTCAAACAGGTGATAATACAAAGCACAAGGTGAAATCTATTGGCTTAGTTAAAGCCAAAGATGGAAGTACTCTCTTGATTAAGGTTTTGTATGTTCCTACAATTCCAAAGAATTTGATTAGTGTACGACAAATTATGGAAAAAGGATATGAGATGAGGTTCACTAATGATGGAGTTTATGTTGAAGACCCTAGCCGAGGGTATAAGCAAATTGTTACATGAAAGAAACAAGGGAGGCTCTTCACATTGAGGGTACAAGGTAATGTTGGACATGCCTTGCTCACATATGGAGAACAAAGGATCTTTGAGTTGGATCTTTGGCACAAAAGGCTTGGACACTTCAATGAAAGAGGTATCAAAGAGATGATTAATAATGGTTCAGTACTTGGATTACATAATGTTGCAGATCAACACATGACATATAGATGTGAAGCATTTCAATTAGGTAAGGCTCATAAGCAATCATATAACAAGCATGGTTTCATGTATTCAGAAAGACTTGAATTGGTACATACAGATGTGTGGGGTCCTTCAAAGGACTTTAGCATAAATGGTTTGTTGGAATTTGGGGCCCCAGGATCGTTCCAATAGTAAAACCTCTTGAGCATACACAACTTAATTGACAAGATGATAAGTGAGATAGAGAAAGAAAGAGATCTTGAGACAAGGATAGGGACGTAAGCTGGATGCTTACTTCACTAAAAATAATAGATGTCCAAATTACAACATGGGAGTACTACTCAACCATATAAAGTGGTGCACTCACTAATGGAAGAATAAGAAGATGATGATACAAAATTTAGATTATGTCGAAATAATCTAAGTGTGTGTGAAGAGAATGAAGCAACGAAGCTAACAAAATAGTGTAATGAAATTGTAAATCAACCACAAGGTTAACTCACAATAGATAGTTACCACCACCTCGTAGAAGACTTCCTGCTGCAATGAGAGTAGCCTCTCCTTCACCACAACTTCACCTCCTTCAAGAGTGTGAGAACACTCTGTCTTCAAGAAGATCTCCAAGCTCTAGATCTTTGAGTGAGTGATTATACAAGGAGCCAAGGCCTTGTTTATATAGTTTGTGAGTATCCTCCAAAAGCACAATCTAAAAGCTACGATCGTAGAACGATAACGAAAAAAAACACCTCTATCGCGAAGGGCTTTTTCCGTGAAGACTTTTTCGGATTGCTTTATCATAAAAGCACGAATTTGTCTGACGCAGCGCGTGGGGATTGAACCCTGGTCAATGAGGATGCTTTTATGAACGATGGGCTAGACCACATGAGCGCCCGTTGGTTGCTTGTTGAAGAATACAGAATAAATTGTATATGTCAAAGCTGCGCCCGTCGACTGCTTGAAGTAGTCTCTAAGAGTAAAACTTCTATTTGAACTAAGACTTGAAGTTGATGCTTAGTGAAGCTAATTGATAAGCCAATAAAGACATTGACTTCCAACAATCCCTCCTTCAATGTCATATTGGTACAAGATTCAGTAACCTGCAAATCTTCTCATGACTATCTCTAGTCAATGCTTTGGTAAAAATATCTGCAACATTCTCACTAGAAGGAACATAAACTAGCTCAATGTGCTTCTTAGCTATTTGCTCTCGAATATAGTGGTAGTGTACCTCTATATGCTTTGTCCTTGCATGATGCACTGGATTCTTAGCTATAGCTATAGCACTTTGGCTATCTGAAAATATCTGAATGGGTTGATGTACTCTTACATCAAGATAACTGAAAATCTTCTGCAACCATACTGACTCTAGAGTAGCTGTAAATGCTGCACGATATTCAGCTTCACACGATGAAGTGGCAATAGTGGGTTGTCTCTTTGAAAACCATGAGATAAGACAATCTCCAAGATAAAAACAAAATCCACTAGTACTTCTTCTTGTGTCTCTATCACCTGCCCAATCAGAATCTGAAAATCCTTTTAGTAACAAATGTGTAGATTTCTAAAATACCATAGCATAATTTGAAGTTCCCTTCAAATAACGAAAGATCCGCTTTACTGCTTTCCAATGTAACACTGTCGGATTCTGCATGAACCTTGATACTTGAGAAACTGCAAACTGTATATCAGGACGTGTATTACAAAGATAAATCAAGCAACCTACTGCTTGACTATATAGAGTAGCATCAAATGGTTCTGCATCTGCTACCATTTGTAAAGACGTGTTCTGATCCATAGGTGTTTGCATAGGTTTAGAATCACCCATCTGAAACCTTTCCAAAAGTTTCTCAATGTACTTCTGCAGTGTCATGTAGATACACTCATCTTGAAACAGAAACTGAATCCCAAGATAATAATGTAGAATGCCTAAATCATTAACATCAAATGTTTGCTTCAATTCTTCTTTGAACATCTGCAAATCTTCATCTCTGGGACCTGTGACTATAATATCATCCACATAAATGATTGCTATAATCATCATACCTGTTTCAGCTTTGACATAAAGAGTTGGAGCTGCATCTGAGTTATGGAAACCAATGGATAAAAGATATGTATGTATCTTTTCATACCATGCTCTAGGTGCCTGTTTTAAACCATACAAAGCTTTTATAAGCTTACACACTAAGTGTTCTTTACCTGTCTCTTCAAAACCTTCTGGCTGCTGAATATACACATCCTCGTGTAAATCACCATTTAGAAAAGCAGTCTTGATGTCAAGTTGATATATATGCCAACCAAAATGTGCTGCTAGAGCAAGTACTGACCTAATAATAGTCATCCTAGATGTAGGAGCAAATGTCTCATCATAATCAATACCTTTTTGTTGTGCATATCCTTTGACAACCAACCTGGCCTTGTATCTATCAATAGTACCATCTGCTTTCCTTTTGATTTTAAAGATCCATTTTACACCTATAGCCTTCTTTCCTTCTGGTAACTCACATAGCTGCCAAGTTTGATTCTTATGAATAGAATCAATCTCTTCTTGCATAGCTTTTCTCCAAATAGGAATTTTAAGTGCATCTTTAACACACGCAGGTTCATCTTCAACAGTCGTAAGTGCCAAAATATCATGAATCTCGAAGTCTTCAGCAAAACTTACATGATCTTTTTGCTGTCTAGTTTGACTTCTTGTTCTTACATGATCTTGTTGTTGTTGTCTAGTCTGACTCCTTGTTCTTCCAGTAAAAGTCTTTATACCACTATCTTTCCAAGTCTGATATAACCACGTAGGTGTATCCTTGAATAGTGGTGAAACTCTTTCTGAACTTTCAACTTCCACAGGTTCTGGAACTTGTCCTGTCGACGTACTAGGACTTTCTGGAACTTTAACTTCTTCCATTTCTGGAATCAAAGTTTCTTGTGGAACTGACTCTGTAGAAGGTTGTGAAATTCCTCTTTCTTCAATTTTTTCTTGAATACTAGGAATTTGAGGTTTAACTCCCTCCTGATATGGCTGAACATTTACATCCAGAATCTTTCTAAAAATTCCATAGTCATTTTCACTAATGAACTCCGGAATTTCTGCTTCTTTATCATAAACCTTATCTTCAGCAATATAAGCATTACGTGAAAGAATAACTTCACCTGTCTCTGGAACATAAAACCTGTATCCTTTGCTTTCAACAGGATATCCGATAAAAACAGCTTTCTTTGCCTTTACATCTAGTTTGCCTCGGTCCTTTTTCTCAACATGTACATAAGAAAGTGATCCAAACACTTTGAAGTAACTCACATTAGGTTTTCTACCATAATAAGCTTCATACGGTGTGATTACCTTTAAAGCTTTTGTAGATGACCTGTTCAAAATGTGATTAGCTGTATGTACTGCATCAAACCAGAATTTTGGTGAAAGCCTCTTGGACGCCATCATGCTCCGCATCATTTCAACAAGTACTCTATTCTTTCTTTCTGCAACACCATTTTGCTGAGGAGTATAAGCAATAGTAAGATGTCGAGTAATACCTTTCTCATCGAGAAATGTCTGAAACTCATTTGACAAGTATTCTCCACCTCTATCACTTCTTAGAATCTGGACAGTTTCCTGACTTTCATTTTCAACCATAGCTACAAACTTCTTGAACATAGGAAAGACTTCTGACTTCGACTTAAGACCATAGATCCATGAGTATCTTGTAAAATCATCCACAAATAGGACAAAATACCTGAAACCCTGAATAGAGTCTGCTCTCATAGGTCCATTCACATCTGAATGAATAATCTGCAATTTCCTGGTAGCTGTAATATGACCATGTTTCTTGAAAGGTAGTTTATGCATCTTACCTTCAAGACAACCTTCACATATATCTGAATCATCAGGTAGCTTGAATGAGGGTAAACTCTCAACCATACCTCTATCTTTGATATTCTTGAGAGCTCCAAAACTGATATGTCCAAATCTTTCATGCCATAGCTTCATATCTTCCACCGGTGACGAAGATTTGACTGCATATGCTTGACTGATTTTTGACAAAACAAAGACCCCTCCTTTATGCGTACCTTGTAAAAGACACTTGTCTTCTTTATGTGATAAGATCTTACAAAGATCTTTCTCAAATACAACTTTAAAACCATCACTTAAAAATGCAGATATAGATAGCAGATTCTTCTTCATTTCAGGTACATAAAGAACATCTGAAATTTGAAAAACACCACCTTCTCTTGACTTTAGGGTTACTGTACCTATTCCCACAACATCCAAATCATTGCCATCTGCAATAGTAACTCTTCTACCTGAAGAATAGGAAAGAGAAGAAAATACATCTCTACAACCTGTCATATGCTTTGTAGCACCTGAGTCGAATATCCAAGGACTTGCTGAAAGAACTTGTAAAGCTGCTTGATCAAAAGCTACTTCCTCAATAGTGATACAGGCATAAGAATCACCTTGAGATTTCCCTTTTTTATCATCTTCTGCAACATTACCTGATGCCTTTTTCTTTTCTGCTGCAATCCTTTTATAACATTCTGACTGAATATGTCCACGTTTCTTGCAAAAAGAACATATTTTTACCTTCTTCTTAGAAGAATTCTCTTTAGATGTCGTAGATACAGAATCTGAAGTAGAAGGTGAAAGGGACCTACTTTCCTTCTTGGATTTTTGTTCCTTCTTCTTATCCTTCTTCTTCTTCTTACCCTTTGATGAAGATGAAAGTGCTTCTTCATTCTCTTCCATTCCCTTCAACTGATCTTCATCTTGAAGCAACAAGAACTCTAATTCTTCAAATGTAACCTCTCTATCTCTTGTGGTAAGAGTAAGAGTGGTTATGAAGGATCGATATGAAATAGGAAGTGAATTAATCAGCGTATTTACCATTTCTTCATCTGATATCTCAACTCCTACATTTAGAAGTTGATCTCTCAAGTCAACGAGTCTTGTAATGTGGGTTTGAATTGACTCACCAGCTTTCATCCTTGTATTTGCTAGTTGTCTCCTCAAGTGAGCTTTTCTAGCAGGATTTCTGCTCTGAAAAAGATTCTCGAGCTTTAACCAAGCTTGACTAGAACTTTTGCAAGATCTGATCTGTGGTAGAATATGCTTTTTGACGCTCATTGCTATGAATGAAAGTGCTAAAGCATCTCTAGCATCCCATCTTGCCTGATCTTCAGTAGGAGGAACTCTAGGTAAAGACCTAGCAGTGACTCTGGATGTCGAAGTGGTTACCTCTTCTTCAGTTGGTTCTGTAATTGTAATTCCAGCACCTGTTGAAGCTGTTGTAGATCCTCCTTCGCCTTCTCGTCTTGGTCTTGTTAAGGATCCATTGACGATACTCCATAAATCCTTTGTCACTAACAAGTTCATCATCATGAAACTCCACATGGGATAATTAGAAGATCCATCCAACTTGTCTTCAATCTCAATTCTAATCTCACTCATCTTATCTTAAGTGTGTATGTCAATTATGTAGCTCTGATACCAAGTGTTGGAATTTGGGGCCCCAGGATCGTTCCAATAGTAAAACCTCTTGAGCATACACAACTTAATTGACAAGATGATAAGTGAGATAGAGAAAGAAAGAGATCTTGAGACAAGGATAGGGACGTAAGCTGGATGCTTACTTCACTAAAAATAATAGATGTCCAAATTACAACATGGGAGTACTACTCAACCATATAAAGTGGTGCACTCACTAATGGAAGAATAAGAAGATGATGATACAAAATTTAGATTATGTCGAAATAATCTAAGTGTGTGTGAAGAGAATGAAGCAACGAAGCTAACAAAATAGTGTAATGAAATTGTAAATCAACCACAAGGTTAACTCACAATAGATAGTTACCACCACCTCGTAGAAGACTTCCTGCTGCAATGAGAGTAGCCTCTCCTTCACCACAACTTCACCTCCTTCAAGAGTGTGAGAACACTCTGTCTTCAAGAAGATCTCCAAGCTCTAGATCTTTGAGTGAGTGATTATACAAGGAGCCAAGGCCTTGTTTATATAGTTTGTGAGTATCCTCCAAAAGCACAATCTAAAAGCTACGATCGTAGAACGATAACGAAAAAAAACACCTCTATCGCGAAGGGCTTTTTCCGTGAAGACTTTTTCGGATTGCTTTATCATAAAAGCACGAATTTGTCTGACGCAGCGCGTGGGGATTGAACCCTGGTCAATGAGGATGCTTTTATGAACGATGGGCTAGACCACATGAGCGCCCGTTGGTTGCTTGTTGAAGAATACAGAATAAATTGTATATGTCAAAGCTGCGCCCGTCGACTGCTTGAAGTAGTCTCTAAGAGTAAAACTTCTATTTGAACTAAGACTTGAAGTTGATGCTTAGTGAAGCTAATTGATAAGCCAATAAAGACATTGACTTCCAACATGGTTCAAGATATTATGTCATTTATGTTGATGATGCTACCAGGTGCATCACTATTTATGGGATTAAAGATAAGTCGGAAGTGTTAGTACATTTAAACACTATCATGTATATGAAGAAAGAGTTACAAGACAAAAATTGAAGATATTGAGGTCAGATGGAGGGGGAGAGTATTTTTCAAATGAATTCAATGATTATTTGTGGAATCAAGGTGTAAAGAGAGAAGTTACTTGCAGATACTCTCCTCAACAAAATGGTGTAACAGAAAGTAGAAATAGAACTCTTGTTGAATTTGCAAGATCAATGATGAAAGAAAAGAACTGCCCTAATTATTTGTGGGCTGAGGCTGTAAATACAACCACATACTTGGTTAATAGGCTACCATGTAAAGCTTTGTAGGGTATGACACCATATGAAGCTTGGTGGGATAAGAGACCTACATTAGATCATTGCAAAGTATTTGGTTGCTTAGCCTATGTTTATGTTCCTTCTCAATTAAGGCATAAATTGGAACCAAAGGCTGAAAAGTATGTGTTCATTGCTTATGATGATAAGCAAATGGGATATAGTTTGTGGAGTCCATCTACAAAGCAATTCCTTGTATCAAAGGATGTCACATTTGATGAGAAAAGCACTTGGTACTCAAGTACAAATAATGCTTATGCAGGTCTTGAAGAAACATTGAATCAGAAGAAAGGTAAATCAAATGTTCAAATCTTTGAGGAAGAAGAGAACAATGAAGTACTAGTTGAAGATGAAGAAATGCCAAGGTTTGATCCAAAATGTGATGAACAAGAAATTTCAAGAAGTGGAGAACTCAGAAGATCATCAAGGCACAAATAGCAACCCATAAGGTATAGCTATGATACTTCATTCTTGAGTATTAAAGATTATGCTTACATGATAAAAGCAGATGAAGACCCATCCACATATGATGAAGCCAAAGGAAAGGAAAATTGGGAAAAAGCTATGAAGGAAGAGTATGATGCACTCATTGAGAATGAGACTTGGGAATCGGTACATAAACTAATTAATTAGAAGGTAATTGGATGTAAGTGGGTTTACAAAACAAAAAGATTTGCAGATGGAAGTGTGTCTAGGTACAAAGCCAGACTTTTTGTAAAAGGATATGCACAGACATATGGTGTGGACTATGATGAAACTTATAGTCCTATTGAAAAGATGACAACCATAAGGACTCTCATAGCTATTGCTGCTTGCAAAGGTTGGAAATTATCTCAATTAGATGTGAAGAATGCATTTTTGAATGGTTACATTTCAAATGAAGTTTACATGGAAAAACCAGATAGTTTTAAAGATCAATTTTATCCATATCATGTGTGTAATCTCAAGAGAGCTTTGTATGGCTTGAAGCAGGCCCCAAGAGCATGGAATTACAGGCTTGTAAACTTCTTGAAGGAACTTGGTTTTCAAGCATCAAAGGAAAATAGTAGCTTGCTAGTCAAAGCAAGTGAGGATGGATTTATATATGTTTGTATTTATGTTGATGACATAATACTTACAGGTACAGATGAGAAAGGCATACGACTTGGGAAATTTGTCATACTTCTTGGGAATGGAGATTTCATATACTCAACATGGAATATATGTGACTTAAGAAAGGTATTTGAAGAATTTCCTAATCAAGTTTAAAATGCAAAATTGTAGGATAGCACCTACTCCAATGGAAATAAATCACAAATTGAGTAGATATGGAGGAGAAGAATTCAAAGACATAAAGCTTTATCAGAGTTTGGTGGGTAGCTTGATTTATGCTAATAAGGCCTAATTTGTCATATGTAGTTGGAGTTTTATCTCAATTCATGCATTGTCCTACAAAGGAACATTGGATTGCAGGTAAAAGGGTGCTTAGATATATCAAGGGCACACTTAAAGAAGGTTTGTATTATGGATTTACTTCAGATACAAGGATCAAGACATATAGTGATGCAGATTGGGTAGGTAACTCTGATGATAGAAGATCAACACATGGGTATTTATGTTATGTGGGAGATAAATTCATTTCATGGTGTTCTAAGAAGCAACATAGAGTTGCTTTTTCATCTATAGAACTAGAGTATAAAGGTATGGTAGAAGCTGCAAAGGAAGTTATATGGCTAAAAATTCTTATGAAGAGTTCAGATATCATTCAGAGTACTCCTATCATTTGTGGAGATAACATGAGTTCTTTGTATTTGGCAACAAAGCCTGTGTTTCATGCCAGGACCAAACATATTGAGATTCAATTTCATTTTCTAAGAGAGAAGGTGGTTGATAAAGAAATAGAAGTAATGCATACTCCTACAAAGGATCAATTTGCATGTATGTTGACAAAGAATTTGGATGGACCCAAGTTGCAGAGGCTCAAAGATATGGCAAGGATAAAGAAGATGCAGGTAATCACAATTAAAGATTGAGGGGGAGTTGTTGGAGGAGGACAATCATTAATTGATGATTACAATGAAGAATGAAGAGTGAAGGATAAAGGAAAGAACAAAGGATGAAGCATGAAGTAAAGAGAAGAATCAGAGGAAAGTGATTTATATGCATATGTACATTAAGCTTATAATTAGTTAAAAAATACTTTAGTAATACTCATGAATATGTATAGATAATCCTATATATACTTGTATATGGATGGGATACATAGGAGAGAAGAAGTATAGATGATATAGAGATGAGAATTATCCATCATATGTAAGATGAGTTGAATATAAGAAGTTTTTTGAGAATTTCACGCCGATCTTTTCTCCATCTCTCCTTCTGTGCTTGATCATTTTAGAAATCCTTTTGTATGTGTCTAAGTCCATATTTAATGCATCTATGGTCAAGTTTTGAGAGTCCAATTGCAAACAGGATAAGAGAATTGTGAGTAGGAACATTTGCATGTGTAAATGTATTAAGTGACTTCTAAAACTGGTGCAAATTCGATGGTCAATGATTTGATCAGAGCTTAGTGTAGAATGTAAATTCTTAGACAAATTAGGACTCAAAATCTAAGTTGGAAGGTAAGACATATATGTCTAAAAGTATTTGATTAAGCGGGTTGTAGATTGAGAGAACCAAGTAGTTAAAGTTGCATATGTAAAAGTCGCCTATAGAGAGAGCTTGTTTCAGACATAGGTTTACTTATTGAAGTAAATCTGAAGCTCTATAAGCACTTTTGAGGAACTTTCACTTGTAATAGCTGCACAAACATTGGATGAGTGTTGTGAAAAAGTTTCATAGAAAACTTTAACCATTTGTTAAACGCTGTATTATAACTGTCACAAGTGCATTTAAACGATTATTGGGTTCTTGGGAGTGGAAGGGGTCTGTTAGACAGAGGCGCTATACTTAGTTCCCAAACTAACCACTTACACACAGCAATATACTGATGCTGAGAGCTCTATCAAGATTCTGTTGTACTTAGACATTTACAGTTCACGGTTTAGCTAAGCCAACGTGTACCAAATACGCTAACATGCTATATTGCATCTTCACATAAACTTACTGAAAATACCAGAGACAGGAGTAATCGTTCAACCTTTACCGAATAGGTACCACAATCCGATCATCATCGGAAGACACAGAGAATTCAAGTGTTTCAGATACACCGTACTGAAGGTTCAGTACGCAACCCAAGAAATCCTTACTGTAGCTTAACCCTTACCGTATGATGACATATTTCAATACTGAAGACAACACAATCCCGCACAGTGTTAGAAACACTACCACAGTTACACAGACTTCACCAAACAACTGGCAGAACATTCCAAGAATGAGTACTAACGCAACACGCGAACTTAACACAACAATCGCAATAAGGATTCGCAGATGATTCACTTCAGACAACAGACCGAATGATCTACTGGATGTAGATGATACTCACAACCACAATAGATGCCAATAGACAACAGACAAGACAAGACACCGATACACGCAGAATACTCAGAAAACTCCGAACTCTTGGAATTAGACAAACTAACACTACAGTAGCACTCCGTTCAATCACCCAGACAGATAGTTTGGTGATCTCTCGAACGTCACTTGCGCGTCTCTTTTCCATTGCTTTATATAAAAGATTACAACGTGTCTGCGTAACAACCTTTCGTGCGTGCGAAACAAGATTCAGTGATACAGTTACCAATCCGGCAGCCGACTAACACTGGCACGCACGGTGGACTCGAACCCACAGGTTTTACAAAATTACTGTTCATCTATTATTCCTTCTAAGTACATGGATCGTGCTAACCTAAAGGTTCGGGCTATTTTCTTTTTTAAAGTTTCTAACATTTGTTTTAGGGTGTCGGGTTCTACTAGCTGTGCATCTACTCTTACAAAACTTAAAGCTATAGCTTCGGTCAGCAAAATTTCTGTTTGCGTCTGCAAAAAGGCTTCTTTGTAAATAAAATTCATTCGAGAGCGCCGCATCTCTGGAAACTTTCATTTATGCCACTTGTTGCTCCATCTTGCTTACTCTTTCCTTCTAATTTTCCAGCTGATTCTCTCTTCTTTCAATCTCTTGATTTTGAAACTGGATGGTTCTCGAGTATGCGTCCCTTTCTCTGCGAAGATCTGTTATTACCTTCTGTGTTTGAGCTTCTTTTGACAAATAACGTTTGAGCATATTATTTACATCAGCTAATTGATCCTTGTATCTTTGTAGTTCTTGCGCTGTCTTCATTGCCAGATCGTGCTGTTCTTGGCCTTTTTGTACCACTTCATCAAGCTGCACTCTGGTCTCTTCTAATAAATTACCTAAGGCTACTCTAGCATCTTCTTTATCCTGTAGATCTAGCTTTAACTGACTGATTTCGGCCTGTGCTTCGCTTAGTAACTTGTCCGTTTGGTTGAGATCTGCTAGTGCGGTATCTCTCTGATCGGCAATTGTCTGCTGTTCTGCAAGCTGGGCATGGAGATGGGTAATTTGGGAGTGTAGCTGATGGTTTTATACTTTGACCGCATCTATCTCTTCCTGTAGAGGCGTGATATCTGCTTCTAGGACATCCACCTTGTGTTGTAACTCATTTCGAATACTATCGGTGACTTCTCTCATCTGGATTGGCAATTGCTGTGATAACTGAATTAACAGTTGGCCCATGTTTGCAAGTTCAGAGATCGTAGGGATTGAAGGAAGTGGTAGCTGAGGTCGAGGTTGGGATGAGGACGCTGTGAGCAGGTGCTGGGAGTTCGGTGGAGAGTAGTGGGGGATGAGGAAGAAGAGTCAGTGGGTTCGTTGGGGTGGATGGGTTGGATAGGGATAATGGGGTCGAGTGGTGACTTCGGTGGGGGAGTGGGAAGGACAGAGTGAGACTGCGTTACCTTATCTACGGTTTGTTGTGCAGTGTCGGCGGTATCAGCAATTATGGATTCTAGTGCTCTAAGCAGTTCGTCGAAAACATCTTTAATGATTTGTTCCTCATTTCCATGTTGTTCCTGCTCAGATTGCTGCTGAGATGCTTCTTGTGACGAGCTTGTGTTAGATTCAGTGTGATCTTCCTGTTCTTGTTGTCCTTCTGATGAAGACTGTGCTGATGATTCGTGTTGCATAGATGTGGCGGTGTCGTGAAAAGTTTCTTCGTCCTGTTTTTCTTCTTCCTTGTCATCTTCTTTATTTCCTTCGGCTGAACCTTGTGCTTCACTTTCAGATGAACTGATTCTAATCCTTTTTCGGCGGAAGAGTTGATTGAGTTCTTCTTCGTCGTCTTCAACGTCCTCCAAGATTTGTGCAGACTCTTCATGACGCAGAATTGGTCCTCTGTGTGGGGGTTGTGCTGCAAGTATGGCTAGAAAAAGGAAAGAAATGATGTGTGGCAGTCTGGACCTAGGCATTCCTCCTTTGTTTACCTGTTTAATGATTGAAACACATTCCTTGTGAATGCGGTGGAAGAAGTAGGATGCAAAATTGATTGGTTCTCGGGCAGCTAAATCAATAGCGGAGTAGAAGGGCCTAGAGATACCATAAGTTTGCTTCTGGAGGTTAAGGATGGCTACTAGGAATTGCAACGCGGATCTTTCAGGTTCGGGGCGACAGAGAATTTCGTATTCATTTGAGGAGTATCTAGGGAACCGTTTGATCATGGTTGCCATTGGCAGATTCGGGCCATTTTCCCGACCTTGCCGAGGAAGTCGAAACGCATCAGCAAATGCCTGGAATGTGATTACGGTATGGGATGGTATGGAGATGATCGGCCAACTCTGCTCGTTGGCAGGTGTTTTAGCAATAGCAGCGATAATCTGGGCAAAAAACGGGTGGGATTCCACTGAATGCCAAGGCAATTCAGCGAAATTGGATAACCCACGGGTGTGCAGGAACTCTTCTACCTCGGTAGGGAGTCCGTCACTGAAAGCGGCATAGTTTGCTAGAGCCTCCATGGTGCACACAGTAAATGCAAGCACAAAACACAAACGCACAGGGTATACACAGTCACACAAACCACGCAAGCACAATAGCGATTTTCGGCGAAACGGAGAAGGTTAAGTAGATACGCTTTAGTGGGAGACAATTGAAATTAGCAATCATGGTGGGACGTTGAGATGATAGCTTCTTAACTTTGGTGTGCATGTATGAGTAGCTAGAAAGGTCAGGGCGGCTGTGGACATAATTAGGTATGAAAACGTGGATATTTACAAACTTATTGTATTAAGCACACAAAAAAGAAAAGAAAAGAAAATAAAAGAAAAGAAAATAAAAGAAAAGAGAAGGCCAAAAGACGCGACCAACCGTGAAATGTTTTAGTGTGGATTAGATGCTTGTTGATATGGCCGCAACTTTGATCCATTTATCATCTTTGGAAGAGGAATTCTGGTCAAAGTGGTCAACCAAAAAGTTGCTGGGCCCACTTGTTCAGCAATCCGGTAGGGACCAAACCATTGTAACTTGAATTTGCCAGCAGAGCGATTCGACTTTGCATTGTAAAAGAGTACAAGTTGTCCCACCGAAAAAATTGGAGTCTTTAAATATCGATCATGTGTTCGAGCTTGTCTTAGCTGTACTTCCTGAATAGTCAAAAAACTGTGCCATCAATGCTCGTCTAATTCTTTGAGTGTATCCAACCAAAATGATAGAGATTGTTCAGGTAGCAGTTTCTGAGCGATTGCTACTCGTAAACTTGGCACAACTATCTCCATTGGTGCTATGGCTTCCAATCCATAAGCTAGTTTGAAAGGGGTTAATCCTGTTGCTACCTTGTATGTAGTCTGGTATGCCCATAATACTGCAGGTAACAGTTGATCCCATCTTTTCGGTGCATCCAGAATCAATTTTCGAAGCATATTCAACAAAGTCTTGTTTGTACTTTCTGCCAAACCATTAGCACGAGGATAATAAGGAGAACTAAACTTATGCGTGACCTGGAACGAATGTGTGAGTACTTTCATTAAATTGTTGACAAAATGAGTGCCTTGATCTGTAACAAGTTCCAGCGGTAAGCCAAAATGTGGAAAGACATCTTTTAGTAGACACTTGGCTACCGCAACAGCTGTGGCAGATTTTAAAGCCGATGCTTCTGCCCATGTGGTTGCATAGTCTGTACATGTTAGAATATAACGATTATTGCTGAGTATTGCTGGCGGTGTAATAGGTCCGATAAAGTCTAGACCCCATTTCTGAAAAGGTTCCAATGGCAAGACAGGTTGTAGAGGGAAAAGATGACGTTGCAGGGGCTCTCCAGATCTTTGACAACTATCACATTGCTTGACAAACTGTAATACATCCCTGTACATAGTAGGCCACCAAAGTCCACTCTGCAGAATTTTCTGGTGTGTTAAATCTGCAGCAAAATGTCTGCCGGATGGAATTGAATGAGCCAACATAATGACCGAGTTAACTTCATGTGGTGGAACACAACGAAGTAGAACTCCTGTGTAATCCATATAGTATAATTCTCCAGCAATTAACCGAAATTTGTGATTGTACACTACAATTTTCCTACGCATTGCAGGAGAAGCCTGAGAAGGAAGGTATCCATCAGTAAGAAAGGTCAATATCTGATCATAATATGTAGATGGCATAGGTGGGTCTGCCATTTCATCATTGGTTGGTTCAGAAACATAAATTGCTGGCGTTGTGTCATCTATACCAACTAGAGCTTCACCGGAATCTAAATGAGAAAGGAAATCTGCTAAGGCATGTGAATTGCCTGGCCGATGAATAACTTCGTAATCAAATTCTTGTAAAAGTAGAACCCATCGTGCTAATCGACCACCTAAGTGCTGTTGCCGAACTAGATAGACAAGTGCAGCATGATCTACATGAAAAGTAAATTTGCGGCCAAGTAAAAAATGCCTGAATTTCTTGACAGAATATACTAGACCCAGACATTCCCTTTCTATTACAGAGTAATTCTTTTCAGCAGGGGCCAATCTTCGACTTGCATAGTACACTGGTCTGAACCACTTACTAGTCAGGAGGCTGTAGGATTGGAACCTGTGTTAGTAATCCCTTTAGACGATCAAAAGCAACTTGACATTCCTGAGTCCATTCAAATTGTCAAGGAGTCTTGGTTATTAATTTGTTCAGTGGTATTGCCAAATGCGCAAGCCACCGTAAGTGCCGACCATGCCATCTTACTTGGCCCATGAAGCACATCACTTCCTTAGGTGTAGTGAGCACAGGTGCTTCTAACACAGCTGTAATTTTATCTGGATCCACTTGTATACCTTGTGCAGATACAATGTGGCCAAGTAGCCTTCCACATGAAACCGCAAACACAGATTTGTTTGGATTCAAACAGAGTCTGTATTCTTTGCACTTTTCAAAGTAGCACCGTAAATGGAACAGGTGTGCTATCATCTTACCGAAAATTGAAAAATCATCAAGGTATACTTGCATAAAAGTGGTAAGGTAAGGAGAAGATATTTCCTACATACACCTTTGGAACGTACTAGGGGCATTTCTTAATCCAAACCACATAATAGTACATGCGAAAACACCCCAATTGGTAATGAAAGCGGTCTTTGGTATATCCTGTTCAGCCGTTCTAACTTGATTATACCCACTGTATCCATTTAGGAATGAATACATTTCATGTCCTGCTACTCTATCAAGCATGGTGTCAAGAAAAGGTAGCGGAAATGGATCAGGCACCGTAGCTGCATTCAGTTTTTGGTAATCTACACATATTCGTAGCTGCTTATTCTTTTTAGGCACAATAACAATGGGTGATATCCACTCAGCATGCTCTACTCGTACAATAAATCCAACCTTTAATAACCTATCTAGATCTACCTTTATTTGTGATGCATAGTTCGGATTCATCCGGTAGCTGGGTTGCTTGATTGGTTTTGCTTCCGGCTTCAGCATGACCCTGTGTTGATAAATGCGCAGGTCCAAACCCTTCATATCTTTATAATCCCATGCAAATACATCAGAAAATTCTCGAAGTAGTTGGATTAAATCTGCTTGAAATAACTCAGGTAAGCTTTCCTTTATCTTAACAAGACGTGGATTTTCTTCATCCACTAAATTGTAGGTGGCCAGCTGATCTTCAGGAACATAGAATTGTCGAGGCTTCTCTGTATCCTCAGCTGGCTTGAAAAGTTGCTGTAGATCAGCGTCATCTATGGTAGCCTTATCTTCTTTCGTATCTTTTTCTGTTACAAACATCACCGTACAAACTGCAGGATTCCAATTATCTACAACAGATTGTAGATCAACAGTTCCTAGGGAGATCAAGTCAATGTTATTTTTCAGAAACTCTTCTTCTTCATCATCTGACAACTCATCTAGCATATGGATTGGTTCTGCAAAATACCGTCTAGCATGCAACTCGCAAGGTTGTATAGCATCTAATTTTACAACGTATTTACGATTATTATCTTTGAAAGTGAGTTCCTGTGCAGACCAATCTTATATCACCTTAACGTGCTTCAGCCAAGGACGGCCGAAAAGGAGATTATAATCAAGGGTGGATTCGAGTAATTCTAGTACGACAAAGGTCATCTTAAATGTGGTACCCTGCAAAGTTATTGGTACATTCCGTACAAGTCCTACTGGATGGACTCTTGACTGGTCAGCCATTCTGACAAAGAACTGAACTGGTTCGATTTCAGTCCATCCTAACTTCTTACATAGTGCAGCAGTAGCAATGTTGATACCAGATCCTCCATCAATTAGTACCTGTGTAATTTTATGATTTTTATACCATATCGTAATTAAAGGAACCGAATGATCGATCGTAGAATCAGGTTCCGGTTGCACTGTGGCTGTTGCTGGAATGCAAGCAGATTCAGGATTAAACTTTTGCTGGAATTGTTGTCGAACTCCTGGTACTAGTGCAAGTAATTGGCCTAGAGGAAGAGTAATAGATGCTTTGGATAAAATTTCCCAGGCCTTATGTGATTGGATTGTGCCTTCCACGGATTCTGAAGATGATGCGCCGGCTGAAGATGTGCCTGCCACTGAATTAGAATCTTGTTTTTGTGTTCCTTCCTTGGTTAGCGGAGCCTGGGTCACCGGAATAGGATCTGGAAACACTAGAGGTTCGGCGGTGGTCCATTGACTGGCCTTATCATACATCCTTTGTTGTTCACGTATGCGTGGTTCAAATACTTCTGCCGCTGGTTGCAGTTGCTTACCAGATTGGGTCTGAATTACGGCAACTTGCGTTTCTACGGGTGTGATTTGTACCATATTAGTCATTGGGTTTTGTCATTCTTTCTTCCTCTGATCATACTCAGCTGCATCCTTACAAAATCTTCTAATGTGACCAAATTCACCACAAAAATGGCAGTGTGGTGGTGGCAAATTAGGATTTTCCTGTGCTGGTCCAGCCTGCCAGCGATTTGCATTGTAGTTATTATTTCTCTGTCCTCTGTAATTTTGATAGCCTTGTTGCTGGTTGTTTCTCATTTGCGGAGGTACATAATGATTGGCTGGCTGTCCTGGTTCTTGTATAATTGCATTGACAGTTGCGGTTCCCTGCACTTTGGCGTTGTATGCATAATTTTTGGTAGTATGTCCGGTCGTGTTGCAGATAGCGCAAAACAACTGATTAAGTGCACAAGTGGCATTAGTGTGCCCTGAATTCTTGCATGTGATGCAGAACATTTGCTTGGTCAGGTCTTCTGCAACATTTTTATTTGCCTTTAACCATTCTAAGTCTTCTGTAAATCCTCCAACCTTGTTTTCCAGCTACAAAGCCATTGCAATCACTGCATCTAGCGTCATAGCTCCTACACAGCGTATGATCATAATCTGTTTAAGTTGCGGAGTCAATCCATTGATAAACCATTGAGTCATAACGTCATCCGGTAGGTTGGCATGTGCTGGTGGTAACTACCTTAAATGAGTCCTGAATAGAGTGGCGTATTCCTGTATTGTTTGATTTATCTTCTGTCTATTATTTTGCAAGTAGTCGAAAATTCTGGCTGGATTCTTCTTTAGCCTGAATCTCTACAAAAATGCATCCCTTACTGCTTCATAGGTGCCGAAATGGTTAATATCATATTCTGTAAGCCATCTAGCTGCTTCGTTAACTAATGTCGACTGGAAAACAATAGCCTTATACGCCGGATCAGGTGGATGGTTGAGCACTGCATAACTTATCTCAAATGTGCGTACATGAGCATCTGGGTCATCGCCTGGAAATCCACCAAATTTGGTGTACGTCACTCCTGTTGGAGTTGGCCTAGGAGGGCATAGTTGTTGTTGTTGTTGTTGCTGATGCTATTGTTGTTGTTGTTGTTGCCCGTTCATCATGCTGATAGTTGTATCGTGACTATCTTCTGTATCCCGAGGCTGAGTATCTGGACCGTTGGAATCTGTATCATCGACCTGTGCACTTTCCGATTCGATAATCTTGTTCAGTATGTTTCGAATCTCGGTTTTGAACAAGCTACCTTCCTTCTTGGTGTCAAATGTAGGGAAGCTTACTCCCAATAGCGGTGACTGAGCTGAAGATTCACCAAGAAATGGTAAATCGTCGCCGAAAAACTGTGATCGTTCAGCAATTGGTACCGGAGCAACACCGGAAGGTGTCGAATCTTCACCAAAACAAGGTGCTTTTTCTCCTTCACTAATTTCTTTGGCTAAGGTGTTTCTATTCGTAAACAAATTTGAATCTGTACCCAATGTTGTTAAACTAACTTCAGGCTGCGTTCTGGTAGATTCTGGAGTTACTATATCTTCGACAGACTATGCCGAAATTGTACCGGAATCTACCAGAGATGTAGTACGTTCCACCGGAATATGACCGGAATCACTACTAACATTCTTTACATTCTTGACAACTGGGTTAGACCTATCTGCGTTTTTACCTTCTGGAGGCGTCCTTAGCAGGTTAGGTATCCAAGGCTGTCTGTTCTTTGGATACGTTTCACCGGATCGAGTAACCGGCATGTATCATCTTTTGGTACTAATCGCGTACTAGTAATGTCGATTTACAATCTACAGTCACGTTTCCACAACTGGTTTGCAACAATCTGATCTGTTGCCACCTTTCCACAGACAGCACCAGTGTTAAACGCTGTATTATAACTGTCAGAAGTGCATTTAAACGATTATTGGGTTCTTGGGAGTGGAAGGGGTCTGTTAGACAGAGGCCCTATACTTAGTTCCCAAACTAACCACTTACACACAACAATATACTGATGCTGAGAGCTCTATCAAGATTCTGTTGTACTTAGACATTTACAGTTCACTGTTTAGCTCAGCCAACGTGTACCGAATACGCTAAGATGCTATATTGCATCTTCACATAAACTTACTGAAAATACCAAAGACAGGAGTAATCGTTCAACCTTTACCGAATAGGTACCACAATCCGATCATCATCCGAAGACAGAGAGAATTCAAGTGTTTCAGATACACCGTACTGAAGGTTCAGTACGCAACCCAAGAAATCCTTACTGTAGCTTAACCCTTACCGTATGATGGCAAATTTCAATACTGAAGACAACACGATCCCGCACAGTGTTAGAAACACTACCACAATTACACAGACTTCACCAAACAACTGGCAGAACATTCCAAGAACGAGTACTAACGCAACACGCGAACTTAACACAACAATCGCAATAAGGATTTGCAGATGATTCACTTTAGACAACATACCAAATGATCTACTGGATGTAGATGATACTCACAACCGCAATAGATACCAATAGACAACAGACAAGACGAGACACTGATACACGCAGAATACTCAGAAAACTCCGAACTCTTGGAATTAGACAAACTAACACTACAGTAGCGCTCCGTTCAATCACCCAGACAGACAGTCTGGTGATCTCTCGAACGTCACTTGCGCGTCTCTTTTCCATTGCTTTATATAAAAGATTACAATGTGTCTGCGTAACAACCTTTCGCACGTGGGAAACAAGATTCAGTTATATAGTTACCAATCCGGCGGCCGACTAACACATTTCATCAGTCAATCAACAAGTTTTGTGAATTAAAGTTTTTTGAGTGAAGTGACAACTCAGAGAAGTTATAGAGATTCATAATTTTGGCAAAGATTATCCAAAATTGAACAAGTTTTGAGTTATACTTGATATAGTGGTGTTCTAAATTCAAGTGTTGTCTTTTGGAGATTAATCATCTCCATCAATTACTACAATTTTTTTGGTCTTTTCTTTATTATCATATGCTTCTCCTGTGATGTCCTCTCTCTTAGGCATTCATAGAAAAATTTTTCAGTCTTCAACTTCATATTTCTTGAAATTTTTAGGTACTTCGAACAATGATTCCTCCTCTGGTTGTTTCACTATCTTTCTTTTTTTTTTCTTATAACTACGTTCACTTTCCTCCTTTGAATTTATAGTTTTAATGCTTGTGATATGTTCTTCTTCTTTTTGGGTAAATACTCCTAGATTTTCTAGATAATGCTCCATTGAGTCAAAGCAAATATCCATCACAATGGACTCTAGATCATTTTCGTCCTCTTCTTCTTCTTCTATGACTGCATTAGAGTCATACTCTTCCAGCAAGGGTTCACACATGAACAAAGAGATATCATAACCCTCCTCATCACAATGAGGCATCCACTATTCTTCATTGACAGCAATGTCCATGGTGGCTAAGATTTCTGCCCAACCATGAGGCTCAAATTCCTCATCTGGAAAGATCATCGGTGTGTAGGCTGGGTCTCTAATTGGTCTCATTGAGAAGTTCCTTCTTCTGTCTCTTTTAGGTGTCTTTCCTCTTCCTTTGCAACCTTGCACATCCACAAGTGAGTATCTTCATGCATCCAAGATGGATTCGAAGAACTGTGAGAATGCACACCGGTTGAATCTTCTTGCACCGTGTGGATAAGCTTCCAGTGTAGAGGTGGTACATCTCTAAATGTATAATCCTCTAGATTGACCTTGGTTGTGACTCCTAAGTGTTGCAAGTACAAGGAGTTGGTCCCCCAATCTTGTACTATCTGTAGTTGTCAAAGGAAGGATCTTCCTAGGATCATTTCATAGACATTGTTTTCGCCAAAGTCACATATAGCAAAGCTGTGTTCAAACTCTATGCCACTAGTGGTTAGAGTTATCCCTTCTAGCAGTCCTAGAGGTCTTTCAATATGGTTGTCAGCCATTTGAAGCTTCATTCTAGTTTGTCTTAATGCGGGTTTACTCCATTGCTTCCACAAGGAGGTGGGCACAATTGAAACACGAGCACCTAAATCTAAGATAGCTTTGGTTGTGTAACCTTGGTAGATGATTGGAAGATAAGTATACCTTCTTCACCTTCACTCATGTCTCCTATTTTGTCTAGAGGTATCTCTGGTACTTAATGTTTAGAGCGTGCTTTTGATACATTGGAACCAAGTTTTGGAGCTTGATTCGCCACATGTCTCCATAGCTCAGGTTTTACCTTGAGCAACTCTTCTAAGGTGAGATGACACTGCACTGTAGTGTTCTTCACAACTTCAGTGTTTCTAAGAACCACAGAGTCTTGATTTCTTATCAATATTGTGGGATCTTTGATATGAAGTGATTCAGATTCCCATGGGCCTTTGAATTGTGGCAACTCTTGTAAAGAATTAGATTCAAAATCTAATCTTTCATCTTCTTGTTGCTCTACCTGGTCTCCATAAATAGATGGAATGTCTTGGGGAAATTGATCATGAAGGTCATCAATCTCAGGAATAGGAGGGGGATTGTCCTTCTTCGTGGCCCATTTCTCTTCCTATATTTCCCGCAAGAATTCTTGAGAGTATTGTTCAACTGAAAGAGGTGTTCCATCATCTATGGAATCATGAACATAAGCTTTTGTTGGTGGTGAGCTTTCTCTTTCAGCCACTGGTATAAGTCTCACTATGCTCAAGTGACTCTGTGTAATAATCTTGTGGACTATCTTCATAGGAGTAGTCAAAACTATGGGCATGGGGTCATTTTCTGATATCAAAGGGGTCATTGGCACCAATGCTCTATTAGGGTTTTCCTCTGACTCTGCATACTTAACTAGAATCACGTTGGCAGGAGGTGGCGGTTGGTTTCCTAGGACCGTTTGTGGCCCATATGATGCATGACATTGCTATTGGTATTGAGGTTGATATTGTTGTTGTGGCCTATAATATGGATGTAGGTATTGGTTTTGATACCTACCCTATTGGTAAGGTTGTTGATAAGTTTGTCGAATAGCCTACCTCTTGTATAGACAATCTTGAGTTGTATGGTTTGTGTATTTTCTCTCAATATTGCAATATGGAGCATTACGGTTTCCTTGGGGTTGAGCCATCATCAGACAAACATTAGCCATGTGGTCTCCTCCACAAGTATAACATCATTTTACTAAGACCATTCTAGGTGTATGCTTACTTGAGACTCCTAATTTCTGAGCTACCTATTCCGCCATTTCATCAATGGAAGTGGATGGTTTGGAAGTGAAACTAGTAGAACTGTCTGAATCTTTGTATACCTTTGAAAGTTCTAGCTCATCACCTAGGTTATCCTCAATGTCTATGCATATTTGAATGCACTACTCTATGGTTCTAGGCTCTTTTAAATAGACATAGGATCTCAATTTGGTACTTTGCAAGCCATGTAGAAATAATGCCACTAGTTTGGATGGTGTGGGTAACTCTGGTCTATCACATCTTTCTATGTATTGTCTGAATCTCCTTCTTGCTAGCCTAAATGTCTCTTGATGGGTTCGCTTAAAGCTGCGGATCAAGAATGAGGTATTGTGCTTGATCCCACTCTTAGAGAGCTCAATGATAAATGTCTCTAGTACATGATGGATGTCTCTAAATTGCCTTTCTTCTAAGGGTTGGAACCAGGTTAGGGCAGTGTTTTTCAAGGTGAGTCAAAATGCATTATATTGGGTGAACATGTCATCCACTTGTTCAGCTTGCAACACTTGTTTGAACTCAGGTACATGGTCATAGGGATCACCTGTTCCATCAAAATAATTTTTCATGGATTTTACTAATTGAGTCAATCTCAATATTCTAGGATGCTCTCGGGGCCTAGGTAGAGGAAAGCCATATCTACCTCGTTGGGGTCTAGGTTCCCTTGGTCTCTCTCTCTCTCTCTCCATTCTATCTATCACTACTGCTGATCGGTCTCTTCCTATCATGTTGGAAAAGCTTACCTCGAGTCCCTCTCTACCCTTTTCCCTTTGAGAACCATGAGCTTGGGATGTTCCAGCTCCTTGGAAACCAAAAGAGACATTTGATCTTGGTGTGGGAAAGACTAATTCACCCTTCCATGTGTAAGCATGCCTTCTTTGCTTTGATACCACAAACACTTGCTCTGATGTTTTTTCTAGATAGACCACTTTTCCTGGCATGTCGGGATCCTTGAACTCCTAGATAGTGATTGTTCCTACTTCATTTAGTCACTCAGACTTATATATCCAAAATGCCTCATCTGTCTCTCTATTAAAAAATAACTCAATACTTTTGTTATCTTGAGGGATCCAATCTGGATTGAGTACCCTAGCCAAGACAGATTTTCCTCTCGGAGTTCTAGGCTCTCCATTTAGATATCCTTGATCTATATCATACATTTCCATTTCAAGGATCATTACTCCAAATTCATTGATCCTATTAGGGTCATTGGTAATTATATACATTGTTCCCTCCTTGTCGATATATGTGTCTCCCTCAAATTTAATTACTATATGTGAGTTGATCAGGGTTTTTTAGTTGGATAATAGAACTTCTCAAACCATCCTCATAGATGCGATCACCTAATTGGTTGGTTCGGATGTACTCTACTTAAGTTTTTTATGGACCCTCTAGCATCTCTAAGTATGCAATCCCTGAACTACCCATTGGTCTTTCCATGCTGCAGGACATCTCTGACTCACTAGTTTCTGAACTTAGTGTGTATAGGTAGTCACTAGGTTATTAAGCCCGTGACCTAGCTGTGTGATTGACACTAGCTTCAGAGGATCTGATGCTTTGTCTATCCCGACCTAGGTTTCTGCCTGATCTAAGGTTCATAAGCCTTGGCATATCAATCCTAGTTTTCCCAAGTATAACTATTTTGCAAAATTCTTTTGTAACAGTTACTTATTCTTTTCACAACAATGTTCGAGATATGCTTGTATTTAAGAAATTAGGGTTTTTTGGAATTATTTCATGCCAAACATATCCCCAATTACTCAAAACCACTATTCATACTTAGCCTAAGATAAGAATTGACAAAGGGGGTTTAGTGTTCTTCCAACCTCAAGTTTAATCCCCAAAAAAAATGCTCTGATGTCCAATAATTGTGTTCCCCAATCCTCGCTTTGTGCTGCACTTTGCCTTGCTCCAAACTCCTTTGAATGCTCTTAATACACCCATAAAAATCCCACAGTTAGATCAAGATTTAGAATTAATATTTTTGATAGACCATTTTCATTCCCAAGACCTACTTTTCCCCCTTGTATTTTTGAAAAAATTTCTAGAGCTCCCTTAATTCCTACTCCCACTTGAGGGTCAACTTCAAAATACCAACGAGCTCAAAATCACTCAAAACAGAGTTCATATGAGAAAGTTATGTCCAATCAGGCTTCTAGGGGTCAAAACAGGCAAACAGGACCTCTTAGAGAATCGTGATTTTTTGCAAATTAGGCAGCCACAAAGTTGTATATTTTTACAAGTGTAACAACCAGAGAATCATGATTCTATCAAAATCCACAATCCAAAGAATTGAGACTTTCTCAAAATTTACCAAGCAAAGAATCACAAATTTCTTAAGTTCTACTTAATCAAGAGAATCATATTTTCTTGAAATTCTAAGTGCAGGGAATCGTGACTTTCTCCAAATTCTTAAGTCCAGAGAATCGCAATTTTTTCAAACTCCAAAATGTAGAGAATTGCAGATTTCTCAATTTTCCCAAGTTTAGAGAATTGAGATTTTCTCAAATCCTCTTAATCTAGAGAATCGTGAATTTCCCAAAATGCTAAATTCCAAAGAATCGTGAATTTCTCAAATTTTCTAAGTCGAGAGAATCACAATTTTCTCAAACTCCAAAATGTAGAGAATCATGAATTTCTCAATTTTCCCAATTTCGGAGAACCGTGACTTTCTCAAATCCTCACAATCCAGAGAATCACAAATTTCTCAATTTTCCCAAGTCCAAAGAATCACAATTTCTCAAAATCTACAAGTTAGAGGATTATGATTTTCTCATATTTTCTAAGTCTAGAGAATCACAATTTTCTCAAATTCCAAAATGCAGAGAATCGCAAATTTCTCAATTTTCTCAAATCTAGAGAATCACAATTTTCTCAAAATCTACAATTCAGAGGATCGAGATTTTCTCATATTTTCTAAGTCCAAAGAATCACGATTTTCTCAAATTCCAAAATGTAGAGAATCGTGAATTTCTCAATTTTCACAAGTCTAGAGAATCGTGATTTTCTCAAAATCTACAAGCCAAAGGATCACGATTTTTTCATATTTTCTAAGTCCATGGAATCACGATTTTCTTAAATCCTCTCAATCTAGAGAATCACGATTTTCTCAAATTTTATAAGTGTAAAGCATTGTGATTTTCTCAAAATGCACAATTCCAAAGAATCTTGATTTTCTCAAATTTTCTAAGTCTAGAGTCATGATTTTCTCAAATCCTCTCAATCCAGAGAATCATGATTTTCTCAAATTTTCTAGGTCTAGAGATTCGTAATTTCCTCAAAATGCACAATTCCACAAAATCGCAATTTTCTCAAATTTTCTAGGTCTAGAGAATCATGATTTCATCAAAATGCACAAGTCTAGAGAATCGCGATTTCCTCAAATTGCACAATTCTAGAGAATTGTGATTTTCTCACTTTCAAAGAATCATGATTTTCTCAAAAAATTTTAGGTGGGTAAAAAATTTGAATTTTCTAGAGAATGGCAATTTTCTAACAAAGTTGCGATTTTCTAAGAAAGTTGCGATTTTTTGAGTTCTTAGGTGGGAATTTTAAATTTTTGCATCGAGTGGCAAATGTGCAAAAAATTGTGAAAAACACAAGTGCATGCACTCCCAAGCACTTCCTAGCTCTTTCTTGCACTCCCATACATGAGAAATGATGTGAAAACGGTGAAAACACACTGAAAAACGAAAAAAATTATATGAAGTTGAAGATGGTTGAAGATGGTGATGATGATGATGATGATGATGATGATGGAGAAGAAAAATCAGAAAATGAACAAAAAAAGACTATTTTTTACCTTCCAACATCACAAATCTATGATCTTACCATCACAATGCTCGTCCTCAAGCAACGCTCCCCGGCAACGGCACCAAAATTTGGTGTAGCTCAAGTGTGAGTACCATCTCTTTTACTTGTCAATCCACGGATATGTGAGGAGGATATGAAGATCATGAGCAATTGTGGTGAGCAAATGTGATTGACAAGCACATACATGCACACACACACGCACACAAGGTAAGATCAAAGAGAGGAACAACGGAAAGCTTCAATTGCAGAAGAACTCTCTTACAAAATCTTCAATATCGACTTAGCCAACTCTCTAGCAGGTTACTAAGAAGCTGACCCCAAAAATGAGCTCTCTAGCAATTTTTAGTCTTTGACTAATTTTGGCCCTGTCTAGACCTAGTGTCGAGCCTACTTAAAAATTTGGTTCCAAGGCTTATTTGGGGGCTCAAACGGAATTAGAAAATTATGAAAATTGGTAGCTAGATACTTCTACTACTCCTCAAGCTCGAGGACTCCTTGAATTGAAGAAAATGGGGTTGCAAAAATGTGAAATGATATTTACGATGGTTTTTAGTGATGAAAATCACTATTTTTATAGGGATTTCTTCTAAAATTTTGACATGCTTCTTGGAGCTCCCTACATGCTCCCTCTTCTTGTGTGTCCACTTCTTTGATGCATTCTCACACCTTCTGCTTGACCTTGAGTGCCAACAAGCACCAAGCCAAAATCTCAAAACCCATATTGACTCCCATGTTTCAAGATTATGGAAGTTCAAAAATTAATCAAGGAACTTTTGGACAAATGATCTACATGGCCAAGCTAGTCACCATGGGTTGGACTTGAACAAAATAAATATAGAACAATAAGGTTGTGTGTAGATTATAGAGCCCTAAAAATTTGAAAATAAAGAATAACTTCCCTATACTTCTTATGAAAGATCTTTTTGATAGCTTAAAGGCATATAGAATCTTTTCAAATATTGATTTTAATCACAGATACCATACTCTAAGGATTAAAGGGGAAGATATTCCCAAGACAACCTTTAGAAGGAAGTATGGTCACTATGAATTATTAGTGATGTCGTTCGGGTTAACAAATACACCTGCAACATCTATGAATTTAATTAATCATGTTAAATCCATACTTGGTTTTTTGTAGATTTCATTGATTACATTCTAATATTTAGTAAAGATTACGAGAAATTGAAAATTGACTACTCAAAAAAAAGTGCATGAGGACACCATTCCTTACCTGCAACCAACTAAGACATCACCTATGCCGCTACCTTCATACTCACGGCCACTACCTGTCATCTCATCATTCCCCATTCATATTCCGTAACCGGATAGGCCATAATAAACACACTCTACCACACCACCCAACACTAAAGATATCATAGAGGAACCAACATCGACTCAAGAAACACATGTTACTACCAAGACATTCATATTCCCAATCAGTGAGACTGCCATACATGAAACTTGACCCTATTTTGATTATGAAATACTTGATCCACTTCTAGACTTTGAATTTTTTGATACATAGTTTGTCTCACAAGAATATGAAAGGCAAAGCTAACCAAGATCACATACAGAAATAGAGAAAGAGCAAAAAATAGATGAGGCCTTGTAGTGTATTTATTCATGTATTGAGGAACATCAAACCCAAAATCAAGTTAATGTACAAAGAATTCATGTGCTATTGCAACAAGAGTTCACCAATAGTGGCTTCAGTGAAGCATTCATAGAGATGATGCATTTAATCATAGAGGCAGTAGGTCAGGCTGATGCATTATGACTTTTAAGGAAGAGACCTCCCACAACATGCCATGTGTCAGGGGAGCACTAGATTGTGCTCTCTGACTACAATAGAAAAGATTTCGGAAATACACTTCTGGTTACAAGATCACCCACCAAGGGGAAATGATACAAGAATACATGACTAATACAAGATGTCCCACAACCTGGGACTGATAGGTATGAATAACTCAACTAGAGATGATACAGGAGATCCCACAACCCGGGATCGTAAGTATGAGACAAGATGTTTGGATTACAAGAACTCCCTTCAGGGAGATGAACTGGATACACGAAAGAACTCGACAGGATCTCGTACTACGAGATTACAAGGGGACAAGATAGTATGTCCAAGAACTAGACTAGAACAAGGAACAAGACAAGAACTAGAACTAGAACTTGAAGAGTACTTACTTGGCGGTCACGACTCCTTGAGCTCCCAAGACTGGTATTGGAAAGACTGATTATGAATGTGGCCAACCCCTCCTTATATAGGTTTTCAAGGGCGGTTCCAAAGGGCGGTTGCGACTTGATGATGTCATCATGATGTCATCGACTTGAATCAGGACCTCCGGGTGTCAGAATTCAGCAAATAGACAGTCGATCTTGGGGTTTTGGCATGTTCCGGACACAATGGAAGCATTGGTTTCTCCTAATTCTGAACCAATCATGAGATACAAGGTTCACATGGAATCTAAGGTTCAGGATGGTTTCCTTTGTCCATGATATCACCTCCCCCTCAAGCGACGAGTTCCATGAGGAGCGGTCATGTTATCTGGTTTTGGCTTCGTTGGATTTCTCTTATGGAATTCTCAAACCTTGATTGGTGCTCTCTGAAGGTTTTCTATAGGTTCCCAAGTACGATCACTGATGTCATACCCTTTCCAATGAATAAGGTTTTCCAATCTTCCCCGGGATATTCTAGAATCTAGGACATGCTCGACTTCAAATTCTTCATGATCATCAATCTCGATAGGTGGTGAAGGACTAGGTCTCTCCCCCCTCAATGGTGAAATCTGATATGGTTCCAACATGGATACATGGAAAACTGGATGTATTCTCATGGTACTTGGTAGCTAGAGCTTGAAGGTGACTAGATTAATCTTGGCCAAGATGGTAAATGGACCAAATCTTTGATGATCTAACTTTGAACAGGGCCTTGAAGTTCGCAAATTGTTTCTGAGTAACCATACTTTATCCGCAATTTGATACGATGGATTCTGGACACGATGTTGATCTGCATAGTACTTATATTGTTCTTGAGCTTTATGGATTTCTTCCTTGAGTTCTTTGTGAATGTCCATCAGGTACTGGACCTTGTCTCTGGCAGCTGGATTCTTGACATGATTTGACAGTTGTATATCCATCTTTGGATGTTGTCCATAGTTCGCAAAGAAGGGAGTTTGCTTAGTAGATGCATGAACACTATTGTTATAGGCAAACTCTGCAAAGGGTAACAACTCAAACCAATTGTTTTGGTGATAGTTGCTAGTGCAACGGAGATATTGCTCTAGGACTTGATTCACCCGTTCTGTTTGTCCATCAGTCTGTGGATGATTTGCTGTAGATAGTTTAACTTGAACACCAAGGAGCTTGCAAAGACTGTTCCAAAAGCTAGATATGAACTGTGGACCTCGATCACTGACAATATCATGAGGCAATCCATGAAGCCTAAAGATGTATCTGAGAAAGAGTCTAGTAGTGGCTGCACCTGTGATTGCCTTTGTAGTTGGAATGAAGTGTGCCATCTTGGTGAATATATCCACAATAACAAGAATGGCATCATACTTATCTGACTTTGGTAGATCTGTGATAAAATCCATAGATAATGAAGCCCATGGCCTTTCTGGAATAGGTAAAGGTTGCAAGAGGCCATGAGGCTTATGTCGTGGTGCCTTAGATCTATTGCAAGTGTCATAGGTTCGGATATATTCTTTGACTTCCTTCCACATTTGAGGCCACCAAAAATCCCTGGATATGAGTTCTATGGTTTTATTTACTCCAAAATGTCCTGCTGCAAGGTTGTCATGACGTTGTTGAAGTACTTGGATCTTGGGCTTTCCTGGAGGGACATACAATAGGTTCTGATAGAAAAGTAACCTGTCCTTTTCCTTGAATTCATTTACTTCTTGGACTTTTCCTTCTTGAGTTTTTTGCTTAACATTACAAAATAATTCATCTTGTGGTAGATTCTCACGAATCAAATGATTCAAGGCTGAATCTTCAGGATGGGTTGAAGAGATAACTGCTAGCTGGAGATGCTCAGGCTTGAGTAATACACTCTCTTGTTGATCAAAGGCATCTTCACCCTTCTTTGGTGCAAGGTAAGATCTTCTGGACAGGGCATCTGACTGACATTGATGACGTCTTGGACGGTATGTGATGACAAAGTCGAACCTGGATAAAAAGTTACTCCATCGAGATTGCCTTCTATTGAGAATCCGGGTGGTCATAAAATACTCCAGGTTCTTGTGATCTGAATACACAATGACTTTATGAGCTGCTCCTTCTAGATGGTGACGCCAGGTATCAAACGTGTCTACTATGGCAAGAAGTTCTTTATCATGAATTTCATAATTAATTTTTGGAGGGGAAAACTTCCTTGAATGATATGCAACTGGATGTAGATGTCCGTCATCTTCATATTGGGAAAGAATGGCCCCTAGAGCAAAGTCCGATGCATCTGTCTCAAGGAAGAAGGGCTTACTAGAATCAGGATGAACTAGAATTGGAGCAGTAGTGAATGCTGATTTCAAGGTCTGAAAGGCCTTCTCTGCTTCTTCGGTCCATGAGAATTTGGAGTTCCCTGTAAGCTTGGTAAGAGGTGTCACTATCTTGGAGTAATCTCTGATGAATATCCTATAAAAATTGGCAAACCCTAGAAAACATTGTACATCTCGAACACACGAAGGTGGTTGCCAATCAAGGATTGTCTCGATCTTCTTAGGGTCCATAAATATTCCTTTCTCTGATACAATGTACCCTAAAAACTCTACTTCTGTCTGATGGAAATAGCACTTCTCCAATTTTGCATATAACCCTTTTTCTCTTAGTTTCTCTAGGACTATCTTCACATGACATTCATGATCTTCTAGGTTTTTGGAGAATATCAAGATATCATCAAGATATATTACCACAAAATCATCTAAATACTCTCGAAAGATATCATTCATCATATGTTGAAAGAGTGCTGGAGCATTGGTGAGACCGAATGGCATAACTACATATTCAAAGTGTCCATACCTTGTTCGGAATGTTGTCTTCCATTCATCTCCTTCTCTGATCCTGACAAGATTGTATGCTCCTCAAAGGTCAATCTTAGTGAAGAACTTTGCTTTTCCGAGGCGTTCCAAAAGTTTTGATATAAGTGGTAGAGGATATCTGTTCTTTATTGTAACTTTATTCAGGACACGATAGTCCACACACATTCGAAGAGTTCCGTCCTTCTTCTTTACAAATAGGATAGGGGCTCCAGCAGGGGACTTTGAGTGTTTGATAAACCCCTTGGCTAGATTCTCATCAATATTCTTACGTAATTCTTGAAGTTCCTCTGAGATAGTCTATAGATTGGCCCAAAGGGTGGTTGTGCTCCCTCTTGAAGTTCTATGGCACAATCATAAGGTCTATGTTTCGAGAGCATATCTGCATTCTTTTTTTCAAAGACATCTTCAAACCCTTGGTATTGGTCAGGTAGCTTCATTGAATCATCTTTCTTGGGCTCTTGAGTTGGTATGGCATAGATCATATATGTCGGTTCCTTCCTCACTGCCTGTATAAAGGCTTTTTCTCCAACATATTTTGGGTTCTTCTGGATATCTCGACGGGTGATTTTATTATTCTCCCAATTAATTTCTGGATTATGTTTCTTTAACCACGGCATTCCGATGATAACCATATTTACTGGACTCGATATTACATTGAAACATATGTGTGAATCATGGTCCCCAAGGTGTACTCTTAATGGTATGGTTTCCATGGTTATATTCCATGATGCTAGAGGCCGTCCATCTACTACTTCAGCTACTACTAGTCTGTTCTTCCGAAGTACTGGAATTCCATGTTTCTTAACGAGTCCTTCATCAATGAAACATGAGGACGCTCCTAAATCTACCAGAGCTATAAGGGAAAGGGTCTTCTTAGACATGATTAACTTGACAGGGGCAAGACATGTTTCTACGGGTGTGGATGGAATGATGAGACCCTTTCTTATATCATGGTCCGGCTGTATGGTCTCTTTTACAACTGGATTTCCTCGTTTCCCTGCTCTACAAGGGTGGCTGCGACTTTGGAGTTCGTTCTCTTGTTGGGACAATTAACTGCAATGTGGCCAGGGTTTCCACAATATAGGCATAACTTATTGTCCCTCCTTCTTTGTTTATCTTGTGGTGTTAGAGGCTAGAACCGAGTTACATCTATCTTCATAGGTTCGGGCATAGACTCATCTCTAGGAGTGGGCTGGAAAGGTTTCCATTGGCGAGGTCTTCCTTCTACTTGTTTTTCTTGTTTCCTTTCAAAAAGGCGATCACGACTCCTTGAGCTCCCAAGACTGGTATTGGCAAGACTGATTATGAATGTGGCCAACCCCTCCTTATATAGGTTTTCAAGGGCGGTTCCAAAGGGAGGTTGCGACTTGATGATGTCATCATGATGTCATCATGATGTCATCGACTTGAATCAGGACCTCGGGGTGTCAGAATTCAGCAAATAGACAGTCGATCTTGGGGTTTTGGCATGTTCCAGACACAATAGAAGCATTGGTTTCTCCTAATTCTGAACCAATCATGAGATACAAGGTTCACATGGAATCTAAGGTTCAGGATGGTTTCCTTTGTCCATGACACCATGATCCTTTTCATGTTTGTTAAACTGCTAACTCCACCATTCAAATCCCTGTTCCACCAAACCTATCCTCATGATTTATGCTCTTGGGACATACTCCACCTCGGATTGGTCCCATCAATACCTCTTCCCAATCCATTTTTGAAACCCTGCCTTGTAGTACCTCACCATCATTGACTTCTACCTCTTCAGCAATTTTCACTAAAAAATCTCCCATAGCTTCAACACTCGCAACTATCCCTCAACTCACAACACAATCTTTGATCTTCATATTCCAATAAATGGATCCAAGATCCTCTTCCATGAAAACCGTCACCATCTTTTTCCATAATTTCCACCCATCTCAACCTTGATGGCATCATTCATGATTTTTTAGAGTTGGTATAATCCATTTGCTCCATTCCCTAACCCTGGACCACTAACATCAATGTTGCTTACTATAGTCACACCTCCACAACATGCACTAATATCACTACTCAATGTATCCACCACATAATCATTGGCCACAAAACCCATGGACAACTCATCGCTCATCATAATTCTGCTACCCCCTCTCTCCACTACCTCCCCTCCCCTATTCCCTACTCCCCCACCACCAACCCCAACCACTAGCACAATCACTTCCTTGTCGAAAGTTTACCTTACCCCTACATTTATATATTCCCCACACTACATCTATGCATAGGAATCCTATCTTTTCTACATTAGACATCAAACATGCTCTTTCTCAAATGCTACTATGTATGAATCAAGTGTATGAAGAATAGTTTTTGGGTAAGCTAAACCAGAGCCTTGAGGGGGACAAGTAATAATCCTCCAACCTCAGTTAAATTGAGCAATGGTAGAAAATGCATAATTGAATGCCCGATATACAACATCCAATGAAGAACATATAATTTTGGAACACAATTAGAAGACCAAAGTTGAGAATTAGTTCAAGAATTGAAATTAATTTACAAAATCAAATGGAAAGGAATGCAAAACTCAACGACAATGTGGGCTTATTATGCAGCCCCCTTATTGTGAAAAATGCAAACATTTAGAGGCAACAATGTTTGTGATTCTACCACAGTTTCAAGCACTGCCTCCAAAATCAATCTAAATCATTGTTGAAGATTATAACACGTTGTTGGAAGCCCATAACAAGGTAACCAAAGATCTAGCCACATTAAAATCTATTGAAAGATCTCAGGCAAGAGTAACTCCACCACCTAGCTCCACAATTGATACAATAGCAAAAATCTTGAGGGAATTAGAAGATCTCCACCAACAAGCTGCTGAAATGTCCATACAAATTCAGGAATATGAACTCACCCTTCAGCTATTGCAAGAAAGAATTGCACCCCCTCTAGAGTATCTTGAAGATGAAAAGCTAGTATAGATACATTTGGACCCTCTATATGAAGAGGAATATGAACCACAACAGACAGTAGGTGGCCGCATCACAAAAGAAGGTCAAGAAGCCTCTGGGTTGCAATGAGCCATCTCGATGAAGAAAATTGAAGAGATTGGAAAAACACACTCCGCCCATGTAGAAGTCCAAGAAGTAGCTTTAGCATTATATAAAGATATAATTTTGAAGTCAAGCTACTTTCAATAGGTAGAACCCCAATGGCACATCATACATATGAACTTCAATACTATCCATATTTCATATTATTTAGTGAATACAATGTGGAGTTAGAAAAATTGGTATGGCGAAGCCTCAACATTTTCCACACAAATTGAACTAGAAGATCTACCCCCTAGCACAAGGCAAGGGAAAATCTTCCAATCCAATTGGTGAGCACAACTTTTGAAAGACTTTCTAGAGCTACAACAAACCTAGAACAAGGCCCCATTGTGCATAATCTTTAATCCGTGCTATCTTTCAATATCATGGACTAGAAGAATTTTGCAATTATAATGAAGAATAATGCCAATTGCAGGGAATGGTGAACCTATCCATATCGCATGCCACTTTGATTGCCAATTGTGTTTATATGATTGCCATGATTTCACAGTGGTTGCCTTGTGTATCAAAATCACCTGGTGTAGCTACACATATGTGCAGCAAGATATTTGATATGATGCTTTAAAGTGTTCAAAAAATTTAAAGAACCACATGTCAATAACTTGGATACAAAAAAGGAAATCTAGCCTTAGTATATGAAATGAACATAAACCCATCATTCAAAATATATTGTGCATGGCTTTGCAAAATCAAGCACCTGACTACTTGTTGTAAGCAAAAGTTTTAGGATATGTTCACAACATGCTTTTGAGACTATCACTCAAAAGTCTTCATATCACATCCGAACAATTTGTTGCATCTATTTGCTTGTGATGATGGAGAGTGGTAATCTCCAAAAGAAAAAGTTATCCTTGATATTAGAACACCTCTATATCAAGAATAACTCAAAACCTTTACCAATTTGAAAGATCAATACTCAATTATAAAAAACTTGAACTAACTGTGAAGAGAGTCACTACTCAAAAAGTCTCCTGCACATAACTCACTCATTGACTGATCAAATGTGTAACGTTTTTAATAAAACTTTGCACAAGGTGTCATCTAATGTTTTTGCACCTTTTCCAAGTTAAATCATCTCAAATGACCTAGTAGATCTTGAGAAATGACTCAAATAGTTCACCTATGTCTGAAACTGTTCTTCTGAATAGTTGATTCTGACACCCACAACTTCTAACACACAGTTCTCCCAAACTAGAACCCGTTTAAGCAAATGCTTTTAGCCATAGATGGCTTACCTTCCAACTTAGATTTTGACTCCTCATTTGTGCAAAACTTTACACTGTGCACTGAGAACTGATCACTTCTTTGACCATCGAGATTGCACCTGTTTCAAAAGACACTCAATAGTTCTTCATATACAAATGTTTCTACACATAATTCTCTCAGCCTATTTACAATTAGGCTCTCAAACTTTAACCATAGACTCATTAACTATGGAATTAGATATCTACAAAAGGACTCTTGAAATGATCAAGCATAGAAGGAGAACACAACAAAATATTGGGTGCAATTTTTTCTTCTATTCAGAAAAGTTTACATCTGAATGATGAGAGAATTCTTTCTCACTTCTCATGTGTCGAATGACCATTCTAACTTCTAGTTCTTCTCATATCATACTTTCTCATACTTGCCCCGACTTTTTACTTGTATATATATGCATGTATGTACAAGATCATGACTAAAACAAAGGTATAAGTGAGCTAGCTATAGTTTAATGTACATATGTATACAAGTCTTCATTTCCTAAATATGTTCTATCTTCACTCTTCATTTGTTGATCTTTTCTTCTTCCTTTGGCTTCAAGTCTTTATCCACACCATCAATTGGTGATTGTCTTGCACCAACAGCTCCCCCTCAATCATCAATTGAGGTTTTCTCTATCTTCTTTATACCTGCCATGTCTTTAAATCTTTGTATCTTTGGTCCATCCAAGCTTTTGGTTAGCATATCTACAATCTGGTCTTTTTTTGAAGTATGTATGACTTTAATCTCCTTATCAATCACCTTGTCTCTTAGAAACTGATACTAAATCTCAATGTGTTTAGTCCTAGCATGAAAATAGGGTTAGCAGCTAGATACAATGAACTCATATTATCTCCATGAATAGTGGGTGTGCTCTGAATGATGTCAAAACTCTTCATGAGAGTTTTCAACCATATGACTTCCTTTGTAGCTTCAACCATACCTTTATACTCTACCTCTGTAGATGATAAAGCAACTGTGTGTTGCTTCTTAGAAAACCAAGAGATTAACTTATCTCCCATATAACACAAGTATGCATATGTTGATCTCCTATCATCATGATTACCTGCCCAATCTGTATCACTATATATTTTGATGTTTGTATCTTATGTAAAACCATAATACAAACCTTCCTTGAGTGTAACCTTAATGTATCTCAACACTCTTTGTCCTGCAACCCAATGTTCTTTCCTAGGACAATGTAGAAATTGAGACAACACTCCAACTGCATATGACAAATCAGGCCTACTTAATGTAGCATAGATAAGACTACCAACCAGACTTTCAAATAGCTTCATATCCTTGAATTCTTCTCCTCCATATCTGCTCAATTTGCGATTCACTTCCATTGGAGTAGATGCCACCCTGCAATCATCCACTTTAAACTTGATCAACAAGTTCTTGAAATACCTTTCTTGAGTTATATACACTCCATGTTGAGTATATGAGATCTCCATGACCAAGAAATATGACAAGTCTCCCAAGTCACTAATCTTGAACTCTTTCTCCATTTGTTTCTTGAGGCTTTGTATGCCCTTCTCATCTATACGTGTAAGAATGATATCATCAACATATATGCACATGTAAAAACCCATCATCACTTGCTTTGACAAGCAAGCTACTATCAACTTTAGATACTTGGAAACCAAGTTCTTTCAAGAACTTCACAAGTCTATAGTTCCATGCCCTTGGGGCTTGCTTCAAACCATACAAAGCTCTCTTGAGCTTGCATACATATTCTGAATATCTTTTATCTTTGAACCCTTGTGGTTGCTCCATGAAAACATCATCTCAAGTATAACCATTAAGAAAAGCATTCTTCACATCTAATTGACATAGTTTTCGGCCTTTACATGTAGCAATGGCTATGAGTGTCCTGATGGTTGTCATCTTTGCCATGGGACTATAGGTCTCATCATAGTCTATACCATATGTCTGAGCAAACCCTTTCACAAAAAGTCTAGCTTTATACTTAGACACACTTCCATCTGCATACCTCTTTGTCTTGTAGACCCATTTACATCCAATGATCTTCTGACTATTTGGTTTAGGAACCAAATCCCAAGTCTCATTCTCCATCAATGCATCATACTCTTCCTGCATAGCTTTCTCCCAATTTTCCTTACCTTTTGCCTCTTCATATGTCTAAGGGTCTTCATTTTCTTTCATCATGTAAGCATAAACCTTAGTAGTCAAAAAAGAAGTGTCATAGCTTTACCTTGTAGGTTGCCATTTGTGTCTTGATGACCTTCTGAGTTCTCCACTTCTTGAAGTTTCTGGTTCATCACATTCTGGATCAAACCTTGGCACTTCTTCAACTTCCACTTGTACTTCATTGCTCTCTTCTTCATCAAATATCTAAACCTTTGATTTACCTTTATTCTGATGCACAAATTCTTCATCACTTGCATGAATATTGATTGTACCTGCATACCAAGTACCTTGCTCATCAAATGTAACATCCTTTGATACAAGGAATTGCTTTGTGGATGGACTCCATAACCTATAACCCATTTGCTTATCATCATATCCAATGAATACATATGTTGGCAGCAGCCAGAGGCATAGAAGACGCGGAAGCATGTAAAGACAGAGCAGGGAGCCAGTCGAATCAATTTTTCAAATATTTATGTTTTATAAATATTCTTCAAAACCTCCAACAGTGATTTTCATCACTATTGTAACATATGTAACATAGAAAAAAACCTTTTTGTAATTCATAGCTCCATTTTGTGCAAGCCGAGGAGTCCTCGAGCTTGAGGAGCTTAGGTAGAATGAGCGTACCAATTTTGGTTATTTTTAGACACCGTTTACCCTCTCAAATAGCGCATAGGACCTATTTTTTAACTATGCCGGTCACTAGATGTGAAACCGATAAAAAATAGTCTAGAATCTATAAAAAGAGCTAGAGAGCTCATTTTTGAGGTTACTTAGTGTTGGTTAGTGTGAGCTTAGAGCTATTTTGAGCTTGTAAATGAGATCTTGAGCAATAGAGTTGATTTCTCACCTTCCATTGTGTCTTGCTTGTCTCTTCGTAGTGTGTGTGTATGTGTGTGTGCATCTCTATGCTTCTCACCTTCACTCTCACTTCATCTCACATTCACGATCTTCATATCACTCCTATCTCTTGCGCAGATTGACATTAAGGAGGTGGAGCTTCTTAATGTGGTTCTCACCATTGTGCTAGAGCAACACCAAATTTGGCACCGTTGCCAGGGATCGAGTCTAGGACGAATGTGTGATGGTAAGAGTATAGCAAGAGGTGGCATTGGAAGGTAAAAATTTCAGTTTTTGTTGTTGTTTTTAGTTAGTTTTTAGTGTTTTTCACCTCCCCCACACTCCATCTTCATCATCGCATCATCATCTCCAACTCCAAAAAAATCAGAAAATTCACCATATCGACCCATTCTCCTCATTTCCTCTCATCTGTGCATGTGCAAGAGAGAGAGAGCTTTTGTGCTTGTGTGTACTTGTGTGTTTTTGAGTTTTCTTGCAGATACAGAGCTCCAGTGCATCAGGAAAGCTTGGAAAAGGTAAAAATTCACTTTCTGTCAGGGATCTGCCGTAGGTGTCAGACTATCGTGATGGTCTGCCAACTTTGGTATTTTTGGTAAGCGAGTTCATAAGCGTGTAGGCGACCCTTGCGTGTGTAGGAATCCATTGTTGCATTTGCAAAATTCACACTTTGGTGGACCATCGCGATTGGCTCAGACCATCGCGATTGTGTCACACCATCGCGATTGGCTCATGCCATCGCGACGATCTCACACCATCGTGATGGCTCACTTGAGCCATCGCGACGGTTCACTTGGACCATCGCGATGATCCCGTCGACCCCACGCCATCGCGATTGGCCCATGCCATCGCCTTGATAGTGCCACGTGTCAAATTAGACCATCGCGATTGCTCACTAGCCACGCCATCGCGACGAGACCCTTACACCATCGCGACAACTCAAAATTTGGACCATCGTGATTGGCTCACGCCATCGCATCGGTGACCATCGTGACGGTTCACTTCGGACCATCACGACGGTTCACTTCGGACCATCTCGATAGTTCACGTTGACTGTTGATAGACGCCATCGCGATTGTTCACTCGATCGGACCATCGCGACGCCTCACCCCGACCATCGTGATTGCTTACATTTAGACCATCGCGACCTGCACTTCAGACCATTGTGACGGTTCGCGCATCACGCCATCACGACGATTCGCCCGAACCATCGCGACAGTCCCAGACCATCGCGATTGCTCACCCAAACGCAAATTTTAGGGTTTGATTTTTTGACCAATTTTGGGGCTATTTTTTGAAAATTTTTGGATCATTGCACTCATAGGAGAGCCCTGAGCTCATATTTGGAGAAGAACGTGTTTGTCAGTTTTTACCCCACGAGAGCCTGAACGGTCATATCTTTTTCATCCGAAGTCCGTTTTTTGAGCTTTATAGCTCGTTAGAAAGCTCTTTACAAGTACTACATGACCTCAACTGTTTTTTCATAAAGAATACATTGTTTTTTAGATAAGTTAGTTTGAGGTTGACATAGTTGGGACTAGGAAGCCAGGGGGCAATCATTGGAATTTTGGGCAAAAGGGAAAGGACTTTTAAAAGTGTATATACTCAAGTGCTTAATCATCCATTTGTGAAATTTGTCTAATATTGGATTTTTCCAGGTCTAGAAAGGGCAATCAAGGGCAAACAAAGCAAGGCAAAGCAAGGTAGTGAAGGGCATAAAGCTTGGGAAGCGCGGCTTCTTGGGCATCAGAGCAACCAAAAAAGCTGACTCGAGGTTGGAAGATTACTCAACCCCCTCAGTGAATTCTTAGCTTAGGATAAACGTAGCATTGTGGATTCAAGACGATAGGAACACCTCAACTTCAAGAGACTAAATTTTTCAAGCCCAAGACTAAAAGTAAAGGTGTGTGATACAAAAACTTAAGGGAAAGAACATAAGTCTGACGGAACGAGAACTCAAAGTACCACAGAAAGTCGAATTCCTGACACATACATCTAGACAAGAATCTAAAGGGATTTAAAAAGAATCAAGAAAGTAAGAACAAAGAATCATTGATGATCTGAGTGTGTACTAAGTGTGCAAGGAAGAAAATTAATGAACCTTAGATCGGGCAAACATATAGGTAAGTCTGACCGACGAAACCTTAGATCATCAGAAGCAAGTGTAGGCACTACTGCTCGATCGTGGGCTCAACAATTGAATACTAGTTATCCCTACAAGAGCTCAGACACGAGTGAATCAGAAATGGCATTTAGCACTGAAAGACCAGAAGTAGGGTCGAATGTACCTTACTTGGAAAAGCCTGAAGGACCCTATAGGACTCAATTGGAGTTTCTTCGAACCAACCGATTAGGTGCTCACATCTATGAGGATGGTTTGCGAAGACAAGTGGTGCAAATGCACAACCCTGATCAACCCATTGGATTGGAACGCCCAGTGGTGAAATTCGAAAGAGACGCGTACATAGACAAGGAAGGAACGATGTACATCTTAAGTACACAGCCAAACAATACGAATGAGTTTGGCGTAATTCAGTTGGAAACAGAAGCGAGATCCCAAGGAAAGGAACCATTGGAAGAACCTAGAACACCTAGAGGGAAATCTGTACTGACACAAGTACTAGTTCCAGATTGGACCCCTCAGGACAACAGGAGCATAGAGCTGTTTGTAAATAAAGAAACTGATGAAGCATTTTGGAGATACAGAACGCAACAACCTAGCCAGGTTGGATCCATCATAATCTATGAGTTCAAGGACCCGGATACACTTGGAAAGGTTGTATACCTGGATGAGACTTCAGAAAGAGTCTTTGTGGTACCAGACCAGGCTAGAAATACCTACACATGGAGAGGTGATTTGGTATTCCCTCCATCACGAACAAAGGTAAACGCGAGCCAACAACGGGCTGGAACATCCTCAACCCATGGCATGCAAAGAGAGAAAAACAAAGATAGACCTGAAGTAAGTTTCAATCATCCCATAGGGAGAGATAGAACCACCATAGACACGGACAGAGTGGAAAGACAAAGAATGCCAGGTGGTAGAGATGATTTTCCTCTACCTAGACCACGTGAACACGCAAGAATACTGAGACCCACTCAATAGTGAAATCCATGAAAAATTATTTTGATGGGACAGGAGATCCCTACGACCATGTAGTGGAATTTAAGCAAGTGCTACGGGCAGAACAAGTCGAAGACATGTTCACGCAATATAATGCTTTTGGGCTAACGTTCAAGAACACCGCTTTAACTTGGTTCCAACCTTTGCAACAAAGGCAATTTAGAGACATCCATCACTTTTTAGAGTCATTCATCACTGAATTCTCTAAAAGTGGGATCAGACATGACACGTCTTCGTTGATTCATAGCTTCAAACAGAGCCCTCAGGAAACAGTTAGACTGGCAGGACGTAGGTTTAGACAATATGTTGAGAGATGTCCAATGCAAGAGCTACCCTCACAAGCCAAACAAGTATCATTGTTTCTAGACGGCTTGTTGAGCTCTAAGTTACACTCCTATGTGTACTTAAAAGAACCCAGAACGCTAGAGCAGTGTGTAAGAATTTGCATAGACATTGAGGACAACTTAGGGGACGAGTTGGAACTCTCAAAGGTTTATAAGGACTAAGACTGTTCATCTCTAGCATCCACAAAACTGTCTAACTCGATAGAGGACCTAGCAGAAAAAGTGGCCCAGAAACTAGGAGTTCTAGTAAACACATGCCTAAGTTAACAACTAACATACGTTGTTACACCTGTGGTGGTGATCACATGGCAAATGTGTGTCCCAATGCAACACAACTGCAAGCCAACCCTAGTGGCCAATACTGTACAATTGAGAGAAGATACACAAATCACACGGCTCAGGATTGCCCATACAACAAACAGGCAGTGAGACAGAACTACCCGCAAGCATACCCGCAGCCAGGTAGGTATCAAGGCCAATACAATGCTCAGCCTCATTACTATAGGCCTCCTCAAAATCATCCATATGAGGCTCAACAAAGACCTCAACCTGTTTTAGCTCACCGGCCACCCCCACCAGCGAATGTCATCTCAGTCAAATATGCTGCTGCAGAAGAAAACCTAAGTAGGGCTTTAGTGCCTTCTTCACCTTTGATCACAAAGAGTGATCCGAACTCTAACAGTTTTGACTCTACTCATGTAGATAGTCCACCCGCATATTACATAGAGTCACCAGAACACGTAGAGACATATCATTATGATAGTCCACCAGTGGAACGGAGTTGGGAGCCCGACTATGCTAACGTGATGTACACAAACCCAAATCCACGACCCAATTAAGACAACAAAGACCACAGGGCCTTAGAGGACCATGCTTTAGGTGCCAAGGAGATCATTTCATAAAGGATTGTCCACATCCTCCGATAGCAGGACAGTCACAGTACTATAACATACAAGGCTTTTGTGCCGATTGTGGCAAAGAGCACATCATAAAAGATTGTCCTAAGAACCCTATGAATGCTTCAAATGTGACACCGATCAACATGATAGGTAATGTAAACAACGCAGATGGATCCAACCCTACATACGTGCCTATCCAAGCTATAACAAGAGCCCAGGCGCTCTTACAGAACCAACAGCTTAATCAGGAAAAAGTATCTGGAACTAGTGAAGTTGCAGAGTCTAGCAGTAAAAAGGAAAAATCTTGGAAAGATTCCAGAGAAAGGATTAAGAGAAAGTGGAGTAAAAAGATAACTGAGTTGGAAGGAAGTCTCACGGAATCTAGAGCCAAAATACTAGAGTTGACTTCACAGGAATTGAATCAAGAGAACCCAGCTTAGGAATCAGGATCAGTTTTAGCGGAACCCATACCAAAAAACCTAGACATAATGTTTCGTGTGTATCAAGCAAGATTAAAAGAAGGACCTCAAGTAGCTGAAATGAGTAAGAACTACCCACGAGCAGATCTAGAAATTGAGAGGACTAAACTTTGCATGAAGATGGTAGAATTACCACAAGCTTTGTTCGAAGCCTCTAGATATCTTAATTGGAATAACATGGCAAAACCTGAACTACACTTTCAAGGTCTAATGGAGAGGCTAGAATACTTGATAGAAAGCAAAGAGAAAAAGGATCAGCATAGGAATCTTAGTGTCCCAGAGACAGGAAAAGAATGCACCATCCCTATCTCAAGTGCCAAACACAGAAGGGGAAGACAACCTGTCTTCCATACATAGGTACTCACATGCGTTTCTGAGAGAAATCCAAGAAGATAAATGGAGAAAAGAACAAGGAACCCATCCTCCTATTCAAGAAATAGACGACTTGCAGGAACAATTTCCCCAAGACATCCCCTCTATTTACAATGATGTAGAGGAAGAGCAACTGAGTGAACACACAGGTTTTGAATCCAATTCTTTACAAGGATTACCTCAGTTCACAGGACCTTGGGAAGCAAAGTCTATTAGTATGAGAGCACCCACGATAATAGTGAGGAATGAAGAATCCGTAATCCCAAGAAACACGGAAGTGATCAAGAACACTAAAGTACAGTGTACCCTCACTCTAGAGGAGTTGTTAAAGGTTAAACCAAAAGTGTGGAAGCACATAGCAAATCAATTCCCTGAGCTTGCTACTACTCCCTCACAGATAGGAACACACAAGAAGGTACCAGAGATACCCGTAGAAAAGATAGGAGATGTAAGTGAAGGAGAGGAAGGTAACACTTATCTTCCAATAACCCATCAAGGCTACACCACGAAAGCCATCTTAGATTCAGGAGCCAGAGTAGCCATAGCTACCACCGCTTTATGGAAACATTGCGATAAGCCAGCACTACGACCTACCAGGATGAAGCTACAAATGGATGATGGACATATAGAAAAACCATTAGGCCTACTAGAAGGCATATCTCTCACCACTTGTGGTGTAGAGTTTGAGCATACCTTCTCCATTTGTGATTTTGCTAAGAATCATGCTTATGAGATGATATTGGGACGACCATTCATGCGTCAGTTGCAAATTGTACAAGATTGGGGAACTAGTTCTTTGTACTTGCAACATTTAGGAGTGACTACTAAAGTCAATCTTAAAGACTATTCACATCGAGATGTACCCCCAATACAATGGAATACCATCCATAAGGCACCAGTAGGAACAGAATCCGTACACTCTTTGGAGTCAGACCCCTCATGGTTACACGAGGACACTCATTTATGGATGTGTAAAGTAGCAAAACAAGAGGAAGAACGGTTAGAAGCAAGGACTTTAGGTGCAGACGAACATCCAAGAACCCTTCAAGACCCAGCGTACGCACGTGTAGTATTTCGAGATGAAGAATTCGAACCCCATGGTTGGGCAGAAATCCTAGCAACCATGGATGTAGCCATCAATGAAGAACAATGGACACCCCACTGTGACGAGGATGGCTATGATATCTCAGTTTTCACGATAGAGCCAATCATGTGTGACTCGATTATTGAAGAATGTGAACCTAGCACTGATGCATTTGAGGATGCGAGTGATTTCGATTTAGAATCAATTATTATGGACCCTCCATTTGCATCAGAAGAAGAATATTTTTACGAAGTAGAAACTCACCCTCAGACACACGAAGAAATTAGGAATGATGTGAGAATAGCCACACAAGTGACTAGCAAGAGTGAAGGCAAGAAAAGAAAGAAGAAAGAAACCATGTCAGAAGGAGAAGAATCTTTATTTGAAGTACCCGAGAACTTCAAGAAATATGAAATAGAAGATAGACGAATAATGGTATGAATGCCGAACAGAAAAGCTGACGTTGGAGAAGTATATGATAATCGAGAGAAAACCAAGAAAATCATAGTAGCCATAGAAGGAGAAGAAGAGAAATGTACATACATAGGGCATGATTTGACGAAGGAAGAAGAAGAAGAGTTAGTTGCCCTATTGCGCGAATATAGAGATGTGTTCGCTTGGAGTTACAAAGACTTGAAAGGAGTAGATCCAGACATATGTTCTCATAGAATCCATATGACTCCAGATGCAAAACTTACGAAACAGAAACCATACACGTACAATGATAATTACGTTGCGAAGATTAAAGAGGAGATAGATCGTTTGATAGAAGCAGGATTTATATATGAAATTGAGCATACCGAATGGGTATCCCCCATTGTGGTTGTGCCCAAGAAGAATGGAAAATTGCGTGTGTGTATTAACCTTAAAAAAGTTAATGCCGCCACAATTAGAGACAGTTATCCTCTTCCTATGACAGAACACTTATTGGAAAGAGTTGCGGGCAAGGAAGTTTACAGCTTTCTTGATGGTTTCTCAGGCTATAATCCAGTAGCCATTGCTCCCGAAGACCAACACAAGACGGCTTTTGCCACTGAATGGGGCATATTTGCATTTCGTGTGATGCCTTTTGGGTTCACAAATGCACCCGCCACTTTCCAGCGACTCATGTGTCATGTTTTCAAGGAATTCTTACGCAAGAATTTGGAAGTTTATGTCGATGACTTATGTGCACATTCAAATGTAAGACAGACACATATCCTAGAGTTAAAACAAATATTTGACAAATGTCGAGAATATCAGGTTTGTTTGAACCCAGAAAAGTGTGTTTTCATGGTCAGACAAGGAAAAATTTTAGGACACATTGTGTCAAAGAATGGAATCTCTACGGACGAAGAAAAAGTAAAAGTAATTGCAGAGTTACCTAGACCAACTAACGTGAAAGAAGTACAGGCATTTATGGGTCATTTCGGTTATTATAGACAATTCATACACATGTATGCAATCATAGCCAAGCCTTTGTACTCTCTTTTGACCCATTTTGAATGGACAGACGAATGCGAGAATTCATTCAATGAACTCAAATGACGTTTGTGCTCAGCACCTATGTTGACAACCCCAGATTGGAGTAAGCCATTCCATGTACATGTGGATGCATCCAATTATGCCATAGGATGTGTGTTAGCACAACCCACGAATGAAGGAAATATAGACCTCCCCATAGCTTACGTGAGCAGACAATTGAACGCAGCAGAAAGAAATTACACCACTACGGAACGAGAAGGATTAGGAATGGTATACGCGGTAAAGAAATTTAGGCATTACTTGTTGGCCAACAAATTCAAGTTCTTTACAGATCATCAAGCCCTATTGTACTTAGTCAACAAGCCATGTAACACACGACGATTAATACGTTGGTTTCTATTACTCATGGAGTACGATTTTGAAGTGGTAGTCAGAAAAGGAAAGACACATCTCAGAGCTGACCACCTCTCGAGACTAACCTCAGGAGAAGCTCCTCAAGGAATAGTGGATGAATTACCAGATGCATATTTGTTTAACCTTGAGATAGCACCAGAATGGGCTAAGCCTATGGTCCCTATTCTCACATATGGACCCAATCCTAGGATAAGGATCAAGGAAGGAGAGATTACCAAGTCTCAAAGATATCACATAATAGTAGGAAGTATATATAAACAGGATAATCAAAAGATTCTTGCTTGTTGTGTAGATGAATCAAAATATGCGAATTGGTTGCTATTAGCACATGTAGGTGCATTCATGCAACATCACTCGAAACATCGTACACTGCAGACTCTGCATAGACTAGGAGTATATTGGCCTAGGATGGAAGCAGATGTCTACAAGTTGTGTAAAGAATGCCATGTTTGTTGTGAAAGACCACCAGTAGAACATGCGACATTATATCACGTGTCTCTCACACCAGACTGGAGTGAACCTTTAGTGATGTACTTGAGGACGAAAACCTTCCCTCAAGGAATGACTTTAGCGCGACAAAGCAGTCTAGAGCAGGAAGCTCAAGACTATTCACTTATTGGTGATAATCTATACAAAAGAGGAAGAGACGGATACCTAAGACAATGTGTTCATGAAAGTGATTATCTAAGCATACTAGAGACTGCACACCAAGGTGTTGCAAGAGGTCACTTTGGACCAGATAGGATAATCAAATCCATCCTCTTTATAGGTTATGGTGGCCCACTCTTCACATGGATGCACATACCTATGTAAAGAGATGTGATGCCAAAGAACTCAATTTCCTACTCGCAGAGATGAAATGCCATTGAAACCCATGATGGGCGGACGTGCATTTTCTAAGTGGGGTATAGACTTTGTAGGACCCATTAACCCCCCTGCAAAAGGTACACATGTTGAATACATTATTGTTGCGACAGATTATCTTACCAAATGGGTAGAGGCAAAAGCCACAAAAAAGAATGATGCACACACGACTGCAAAATTCTTATTTGAAAATGTCTTTACAAGATATGGATTGCCTATAGAGTTAGTGAGCGATCGAGGAACTCACTTTCTAAACCAAGTCATTGAATATTTGTTACAGGATTTTATGGTGATTCACAAGAAATCCGCACCATATCATCCTCAGGCCAATGGTCAAGCTGAAAGCACGAACAAGATCCTTTGTAACGTACTGACGAAACTCATGAACAACAAACGTTCAGATTGGGACAAACAGTTACACCACGCTGTTTGGGCATATCGAGTGGCCTACAAGACCGTACTCAATGCAACTCCCTTTCAGATGGTTTTTGGTCAGAATGTTGTGCTTCCTTTGGACTTCTTGATACCGACCCTTAAGGTTGCACAAGAACATCAGTGGACTGGCCATGAATTATCAGCAAGAAAAATGGACTTGGAAAGATTAGGAGAAACCAGGCTGAAAGCAGCAGCAAGAATATACGTAGCTAAGAAGCGACAGAAAGCATATTTTGATGCACATGTGAAAGATAAAGGCTTGAAAGAAGGAGATTTAGTTCTAGTATATACGCTGAAACAACACGCACGGAAGTTAGAAAAGCGAGGTTATGGACCTATGATCATTAACAGACTCTCAACAAGTGGAGCAGTACAATTAGCCACCTTAGAAGGAGACATAATGCCTAATTACATTAGTGGCTATAGAGTCAAGCTATATCAGGAACCTCTTACTGAGGGTGTGCTTAGACGACTCACGTTGGCAAAGAAGCGTAAGGAGGAAGAAAATAGAATACGAGCTGAAGCTCAGGCAGAAGCTATAGAACACATTAAGTGCATGAAGTTAAGAAGACAAGGAATGGGGAGAGAACATTATAACCATCTGGAAACAACACCCAGATACCCCATGACCATGTGTCAAGTAAAGTCAACCACTCATCCTAGCATAGTGGACAGGAGACCATTCATCACAGTCAGGCTAGAGCACGACAACCCTCGCCAAGAGCTCAGGGCTTTAATTGACTCAGGTGCTACGACTAGTGCGATTAGATGGTCCCACTATAAGGACTCAAGAATAGAAATGCATCCAATTGAGGCATACCTCATAGGGCTAGGAGGCATGGAAACCCGTTGCATGGGTGAGGTGGACCTTCCTATCCTCATAAACGAAGTGACCTTGACAGTGAAACTACTAGTGTGCCATGACGACGACTTGATAGAACCCCTAATCCTTGGCCAAGGTTGGCTATACGATCACTCAATGGACCTAAATCTTAGACAAGGCTCCTTGCAGATTGGAACCTTAGATCAGAAGCGAGTGATACCGCTTGACTTCCCTAACGGCATTCCGACTGAGGTTTGTAACCCTAGACCCTATGAAATGCATGCGACGGAAGACCGGAAGATCTTTGGTCAGATCAGTCACGTTACGTCTACACCAACCCACACGGGCTTGGCTATAGATAGTTGTCAATCAGAAGGACGTCAAGAGATTTTCCCTTGGGCTTCTTGCAAATTAGAAGGGTCCACCACCCAACCGCTTGGTCAAATGGACACCATCAGTGGCCAAATGGGCACAATCAGCGGACAAATGGGGACAATTGCAGGTCAGGTGGACTTCATCAGCGTCCACATGGGCAAAACACCCTGCGGTGCCGATCCTTCCACACTTACTGCGGACTGGCCTAGATTAAAAGTACAAAACGGAGCACTTCCTAATGGGCAGGTTTTGCAAGTGTTGGACCTCCCTTCTTTTCCAAAGCAGAGTGTCCATCCGACCTCTCAACCTCAACCACAAAAGAGTCAACCACGACGAAGGAACCCAGACCGACGACAACATCAGACGACACAAGGAAGAAAGCTGCAGTCTCAGTATCATAAAGCAAGAGGCATAAGACAAATATGGGTGCCAAAAGGACAGAAACCACCAACAGATTTCAACAACGCAGACAATGACAAGAAGAAGTCAAGGCAGAAGCAGAGTCAATATTCAACACCTCCTCGACTTTCTTCTACGAATACGAACATTCGACAAATTTGGATCGCCAAGAAGTACCTTATGAACCGACCCACAACCACGCAGATTTGGGTACCCAAACAATGTATTATAGCTCAACCCTCAAGCCTTGTAATATACACCCCTCAGAAATCTCTTCAACCCTCAGTACCACCACGTCCGATCTCAACTTTTGTCCCTCCGCAGCGACCTATCACCCGATCACAAATCTTAGGAAGTGGATACCGAAACGTATCCAAAAGTCTTCTCCTAACCCTTTGTCTAACATAACTCCCACCCTGATTAATCTACAACCTTGTAGTAACTCATTCATGACTGAACCTTGTATAAATCCACACACTATAACCCAACATCACCTGTAATAATACCTCATCACGAAATGCATGCAATATCTGAAAACATATAGGTGTCTAGAGACCTGCACTAGTTCTGCAAGAAGCATTGCATCAATCACATCACAACACTTGTCTACACGGGTTACACATCGGCTATGGAAAGGGATTGTGCTCTCACCTTAATGGGATCATAATTAATTTCCATACTAATGTGCTAATCTTGTGTAGCAGATCTTTTCCATTAGCATGTCAATCATCATGCAAACCGAAGAAGGACCATCTGAAGCTAGAACCAGTATACCCAGGGCTACTATTAGTGATTTACTCGCGGAGTCCCATCCGACGGCTCCACCGCCAGAATTTCAAGGTTTCCCATGACCGATGCCTATTGAGTTTATATTTGAGGCTAATTTGACTTTTGATGACCGTACCTGGGGCAAATATCAGTTTCTCTCAAGAGAGTTCGAAGGGCTATAGAACACACAAGACTTAACACATGTTTGGGCAAGAGCCGGCTTCACAGAGTATTTCAGTGACCCTTTGCCTAAACCTGACTTCTATAGATGCTATTACTTAATCACCACTTTGATAGCTTCGGAGAATAAGGACCTGCCCGGAACTTTCATCCTGCCATCCTTAGTGAACGATCCACCATATAAAAGATTTTATCTTTCTAAAGATTTGATTCAAGCTGCCATCAAGATTCATGGAACCCACACGCCCACAGAGCGAGAAAGGTTAGTTCCAGACCCTATGAAACGTGGGGATGTTACAAAGTGGGAAGAGATTTCAGCGATCACACCTGAGCTTTCAAAACCACTGCGGATATGTATGCAGCATTTTGCTTTCCCCGCCTAGGACAGATTCACAATGCCTCACAAACGAATATGGTTTGGTTTGTATTTATCTTGTATTGGACCCCAAACAGTTGATCTAGCTAGCTGGATCATTGATCAGATGTATTTAGCACAACATAGATGGGAAAGAAAGAAAGTCATCAATGGATGCTGCGCGCTGACTAGAATTGTATATATGTGCTTAGCATATGACTTGCCGATCGAACGTGCATTGACAAGCGAGGAGCTGAAAGCATTTAAAGGAACCACAAAGAAAGCTAGGAAGCCCAACAAAGGAAGAGCAGGAAAGCGAATGAGAGGAACTATCCCCTGCCTTCAGGTGCCAGAATCACCCTCACCACAACCCTCTCCTGAACAGTCTCCTACTGAACCCCCTGTACAACCCATTCGCATAAGGTTATCAAGACCAGTTACAACGGAGGGCACTAGCAGCACAGTCACTACTCAAGCAGCCACAGTCCCAGGACCTACCACCACTACAACAGAAGTTCCCACCACCATTGGTGTGGAAGCTTTCTCTTTTTCGATACCCCATTTAGAAGCAGAACAAGCAGACACCACATTTCATTTTGAGATGCAGGATGTATTTTCAAATGAATTTCAGTTTTCAGAAGGCCAGATCTTCTCTCAGGAATATGAAAGGCCCAGCTACCCTACCACACCGCGAGATCAACCACAAGGACAAGTAGTGTCTAGTTCCGAGGAAGAAAGAACAGAAACCGACAAAGATGAAGGTGATGATGAAGCCAGTCAGGGAACTCATGAATCCCAAGAACATGTGCAAACAAACGAACAAGGACAACAAACCGACACCCAAGGTGACACGAGCACACACGAAGAAGAAACCTTCGAAGTAGCAGCTTATACACTGGCCATCAAAAAGTTATACCGTACTATGGAAAAGGTTTGGGCGCGTAAGAAGTTGACTGACGAAGAGAGCCAAACACTCATAGAACAAGAGCTTGTCTCGGGCGGGTTCGAAGAAATATACATCAGAGGTTTTAGAGAGCTTGTCAAATTAGTTGGACCCACTGAAGCCTTAAGATATTTGCAGAGAAAGCCACTACCGCAGTATGACCCACGTAGAATCCGTCTACTAACCAAACCAGGTGAATACATTCAGGTACCCACCGGCGATCAGTCTTCAGAACAGGCCAGGGAAGCACGTCTCGTCCCTGAAAGCTCATTGGCAGAGGACACCATTATCGTCGACTCCCCACCTCATACTACCGTTGTACATACTACCACAGTTACCAAAGTACCTGTCACCCCAACTTCTCCTCCTTCACCTCCCATCCATCCAGTCTCCCCCATACACCCCCCTTCTCCCAGAACAACATCCTCCTTCTCCGGTGGAGTAGCAGAAGTCGTCCTTACTCCCATTCATCCCACAATTCTCGCACCCACTCAACCTAGTCTACCTCCTAGCACACCCACCTTTCTATCCAACCCATTTCTCCATCCATCTTTTCCATCTTTTCCATCCTTCCCCACACCTCTAAGACCCCTTTTCCCATTCCCACCTGCATTAACCTTCTCCCCAGTCTCACCTCCCCGACCCACCGTAACCCCTCTTTCCCCTTTCCACCAAGCTGTCCAAGACAACCCCTCTGTAAATTACTCCTCAACCTTTGTAAATCCTGTATTTACACCCACACACTTACCCATAATCACACCACTATTCACAGTCACCGCACTCGACACCACATCCAGCGATATGGATATATCACCCCCCACTGCACCTCCACTCACTTCATTTGTGGCACCACAATATTTAAGCACACCACAATTTTCAACAATCACCACATCATCCACTTTCCCACCCCCATTCCCCGTTCCCTTTGCATCTACACCCACTGCATCTTCACTTAGCACACCATTAATATTATCACCCACCATAGACACAGCATTTTGACAGATGTTCACGTGTATGACGCAAGTAAGAGATGAGTTCACATCTCTTGGAAATAATTATCAGCAGCTGCAGAGGACAACCAACGACTTACAGTCGCAGCTTAATTCATTGTCAATTGAGAATGCCTCATTGAATACTCGATACCAAGAATTACGCGATGCATACCACAAACTGGAAGTAGAAAGTGAAGAGAAAGCCAAAGAGGCCACTGCTGATCTTGACAATTTGTTAAGGGCCCAGACAGTTCGCAATGCGATGCTTACACGGAACATGGGCTTACTCAGAAGACATCTAGCAACAGCAAAGGAAGAGAACCAGCGGCTACAAGAGCAGAACAGAGAAAATTTAGAAGCTGCTCTCGATCATCCAGACCAACCATTAAGTCCTAGCCGTTCAAAGTAGTGCCCTCTGAATCAATGAAATGTTGCTCGATGATCACATCAGATTGCTCGATGAATACGATCGAATGAACGAAGAATATCAGAAGCTAAAAGATGATCATAAGCTACTCTACCTCAGAGCACCTGCAACACAAGGACTCCCAGCTCTTGCGGACCCATCTCCTGACATCCTAGAGGAACTCAATGCATTACGGGCCCAGGTATCTACTCTTGAATCGCGGATAGCTATATATGAAGCACCACCAAGGCCAGATTCCCCACCAGAGCTCCCAGCTGATGAAGAAAATGTAACTATTTCGGTGGAGGAAACCTTTCAAGAAGCCTATGAGCCACAAGCCATCCCAGGCAGACGAGTCACGACCGAAGGCCAAACGACTTACGAACTTCCTACTCCCGCATGGATGAAGACAATTGAAGAGCTTGCAACCACCCACTCAGCACGAGTAGAGGTGCAGTTGCACGCAATGGCAATGATTGAGGAAATAATTCTATAGTCACCCTACTTTGCTCATTTGGCCCCGCGCAGATATATATCAGGGCATGAGTTATAGTACAAACCGTATTTCATGTTGATGGTAGAATATCAGTTAGCCATAGAGAAAGAAACAGGCAAGAAACCATCTCACGCTACTCAATTTGAACTTGAGGATTTGCCACTGGATGCGCAGCAAGGCGAGATCTATCAACCAGATTGGCGTAAAGATCTTTTACAAGAATATCCTGAGATGATGAGTACTTGGGTTAAGGCACCACTACACTTAAAATACAACCCATGTTGGGGACCAGTGCCATGTTGCCGTTCATGGAAGGCATTTGCGATTAAGATACAAAACAACAAGCAATGCCAGGATTGGCTAAACTACCCATACTTCAGGCCACCTATAGGACCACCCACAATTGGATACATGATGGCCACGATTCGTCACTGGATCCCTCGCTTGAAACACATGGACGATATAGCAGCGCACATGACTGTCAAGATATTTGACATGATGCAAATGGTTTTTAAAGTCTTCAGACGCGTCAAGGCACCCCATGTAAACACCCCGGGCTTTGAGCATGGCAATCTAGATCTTGCATATGATATGAGTACAATGCCATCGCTATGGGTGTGTTATGCCTGGCATTGCATAATTAAATACCTACCGGCGTGCTACAAGCAAACCTTCAAAGAAATGTTCACAACCGGTTTCTGGGAATACCATTCAGAAGTGTTCATCATCAGAAGTGTTCTGGGAATACCAATTGATTGGGAGAAACTCGAGGCAGATTTGGCCCGAGGCATTCGGATATCAGAACACACCCTCGCTCAAGATCTCGTACAGAACTACATCCGACAGACCGCACAACAAGGTTCTGTCGAGGACGACAGAAGCGAGAGGGAGGGGGGTGTTGGCAGCAGCCAGAGGCATAGAAGACACGGAAGCATGTAAAGACAGAGCAGGGAGCCAGTCGAATCAATTTTTCAAAGATTTATGTTTTATAAATATTCTTCAAAACCTCCAACATTGATTTTGATCACTATTGTAACATATGTAACCCGAGGAGTCCTCGAGCTTGAGGAGCTTAGGTAGAATGAGCGTACCATCACATAATATCTTGAACCATTTATACTAAAATCTTTTGATGGTCCCCACACATCTGTGTGTACCAACTCAAACTTCTCTGAATACATAAATCCATGCTTATTATATGATTGCTTATGAGACTTACCTAATTGACATGCCTCACATCTGTATGTCATATGTTGACCTGCAACATTAGGCAATCCAAGAACTAAACCATTGTTAACCATATCTTTAATACCTCTTTCATTAAAATGTCCAAGCCTTTTATGCCAAAGAAATTGGTGATTGTCTTGCACCAACATGTGAGACTATACAATATTTAGAACACTATCGCATGTGGCAATCAGATATGCCAAGGGCTATAGAATAGCATACACTTGAAGAGGATCATACACATGGCTTACGTTTTTTAGTGCAAAACTTGGCACAAGACATCATCCAAAACTACATTGACCATTCCCAGCCACAAGAGTTTGTCACAAATGGCATATGCAACAGCGAGGGGAGTGTTGGCCACTAGAAAAGACGAACTTTGTGCTATTTGAAATGTATATTTCTATGTAAATATCTTGGTTGGTTTCGAGACATATGTAGACTTTGTTTGGTGTACACAAATGTGAAAATCGTAGTTAATTAATACAAATTGGTTCCCATATGTTTATACCTTGGTTAGTCGCATATGATTTTGGTTGTTGTGGATAAATTGACTCTTATTGATAATGGGTGGAAGTCATGGATCAAGCAAGCATATGACAAGAGGAAGAATGTAAATGAAAGCCCATAGTTCAAATTAAGTGAGAGAAGACATATCTTTCATAAAAAACGATGATTTTTATCAATGCAAACATTGTTAAAAGCCCATTAAATAGTAGCTCCATTTTGTGCAAGCTAAGGATTCCTCAAGCTTGAAGATCTTAGGTAGAAGCTATGTATAACATTTCATAATTTATGGAGCTCATTTGAGCTTTCAAATTGGTTATAGAACCTAATGTTTAACTATGCCGAACACTAGGTATGAAATTGGCCAAATCTACCTCAAAAACTCTAAAAGTAGCTAGAGATCTTGTTTTTAAGGCCCCCCTTTTTTACTTGATGAAAGCTTGTATGAGAGAATAAAAGAATGTAATGTGTGTGTGTGTGTGTGCATCCCTTTTTTTATGCACATCGGTTACTCACGATCTTCAAATCACCCTCACATCTCCATGGATTGATAATTGTGAGGTGGTTCTCCATCAATTTTTGTGCTCACCATTATTTTACGAGAGACATCGTGTATCTTATCACACCAAGCACATGGTAATGTTTCCGAACCATATAATAGCGTTTTCAATGTGCACACTTCTTTTCTTGCTCTTTAATTTGCACAAAACCATGGGGTTGAAATACATATGCTTCTTCATGTAGATCACAATCCAAAAATAAAATTTTAATGCCCAAATGATTTACATTCCAACCACGATGACCTAGAAGTGCACAAATTCTGAACCATGGTCATTCAACATGTGGGAGCAAGTCTCATCAAAATCAATGCCTTTCTCTTGAGCATAGCCTTTTGCAACAAGCGTAGCCTTATACCTATCAATTGTTCCATCATGCTTACTTTTTAGCTTGTACACCCATTTGGTGGCAATGGCCTTTTTATCTTGGAGGAAAATCACATGAAGAGCAAATATCATTCTTCATAATTAGATCATATTTTGACTGCATAGAATCCATTCAATTTTCTTAATTCTCTACTTCATCAAAAGAGACAGGCTCATTCTCATCACAAAGTTATACACAACCATTGCATAACAATCTGATGCAAAGGAATCACTATGAGAGCTTGAACGAGTACAATATGACATCTAATTTGCTATCTGTCAAAGTTTGCACCAGTCATTTAGGCATATTTTTTTCCTCTTCTATGCTAGGCCTCTCATCAACAAGTGCATCATGTAAATCTGCACAAAAAAAGGAATGATCTACATCATCATTTGAAACCTATAAAGGCTAAGAAATTACCTCATTTGGACCATGATTTTCCTCTTCATCTACAAAAAGAGGTAGAAAAATGCCATACACATCCTTTGAGCTAATCTATGTATCCTTGATACATGAAAATAAGGGATCAATTGCATCTTTGAAAAAAACCAGCATTGTGGCTAACTAGAATGAGTTTAGTATGTGGATGATATGGATGATAGACTTTGCTTTTAGAACTGGTATGAATGCATATGCGAAATAACCAAAAACACATAGATGGGCAATATATGGCTTACAACCATGCCAAGCCTCATATGGAGTGATAGACTACAATGCTTTGATAGGATACTTGTTAAGTACTTATGTTGCAGTACACATAATAGCCTCAAGCTAGAAGGTATGTGGTAACGCATGACTTTTGACATACACCTTTCCATTTCCATGAGAGACATGTTCTTCCTTTTAGCAGATCCATTTTTATGAGGTGTATATGGCATTTTACATTGATTTTTTATACCATGCTCAACCAAAAAATGCATTAAACTTAGAAGACATATATTCTCCCCTCAATGAAAACGAATTGTGCTCATTTTACATGTTCATAGATTTTTAACCATAAGCAAGAATGTTTTAAACCACATAAAACTTCGGACTTTGCTTTCAATGGATACACCCATGCATCACTAGAAAATTCATCAATGAAAGTCAAGAAGTATAGGTGATCCCCAAATGAAGGTGTGTACATAGGACCACAAACATCACTATGAACAAGTTGGAATTTATGTGTAGCTCTAGCTGAACCATCTTTTGGGAAGGAAGAATTTTGCATTTTATCCAAAATACAAGCTTCACATGCATGTTTAGAGATTGCCTCAAAATTCAATAGAGAGGATACCATTTTAGATTTTTGTAGGTGAAGAAAACTAACAAAATTCATATGACTAAATTGTGCATGCTAAAGCTTTGCATCTAAGATAGCCTACAAATCATGGACTACACATGCTAAATAATTCACATATTTTGTATATTCTATGAGCTTATAAAAACAAGGACATAAAATTCCAAAAACAATGGTAACATCACCATTCAAGATATCATGTATTGTACATTTGTCATCAACAAATTTGACAAACAAGCCAGTCTTGCCTAATGCTAAAACTCGTAATAGATTTTTCTTGATCCTTGGCACATATAAGGCCTTTGAAAATGTGAAAGAACCACTAGGGATTGCATGCATAGTGACAATCATACTTGGTGATGGGGTTCAAGATTATGTTGAAGTTGATTCCTATGAAAGCCACTAAAAAACATGCAACAATAGCAAGCATACAAACTCTTTGTTGCTCTCTCTTGCAAGTGAAATGATTTTTTGGGGAGTGTAGAGATGGAACGAGGAGGAGAGTGGAGATGGTGGATATGATGATGATGATGATAAAATTAAAGAAATTAGAAAAAAATACCTACTTATCAATGATTCCAATGTCGATAATGTATATCTTACCACCACACGCTTGTCCTCGAATCGTGCTCCCTAGCAACAACACCAATTTATCTATCACTCTGGCACAATGGGAGTACCACCATGCTGAAGATCTAGCTCATAAATTTCAATCCACAAAGATGTGATTATCATGATCAATAGAAGTGTACAAGTGAGTGAGTGAGCAACATTAAGAAATGCACACACATACATGCACATGCACAAAAAAGGTTGGAGAAAGAGTCGAACAATGGGATCTTCTATTCATAATCTTTAGAAACCTTCACAATGCTCCAAAACCTTGTCAATCTCAACAGTATTCACCTAAAAAATGAGCTCTCTAGCTCTTTTTATAGTTTTTTTGACTAGTTTGTCTTGTTTAAGACCTAGTGATTAGCTTGTTAAAAATAAGGTTCCCAAGGTATTTTGAGGGCTCAAACGAACTCCAAAAATTATCAAAATTAAAATATGGATTCCATTTTACTCCTCAAGCTCAACAACTCTTCATCTTGCACAAAATGGAGTTGAAATCAACAAAAACGATTATTTACAATGGTTTGTAGTGATGAAGGTCACTTTTTATTAATGTAAAATTTTTGAAAAATTTTGTAAAGTTTATCCTCCTCTCCTTCTCTGGCTTCCTTGTTTGCTTAGGCCTCTATCCATGGCTTGGCTTCTTCCACCATCAAGATAGCAACCAAAAGCGGCTAAATGTTCTAGTGTGAAGGGGAAAATATTTTTGAAGGTGCATGGATCAAGCCTGTTAAATCTTTATTTGATCTCAGTCAAGCATAAAAGTGGGTTATGGAGACAATCTCGTGAGTCTAATGAGAACCAAAACTAACAAATCAATTTTGAATTAAAATTTAAAATCATCCCTAAAAGTTAGGATCACTTTTAGGTGCAATTCCTAATTGTTATCAAGTACAAAAAGTGTATAAATACACTATGCTTTAAGTATTGAGATAATCAAGGTGATTAGATCTTATCATTTCACTCATAATGAGTTAGCATTGTACTGTCTCAAAGTTAGAGAAGTCTTCCAAACTACATTTGTATCATATTTCCATTAGAAATACATTATGTACTTTATTTTCTATTGATTTGTGAATCTTTGTTGTCTATTGTAGTACATTGAGTAACTGTATCAAGTTCTCTGAGTCATTCTCTATGTGTGAGTACTCGTTATCCACTCCATTGACTTTATCACTTAGCTAGAACTATATTAAGCATGCCTACAGAGTTTTATAACCATTCAATGCATAGATCTTGAGATATGAGTGCTTATATGTGATAGGGCCTATGTATCACCTTCTCCTTGAAAGGTTAGCTTTATCCCTAGACGTCTTACCCACATTGCTCTGTGTATGGTAATCCTAAATTCATGAAGAAAATTGCTATAGCTTCCTTAACACATCATTTGAAAGTGTGCGAAAGCTCTCTGGTCAATTGCTACTTCTTCCATAAATAGAAAGTCTCTCAAGGTGTTTTTGAACTAAAAAACTCTCTATTTTAACATAGTGGTTTAGGAATGATGCTCCAAATTATCATAATGGTTTTAATGTATATAGGAAAGCTTAGGGACTCTATTAAGAGTCTCTAAACTTATCAAGGATGGTCTTGAGTAGGTTTTTTCAAAGACAATCTCATCTCTACATCCTATCCATTAACTCTACATAGTGGTATTAGAGCATAGTCAAAGAGAGGACATTGTGGGTGATGGATTCCCCTCATCTATTGACAAGTGGGATCAAAGAAACTACTAAGCATGACATCTAAGAATGGAGGATTATCTATAACGAAGGAATTTGTATAGATATATCTTAGGAGATGAGATGATGCCAGTACTCAGAAGCAAGGGCGAACCAACTCAAGAGGAGCAGGAAAGGTTAAATACATGGTGTGCAAAAGATGTTTTTGGAACGTCATACATTCTGAACTCCATCCCTGAGTTTTCACCCCCTCATATTAGGAAATATAACACCTATCAAGAGACATGGAATGCTTTGGAAGCATTTTTCTCCTCAAGTACCAAAGCTAAGAAGAATCAGTTATGGATGGAGCTTACAACACTCAAGAAGATGTCTAAGCAAAGTGTCACTGATTATGTCACCAAGATGGACATTGTAGATCAACTTGGAAGCATTGGATAAATCATTCATGAAGAGCAAATTTTAAGGCACATTATCAATGGGATCGAAGATGATGACAAATGGGATGCCTTCACTATAGCCATAAGTCTCTACATGGATATGCAAGTGTCTGAATTTGATATACTCATGGGGGAAATCTTCACACATGAAGCCAAGCTCATGAAGAATGATGAGAACAAGAACGATAACCAATCATTCGCCCTCTGTGTAGATAAAGAATTAAGGCAAGGACAACAAAGGATAAATCCTCTGATCATTGATGGGACATCACATCACATGTCGTGTGTTGAATCCACTTTGAGATCGCAACAAGATGCTTAGGTGCTGGCCGATACTCATGATAGATAGACTCTGTGATGTAATTTTTTCTATCTTTTTCTTCTTCACTCCATTTCATCATGATGGAGTGTCCAAAATAATGGATCACAACTGTCGTACGCACTAATGCATGGCCTTTCTAGTCGCATCCATCACTAGAGCTCGATCACATATATGGTACACCTTGGAGTTGTCATGGTCATGAGCACATCAAGGCGTACATGGTGTACTATGTGGCATACCTGCATCTGAGGTACTTGCTCTAGTAGTAGAAGTGGGAGGCACAATGTCTGTTGCACTGCCTCCACAACATCCACCTCCTCCAGAGCCACCTATAGATCCACATCTGGAACTTGCTCCTCTAGAGCATGACCTCGAGCAATGGGACGGATGAGATGGTCCAACACCTATATTGCGCTATGGTATCGAACCCATACATTGACTGCTAGAGCCACTAGGGGATGGATCAGAGGGCGGTCCTGGTGAAGTCGTAAAGCCAGGAGTACCTTCGACAGGAGTAGTCCCACCAAAGGGAGTACCACCAATGGGAGAAGTCCCACCAATGGGAGAAGTCCCACCAAAGGGAGTGGAGCCAAAGGGAGTTCCATTAGTGGGGGTGAGGTCGGGGGAAGTGCTACCATGAGCGATCTAGTATTATGATGCTCTAACCAAATAAGAAGGAGGTGCCTGAGATATAAACTCCATAAACTACTCCTTTGGCATGGAGTGCAAAGGGACTGGTGGACTGTCTCCTATCGTGCTCTGCAATAGAAAACTCAAATAATTAGAATACGATACTAATGGTAATATAGAAAAATAGTAGTTTACAAAAAAATATAGCAAAATAAATAAACACAAATTAGTATGTACAACATGTTTGCTTCATAAATACTCTATTCTAGCATCCTCTTCGAGATCTGATGGGCAGAGGATATCTATCTCTACGTTGGCAACTTCTAGATCTCTTGGTATGGCCGCCCCTTCTTGATCATCATCCTCATAAAACATATCATTTGTTATTTCATCGTATACCTCATCTTCTTGAAAGATGTCTTCATTTTGGACAATGATCTCTTCCTCCTCCACTACCGAATGCACCTCAAAGTCCACTACGAATGGAATTTCTTCTATGCCTATGTCCTCAAAAATTTGTCTACTACATGGAGGGACTTGTAAAACAAATAGCCAATCTGGTTCTTTCGAATCTGGCATATAGAAAACTTGCTCATAGTGTTTGGGAAGTACAAATGTATCTCTTTCATTTGTCCATAGCTTTGTGGAGTCTACTTGAAGCAAACCACTCTTAACCTGCCTCACTGTTGCATTTCTTCTAGAGGTGACTACTTTGAACATGTTCAAATAAAACAGAAAGTAGTCAAACCTCTTGAAGGATAGCTTCAAGATATCTTGGATCACTCCACAATACTCAAGCTGGCCTTCTTGAGCATAGTGCACCGTATTTAGAATGCTCCCAATCCCACCCTTTTGCGATTTCCTCATCTTCTTTAGAGATATCCTCACCTGCTACCTTTGCTTGTGAAATGGTTGTATCTAGACATCTTCTTGTTGGAAAGGTAGGAAGAGGTAAAAGTGAATGGAATTATTCTTTTGAAACTGAGCTATTTCCTTTGTGTTTGTCTCCTTGGCAAGCTCATACCTCTCCAACCACTTCTACATAGGCTCAGAGTTAATGATGCAAAACCTATTGGAGCAAGTCTATGACAAGCCTAAGTATTGGCTTGAGTCCCACAAAGTCATGAAAAAAGCTTTAAAATGAAGACTATGTAAAGTTCACTTGTGAACTACCTCTTGTAACTTTTGAAGAGTTTACTTAATGTAAAAGTGAAAGAATCTTAAGTGGTTGAGTCCACTTGATCAAGAATGGGAAGAGGAGCCACGAATTCGTGATTTGTGGTAGGTAGAGAATCAAATCAATCATTGATTGATTGGAGAGTGATTGAGGGAAGTTAGCCTCCCAAACTCAACTATAAATAGATGGCAGTTTTAGTCGTGGTTAGAGAGACCTATGTGAAGACCTCCAAGAGCTGAGCTTTATGCCATATCAAGGTGTGATTACAAGGCACACATATGTATCAGTAAGTCCATTGTATTGTACAAGCAATATACTTTCATTTTCATGATCATTTGGGTTCATATTTCCATGTTCTTGTGAAGTGTACTACTCACTGCCATTACTCTCAGTTTTCTTAGTCAGATTGCAGAGATTGTTTCTCTGAACTTGGTGCATCATTTTCAGTAATTTAACTTGGTAAAGTTAGCTCTATAAGTCTACTATATGCTCACAAATTTTCATGTCATTTGGATGTTGAAATCTTCCGTTATGTTCATTTGAAGTCAACAGGGTCTGTTCATCTTCACTTCTATGTCAGGTACCCAATTTTTTCACGCACCTTGTCAGAGCCATTTCTCAGTGGTTACTTATCCACATTCAGTGATTTAAAGCTTATTGGATTTAGCTTACTGTCTAGTATAACCATACAAATTTGCATAATCATTGGATTCCTACATTTTGAGTTATGATTATTTTGCTTCTCACTGGTCTCAAACTATAGCAGCCCGTGAAAATCGGGATGATGCCATCACTTGTTAAAACTCATTCTCAGTGTGTGTTTCATTATTTTTTATGATATTACTCTTGAAAGTTAGCTCTTTACGCTACCTAGACTTCCCCAAGAGGAATTAAGCTAATTGCTGCTGTGCTCAGAGAATTATGTAAAACACTGGACAGGTGTATGAACTAAGAATAGCAAGTTTTCACCTCTGAGCTAACTCCAACTTATTTGTTTTGATCTATCTTTTTGAGAGTGATCTTCCAAGGTACATAGGGTGTCTAATACATTCATTGGCAAGCTAAAAGGGCACACCATATACTCCTGGAGTTCATTTGGCTAGTGTAGATCAAGGATTTTGCAACACCTCTTCATCTTCAAGCACATACCTATCCATCTCTTCACAGTGGTATCAGAGCAAGGTTGGACAACATGGCAGATGGATTTCCTTCATCAATTGAAAAATTGGACAGAGGTAACTACTCAGCTTGGTCATTAAGAATGGAAGCTTATCTCCAAGGTAGAAGTTTATATGCTTATGTGGCTGGAGATGAAGTTATGCCAAGTTTTAGGAACAAAAGTCAACCAACACAAGAAGAGCAAGAAAGATTGAGCACATGGTGCTCCAAGGATGCACTTGCAAGGTCTTATCTCCTCAACTCTATCTCAGATTTTTTGTTGCCTCACATTAGAAGTTGTAAGACATCTCAGGAAGTGTGGGATGCACTTGAAGCTTTCTTTTCTTCAAGTACCAAAGCTAGGAAGCATCAACTACGGCTGGATTTCACAACTCTCAAGAAGGCTCCCAAACAAAATGTGACTGATTTTGTCACAAAGCTCAAGGACCGGATCAGTTGGGAAGCATTGGAGAGGTTATAGATGAAGAGCAAATTGTAAGGCAGGTCATCACTGGCTTGAAGGCAGATGACAAGTGGGAAGCATTCACCACAGCTATGGATTTGTACATGGACATGCATGTACCTGATTTCAACACACTCATTGGACAACTACTTACTCAAGAGGCAAAGCTTATCAAAAATGGAGAAAGCTCTAAAGGTAATCAATCTTCAACTTTATACACTGATAAAAGCAAGTCCAAAGATAACAAAGGAAAGGCAAAGAAAGTGGATGATGAAGCAAGTACATATCAAGCTAACTATGCACGTAGAGGAAGACATGGCAGAGGTAGAGGAAGAGGAGGTAGACAAGGCAGGGGGAGATCCCAAGACTCCAACCCATGTTCTATTTGTGGACTAACTAATCATACAACTGAAAATTGCTTAAGGAATTCCAAGAATCAAAGAGGAAGAGGATACAATAGAGGAAGCTATGGCTACTCAAGAGGAAGGTTCAACAATTATCATGGCAACTACAACAACTACAATCATTCAAACTATCAAGGAGGCTACAAAGGAAGGAGAGACTACAATAACTACACAGAAGACTCAAACAAAGAGGATTCATTATTGATCATGAACATGGCTATGCCACAAGGTAAATCTGATGAGCATGTTTTCTACATAGATTCAGGTTGTTCAAATCATGTGGCAGGAAATGTGGCACTCCTATCAGATTTAGAAGATCCAAGGAATAAGCATGAGGTACAAACAGGAGATGACACAAGACATCGTGTGGAGAAAATAGGCAATGTCAAAGCACCTGATGGAAACATTAACCTACTCAGTAAGGTACTCTATGTCCCTACCATTACAAAGAATTTGATAAGTGTTGGGCAGATAGTAGAGAAAGGGTTGCAAGTCAGGTTCACAAAAGCAGGAGCATTTGTTGAAGATCCAAGTCAAGGATTCAGAAAAATTGCAAAAGGTGAAAAGACATGTAGATTGTTCACATTTGAATTACAGGACACTAGAAACATTGCTCTCTTTAATTATGGTAGTCAGACACTCACAGAATTGGAAGTATGGCACAAAAGGTTAGCACATATTGGTGAAAGGTCATTAAAGCAAATTTTTAGGGACCAAAGTGTACTTGGACTCCCTAATTTGTCAAAACAACATATGATTTATAAGTGTAGTGCATGTCAATTTGGAAAGTCTCATAGGTTACCATTCATGAAGAAAGGTTATATGCATGGAGATCTCTTGGAGTTGGTTCATACAGATGTATGGGGACCTAGCAAGGAAGCTTCAATATCTGGATCAAGGTATTATGTCTCCTTTATTGATGATTGCAGCAGATGGACTATCCTATTCTTTATGAAACACAAAGATGAAGTTTTTTCAGGTTTCAAAAGATATGGCTCTTGTGGAGAATCAAACAGGTAAATCACTAAAAAGGCTAAGGTCAGATGGAGGGGGAGAATACTTCTCCCATGATTTTGATTCTTTTCTTCAAGAAAGAGGAATCAAAAGAGAGGTAACTACAAGGTACACTCCTGAGCAAAATGGAGTGGCAGAAAGGAGGAATAGGACAATTGTTGAAGCTGCAAGGTCTATGTTAAATGAAAAGCATTTACCTAATTACTTATGGGCTGAGGCTGTATCTACAACCACTTACTTGATTAACATGTTGCCTTCAAAATCCCTTGATGGGATGACTCCATATGAGGCTTGGAATGGAAGAAGACCAAGCTTGGATCATTGTAAAATTTTTGGCTGTATTGCTTTTGCTCATGTTCCTTCACAGGTTAGAGGCAAGATGGATCCAAAGGCAGAAAGGTGTGTATTTATTGGATATGACAACAATCAAAAGGGTTACAGGTTATACAACCCTACCAACAAAGGATTCTTGGTAAGCAGAGATGTAGTTTTTGATGAGAACAATTCATGGTATGAAGATTCATGCAGGAAGATCAATTTACCATATGATCTTGAAGAAGATTTTCCAAAGCTTAGTAGAGAAAAACCAAAGATTGAAGAACAAGACACCTCAGAGGATGATGAAGAATCTCAGATGGAAAAGATCAAAGCATGGAAGTCTAAAGGTAAAGCAAAATTGCAGGAACTTGGACATGAGGCAGAATCATCACATCATGGCCTAAGAAGATCTATGAGGGAAAAGAAAAAACCAGAAAGGTATGGGTTTGACACCTCATTAGTAACTAAACATTCTATCTACATAGCACAGGACATAAACCAAGAGGAGCCATCATCATTTGAAGAGGCCAAAGAAAAAACAGAATGGCAGCATGCAATGAAGGAAGAGATTGAAGCACTTGATGAAAACAACACTTGGGATTTGGTGCCCAAGACTTCCTCCATGAAGGTAATAGGCTCAAGATGGGTCTATAAACTCAAGAAGAATTCTGATGGTTCCATTAGCAGGGATAAGGCAAGGCTTGTAGCAAAAGGCTTTGCACAAACTCAGGGAATTGATTATGAGGAGACTTTCTCTCCTTTGGCAAAGATGCCTACTATTAGGGTTTTGCTTAGTATTGGTTCTTCCAAGAATTGGAAGATACTTCAACTAGATGTAAAGAATGCATTCTTGAATGGTTGGATAACAGAAGAGGTATATATGGCACAACCACCTGGTTTTGAGAATCAAGTTTATCCTGATTATGTGTGTAAACTTAACAAAGCATTGTATGGTCTCAAGCAAGCTCCAAGAGCTTGGAATTTGAGGCTTGTTTCATTCTTGCAGGACAAAGGCTTTCAACCAAGCAAGGCAGATCCTTCACTCTTTATTAAAAAGAGTAACTCTGAGGTCATCTACCTATGTGTATATGTAGATGATATTATATTGATAGGAAATGATGCAGATGGTATGAAGAAGATCAGAGATTAGATGAGAGAAGAGTTCAAGATAAGTGATTTGGGTTCACTTACCTACTTCCTAGGTTTGGAAGTTGTCTACAAAGATCATGGTTTGTTTCTCACTCAAAGAAAGTACATTAAGGACATGTTGGCAAAATTCAAGATGCAAGATTGTAAGATTGTAGGTACTCCAATGGAGGTCAATCACAAATTGAGCTCACATGAAGGTGAACTCATAGAGGACATCACATCATATCAAAGTTTAGTGGGTAGTCTCAACTATGCCACATTGACAAGAGTGGATATATGTTACAGTGTGAGTGTGCTAAGCCAATTTATGCACACACCAAGGAAACCACATATGGATGCTGCCAAAAGGATTCTCAAGTATCTCAAAGGAACCATAAATGAAGGACTTTATTATCCTTATGTATCTTATTTAGGTTTGAAGCTATTTTCTGATGCAGATTGGGTTGGCTCCAAGGAAGATAGAAGGAGCACTTCAGGTTATCTTACCTTTGCAGGTTCAAAGCTTATTTCATGGTCATCCAAGAAGAAACCCACAATTGCTCTCTCTTCTACTGAAGCTGAATATAGAGGTCTTGCCATAGCTACTCAGGAAGCTATGTGGATGAAGACATTATTCAAAGATCTTGGATTGGAGTTTGGAACTCCAACTATTTTTGGTGACAATATGAGTTCTATTCACTTGGCTGCTAATCCTATTTTTCATGCAAGGACTAAACATATTGAAGTTCATTATCACTATGTACGAGAGAAGGTTCTAAGCAAAGAGATTCAAATATCATATGTGTCCACTCATCAACAATGTGCAGATATTCTAACCAAAGCATTGGATGGTACAAAGCTTTGCAAATTCAAGGCTATGATTGGTTTGCAGGTAATCTTGGAAGATTGAAGACCTCAAGCATACTTGGCTTGAGGGGGAGCTGTTGGAGCAAGTCTATGACAAGCCTAAGTATTGGCTTGAGTCCCACAAAGTCATGAAAAAAGCTTTAAAATGAAGACTATGTAAAGTTCACTTGTGAACTACCTCTTGTAACTTTTGAAGAGTTTACTTAATGTAAAAGTGAAAGAGTCTTAAGTGGCTGAGTCCACTTGATCAAGAATGGAAAGAGGAGCCACGAATTCATGATTTGTGGTAGGTAGAGAATCAAATCAATCATTGATTGATTGGAGAGTGATTGAGGGAAGTTAGCCTCCCAAACTCAACTATAAATAGATGACAGTTTTAGTCGTGGTTAGAGAGACCTATGTGAAGACCTCCAAGAGCTGAGCTTTATGCCATATCAAGGTGTGATTACAAGGCACACATATGTATCAGTAAGTCCATTGTATTGTACAAGCAATATACTTTCATTTTCATGATCATTTGGGTTCATATTTCCATGTTCTTGTGAAGTGTACTACTCACTGCCATTACTCTCAGTTTTCTCAGTCAGATTGTAGAGATTGTTTATCTGAGCTTGGTGCATCATTTTCAGTAATTTAACTTGGTCAAGTTAGCTCTATACCTCTACTATATGCTCAAAAATTTTCATGTCATTTGGATGTTGCAATCTTCCGTTATGTTTATTTGAAGTCAACAGGGTATGTTCATCTTCACTTCTCTGTCAGGTACCCGATTTTTTCACTCACCTTGTCAGAGCCATTTCTCAGTGGTTACTTATCCAAATTCAGTGATTTAAAACTTGTGGGATTCCCTTACTATCTAGTATAAGCATACAAATTTTCATAATCATTGTATTCCTACATTTTGAGTTATGTTCATTTTTCGGCTCATTGGTCTCAAACTGTAGCAGCCCGTGAAAATCGGGATGATGTCATCACTTGTTAAGACTCATTCTCAGTGTGTGGTTCATTATTTATTATGAGATTAATCTTGAAAGTTATCTCTTTACGCTACCTAGACTTCCCCAATAGGAATTAAGCTAATTGCTGCTGTGCTCAGAGAATTATGTAAAACACTGGACAGGTGTATGAACCAAGAATAACAAGTTTTCACCTCTGAGCTAACTCCAACTTATTTGTTTTGATCTATCTTTTGAGAGTGATCTTCCAAGGTACATAGGGCGTCTAATACATCCATTGGCAAGCTAAAAGGGCCCACCATATTCTCCTAGAGTTCATTTGGCTAGTGTAGATCAAGGATTTTGCAACACCTCTTCATCTTCAAGCACATACCTATCCATCTCTTCACAAAACCTCATTGCCTTCTCTCTGAAAGGTACCTCCATTTTTATTTACATCCCTTTACCTTGAGGTTCATCACCTATGAGATGAACATCTTCATCATTGCTCCATAAGCAAGGCATTTCTAGGTTCGACATGCATAGAAATTCTGTTATGTATACAATAGACTCTTGTACGAGCCATCCCTCTGCCATGTTTCCCTCTAGACTTGCTATTTGATGAACAAACCCTTTCAATGTCTTTATGAAGTTCTCTAAAAAGAACATCCATCGACTATGGAGAGTTCCTACTATTACAACTTCATTGACCACATGAATGAATAAATGAAGCTAAATTGTGAGAATACTAGTGGGAAAGTATTTCTCAACCATTCAGACAACCTCTATAGCATTGAGTTTTGCACTATCTATGCTATCTCTTTGTATCTCTTTAGAAGTGATCCATCATACCAAGGAACTGATTTTATAAATTGTTGTCTGCAAATCCTATGAAAGGCAATTTTTTAGAGCTATAGGGAGAAAAAACTATAAAAACTTGTGCCAATCATGCAACTTGAGCCCTCTGAGATCATCGTTTCATGTGAAGGTACTCTTTAGACACCTCATGCATCCAGTGGGTGGCTGAAACTCTGAAATTATCTTCTTCACTTATTGCTCTTCCATCTTGTAGAGCACCCAAGGATCTCTTGGTAGTGACACTGTTCCATTGGGCTTGACAATTTGAATATTTAGCATCCAAGTGCACATAAATCATAGTATCTATGATGCAAGGGGAGGACAATAGGATATGGGATACTATGGTATCCAATTTGGAAATCAAGATACATGATTACACTGACTATATTGGCTTCCAAATCATGACTATGGAGAGGATAGATCTTGTTCTAGGAAGAGAGTGGGTATGGGGGTTGGGAAACACACTTAAACATAGTTACCAAAACAACACTATTGAGTTTGAAAGAAATGAAAGTAAATTTTGTATACAGGGAGAGAGAGAGAGAGAGAGAGAGAGAGAGAGAGAGAGAGAGAGAGAGAGAGATGTACCTAGTGCACCTCTCATCTCATCTTAAGAGTTGTATAGTCTTTGTCTTTTTCAGCATGTACAAAAGATCTTTTTGCTATATAGTCAAGACTTTCAGTATTGAATAGACACTTCATCTGAAGTATATTTTCATGCTAGAAATGTAAATGTGGACAAGAATTTCTACTATTCGTTCTTGCAAGAGTGTGTTGTTAGAAGTTTTAAAGATCTTATGTTTGAATTTGGATATGTTATTCCCATTGATTTACCTAGAGGGCTACCACCTAAGAGAGGGGACAAGTTGACCATGCTATTGAGGTAGTTACTAACGCTAACCCTATTTCTACGCCACCTTATAGGCTTAGTGTTTCTTAGCATGAGGAGGTTGAAAGGAAACTATAGGACTATTTAGATAATGGATTCATTAGACCTAGTAACTCATCTTGGGCATTGCCAATGCTCCTCGTTAAGAAGAAGGATGGCTCTATGAGATTATGTATAGATTATAGAGCACTAAACAAGGTAACTATCAAAAATAGGTTTCCAATGCCTAGATTGGAAAACGTTTTTGATTAGTTACATCAAGTTAGGTATTTTACCAAGCTTGAGCTTAGATCAGGGTATCATCAGATTAGGATTAGGATAGAGGATGTCCCTAAAACTACACTCAAGATATGGGCACTATGATTTCTTGGTGGTGCCTTTTGATCTCACCAATGCTCCTGCCACTTTCATGAAGCTCATGAATACTATATGATGACCTTATCCGAGTTTGTAGTAGACTTCCTAGATGATATTCTTACCTAAAGTAGATTAGAACAGGAGCACTTGGAACACTTGAGAAAAGTATTCCAAGTGTTGAGAGAAAATTCACTCTTTCTTAAAGAGTCAACGTGTAAATTTTTCAAAATAGAGGTTAGAAACCTTGGGCCATCATGGAATGGCCACATCCCAAGAACTTAGAAGAGTTGCAGATCTTCCTAGGTTTATCAGGATTCTATCAAAGATTCATTAAGAATTATGCCAAAATTGTTGTCTTGATGATGGAACAACTTAACGAGAAAGGGAAAACCTTTCATTGGGGAGAAGAAGAGAAGAAAAGTATGGAGAAATTTAAGTAGAAATCGCTACAACTCCACTTTTGCCCATAGCAGATCCCACTAAACCCTTTATGGTTGAGACTAATGTGAGCAATTTTGCTATAGGAGCGGTTTTAGTTGAAGATGGTTGACACATATCTTTTGAGAGTAAGAGACTAGAATTGACTTGGAAGAATTATTGTGTCTATGAGAAGGAGTTGTATGCAATTGTCCATGCTTTGAAGAAGTGGTGTTATTACTTATATGGTGCCAAAGTCACAATAGTGTTTGATCAAGAGAGCATTAAGTGGCTCTCTAATCAAACAGACCTAAAAGATTGTAAGGCGTGATGGGCAGAGACTGTTGGAGCAAGTCTATGACAAGCCTAAGTATTGGCTTGAGTCCCACAAAGTCATAGAAAAAGCCTTAAAATGAAGACTATGTAAAGTTCACTTGTGAACTACCTCTTGTAACTTTTGAAGAGTTTACTTAATGTAAAAGTAAGAGAATCTTAAGTGGTTGAGTCCACATGATCAAGAATGGAAAGAGGAGCCACGAATTCGTGATTTGTGGTAGGTAGAGAATCAAATCAATCATTGATTGATTGGAGAGTGATTGAGGGAAGTTAGCCTCCCAAACGCAACTATAAATAGATGGCAGTTTTAGTCGTGGTTAGAGAGACCTATGTGAAGACCTCCAAGAGCTGAGCTTTATGCCATATCAAGGTGTGATTACAAGGCACACATATGTATCAGTAAGTCATTGTATTGTACAAGCAATATACTTTCATTTTCATGATTATTTGAGTTCATCTTTCCATGTTCTTGTGAAGTGTACTCCTCACTGCCATTACTCTCAGTTTTTCTCAGTCAGCTTGCAGAGATGTTTTCTCTGAGCTTGGTGCATCATTTCCAGTGATTTAACTTGGTAAAGTTAGCTCTATAAGTCTACTATATGCTCATAAATTTTCATGGCATTTGGATGTTGCAATCTTCAGTTATGTGCATTTGAAGTCAACAAGGTCTGTTCATCTTCACTTCTCTGTCAGGTACCCGACCTTTTCACTCATCTTGTCAAAGCCATTTCTCAGTGGTTACTTATCCAAATTCAGTGATTTAAAGCTTGTTGGATTCAACTTACTGTCTAGTATAACCATACAAATTTTCATAATCATTGGATTTCTACATTTTGAGTTATGTTGATTTTTCTGCTCACTGGTCTATTTCTGTAGCAGCCCGTGAAAATCGGGATGATGCCATCACTTGTTAAAACTCATTCTCAGTGTGTGGTTCATTATTTTTTATGAGATTACTCTTGAAAGTTAGCTCTTTAAGCTAACTAGACTTCCCCAAGAGGAATTAAGCTAATTGCTGCTGTGCTCAGAGAATTATGTAAAACACTGGACAGGTGTATGAACCAAGAATAGCAAGTTTTCACCTCTGAGCTAACTCCAACTTATCTGTTTTGATCTATCTTTTTGAGAGTGATATTCCAAGGTACATAGGGTGTCTAATACATCCATTGGCAAGCTAAAAGGGCCCACCATATACTCCTGGAGTTCATTTGGCTGGTGTAGATCAAGGATTTTGCAACACCTCTTCATCTTCAAGCACATACCTATCCATCTCTTCACAGTGGTATCAGAGCAAGGTTGGACAACATGGCAGATGGATTTCCTTCATCAATTGACAAATTGGACAGAGGTAACTACTCAGCTTGGTCATTAAGGATGGAAGCTTATCTCCAAGGTAGAAGTTTATATGGTTATGTGGCTGGAGATGAAGTTATGCCAAGTTTCAGGAACAAAAGTCAACCAACACAAGAAGAGCAAGAAAGATTGAGCACATGGTGCTCCAAGGATGCACTTGCAAGGTCTTATCTCCTCAACTCTATCTCAGATTTTTTGTTGCCTCACATTAGAAGTTGTAAGACATCTCAGGAAGTGTGGGATGCACTTGAAGCTTTCTTTTCTTCGAGTACCAAAGCTAGGAAGCATCAACTATGGCTGGATTTCACAACTCTCAAGAAGGCTCCCAAACAAAATGTGACTAATTTTGTCACAAAGCTCAAGGACATAGCGGATCAGTTGGGAAGCATTGGAGAGGTAATAGATGAAGAGCAAATTGTAAGGCAGGTCATCAATGGCTTGAAGGCAGATGATAAGTGGGAAGCATTCACCACAACTATGGATTTGTACATGGACATGCATGTACCTGATTTCAACACACTCATTGGACAACTACTTACTCAAGAGGCAAAGCTTATCAAAAATGGAGAAAGCTCTAAAGGTAATCAATCTTCAGCTTTATACACGGATAAAAGCAAGTCTAAAGATCACAAAGGAAAGGCAAAGAAAGTGGATGATGAAGCAGGTACATATCAAGCTAACTATGCAGGTAGAGGAAGACATGGCAGAGGTAGAGGAAGAGGAGGTAGACAAGGCAGGGGGAGATCCCAAGACTCCAACTCATGTTCTATTTGTGGATTAACTAATCATACAACTGAAAATTGCTTTAGGAATTCCAGGAATCAAAGAGGCAGAGGATACAATAGAGGAAGTTATGGCTACTCAAGAGGAAGGTTCAACAACTACCATGGCAACTACAACAACTACAATCATTCAAACTATCAAGGAGGCTACAAAGGAAGGAGAGACTACAATAACTACACAGAAGTTTCAAACAAAGAGGATTCATTATTGATCATGAACATGGCTATGCCACAAGGTAAATCTGATGAGCATGTTTTCTACATAGATTCAGGTTGTTCAAATCATGTGGCAGGAAATGTGGCACTCCTATCAGATGTAGAAGATCCAAGGAATAAGCATGAGGTACAAACAGGAGATGATACAAAACATCCTGTGGAGAAAATAGGCAATGTCAAAGCACCTGATGGAAACATCAACCTACTCAGTAAGGTACTCTATGTCCCTACCATTACAAAGAATTTGATAAGTGTTGGGCAGATAGTAGAGAAAGGGTTGCAAGTCAGGTTCACAAAAGCAGGAGCATTTGTTGAAGATCCAAGTCAAGGATTCAGAAGAATTGCAAAAGGTGAAAAGACAGGTAGATTGTTCACATTTGAATTACAGGACACTAGAAACATTGCTCTCTTTAATTATGGTAGTCAGACACTCACAGAATTGGAAGTATGGCACAAAAGGTTAGCACATATTGGTGAAAGGTCATTAAAGCAAATCTGCAGGGACCAAAGTGTACTTGGACTTCCTAATTTGTCAAAACAACATATGATTTATAAGTGCAGTGCATGTCAATTTGGAAAGTCTCACAGGTTACCATTCATGAAGAAAGGTTATATGCATGGAGATCTCTTGGAGTTGGTTCATACAGATGTATGGGGACCTAGCAAGGAAGCTTCAATATCTGGATCAAGGTATTATGTTTCCTTTATTGATGATTGCAGCAGATGGACTATCCTATTCTTTATGAAACACAAAGATGAAGTTTTTTCATGTTTCAAAAGATATTTGGCTCTTGTGGAGAATCAAACAGGTAAATCACTAAAAAGGCTAAGGTCAGATGGAGGGGGAGAATATTTCTCCCATGAGTTTGATTCTTTTCTTCAAGAAAGAGGAATCAAAAGAGAGGTAACTACAAGGTACACTCCTGAGCAAAATGGAGTGGCAGAAAGGAGGAATAGGACAATTGTTGAAGCTGCAAGTTCTATGTTAAATGAAAAGCATTTACCTAATTACTTATGGGCTGAGGCTGTATCTACAGCCACTTACTTGATTAACAGGTTGCCTTCAAAATCCCTTGATGGGATGACTCCATATGAGGCTTGGAATGGAAGAAGACCAAGCTTAGATCATTGTAAAATTTTTGGATGTATTGCTTTTGCTCATGTTCCTTCACAGGTTAGAGGCAAGATGGATCCAAAGGCAGAAAGGTGTGTATTTATTGGATATGACAACAATCAAAAGGGCTACAGGTTATACAACCCTAGCAACAAAGGATTCTTGGTAAGCAGAGATGTAGTTTTTGATGAGAACAATTCATGGTATGAAGATTCATGCAGGAAGATCAATTTACCATATGATCTTGAAGAAGATTTTCCAAAGCTTGGTAGAGAACAATCAAAGATTGAAGAACAAGACACCTCAGAGGATGATGAAGAATCTCACATGGAAAAGATCAAAGCATGGAAGTCTAAAGGTAAAGCAAAATTGCAAGAACTTGGACATGAAGCAGAATCATCACATCATGGCCTAAGAAGATCTATGAGGGAAAAGAAAAAACCAGAAAGGTATGGGTTTGACACCTCATTAGTAACTAAACATTCTATCTACATAGCACAGGACATAAACCAAGAGGAGCCATCATCATTTGAAGAGGCCAAAGCAAAAACAGAATGGAAGCATGCAATGAAGGAAGAGATTGAAGCACTTGAGGAAAACAACACTTGGGATTTGGTGCCCAAGACTTCATCCATGAAGGTAATAGGCTCAAGATGGGTCTATAAACTCAAGAAGAATTCTGATGGTTCAATTAACAGGTATAAGGCAAGGCTTGTAGCAAAAGGCTTTGCACAAACTCAGGGAATTGATTATGAGGAGACTTTCTCTCCTGTGGCAAAGATGCCTACTATTAGGGTTTTGCTTAGTATTGCCTCTTCCAAGAATTGGAAGATACTTCAACTAGATGTAAAGAATGCATTTCTGAATGGTTGGATAACAGAAGAGGTATATATGGCACAACCACCTGGTTTTGAGAATCAAGTTTATCCTGATTATGTGTGTAAACTTAACAAAGCATTGTATGGTCTCAAGCAAGCTCCAAGAGCTTGGAATTTCAGGCTTGTTTCATTCTTGCAGGACAAAGGCTTTCAACCAAGCAAGGCAGATCCTTCACTCTTTATTAAAAAGAGTAATTCTGAGGTCATCTATCTATGTGTATATGTAGATGATATTATATTGATAGGAAATGATGCAGATGGTATGAAGAAGATCAAAGATCAGATGAGAGAAGAGTTCAAGATAAGTGATTTGGGTTCACTTACCTACTTCCTAGGTTTGGAAGTTGTCTACAAAGATCATGGTTTGTTTCTCACTCAAAGGAAGTACATTAAGGACATGTTGGCAAAATTCAAGATGCAAGATTGTAAGATTGCAGGTACTCCAATGGAGGTCAATCACAAATTGAGCTCACATGAAGGTGAACTCATAGAGGACATCACATCATATCAAAGTCTAGTGGGTAGTCTCAACTATGCCACATTGACAAGAGTAGATATATGTTACAGTGTGAGTGTGCTAAGCCAATTTATGCACACACCAAGGAAACCACATATGGATGCTGCCAAAAGGATTCTCAAGTATCTCAAAGGAACCATAAATGAAGGACTTTATTATCCTTATGTATCTGATTTAGGTTTGAAGCTATTTTCTGATGCAGATTGGGCTGGCTCCAAGGAAGATAGAAGGAGCACTTCAGGTTATCTTACCTTTGCAGGTTCAAAGCTTATTTCATGGTCATCCAAGAAGCAACCCACAGTTGCTCTCTCTTCTACTGAAGCTGAATATAGAGGTCTTGCTATAGCTACACAAGAAGCTATGTGGATGAAGACATTATTCAAAGATCTTGGATTGGAGTTTGGAACTCCAACTATTTTTGGTGACAATATGAGTTCTATTCATTTGGCTGCTAATCCTATTTTTCATGCAAGGACTAAACATATTGAAGTTCATTATCACTATGTACGAGAGAAGGTTCTAAGCAAAGAGATTCAAATATCATATGTGTCCACTCATCAACAATGTGCAGATATTCTAACCAAAGCATTGGATGGTACAAAGCTTTGCAAATTCAAGGCTATGATTGGTTTGCAGGTAATCTTGGAAGATTGAAGACCTCAAGCATACTTGGCTTGAGGGGGAGCTGTTGGAGCAAGTCTATGACAAGCCTAAGTATTGGCTTGAGTCCCACAAAGTCATAGAAAAAGCCTTAAAATGAAGACTATGTAAAGTTCACTTGTGAACTACCTCTTGTAACTTTTGAAGAGTTTACTTAATGTAAAAGTAAGAGAATCTTAAGTGGTTGAGTCCACATGATCAAGAATGGAAAGAGGAGCCACGAATTCGTGATTTGTGGTAGGTAGAGAATCAAATCAATCATTGATTGATTGGAGAGTGATTGAGGGAAGTTAGCCTCCCAAACGCAACTATAAATAGATGGCAGTTTTAGTCGTGGTTAGAGAGACCTATGTGAAGACCTCCAAGAGCTGAGCTTTATGCCATATCAAGGTGTGATTACAAGGCACACATATGTATCAGTAAGTCATTGTATTGTACAAGCAATATACTTTCATTTTCATGATTATTTGAGTTCATCTTTCCATGTTCTTGTGAAGTGTACTCCTCACTGCCATTACTCTCAGTTTTTTGCAGTCAGCTTGCAGAGATGTTTTCTCTGAGCTTGGTGCATCATTTTCAGTGATTTAACTTGGTAAAGTTAGCTCTATAAGTCTACTATATGCTCATAAAGTTTCATGGCATTTGGATGTTGCAATCTTCAGTTATGTTCATTTGAAGTCAACAGGGTATGTTCATCTTCACTTCTCTGTCAGGTACCCGACTTTTTCACTCATCTTGTCAGAGCCATTGCTCAGTGGTTACTTATCCAAATTCAGTGATTTAAAGCTTGTTGGATGCAGCTTAGTGTCTAGTATAACCATACAAATTTTCATAGTCATTGGATTTCTAAATTTGGAGTTAGGTTGATGTTGCTGCTCACTGGTCTATTTCTGTAGCAGCCCGTGAAAATCGGGATGATGTCATCACTTGTTAAAACTCATTCTCAGTGTGTGGTTCATTATTTTTTATGAGATTACTCTTGAAAGTTAGCTTTTTAAGCTAACTAGACTTCCCCAAGAGGAATTAAGCTAATTGCTGCTGTGCTCAGAGAATTATGTAAAACACTGGACAGGTGTATGAACCAAGAATAGCAAGTTTTCACCTCTGAGCTAACTCCAACTTATCTGTTTTGATCTATCTTTTTGAGAGTGATATTCCAAGGTACATAGGGTGTCTAATACATCCATTGGCAAGCTAAAAGGGCCCACCATATACTCCTGGAGTTCATTTGGCTGGTGTAGATCAAGGATTTTGCAACACCTCTTCATCTTCAAGCACATACCTATCCATCTCTTCACAGAGACCCTTCAAGAGTTTGATTAAGAGCTTATGTATAGGAAGGGAAAGTTTAATGTAGTGGCTAATTCTCTAAGGTGCATGCCTATGCTCAACGAACTGAGTTTTACTCAGATCACTAGTGAGCTACTTGAGTCCTTTAAAGAAAAATGTAGGCTTCATCTTGCATACTCCAAGATTTGGGAAGCCATAGATAATGGGGATCGTGTTATATGGGTTTCCAATGAGGATGGAGTATCAATGAGTACTCAAGAAGGATTCAGGTGAAAGAATTACAATGTCAATGATGGATATCTGTTATATAAGGGTAAGGTGTGTGTCCCTAAAGACGTTGAGATGAGACAACACATTTTGTATGAATTTCATGAAACACCTAGTGTAGGACACACAAGAGTTAACAAGACCTATGATCTTGTTTAAAGGTAGTTTTACTGGCCTAGAATTCATAAGGACATCCTAGAGTATGTGCTTAAGTGCTCTAAATGCCAAGTCAATAAAGCTAAAAGATTGAGGATTGGAGGACTACTCCATCAATTGGATATTCCCAATGGGAAGTGGAAGAGTATCTCCATGGATTTCATAGTTCGATTACCTAAGACACAAAGAGGGCATGACTCTATCTGGGTAATTATGGATAGGTTAATCAAAATGTCTAGGTTTATTCCAACATGTACTATAGTGAAGACACGTGAGCTGGCTAGACTATTTATAGAGAACCTATACTGGTTATATGTTCTTTCTTTAGACATAGTTTTTGAACAGGATAGGAAATTTACTGGTCATTTTTGTAGTGAAGTCTTCATAAGGTTGGAAATGAAACTTAGCATGAGTATGGCCAAGCATCCATAGTCGGATGGTCAAACAGAGAGGGTGAACCAAATCCTTGAGGATATGCTTCAAGCATATGTGAATGAAAGGCAAACTAATTGGGAGGAGTACTTACCTATAGTAGCATTTGCATATAATAGTGTCAAGCACTCTTCCACCTAGCATAGTCCATTCATGCTTATGTACGGGTTTCAGCCAAGAGCTCCTTATGCAGAAGGATTGCAGAATGAGAAAGTTCATACTGCAAAGGATTTCTTGGAAGAGATGAATGATATGCTTAGGCTTGCTAAGGATAGCACTGTAGGAGAGCTTAGGACAGGACTAGAGCCTATGCTGACCTCAAAGGAGAGACATCAACTTTGAGGTAGGAGACCAAGTCTATCTTAGATTACCATCTAGGTCTGAAACCATCAAGCTGGGACCTTGTGCAAAACCATCTCTTAGGTATTGTGGACCTTTCCCAATACTTAAAAGAATAGGAAAGATGGCTTACAAGCTCCAACTTTTAGAGAATAACCAGGTCCATTTAAATTTTCATGTTAGATATCTTAAGAAAAGGCTGGGTGGATCTGACAACCTCATTCCAGATAATGAGGTAGTAGAGTCTATTTCTATTCAATCTATTCCACATGAGTCTAAGAGCATACTTTGCACTCAAGAAAAATGAACAAGAAGTCACTTATATAAAGAGTGTCTAGTAAACTGGAAAGAAGACAATTCAAAACATAGTGCCACATGGGAGCGGGTTAGCACCCTTCAGAGACAATTTTCCCAGCTTTAGACTACCTTTCCTGGAGTCTTCTTAAGGGGCAGGACACAGGAAACAACATAGAGATATGACCATGTACATCAAATACATGGGGATTTAGTGGGATTACTCTTTTATTAATTTTCTCTTTCTTTTAGACCTTCCAATACCATTTTTCAAGACAAAAATGCAATTAAGGGGAAGGAAATGTTTTATGGAGTATCCTAAGGGAGAAAGGTGTGAACCACCTCTAAGCTTCATGATGAGCTCGCACATGGGTACCAAGTGGCACCCATGTCAGAGGACGTTTGGAAATTCTTTTGAATAGCGAGAGAGAGAGAGAGAGATGTGGCTAGGAAGAAGAGATTGATCGAGCATCTCTGTGGCTTGTGTAATAAAGTAAGTCTATGATCCAAGGGTCTGGCCGGTTCAGACAGATCTGAAATCGGACACCGTTTGGTCATCCGTGTATATGACCAAAGATCTCGAGTTTAGACTTACTAGGAGGTCTTGTGCTCTTGTGAACAAGTGATCCACTTAGCTTAGTGGTTAAGTCTCAAGGATGTGAAGGAGGAGGTCTTGGGTTCAACCCCCATGGGGTACATGGGGAGAGTGTTTTGCCCAAAGAGCTCTAGAGCCTTCTAGAAGCATCCACTTGAGTTAACTCGAGTAGATTGGGACACTTGGCGCACATGTAGTTACATGGCTGACACTTGGATGGTTAGTATCCACCTGCTCAAGAAGGCAGTCCCTTGGAGAGAGCTATATATAGAGGCATTTGGTTGGGGTTGGACAATTTTCATTTTGAATTTGAATTGGTGAAGTTAGTATGGTTGATTCCACCGAAATGGTAAACTTTCTCCTACAGTTTACAAAGGATTTTTAAACTCATAAGGACAAAGTAGTCCTCTAGTTGGGTGAAAAAATCAAGTAACTGTTAGATAAAAGTAAACCATTGTACAGACATCTAAAGTTAGATGTAGGGGACAACCAAACTTCAAGTTCTCCAAAACAAATTCAAGTGAATCAAGAATTCTCAAAGTCTTGCGAGGGATAAGAATCCCACTTTCATTACTAAGCCCATGCACCAGTTATACCTAGAAATGGACTAGTAATTTGAATCCACCTAGTTCACATGTTTGTGCCTAGATCGCACATCCAGAAAATGTGAATTAGCCAGGGATGTCATTAGATCCACCCTTATTATTCTTCACTAGTTTGTACTTTGTCCCGTTTATCAAAGTGCAAACCTGGATAGTGTTTTGAATCATTTGGGCAGGGATGCCACCACAGAGATGAGACATGTTCTTCCAGTTCTAGAACATGACCATGTTCTTCCAGTTTTAGAACATGAGGCTCGGGGGTTGCCTACAGTATGTATATAGCTCTATTTTCGAGGACGAAAATATTTTCCAAGGGGGGAAGAATGTAATAAAGTAAGTCTATGATCCAAGGGTCTGGCCGGTTCAGACAGATCTGAAATCGGACACCGTTTGGTCATCCGTGTATATGACCAAAGATCTCGAGTTTAGACTTACTAGGAGGTCTTGTGCTCTTGTGAACAAGTGATCCACTTAGCTTAGTGGTTAAGTCTCAAGGATGTGAAGGAGGAGGTCTTGGGTTCAACCCCCATGGGGTACATGGGGAGAGTGTTTTGCCCAAAGAGCTCTAGAGCCTTCTAGAAGCATCCACTTGAGTTAACTCGAGTAGACTGGGACACTTGGCGCACATGTAGTTACATGGCTGACACTTGGATGGTTAGTATCCACCTGCTCAAGAAGGCAGTCCCTTGGAGAGAGCTATATATAGAGGCATTTGGTTGGGATCAGAGTCATCTCTCAAGCATGTGGTGGTCGTAATCCTTGTTCTCTTGCAGCTTGTCTGCATTAAGAATCATGCCAGAGTTCACAAAAACAAGGGGGTTTATCAAAGAATAGCAACAAATGAGAAGAAGTTATCAAATTACTTGTGGGCAAAGGAAGTATCTATAGCCACATA
>CM035419.1:75246084-75248584 GCA_020310875.1 Ceratopteris richardii
TAATCCATTAGAGAATAGTAAGCTCTGCAAGCATGACTAGTTTTCTGTGATGAAGTTTGTGAGAAGGTCAACTTGTTCCTAGGGGGTTCCACCTACTTCTTGCTATATTTTGGAGGTCAATAAACTCCAACATTGGTATCAGAGCAAGGAATTGAAGCTTGGAGAAGGTTATAATACCTTGATGAAGAATTTGAAGCTATTGGAGTAGCGGTTCATCATTGACACTACACAAAGGTAGAAGGAGATAGCAAGGAAGCATCTCAAGCAACATCCAAGCAAACAAAGGTGCATAGACTTTATTACAAAGGTAAATCTCATACTTCTTCTTATCACATATATCCAAAAGGAGGGTTAATGGAGGAAGTTAGTAATTTTCACAATGGGTGATCAACATGCACAAATAGAGAAGCTTGATAAGAACAACTATCAAGCATGGCGATTTAGAATCACAGCATACTTGCAAGGTAGAGGCTTGTATGGTTTGATTGATGGAACAGATATCAAACCTATATTACCAGAGGATCCAAGTCAACAACAATTGAGGGAGTTTAGACTTTGGAATGAAAGAGACAAAAGGGTTATATTCATTTTATCACAAAATATTCAAGATTCAATGGTAGGACACATATAAGATCTAGACATAAGTAGAGATGTTTGGCTTGCATTGGAAAGGTTGTATGCTACAGGTACAAGAGCAAGAAAGATTCAACTCAAAAATGAGTTGAATAACATAAAGGAAGATACAAGGACATCTGTCAATGATTACTTGTTGAAGGTTAAAGAGATTGCAGATCAACTAGGATCAATTCAAGCTCATGTGGAGGACGACGACTTGGTTGCACATACTCTCAACGGCCTCAAGGATGATGAGAGATGGAAACCATTCATTACTTCAGTTTATGTTAGAGGAGAATTACCAGACTTTGATCAGCTTGTTGCTCTCATGGTCACGGAGGAGATGAATCTAAATGACTCTACTTCAAATGAAAAAGGATCTCAAGGACAAGCTCTTTATGTAGGATCATCAATAGGTGAAAACAGAGGTAGAAGAGGTTCAAATAGAGGTCGAGGAAGGAGCGATGATCAAGGGACTTCAAGTGGCTTCTTCAACACAAGAGGAAGAGGAAGATCAAGTGCTAGAGGTACGAGAGGCTACTACAACTACAATCAAAGACAAAGGAGTGAAGATAACAACAATTGCTATATATGTGGAAGGTATGGACACTATGCCAAAGATTGATATCAAAATGAAAATAATCAAGGTGGTAATCGAAGAGGAGGCTATTCAAGAAGAGGTAAACAACAAAGAAATTATGCAGTTGAAGGTAAAAGTGATGATTATGATTCTCTTCTTATGATGAATGTAGAAACTAAGGTGAATTGCAATAGTGATGTATGGTATGTGAATAGTGGTTGCTCTAACCATATGTCACATGATGCTTCATGGTTTTCTAATATGCATAATCCTTCATGTAAAGGTCATGTTGAAACAGGAGATGATACAACACATAAGATTATGCAAGTTGGAGATGTTGTTATGCAGGATAAGGGCAAGACAAATTGCTTGAAGGATGTACTTTATGTGCCAACGATCACTAAGAATTTGATGTCAGTTGGTCAAATGGTAGAAAAAGGTTTGCAAATAAGATTTAATCATGCAGGTTGCTTCATTGAGGATCCAAAGCAAAGGAGGTTTATTGCTAGAGGTAAAAAACAAGGTAGATTGTTTACATTCAAGGTAAACCCAAATCATACAAACTATTTCTCTTATGGTATGCATCGAATAGCAGAGCTTGATCTATGGCACAAAAAGATTGGACACATGAATGTACACAGGTTAAAGAAGCTATCAAAGAAGAGGATTGTTGAAGGATTACCTGATCTTACTAAGCAACATATGGTGCATCTATGTGAAGCATGCCAAATGGGTAAGCATAGTAGACAGCCTTTCAAGCATTCAAGCTATGTAAGTGATGGTTTGCTAGATCTCATACACACAGATGTGTGGGGACCTACTAAAGAGGCATCCTTGGTTGGTAATAAGTACTATGTATCATTCATTGATGATCATAGTAGAATGACATTTGTGTATTTCATTAAACATAAGAGTGAGGTCTTTGATTGTTTCAAGAAGTTCAAATCATATATCGAAAAGCAAACAGGAAGGTATATTAAGAAGCTAAGATCTGATGGAGGGGGAGAGTATTTCTCTCAAGCTTTTACTGATTTTTTTTATGATGAAGGTATCAAAAGAGAAGTTACATGCATGTATACTCCACAAAAAAATGGAGTCGCAGAAAGAAGAAACAGAATCATAGCAGAAGCATCTAGAAGCATGCTTAATGATATATGTTTGCCTAATTATTTTTGGGCTGAAGCTATTAGCACAAGTGTTTACATTATGAATAGAGTTCCGACTGCTGGAGTTCATCATTTGACACCATATGAGGTATGGCATGGAAGGAAACCAAGTGTAAGTCATTTGAAAGTATTTGGTTGT
>CM035419.1:75263584-75266084 GCA_020310875.1 Ceratopteris richardii
TACTGAAGAATGTTTCAGGAACCTGAGGAACTCAAGAGGAAGAGGATCAATAGAGGTGGCTATGGATCAAATAGAGGCAGATACAATGGAGGCTACAACAAGAACTACTACTACAACAACAATTACAACAACAACAACAACTATCAAAGTGGACATAGAGGAAGAAGAGATTACAATAACTATGCAGAGGAACAAAGTCAAGAAGATTCATTATTGATTATGAATCTATCAGCGAAGAAGGGTAAGGATGATGATCACATATTTTACATTGATTCGGGATGCTCAAACCATGTAGTAGGAAATGTGGCTTTACTTTCTGATTTGGAAGATCCTCATAACAAGCATGAAGTGCAGACAGGAGATGACACAAAGCACTCAGTGGAGAAGATAGGTAATGTGAAGACATCAGATGGGAATATGAACCTCTTAAGCAAAGTCTTGTATGTCCCTACAATTACCAAAAATTTAATAAGTGTTGGACAGATTGTTGAAAAAGGATTGCAGGTTAGATTCAATCGATTTGGAGCATATGTTGAAGACCCAAGGCAAGACTTTCGAAGGATTGCCAAAGCAGAAAAGACAGGAAGGCTTTTCACTTTTGAAGTGGAAGATACAAAGAACATAGCTTTGTTTAGCTATGGATCTCAAACTCTTACAGAGTTGGAGATATGGCACAAAAGGCTTGCTCACATTGGTGAGAGGACACTCAAACAAATTTGCAGGGACCAAAGTGTACTTGGTTTGCCTAATATCACAAGGCAACACATGATTTATAAGTGTGAAGCTTGTCAACTTGGCAAGGCTCATAGACAACCTTTCAATAAGAAAGGATATATGTATCAAAATCCTTTGGATCAAGTGCACACGGATGTGTGGGGTCCAAGTAAGGAGCCATCTATATCAGGCTCAAGATATTATGTGTCTTTCATAGATGATTGTAGCAGGTGGACCATTCTGTTTTTCATGAAGCACAAGGATGAAGTGTTTAATTGCTTTAAGAAGTATATTGCTCTTGTTGAAAACCAAACAGGTAGGACTTTGAAACGACGCAGATCAGATGGTGGAGGAGAATACTTCTCTTCTGAATTTGATGCCTTCTTGCATGAAAGAGGCATTAAAAGGGAAGTCACTACAAGGTATACACCCGAACTCAATGGTGTAGCAGAGAGGAGGAACAGAGCTATTGTCGAAGCAGCAAGGTCCATGCTCAACGAAAAGTGATTGCCAAACTACCTATGGGCAGAGGCTGTGTCTACAGCCACATATCTCATAAATAGACTTCCATCTAAGTCACTAGATGGAACCACTCCATATGAAGTGTGGAATGGAAGAAGACCTAGTCTAGAGCATTGCAAAATCTTTGGATGCTTAGCCTATGCTCACATTCCTTCTCAAGTAAGAGGGAAATTGGATCCCAAGGAAGAGAAGTGTGTATTCATTGGTTATGATCAAAACCAAAAAGGATATAGATTGTACGATCCAACCAATAAAGGATTTTCTGTGAGTAGAGATGTAATTTTTTATGAAAACAAATCATGGTTTGATGATGACAGGAAAGTGAAGCTGCCTTATGACTTGGATGAAGATTTTCCATCACTTCAACCAAAGGAGCCGAAGCAGATTGAAGAAAGTGATTCGGAGATTGACCTAGAAGACTTGGAAAGACTCAAGCTATGGAAGAACAAAGGTAAAGCAAAGATGCAGGATGCTACATATGGACCCGAGAGCTCACATCAACCACTTAGAGGGTCTTCAAGGGAGAAGAAGAAACCAGAGAGGTTTGGTTATGATACTTCTTTGGTCACCAAGCACTCAATCTACATTGCAAAGGATTCAACCAATGAAGAACCTACCACATTTTGAAGAAGCACAAAGCAAGAAAGCTTGGAGAGATGCAATGGATGAAGAAATGGAAGCCTTGAAGGAGAATGACACTTGGGAGCTTGTACCTAACAAGCCATCTATGAAGATAATCGGATCTCGATGGATATACAAAATCAAGAGGAATCCAGATGGAAGTATAAATAGACACAAAGCAAGGTTAGTTGCTAAAGGGTTTGCTCAAACACATGGTATTGATTATGAGGAGACTTTCTCTCTTGTTGCAAAAATGCCTACAATTAGGGTTCTCATTAGTCTTGCTGCATCTAGAAATTGGAATCTTTATCAACTTGATGTAAAGAATGCTTTCTTGAATGGATGGATTTCTAAGGAAGTGTATATGGCACAACCTCCTGGATATGAGGATGCACATCATCCTAACTATGTATGCAAACTAAAGAAAGCTTTGTATGGATTGAAGCAAGCTCTAAGAGCTTGGAATTTCAGATTGGTGACTTATTTGCAGGACCAAGGATTCAAAGCTAGCAAGGCGGATACCTCTTTGTTCACAAAGAGGAATGGATCTGAAGTGATCTATTTATGTGTGTATATTGATGATATTATTATCACAGGCAATGATCTTGAAGGAATCAAACAGGTAAAGAGTCAAATGAAGGAG
>CM035419.1:75286084-75288584 GCA_020310875.1 Ceratopteris richardii
GTTGCAAAGACATACTAGTTCTAGTTTGCAGCTCAAGTAATAGTCGATTCCTTCCCAAGTTGATACTCCGTTATCAAAAATAAATACTTAATGACAATTAAGTATGTTTGATGTCTTACTAGGTATAAGTAGGCACTAGGAGAAAGTTAAGTATTAAATTTTCTTGATAACCAAGAAAATTTAATTACTTGCAAACTCTTTTGTGATGTATGATGACTCTAAGTCCCAGATGTACTTAGAAAGTCATGCGGCTAAGCTTTACTTGATTAGTTATACTTTATGTAACTTCTCAAGCATCCCAAGGTTGGATGAGAACGTCCACTATATTTCCAAGTTCCATGAGTACTCTTCTATTTAGAAGATTTCGAAAGTTTTAAAGAAGTTTCTTTGTGGTTTCAAGATTTGTATCTCATGATGAAACCTCGGTAAGTGACTTTTTGGAATTGCGATATGAAATAGTCAAGCCTTCTATTTCATGTGAGATCATTCTCCTACCATGTTTAAGATGAATTTATTTTTGGGAAGGTAGATGTTCCAAGTAGAGGATCTTAATTGATTCATGAACTCTTCCCAAAATACTCATAAATTCATATTATATGATAGGTCCAAAGAATGATGAAGGCAAAACCTCTTTAGGATATAAATGTTTTGCCAAGATATAAAGGTACCAAGATTTTATAAATTTTCATTTGATTTCATCCCAAGGGGTGATGGAAATCAAAGGTTAAACCTCAACATCAATTGATCCTTGACGTCAATAAAAGGATGTTAGGTTCTATAGTTGCATCTCTGGTAAATGATGCAACTAGCTAAGCAATCTTTAGGAAAATAATATAAGTCCCTAAGGACTTGAAGCAAGTGTGAACTTTTCATTTAGGAATAGAAAGTTCCAAGAAATGGATTTTCAATCCATGAACTTCTCCTAAACAAGCTATAAAGTTCAAAGTTGTATTCACAGTAACATTACTATTGGATCAATCATCAATAGATGCTTGGACTTTAAACATAATTTTGATTGGTGAAATATGTTTAAAGGACTCTAGTAACATCTGAAGATTGACCAATAATAATGAGTTTTGTATCAAACTCAAGAATAGAAGTCGATATCACATAAATGAAAGTTCAACTTAAACTTTCATAGTGGCATGGGAAACCATATCCAAAATGTGATATTTCGTCTCTAGTTTGATACTCAGGAAATGAATACAATTGAATTAGTAAATTTTTTGGATATTATTTGAAAGAATTTCTTTCAAATGTTCTTTTAACATTGCAAAAGATTCCAAGATGAATCATTTGCTCAAGTTATTTGATTCCTTAGAAGGAATCTCAAGTCTTTGAAGAATGGCATTCTTTCAAGTATTGAGAATGAAATTCTTCATACTCTTTAGTCTGTAAGTAGTTCCTTAGCAATTCCCAAACCATCAGTATTGGTTAATTAAGTCCAAATAGTGATATAACCCAAAGGTATATCAAAGATTCTTAGCTTTGGAATCTAAGAGGCATTAGTGTATGCTTGGTCTTGAGTAAGGAAAAGATCTCTAAAAATCCTGCAGGTAAGCAAAGAAGCTTTAGATAGTTAGGAGATCTTAATTATAAAGATTTATTCTTTATTTTAGTTGCAAGATCAACCAGACTTGATCAATCTTGGCCATGATTGTCCAAGTAATGTGCGATTCGAACTACTTTGTAGATTGCCCAAGTATTGGCAATAAAATTCCTTTTGGGAATTATTCACTCAGGTTCCATTTATTCGATGGAAAACTATGAAAAAGAGTAAGCTGTTCCAAGTTTGAACAGAGTAAAGAAATTCCAAGAATGTAGTCTGTAACCATGAAAATGGTAATTAAGTCTGTGGAAGGTAAAACATAAGTGTTTACCTATCCTTAAAGGGATTTTGGTACAAATCCAAAAAGCATGAGCGGATGCTTAAGACTTAGGCAGTAGAGAGATTCCTATATAAAGTCCCCGGGGTAGGTAACTAAAGCATTAGTAAAGAAAGGAATCTAAAGACAAGAAGTCAAAAGCTCTTGTCGCTACAAAATTGGTCAAGGGTAAACCAATTGAACTTGAATTCAAGAAAATTCAAGTACTTGGAATTCTGATCGGTTTTCATTTGAAAACCCTAGTAAAGAAGAATTGATATTCTGTCAAGAGGTTTTCAAGTTCCCAAGATTAAGCACAAGATCGTAAAACGATCATGTGAAGGAATCAAAACCTAGAAAATCTAGTTAGAGATAATACCTAGAACTTCTAAATTCTCGTAAAAGAATTGAAGAGATAAGGTACTCTATCAAGAGATGTTTAGACTTTAGGATAAGAATCACCCACACATTAATGTGAATATAAAATAGGGTGGTATGGGACACCAGATTTTATACTCAGATTGAGGTAGGAAAGATGGTATGGGACATCGGACCGTGGGATGATAATTATCTTTTAGTCCTAGTTTGGATTTTGAAGTTAGGTTTCATCCTCAAGGGAATTAAGACTTCAAGAA
>CM035419.1:75301084-75309458 GCA_020310875.1 Ceratopteris richardii
TTTTTGTAAAAAAGGGCCAACCGAGGCACAATCCAGAGCCAAAAGCTTTGAGCCATAAAAATTTATTTTTTATTTATTTATTTATTTTTTTTTAATTTAATTTATTTATTTATTATATATATATATATATATATATATATATATATATATTTTTTTTTTATAACGCCTGTGCGGCGAAATAATAATAAAAGTAAAATAAAAACAAAATAAAATATAAAAATAAAAAAATGAATGAAAAGAAAAGAAAATAAAAGAAAAAATAAAATTAAAAAAAAAAAAAAAATTGGAAATAAAAGAAAAATAAAAATAATGTGGGGGGGGGGGGGGGTTTTGTCAGAATGGGGGGGAGGGGGGCGGGCGAGAGGTAGGGAGGGGGGAGGGGGGGGAGGGAGGGGGGGAGGGGGGGGAGGGAGGGAGGGAGGGAGGGGGGGGAGGGGGGGAGGGAGGGAGGGGGGGAGGGGGGGAGGGAGGGAGGGAGGGGGGGAGGGGGGGCGGGTGGGAGGGAGGGGGGGGGGGGGGGGGGGGGAGGGAGGGGGGGGAGGGAGGGGGGGAGGGGGGGAGGGAGGGAGGGAGGGAGGGGGGGAGGGGGGTCGGGTGGGAGGGAGGGGGGGGGGGGGGGGGGGGGAGGGAGGGGGGGGGGGAGGGAGAGGGGGGGGAGGGAGGGGGGGAAGGGGGGGGGGGTGGGAGGGGTGGAGGGAGGGGGGGGGGGGGGAGGGGGGGCGGGCGAGAGGTAGGGCGGGGGGGGGGGGGGGAGGGAGGGGGGGCGGGCGGGCGGGGGGGCGGGCGGGCGGGCGGGGGGGAGGGGGGGGAAAAGGGAGGGGGGGGGGGAGGGGGGGAAAAGGGAGGGGGGGGGGGGGGGAGGGGGGGGGGGGCTGTCAAAAGGGGGGCGGGGAGGGGGAGGGGGGGCTGTCAGAACGGGGGGCGGGGGGGCGGGCGGGGGCGGGAGGGGGGGGAAAGGGGGGGGGTGGGGGGAAGGGGGGGGGCTGGGGGATTTTTTTTTTTTTTTTTTTTTTTTTTTTTTTTTTTTTTTTTTTTTTGTTTCTCTTTTTTTTTTTTTTTTTTTTTTTTTTTTTTTTTTTTTTTTTTTTTTGTTTCTCTTTTTTTTTTTTTTTTTTTTTTTTTTTTTTTTTTTTTTTTTTTTTGGGAACCCGCAAATTCCCTAGGGGGCTTTTTTTTTTTTTTTTTTTTTTTTTTTTTTTTTTTTTTTTTTTTATAAATAGCCCAATTTAGAGAAAAAATCAAGGAAAAATCTGAAAAAAATGCCAAAAATTGGCCAAAAATTCTGAAAAAATTCTGATGAAATTTTTCTACATGTTGAGCCTAAAATCCTTCATCAAACCACAGAGACCCTCCATTTATTCCTCAAATTGGGCAATAAAAAAGACCTCGGAAAGGGATAAAAATTGCTAGAAAATGCTAAAATTGCTAGAAAATTTCCAAAAAAGAGCTTGCTTGGCCGTGGTTTTGAAATATTTTCTAGGTTTTCTAAAAACACCAATAACAAAGATGAAATTGATAAGGAAAACTACTAAAACTGAGCAAAATATGATGAGAAAGTTATGTACAACCTGGACATATTTGGCAGTTCCAGGTGATCCATACGTCATTAAGTGTGTTGATGATAGGCCTTCAACCTTGAAATGTTGACCAGTGGCAAGGCCTCGCCTTTCAGCGTCTCTAACTCCACAGCTCCCAAGTTTAGCATTGTTTTGACTCTATAAGGTCCTTCCCAATTTGGAAGCCATTTTCCTCTCAGTTGTGTATGAAGGTGAGGTCTATGGAGAAGAACCAACATGCCTGCTTCAATGTTGTTGTTCCACAGGTGTCGATCATGTGCCTCTTTCCTCTTCATCTGAGTCTCGATCAATTGTTTTGTTGCTAGGAGACGAATCTCCTCCACTTTATGTAGTGCCCCTATTCTCTGAGAGACATCACAGTCTTTTTTTGCCCTGCATGTATGCTATCTTAGGTGAGCCATGAAAAAATTCAAAGGGCTCAATGGGCAATATTCCATAAACCAGTTGAAATGGAGAATATCCTGTGGCCTCTTTGTAAGCTAATCTGTATGCCCATAGGGTACCTTGATAAGCAATGCCCCAGGAAGTGGGTTGTAACATACATTCCTTCCTTAACATGAGATCAAAACTTTATTTGTCGATTCAGCCTGTCCATTGGCTCTTGGATAGTAAGCACAAGAAGTCCTATGTAGAATTCTATACCTGTTAAAAATTTCCTGCAGGACCTTATTGACAAAATGTGTACCTTGATCTGTACAAATTTCAAATGGGCATCCAACCTGCAAATGATGTTACTATAAATGAAATCGGCAACAGTTTGGGCAGTGCAGTCGGGGGAAGCAATAGCTTCAGCCCACTTGGTCGCATAATCGGTAGCTATCAAGAGATATTCTCTCTTTTTGGAATTGTCGGAGGATAGATGGGCCCTACAAAATCCAGCCCCCACTTTTCAAATGGTTGCCAGGAAGTGGAAACAATCAAGGGTTATGTCTCTGCGTTTGTGGGCTTAGGTCCACACCTCTGGCAAACGTCACATGCCTTTCCCCATTCATCTGCATCCTTAAATAGTGTAGGCCACCATAGACCAGCATCTAATATCCTCTGACTCATAATATGCCCTGGAAGGTGCCCACCACCTGGTCCTTCATGTGCAGAGTGAAGGACTTTCCTCACTTCTTCTTTCTCCAAGCACTTCCTAAGTCTGTCATCCTTTCCCTGTCTATATAATTTATCTTCAAGGAAGGTGTATGGTCTGCTCTTGAGTAGCAATCTCTTCCTTTGCACAGCACTAGCCTTTTCTGGATACATCCCTGTTTTAATGAAATTCTTGATATCATAATACCAACCTTGGGCCTGGACAGCAAACAGATGAGCATCTGGAAAATCATCATTGATTCCACTAACTTGCTCCATCGTGTTGATTCTGGAAAGGTGATCCGCCATAACATTCTCTTTACCTGGTCTGTGGACCACAGAAAAATCAAACTCTTGGAATAACAATAACCACCTCCATATTCTACCAGTGGCTTGTGGTTTGTTGAGCAAGTACTTGAGAGGTTGGTGGTCAGTTATAATAACGAATTCTACTCCCAACAAATAATGACGAAATTTTTGGACCGCAAAAACCATGCTAAGGCTTCCCGTTCAGTGGTGCTGTAATTCCTTTCAGCCTTAGTCAAAATTCTACTAGCATACTGAATTGGTCTGTCCATCTTAAATTCTTCACTAGGTTGTGTCAAAACTGCCCCCACTGCATAGGCACTGGCATCTACATGTATATGAAAGATTCTTGACCATTCAGGTGTGATCAAAATAGGAGCAGACACTAACCTGGACCGCCAATGTTTGATATGCTTTTTCTTCCTCTTCTTCCCATTTAAAAGGTACTTCCTTACCTGTAAGTCTAGCCAGAGGTCTGGCTATCTCTGCATACATTTTAATAAACCTTCTATGGTATCCAGTATGCCCCAAAAAACTCTGGATCTCTTTAGGGGATTTAGGTTTAGGCAACTTTAAGATAGAAATGATTTTGTCAGGATCCGGGGCCATACCTTTAGCTGACACCACATGTCCTAAGAGAGTTCCTTCTGTCACAAGAAAATGACATTTGTTTGGATTGAGCTTTAACTTAGTTTCTCTGCATCTTTTTGAAAACATTATGCAGCTGCCTCAGATGGTGGTCCAAACAATCTAGAGGAGTTTCTTTGTGAGATCCTGAAAACGAAGAGAAGTCATCCATGAAGATTCTAAGTGATTCCAGCAATAGGGGGCCAAAGATGAGATTGACCGTTCTGTTAAAGGTGGCTGGGGCATTTCTGAGCCCAAATGGCATTTTTACATACACATATGTTCCCCAAGGTGTGATAAAAGCAGTCTTTTCTCGATCCTCTGGGTGTATTGATATTTGATTATAGCCACTGAATCCATCCATAAAGCTATATAAGGCATGCCCAGCTACTTCTTCAATGACTTGTTCTGCAAAAGGCATTGGGAAACCATCTGGAATGGTCACCTTATTGAGTGCTCTAAAATCAACACAAATTCTGATTTTATGAGTATTCTTCTTTGGTACTATAACCATAGGGGAGAGCCACTCTGAGTGTTTCTACAGGAATGATGATTCCTGCATCCTCCATCTTCTGGATTTCCACATAGACAGCTTCAGCATATTTTGGGTTAAGTCCATAACTCTTCCCTCTTATAGGTTTTGCTCATCAACCAGAGGGATTCTATGCTCTCCATAAGTTGCAGGCACTCCTTCTAAGTCTTTATAATGCCAAGCAAAAACATCTATATATTTGGTCAAGAATGATTTTACCTTTTCAAGGAGCCCTGGGTGGCTCCACAACCAAGTGGCCACCAAAACTGGCCGATCATTGTCTTGATTGCCTAATTGTATTTCTTGGACAGGATTTCTCTCTACCAGAGTATCCTCCTTCTCCTCTCCTTCCTTGTCTTTGTCTTCTAGCTTTTCTTGCATTGCTTCATAAGCAGGGGTGTTTTGGATTTCAATCTGTTCTTCCTTATCCTGCATCCAACCTGCAGGTATTTCTTGAATTGGAAAAGAACACTCTTCACTAGAATCTTTTACCTTGCCTTTATCTTTATTAACTTCATTTTCTGTAGTAGTCATATCCTCCTCAAAAATGCATTTGAGGGTTGTCTTCCTGCCCCTTCTGTGGTTTGTAATGGGCTCTCCCAATCCATCAACCTGGACTTTTTTCCTTATCTTCATCATAACCTTCAATTGTACAACAATTATTAAGAAAAATTCCAAAACAAGAGGAAGAGTTGCCTGCTTGGAGCCAATTTAGAATATCCTCTTCTTCCTCAAATCTATTGGGGTTGATCCTCCAATTCTGTTTCCATGCAAATGCCAACTGCTTGCATCATGCTAGTGTTTCCTTGATTATCTGGGCCCTCTTCTAAATGAATCTGTGTCAGCTCCTGCCCTTTCTTTTGTACCCACATTAGTATCCTTGCCCCCCAATCATGAATGACACTTGCGTGCCTCAGCCATGGTCGTCCAATTAAGAGAGGAAATCCTCCTTCAACCTGGGGTAATCTTAAAACCACAAAATCCAGGATGAATAAATTACCTTGTACTTCAAGTGGAACTTTTGGGATTACTCCCAAGGGCCTTACTTTGCTCTGATCTGCCAAAGTGACAGTGAAATTTGCAGGCCTTGAAGGGTGGAGTCCAATTCTTTTCATTGTATGTTCAGGCATCAAGTTAATGCCAGAACCACCATCCACAATAACTCCTTTAAATTCATGACCCTTGATAGCTACTGTCAGCCGAGGACTTTTATAATCTGTAAGGGGTGCTTCCCTTACAATTTTTCCTTCATGTACAACAGCAGTCGTTGCCACCAAACTTGTAGTGAAGCGTCATCAATTATCTGCAAGAGTTCTGACCTGAACTTCCCATCCATCTTTATTAAATCAAAAATACTAACCTCCTTTTTCATGGATTTGAGCAGTCTGGAGGCTTCTGATTCCTTAAGAGCTTGGGCTCCATTTGACTTATCCAACTCCTCATGAGCCCTGCTGAATGCATGTCCAATGGCATTACTGGTACCTGTGCAATTTTCCTTTTGCCTTGTGTCTGCACTTGTGGTGGCTAGGTCTTCGGACACACCTTTGTCTCTGTTTAATCCATTAATCAATGATTCTTGACCCATGTCCACTGGAGCCTTCCCCTTGCTTCTTGTCTGCACAGTAAAAGAGTCAATTTCTTCTAACTGCACCACCCTAGTAGATGGTGATGGCACCTTAACTTGATTTGCCATTTCTTCTTCCTTCACAGAAATCATTTGGATATGGGCCCTGATGAAGAGGCTTGATTCTTAGGACAACCATATGTATAATGGTCTCTGGCCTCAGGGCAGTTCCTGCAAGGGGGTGCATTCTCTGGTAGGGTGCACCTACTTGGTAGTGCCCCACATTCTCCGCACCTAAAACAGATTATTGGCCTCCTAGGCCCATTTCCAAAATTATTCCTCTGTCTAGGGTTATAGTTGTTACCTTGATTTTGTGCAGCCATCACATTTGTGGTTGTTGGGGGTCCTCCTTGGGTCCAGTATGTCGTTGCAGGCATTTCCTCTTGATTGGCATTCATGGGCCTCATGGCCAACCTTCCTGCATAATTGGCAGTTACACTTAACAGAGGGCACTCACTACTATATGCCCTTGTTTGCTGCACATGGAACACCAAAGACCACTCTTGATGCCTCCTCCTTTGAGCTCCTGCAACTCCTGTCGCAGCTGAGCTAATTCCTCTGCCTGGGCTTCCTCTTCCTTTTGGAGCTTGAGTGCTTCAATCTCCCTTCTCAATTGAGCCACAGCAGTCTCCTCCTCTTTGTAGGGCTTATTTCTCTTTAAGCCCTCCAACTCCCTCCCTCAGCTGGGTCACTGGATCCTCCATGTCTGTACCATATGTTGGTGGTGAAGAAGTTGTCCCATATTGGTGCCTTATTTGCTCCAGTCTTGTAGCCGTGGTGATGAACTCCTCTATGGAGGCTGTAGGTAATACTAATTCCTTTATTTTGCATTGAGTGGCTACTGGTAGGGGCCTTGGCTAACCATTTCTTGACAAAAAAATCATGGGGTGGATCTGGTAGTTTGGCCATTAGTGCTTTGGCTCTGGTCTACAAATTCTGGGAACTTTTCTTCTGGACCCAATCTCAAGTTCTCTAGCTCTTCTATGATAATCTCTGCTGTGTTCCCCTGCTGGAATTGATTTCTAAAAGCATCCTTCATCAAATCCCAAGTGGGTAAAGTGGTTTTCAGCAAACTGGCTGAACCACTTGTCTGCCAGTCCTTCCAATGTGGCTGGGAAGAGTATCAAGAAAGCATCTTCCCCTACCCATTAGCCCCCTAGTCTTACATAATGCAAGAAATCGTTCGAATGTGCTCATCTGGGTCCTCCTGGGCTAAAACCCCTGAAGGAGGGAAATTTTATGTTTAATCTGGAGAGCAAGATTTCTAGGTCCACCTGTCTGCCATGCTTCCTACCGATGAAGTCGATGAAAGTGGACTCGATGATCTTCTGTTCGTCTTTCTTCTTGTCTGCTTGCACTTGATTCTCAAGGTTTGTGACCGGGGTCGCGGGTCATGAGCTATTCATAGTCCACTTAAAATGAGACACTTGATAAAAGTATGTACCTTTTGGCCCACTGGAGTAATGTTGTCGACACTGACACTGGAATATTGTCCTCCAATGGCAATATATAGTCTCCTATGCTCAAAGCTCCTTGGAAGTCCCACCGTGCGTGCCAAATTTGTTGGGGGATTCTTTGACAAGAAGGAGTTTGAGGGTTTGTAGGAGAAAATGAAAAGACCAAAAGAGAAAATACACCTTGGAAGTTTCTGCCGTTTGATTACAATAAGAAAAGTACAATGTTTGAAATACAAGATACACCAATACCTCTGTGCACAATCCCAAAGAGTGCCCAATTACAAAATATCCAATATCCCAATGTCCTCTTGCTGCCGACCTCCTCTGCAACAGACCTCCACCTGCTTCAAGCTTCTCCTTGTGCACACCTTGCCACCAAGCTTCCACAAAGGGGGAGGAGTGAATACCTGCTGTCGGCAAGCGTACACTGCCAAAGGACCTTGAGATACTTGGGGGAACTATAGCTTAGTACTTCTCTGCACCAAAATCCTTGGTTACTCTCTATGCACCTTGCACTTCTGCTTCTGTGCGTCGTACTCTGGTGTCTCTTGCACTTCCCTCTCTTGCTCCACTTAGCCTATGCCCTCTTGCTTACTCTAACCTTGGTCCAAGAATGGCTCTTGCCTTGATTTGAGTGTGTCGATCACGTACGCTCCTCACTGCAAGTGAATCTTGGTGCTCACTTTGATGTTCCAGATTGCTCTCCCAAGTGGCAGCCAACTACTCACTGTTTTGTCCTGTAGTGACTTTAGTCTAAACCAAAATTTTAATTGGGGGGCCATACTTTCACCTGTGCGTACACTTTGCCGCTTCACATGCCTTCACATTTCCTTTTAATTCTTCACTTTTGCACATAAGGGGGTTCACCTGAACCTTCCAAAACACTTTAAAACACACTTTGAACCTTAGGAAATTAGAGAAAGTACCTCTGCAACCTGCAACCTATTTTCTCCAATTTACCCTTTGTGGACAATTCATTGTGCACTACCTGTGCACTTTGACACCTGCACTTACGCACTTTGACTTTGCACCTGTTGACTTTGATCTTGACCTTGTTGACTTTGACCTGTTGACTTTGACCTGTTGACTTTGACTGTAGTTGACTTTGCCAACATGACTTGTATGGGCTCAACACTATCTATCTATCTATCTATCTATCTATCTATCTATCTATCTA
>CM035419.1:75336958-75581958 GCA_020310875.1 Ceratopteris richardii
AAAGGAAGTAAACCCAAATCTTTGCAGAAAGCTTCAAATTTCTCCCTAGGCAAAGCCTTCGTGAAAAGGTCTCCAATGTTCTCCTGCATGGGCACATATGCCAAGTTGATATCTCTAGCTGAGAATCTCTCCGTAACATAATGATAATGCATCTCAGTGTGCTTAATGCGAGTATGGAACACTGGGTTCCTCACAATTGTGGGATTTGAACTCATGACCTACTAGCTACGAGTATGATGGGCTAACCACTTACCCCAAAATCCATGGTTAAGGATTACCTCCTAATCATCCCTCCAAGGGTGTGGTTCAACCATCTCCTGCCTATCATATCTTGAGTCCAACACTCTCTTCCCCTTCTAGAGATCATTGTCATCAATGATCAATTCTTGATCTTCCCTTGAATTGATGTCTTCACCCTCGCACAAACTCTTGAACCTTCTTGTTCTCAACATTGGTATCTTGAATGTGAAGAATGAAGAATGGGTGTTTACTACTGTTTGCAGTTTTGACCCATCTTCTTCTGAATAGTGTATGTTTGAAGTAGACTCAAATGTTTTGTACTTTGATAGTGGGGCAACCAAACATATTACCTCACAGTGTAGTTTCTTCACTTCACTCTAGCCTGCCCCTACAGGGAATACTATCACATGCACCAACAACTCCTCTTATCCTATCATGGGAGTTGGTAAGATCATTCTGACTACTAGTGATGGTAGCTCTTTCACTTTGTTGGATGCTTTATTTGTGAGAGGGATCAAGAAGAATCTGTTATCAATTTCAGCTTTAGCCAACATTGGCTTGGTTGTGAAATTTATTGATGATAGATGTACAGTTCATGATCTATCAAATGGCAACCTGATTATTGCTTCTAGCATTTTATGTCATGAGCTGTATAAGCTCATAAAATATGAAAAACATATGAATGATTCAGCATGTGCAATACATGATTCTCAGGCTATGTCAAATGCAAAGCTTTGGCATGCATGCTTTGGCATGCATGCTTTGGTCATCTGAATTTTGCTAGTTTGATATGCTTGTAGAAATATGAAATGGTTTCCTCTTTGCCCAAACTTGAGGCACCTGGTAAACATGTTTGTGAAGGCTATATTTTGGGCAAAATGTAGTGTTTCTCCTTTCCAAAAGATGGTTCAATTTAAGCTACTCAAAAATTGTAGCTTGTTCGCACTGACGTCTTTGGTCCTATGTAGACACCCTCTTTTGGAAACTATCTTTACTTTGTGACTTTCATTGATGATTTTTCCAAGCATGCATGGGTATATCCATTGAAAGCAAAGTCTGAAGTGTTTATGTGATTCAAACAGTTTTTGGTTTTGGTTGAAAATCTGTCAGAATGTAAAATGGGCACCTTGCATTCTAATAAAGGCAGAGAATATATGTCTTCTGACTTTAATGCATTTCTAGCTGCATGTGGGATAAAACATCAGTCTACAATGTCGTATACACCTCAACAAAATGGATTTGGTAAACAAAAGAATAGGTCAGTCATAGAGATTGTGAGGTGTATGGTCAAGATTCAGGCTTTACCACATAGTTTCTGGCTTGAGGCTGTCATGTGTGCAACATATGTATTTATCAAGTGTCCCACTAAAGCATTGCAGTCTATCACTCCATATGAGGCTTGGCATGGTTGCAAGCCATCTATTTCTTATCTGCATGTTTTTGCTTGTCTGGCATATGCATTAGTGCTTGAGCAACATCACAAGAAAATGGATGATAAAGCAGTAAAATGTATTTTTGTTGAATACAGTTCTGAAAGCAAAGGCCATCGTCCATATCATCCACAAACTAAACACATTTTGGTTAGCTATGATGTTGCTTTTATGGAAGATGCTATTCAGCCTTTACTTTCATGTACGAAGATGGGTTTGTTGCAACCAACTACTATGTTCGTCATCCTTGACAGAACAAGCTAGTACACCCTTTGTGTCTTGTTTGTACATGCTTCCTGCCAACATTTGATATTTTTGTGATTTTACGATTTCATCTTTGTTCGTTTTCATAGTCTTATTTGCAGGTCCGAAGGTTAGGACTGGTACCAACTTATTTGCCCATTTAGGAACAACTTCTAAATTGAACAGATAAGCATCGGGCAATTCATCAGGCAGTCCTTGTGGTGACTCTCCTGAAGTGATGCGAGAAAGGTGATCTGTCCTGAGGTGGGTTCGACCTTTCCTAACAACAACTTCGAAGTCTTATTCCATTAGTAAGAGGAACCATCTTACTAAGCATCCTGTATTGCAAGGTTTATTGACCAAATATAATAAGGCTTGATGATGAGTGAAAAACTTGAACTTGTTGGCCAATAGATAGTGTCTAAATTCTTCACGACATATACCATGCCTAAGCCTTCTCGCTCAGTTTTTGTATAGTTTTGTTCAATCGCATTCAGTTGCCTACTCGCATATGCTATAGGTAAATCTAGATTTCCTTCACTTGTGGGTTGTGACAGTACACATCCTATTGCATATTTGTGCATCTACATGGACATGGAATGGTTTAGTCCAATCAGGAGTAGTCAATATTGGTGTTATGCACAAACGTCTCTTAAGCTCATTGAAGGAATTTTCACACTCATCGTTCCACTCAAAATTTGTCAACAAGGCATAAAGAGGTTTAGCTATGATCGCATACATGTGGATAAACCTGCAATATCCACAATGGCCCATAAAGGCTTGTACCTCTTTAACACTCCTTGGCCTTGGAAGCTCTATTATGGCTCTAACTTTATCTTCATCTATTGAGATTCCATTCTTAGGAACAATATGACCTAAGATCTTACCCTGACGTACCATGAATACACACTTTTTTTGGGTTCAGACAGACTCAATATTCTCTACACTTGTTGAAAATTTGTCTGAGCTTAGGTATGTGGAGTCTTCTTTCTTGGGAGTGAGCACATAAATCGTCCACATATACTTCCAAGCTCTTTCACAGGAACTCTTTGAAGACATGACACATGAGCCTTTGGAACGTTGCAGGTGCATTTGTGAACCCAAATGGCATCACACAAAATGCAAAGATTCCCCACTCTGTGGCAAAAGCCATTTTGTGTTGATCTTTTGGGGTGATGGCTACTTGGTTGTAAACCAAAAATCCATCAAGGAATCTATAAACTTCCTTGCCTACAACACGCTCCAATAAATGTTCAATGATTGGAAGTGGATAACTATCTCTAATCATATTGGCATTAACTTTTTTAAGGTTAATACACACTCGCAACTTTCCATTCTTCTTTGGCACTACTACAATGGGGGATACCCATTCAGTATTATCAATCTCATAAATAAATCCAACTTCAATCAACCTATCAATTTCTTCTTTTATCTTGGCTGCATATGTATCATTATATGTGTAGGGCTTCTGTTTGGTGGGCTTGGCATCAGTTGTCATGGGGATCATATGAGAGCATATTTTTGGATCTACTCCCTTCAAGTCTCTATAGTGCTATGCAAACACGTCCCTATAATCCCTTAATAAAGCTACAAGCTCTATTTTTTTTTCTACACTTTAAAGGCACAAGTGCATGAGTGAAAGCACACAAGCATGCACACACATACACACACATGCGTGCAAGGTAAGAGCAAAGAGAGGAACAATGGAAGTACTTCGATTACAAAAGAAATCTAATACAAGAGCTCCAATCTCTAACAAGCTAACCCCCAAAAATGAGCTCTTTAGCTGTTTTTATAGTTTTTTGAGTAGTTTTGGCCTTGCCCAGACCTAGTGTCCGGCTTAGTTAAAAATTAGGTTCCAGGGCTTATTTGAGGGCTCAAACAAAGTCTAAAAATTATGAAAATTGGTAGCATGATACTCTAATACTCCTGAAGCTTGAGGACTCCTCAGCAACGTGGAGTTACCAAAATATGAAATGGTATTTACAATGGCTTTTAGTGATGAAAATCACTATTTTTATAGGGATTCCTTCTGAAAATTTGACATGTATTTATTGGAGCTCCCTACTTGCTCCTTCTTCTTGAGTGCCCACTTCTTTGATGCGCTTTTATGCTTTGTCCTTGACCTTGAGCTTCAACAACAAAGCTAGAGATGGATGGAGTAGTTAGTGGGTGCTTATCGTCACAAGGTTGTCAGTAAGGATTGGTTTGCTTAGGTGCAGTCATGATTAGTGAAGTCTTGGGAATCCATTGATGTACAACATGATGGGGTACAAAAGATGAAGTGGAATAAACAAAAGAGGGTTTTTAGGGTGTTTGGTTATGAGCATAAAAGGTTTTTCTCGGGTTTACTAAAGTTGATTTATAAGCTGCATAGCTTTTAGGTACCCAAATTTGACGAGACTGGGATTGGGCTTTCACTAAGGGACTTGGCACCCAAATCCGTCGAATGCCCTGCCACTGTTGTGAGTGAAATTGATAGGGTTATCGAAGATCTGGAGGGGTTGACTCGTTTGATGATGTAGCTTTTTGTACCCACATTTGGCATGGGGTTTCCTTAGTAGACTATCCAAGGGACCATGTTGATGCGCTGCTCCTTTGAGTACATGGGTGATGTGGCCATGCTACCTGTCGAGGGTGAGATGTCATGTCATCGCACTAATTTGGAAAAGAAGGGAGATCCAATGCTAATGTTTCCAAAACATCATCAAATGAGGCATTCTGTACAATAGATCTAGGTGGGCACTGTGTTAGCAAGGGTGATCTGAGGGAGGTTCATGAATCCTCCCATGTGTAACTGCCTGAGTCTGTTGGAGTTCCCACCCAGCTTGATCTTGAGCTTTACGTTGCCATACTTGTCTGGATCCTATCTGCTTACTCAGTTTCACCTCCTTGAGGGGTGATGTCTCCCGCTTTTGTTCATTAGAGCTACTTAAACCAATCATAGCCAGAGTTAGGCCACTCATAGTTGGAGGGTCTTCTTTTAAGTCCAATGATTTGGGGAACTGACCTCTGAGTGGTAGTTCATGGCATTGTCCTGCAAGTTCCAGCTAGAGCACACTCCTGTGAAGATTTAAGTTTACCAAGCAGCTGTATAACCATTCCTGACCTAGGATCATGGGTTCTATCAAGTCTTCGTCAAGGCAAACCAAAAGCTTAACTGTCATGGTCATGTCCTTGATGGAGATTGATAACTCCACCTCACCTATGCAAGGGGTTTCTAATGCACCTAATCCTATGAGATAGGCTTCAATAGGCTTCACCTCTTGTTCCTTTCCCTAACAATGAGAGCACCTAATTGCATTCATTGCTACACCAAAATCGATTAAATCCCTAATGTGCGTATGCATGGGGTCATGACCTAGATTGATGTTAACAAATGGTCTCCTATCAACAATACTAGGGATATCCTTTCTTGTGATTTGACACATGGCTACTGGATATCATGGAGCGTGCTCCAGCTGAGGTTATCTACCTAGTCCTCTCCTTCTTAATCGCATGCACCTAATGTGTTCTAAAGCTTCCACTTGAGCTTCTGCTCTGATTCCTTCCTCCTCTTCCTTTCGCTTCTTAGCAAGAGTTAGCCGTTCAAGCATATCCTCAGTCAAGGGTTCTTGATATAGCTTAACTCTACATCCACTAATATAATTAGGCATTACCTCTCCTTCTAGAGTTGCTAGTTGAACAACACCGCTAGTCGATCGTTTCTCTAACTTACGGGCATGTTGTTTCAAGGTGTAAACTAACACCAAATCTCCTACTCGTAACCCTGTGTCCTTGATATGAGCATCAAAGTAGGCTTTCTGTCTCTTCTTAGCAGCATAGATTCCTGCTGCTACACGTATTCTAGTCTCTCCTAGTCATTCTAAGTCAAGTATTCTTGAGGAAAGTTCATGACCTGTCCACTCATGCTCCTGATCTATTTTGAGGGTGGGTATCAAAAAATCCAATGGCAACATAGGATTTTGACCAAATACCTTCTAGAATGGTGTGGAATTGAGCATTGTTTTATATGCCACTCGATAGGCCCATAAGGCATGATACAATTGTTGATCCCAATCCGAATGCTTATTATTCACAATCTTGGTCAGTATGTTGCACAAAATTTTGTTAGTACTCAGCCTATCCATTGGCTTGTGGATGAAATGGTGCAGATTTCTTGTGTATTACCATGAAGTCTTGTAATAAATATTCAATCACCTAATTCAGAAAATGAGTACCCCTATCACTTACAAGCTCTATAGGAAGCCCATATCTTGTGAAGACATTCTCAAACAAGAATTTTGTAGTCGTCCGTGCATCGTTCTTCTTTGTGGCCTTGGCCTCAACCCATTTGGTGAGATAGCCTGTGGCAATTATGATATACTCGACATGGGGGTTCTTTGCATGGGGGGTTAATGGGTCCAACAAAATCTATTCCCCACTTTGATAATGCGTGCCCTCCCATCATGGGTCATAGGGGCTATTGGAGTTAGACGTCAGCGGAAGCACGTGAACAACACAAGGAAGAAGAAGAAGCTTGGAGCACAACACACAATAATAAATGTATTACTAGAGAATGTACAAAGATAAGTAGCCCATTAGGGCAATAGGCATATATACATGTTGGGGGAAAAAACCTCCTAACGAGGGAAAAAAGTGCCCGAGCGGTCCTAGTGTGCTCACACACGTCACTACCTAAATATATCAACAAATCCCCCCTGGGAGTGATGCGGTGAACAAGGAGCTGGCACTCATGTATAAGGAAGTGCCAAGCTATGTGGAAATCACTTCACAAAAGGAAGTAAGCCCAAAGCTTTGCGAAAAGCTTCAAACTTCTCCCTAGGCAGAGCCTTCGTGAGAAGTTCTGCAATGTTCTCCTACGTGGGCACATATGCCAAGCTGATCTCCCCAGCAGAGAACCTCTCCCTGACATAGTGATAATGCACCTCAATGTGCTTAGTATAAGCATGGAACACAGGGTTCCTTGCAACTGCCAATGCGCTCTGGCTGTCAGTGAAGATGGTGGTGGCAAAAATCTGACCAACACCCAAATCAGCCATAAGGCATCTGAGCCACACACACTCAACAGTCACTATGAAAGCTGCCCTATACTCAGCCTCACAACTCGAAGTAGCCACAGTAGGCTGCTTCTTGCTCAACCGAGATATACATGAGCTACCAAGCATGAAGCAAAAGCCACTAGTGGGCACACGAGTGTCATAGCAACCAGCCCAATTAGAGTCAGAAAAAGCATTCAAATCTGGCGATAGTGATCCCCCCTTGGGATAAAACAACCCAAGTAACCGAGTACCACTCAAATAGTGAAAGATGCGCTTAATTGGCTGCCAATGCTTGACTCCTGGGCAATGCATAAACCTGCTCATCTGTGAGATAGCAAACTGAATATCTGGTTGAGTAATGCATAAGTAAATCAAGCATCCAACAGCCTGCTGATAGAGAATAGCATCAAGTGCATCTCTTGCATCATGAAAACTCAATCGTAAACTTGTCTCCATAGGAGTGGCAATAGGCTTACAGTCTTCAAGGCCAAAATGCTGCAATAATGTGTCAATATATTTTGTTCGACACAAAGCCACTCCACCATCAACTTGCATAAACTAAATGCCCAAATAGTGATGCAAATGCCCCAAATCAGACATCTCAAATGAGGCATGCAAATCAGCCTTAAAATCAGCAATATGCTTCTCAATAGGACCAGTGAGCAGCATGTCATCAACATAGACAACAATGATCAGAAGCACATCACTAGCACGCCTAACATATAAGGTGCTTTCAGTTGGACTATTCTCAAAACCATGTGCAATCAGATATGCATGTATCTTCTTATACCAAGCACGTGGTGCTTGCTTTAAACCATATAATGCCTTCTTTAATTTGCACACTTGGTTTTCATGCCCTTTCTACACAAAGCAATGGGGCTAAAAAACATACACTTCTTCATGAAAGTCACCATTCAAAAATGTTGTTGTAATCTCCAACTGATGTACATTCCAACCATGATGAGCTACAAGTGCACAGATGCTTTGAACAGTAGTCATACGGCATGTAGGTGCAAAGGTCTCATGAAAATCAATGCCTCTTTCCTATGCATAACCCTTTGCAACAAGCCTAGCCTTATATCGGTCAACTGTACCATCCGATTTACGCTTCAGCTCCTATACCCACTTAGTGCTGCCAATGGCCTTGTTGCTTGGAGGCAAGTCACATAAAGACCAAGTACCATTCTTCATTATATCATCATACTCAGAATTTTGTGCTTCATCAAACGAAATAGGCTCATTCTCATCAAAGAGACTAGATGCCGCCATAGCATAGCAATCTGATGCAAAAGAGGCACTATGAGAGCTTGAACGAGTACGATATGATAGAGGTGCACATAATTTACTATCACGCAAAGTCTGCACCAGCCATTTTGGCATAGTTTTTGCCTGCTCAATATCAGCTCTCTCATCAACTAGTGCATCATGTAAATCTGCATCAGAAACGGAATGATCTGCATCATCACATGAAACTTGCAAAGGCTGAGAAGTTGCCTCATTGGGACCAGCACTAGACTGTCCATCTGTAAAAAGAGGCAACAAAGTATCATACATGTCTTTGGAGCTAACAGATGTCTCCTTAGTACATGAAAGCAATGGCTGAATAGCATCTTCCACAAAAATATCACAGCTAACCAGAATGTGTTTATTCTGTGGATGATACAGACGATGGCCTTTACTTTAAGAACTGTACCCAACAAAAATACATTTTACTGCTTTATCATCCAATTTTCTACGATGTTGTTCAGGCATTAATGCATATGCCAAACAACAAAAAACATGCAGATGAGAAATAGATGGCTTGCGATCATGCCAAGCCTCATATGGAGTGATAGACTGCAGTGCTTTAGTGGGACACTGTTCAGTACATATGTTGCACACATGACAACCTCAAGCTAGAAACTATGTGGTAAAGCCAGACTCTTGACCATACACCTCACCATCTCCATGAGTGACCTGTTCTTTCGTTCAGCAACTCCATTCTGTTGAGGTGTATATGGCACTGTACAATGGTGTTTTATCCCATGTTAAGCCAAAAATGCATTAAAATTAGAAGACATATATTCCCTCCCTTGATAAGAACGGAGGGTGCCTATTTTACATGCTAACAAATTTTCAACCAAAACCAAAAACTGTTTGAAGCACATGAACACTTCGGACTTTTCCTTCAATGGATATACCCATGCATGCCTGGAAAAATCATCGATGAAAGTCACGAAGTAAAGATAATTCCCAAAAGAAGATGTCTGCATAGGACCACAGACATCACTATGTACAAGCTGCAATTTTTGAGTAGCCCGAAGTGAACCATCTTTTGGAAAGGACGAACACTACATTTTGCCCAAAATACAGCCTTCACAAACATGTTTTCCAGGTGCCTGAAGTTTGGGCAAAGAGGACACCATTTCATATTTATGTAGGTGTAGCAAACTAGCAAAATTCAGATGACCAAAGCGTGCATGCCAAAGCTTTGCATCTGACATAGCCTGAGAATCATTTACTACACATGCCAAATCATTTAGAGATCTTCCATAGTCTATGAGCTTATATAGCCCACGACATAAAATGCCAGAAGCAATGCACTGCTCATGAGAAGATGGGTCAAAACTACAGACAATAGTAAACACCCATTCTTCTTCCTACACAAGATTAGCAGACTCTGTTTTTGGTGTAGAGGCCTCTGCAACAACCATTCTAGCCTCTTTCTTCTTTGCCTCTTTAGCAGCCAGTTTTGGATAGTTCTTTATGATATGATCATTCCCTTTACAGTACTTACAAAACAATTTTTGCTTTTTTGATTTCTTCTCATCTTTATCTTCCTTCTTCGAATGTACAGAATTAGCAGATTTTTGCTTACTAGTTGAAGAGCTCCATTTTCCTTTGCCCTTCTGACTAGCTAGGAAAGCTTGATCTGCAACTCGCATAATGGACCTGTTTTGCCTAGACTAATCTTCCTGCAACAAAACAGAGACTAACTCCTCAAATGATAAGGCATTTGGATTGCCTTTCATCATCAACCGAAGAGTAGAAGCAAAACTCTAATATGAATTAGGAAGATCATTCAGAACGGTCTGCACAAGTGAGCTATCTGGTATAACCTCATCAGTAGAAATCAACTACTCCTTCAAGTCTTTGATCTTCGTTAGGAAACTGTCCATAGAATCACCTTCATTCATGTGCTCACTCTCCAACTGTTTTTGGAGGTAAGCAACATGAGCCTCATCCTATCAATGCATGTGCCTCGGCATCTCTGCCATCCCAGCAAATCTGCTCTATAGTAGTTGCAGTAGAAACCGCAGCACGAATAGGAATATGCAGAATATCATCATCTTCGACACCTTCTGCATCAGCTTCAGTACCTGTAGTTGTAACAGTTGCAGGTGCGATAGGACATTTTTCGACACCCTTCACAATGTTCCATAATCCTTTTGCAACCAATACATGTCACATCATATAAGCCCATAAAGGGTAGTTGGTACCATCCAACTTATCCTCAACAGCCAACATACGGAATACATCACTGCATTCAGCCATGGCCGGTGACTAAAATACCTTGATGCAAAAAATTGATTGTATCTCAAAAATTTGAACAGAACTGCCCAGACGAACTCTGCTAGACCTGTAGCAGAATTTGGGATGCTTATACTGACAAACAGAAACTAGTATATATCTTTGGCACAAAAAGATGAAATAGCCTGCACAAGCGCTATGATAGTGTGTTCGGAGGCCAAAAGGAGCTTAGATCACGATTTCAGTACCATAGAGCAAAGTTGTTTTGATCTCAAAAACACGCTGAGTATGCTCACCAAAATTTGTGCGATTCTGAGACTGCAAATAGAGGAGTTTCGACGGTGCCCTAGATGAAGCGATGACTTGCTCTGATACCAACTGTTGGAGTTAGACTTCTGCGGAAGCACGCGAACAGCACAAGGAAGAAGAAGAAGCTTGGAGCACAACACACAATACGGAATGTATTACTAGAGAATGTACAAAGATAAGTAGCCCATTAGGGCAATAGGCGTATATACAAACCGGGGGGAAAAACCTCCTAAAGAGGGAAAAAAGTGCCCCGACGGTCCTAGTGTGTTCACACACATCACTACCTAAATATATCAACAAGGGCATCTCGTCTCTACGTATAGGGTATTGAGCCCTTTGACATACGTCATATCATCTTACATATGTGTGAGCATCCATATGGAGAGTGGGCCACCATAATCCTAAAAATAGTATGGCTTGAATAACACGGTTAGGTCCAAAATGGCCTCCTGTTGCGACTTGATGGGTAGCTTCCAAGAGGTTGAGATATTCACTCTCGTGCATACATATCCTCACATAACTGTCTCTCCCTCATCTATATAGGTTATCACCAATGAGCTTATAATCTTGAGCCTCTTGCTCGAGACTTCATTTACATGCCAGAGTCATGTCCTCTAGGAAAGTCTTCGTCCTTAGATAGCTAAACAAATGCTCACTCCAATCTGGCATTAAGGCCACATGGTATAGAGTGGCGTGTTCTTTCGGTGGTTTATTATAACACTTTGGACATTCATCACAAAGTCATTGGACATCTTTTTCCATTGAGCGCCAATACACACCTAACCTTTTCAAGTTCAGTAATGTCCCATGTCGCGAATGATGTTGCTCTAGTGCACTTACATGTGCTAGTTGCAACTAATTGTTATACTCGTGTTCTTCTACACAACAAGCAAGGATATTTTGATGATCCTGCCTATAGATACTACTAGTGAGAATTTGGTATCTCTGTGCTTTCACTACCTCCTTCCCTTGGGTTCTCACTTGAGAATTCTTAGGTCCATATGTCAATACTGGAACTAATGGCTTGGCCCATTCAGGAACAATCTCAACATTTAACAAGTAAGCATTTGGTAGTTCGTCTGCTACCCCAATAGATACTTCTCGTGAAGTTATCCTCGAGAGATGGTTTGCTCTTAAGTGCATTTTACCCTTCTTGACTAGGACTTCAAATTCATACTCCATAAGTAGTAGAAACCAACGTATTAGCCGACCCATGTTGTAGGGTTTGTTCACTAAATACAAGAAAGCCTGATGGTCTATAAAGAACTTAAACTTATTTGCCAATAAATAGTGATGAAATTTCTTGATGGCATAGACCATTCCTAGCCCCTCTCTCTCCATCATGGTGTAATTTCTCTCTATGGCATTCAACTACCTACTGGCATATGCAATTGCTAAGTCAATATTCCCTTCATCCATGGTTTGTGCTAACACATAGCCTATGGCATGATTAGAAGCATCTACATGTACATGAAGAGGTTTGTTCCAATCAAGCATGGCTAGAATAGGTGCAAAACATAATCTTCGTTTCAGTTCACTAAAGGAACTCTCGCATTCTTCTGTCCACTCAAAATTATTTATCAGATTTTATAGTGGTTTAGCAATGATTGCATACATATATATATGAATCATCAGTAATATGCGCAATGGCCCATAAATGCTTCTACCTCCTTCACATTCTTTGGCCTAGGTAATTCTTTGATCACTCATACCTTATCCTCATCTATGGAAATTCCATTTTTTGAGACTATGTGACCAAGTACCTTACCTTGTCTTACCATAAAGATGCACCTGTCAAGGTTTAAATAGACTTGATATTCTGTACACTTGTCAAAAACTTGTTTAAGCTCAGGGATATGATCTAGTCTAAGCATTGAGTGAGCACACAAATCATCTACATACACTTCTAAGTTCTTTCTCAAAAACTCTTTGAACATGTGGCACATCAACCTTTGGAAAGTTGTAGGTGCATTCGGCAACCCAAAAGGCATCACACAAAATGCAAAGATACCCCATTCAGTGGCAAAAGCCATCTTGTGTTGATCCTCGGGGGCAATGGCAACTCGGTTATAGCCTGAAAATCCATCAAGGAAGCTATACACTTCCTTGCTTGTGACTCTTTCCAATAGGTTTTCTATAATAGGCAGAGGGTAACTCTCCCTAATGGTGGCAGTGTTGACTTTCTTCAAGTTAATACACACTCTCAGCTTATCGTTCTCCTTAGGTAGGACTACAATGGGTGATACCCATTCAGTATGTTCTATCTCGTAAATGAATCCGCCCTCAATGAGTCTATCTATCTCTTCCTTGATCTTCAATGTGTAGTTATCATTATACGTATAGGGTTTCTGCTTGGTGGGTTTAGTCTCGGCTATCATGGGTATCCTATGAGAACAAATATCTAGATCTACCCCTTTCAGGTCCTTGTAATTGCATGCAAACACATCCCTATACCTTTTTAGTAAGGCGATCAAACTTTCTTCCTCTTCATCAGTCAAATCATGCCCTATGTACGTACATCTTTCTTCTCCTCCCTCAATTTCCACTACTACTTTCTATGTAGTCTCCTTGTTATCATAGGCTTCTCCCGAGTTTTTGTCTCTCTTGGGCATTCTTATCATGATCTTTTGTTCTTCAAATTCATATTTTTTAAAATTTTCTGGCACTTCCATTAACGGTTCTTCTTCTTCTTCTTGTCTCATAGTTTTATCCTTTATCACCTTTTGATTTTGTTGGTTAGGATTTGAATAATCCTCCCTCTTCCTAGGGGTTGTGTGGTCTGGGGAAATGGCTTCTACCGAACCTAAAAAATCCTCTTCAGATGAACATTCCGGTCTATTAGAGTCTACTTTCCATTCTTCCTCTTTCAATTGCTTGCTCCTCTCCGAGATCTCACATTCGAGTTTATCCCCTTCAATTTTCCTCCTTGTAAGGTTTACAGTGAAGATGGATATATCATAGCCGTCTTCATCACAATGGGGGGTCCATTGCTCTTCATTAATTGCTATGTCCATGGTTGCAATAATCTCTATCCAACCATAGGGTTCAAACTCCTCATCTTGAAACACCATTGGCGCATATGTTGGGTCTTCAATAGGTCTAGAGGTTTGTCCCATTCCTGACATTCTTGCTTTCATTCGCTCCTTTGTTGCTCATTCACTCCTCTGTTGCTTCAACTTTACACATCCATAGGTGTGTATCCTCATGCAGCCAGGATGGATCAGATGCTAAGGAGTGTACCGATTCTTCCTCATCTTTGTTCCTATGTACAGTGTTCCATTGCAAGGGTGGTATGTCCCTGTGTGAATAGTCCATGAGGTTCACTTTTGTGGTCACTCCTAGGTGTTGCAAGTACAAAGAGTTGGTTCCCCAATCTTGTACCACTTGCAATTGTCGCATGAAAGTTCTGTTGAGAATATGAGAGTGCATCTCCCTTTTGTACCTTGGAGTCACTCTATTTCCATTGCATTTCCAGTTTATATTATATCTTTTGTATTTGGCTACCTTGCCATTTGCTTCTACCAGTTGTATTCATTCTCCTTTCAAGGGAATTATCCCACATAAGATGTACTTTTGAGATCCCCTCCCAAATCTATATAAGGAGGGCCTCTCCCCTCATTTGTACTTGGTTAGAAGCTTGAGGAGCCTACTCCATGCTCTTGGCAAGCTCATTTTTAATCCACATGAGTTTACCCAATTCATGGTCTACTCATTTTGAATCTCACACACTCTTTGTTTTGTGAGTACACTCTTCTTTTCATTTTGCTTCCACACATGTACTCTCTACATGGTATCAGAGTGATAGGTGGAGGTCTTGGTGGTGTGTTTGGTGGTCATTTTGGTGGTGGTGATGCTTTATTTTGGTGATGTGCTTTCTCCTCATTGAGAGGAGCCTTTTTGCCATCAATTTTGGGATTCTTTTTACCCATTTCTCCCCCCACCCTTGCATTTGGTGGTCTTTAGTGCTCATTTCTTGGTTCATTATTGTAACCTTTATGTGGAGACTCTATTCTGTTCACTAAGCAACTCTATACTCTATATTGTTTTATCGTTGACATGGCATTATATTAATGCTAGCAACATGTGTCAATCATATTCATTTTTTTCAATGGTGGTCACGTATGCACATATCATTAGTCCTTTCTGGGATCTTCTTTGTGGGCTTCTAACCCTTTGAGGTAGAGATATTTGTTCAGGAGATCTCCATGCCTATTTTCTTTAGCAGTCCAAGCATTGGATTTTGCCTGGACTGATCTTCCTGCAACAGAACAGAGACTAACTCCTCAAATGACAAGGCATTTGGATTGCCTTTCATCATCAACCGAAGAGTAGAGGCAAAACTCTGATATGAATCAGGAAGACCATTCAAAACGGTCTGCACAAGTGAGCTATCTGGTATAACCTCATCAGTAGAAATCAATTGTTCCTTCAGGTCTTTGATCTTTGTGAGAAAACTGTCCATAGAATCACCTTCATTCATGTGCTCACTCTCCAACTGTTTTCGGAGGTAAGCAACACGAGCCTCATTCCTAGCCTGGTACAAAGTGGTAAGTGTATCCCAAGCATCCCTAGCTGTTCTGCAAGAGCATATGTGAGGAATAATGGCATGTTTGACAGACAAAGCTATCAATGCATGTGCCTGGGCATCTCTGCCATCCCAACGAATCTGCTCTGCAGTAGGTGCAACAGAAACAGCAGCACAAACAGGAATCTGCGGAATATCATCTTCACCACCATCTTCATCAGCTCCAGCACCTGTATTTGTAGTACCTGTTGTTATAGGTGTAACAGGACAAATTTCAACACCCTGCACAATGTTCCACAACCCTTTTGCAACCAGTACATGTCGCATCATATAAGCCCATAATGGGTAGTTGGTACCATCCAACTTATCCTCAACAACCAACATATGGAATACATCACTACTTTCAGCCATGGGCAGTGACTAAAATACCTTGATGCAGAAAATTGATTGTATCTCAAAAAGTTGAACGGAACTGCCCAGATGAGTTCTACTAGACATGTAGCAGAGCTCGAGACGCTTAAACTAGCGAACAGAAACTGGTATATACCTTTGGCACAAAAAGACAAAATAGCCTGCAAAAGCACTGCGATAGTGCGTTCGGAGGCCGAAACGAGCTAGATCGCGATTTCGGCACCACAAAGCGAAGCCGTTTTGATCTCAGAAACACGCTGAGTATGCTCACCAAAATTCGTGCGATTCTGAGACTGCAAATGGAGGAGTGTCGATGGCACCCTAGAAGAAGCGACGACCTGCTCTGATACCAATTGTTGGAGATAGACGTCTGCAGAAGCACGCGAACAGCACAAGGAAGAAGAAGAATCTTGGAGCAGAAACACACAATTCTGAATGTATTACTAGAGAATGTACAAAGATAAGTAGCCCATTAGGGCAATAGACGTATATACAAGCCGGGGGGAAAAAACCTCCTAAAGAGGGAAAAAGTGCCCCGGCGGTCCTAGTGTGTTCACAGACATCACTACCTAAATATATCAACAATCAGTAGTGACTCAAGTCTTGAGAGGGGATTTGATACCTCAAGATGATTACTTACTAGAGATCTACTTGATCCATGGATCATAATTACTGTTACAAACTGACTTACCTGCACGCAGACACGAGGAAAGTCCAATTACCTTCTATGAGTTAAAAGACCCGAAAGATGAGTCTAGGATCACATACCTAGACAAGAACCAAAGAAGATGCTGGCTTGTTGATGCCATTGATAGAGCTCAATTGAAGTATATGGGGTTGCCTGTATTCCCTCAGCAAGAGCACACAACTACCTCTCAAAACCCCTTCGGGACACAACAGGAGTCAGAGCATACAATGTCGGGACAAACAAGCCATCAGAGTGTTCCAAACTGAACCCATGTACAATTTACAATGCTCGGAATGCAAGCACACCATCAAGCACACCCTGGAATAGGCAACCAATACCGGCCACCAGTGAGACCAAGACCACCATTAGGAGTGCAGCTTGGAATGCATCGAATTAGACCAGCAATTCCTATAATGCCTAGACAACCAGAGCCCATAAGAATATTGAGACCGATTCAAGTGGCTAAGTGCATGAGAAATCATTATGACGGGATGGGAGAACCTTACTACCACATAGCTGAATTTAAACAAGTTCTAAGAGTTGAACAAGTGGATGATTTCTTTGTGCAGTATGAGTCCTTTGGACTCACTCTCACAAGAACGGCTTTGACTTGGTTCCAGCCATTAGATCCCAATCAATTTGGAGACATTGAGCAATTCTTTCAGGAATTCATAAGGGAATTCACTAAGAGAGGGATTAAACACAACTCTTCATCTTTAATCCATAGCTTTAAACAGAACCCAAATGAAACTCTGAAAACAGCTGCCCAAAGATTCAATCACTATGTTTATAGATGCCCAGTAGTAGAAAGACCTACGTAGAAAAAAATGATATCATTATTCTTGGACGGACTAACGAATGGAACTCTAAGAACTTTAGTCTATGTGAAAAGACTATAGACGGTGAATAAATGTCTTCAAGAGTGTATTGACCTAGAGGACAACCTAGCAGATGATCTCAAGAGTACAACCAGTCCTACTAAATCGGAAGACAATCGAAGCACAGTAACATCCATCTCTAGTAACGTAGAAGAGTTAGCAGAGCTGGTGGCGAAGAAGTTAGGAGTTCACAGACAAAGGAACTACTAGCATCCATCAGTAAGAATACCCATGTTACGAAGATGTATCCTATGTGGAGGTGATCACCCTACTCACATGTGTGCACGAGGAGGAACAGGTGGACCTAGAACAAGAAAAGGATAAAACCCTAGAACCCAGAATTCAAGTAGTGGAAGATTCGGAAGACCCACATGAGAGTATCCAAACAACAAAAATCCAAAAGTGGAAGGATGCGAGAGAAAAACTCAAGGAAAAATGGATGAAAAATAAAAACAAGGAAGACAAGAAGCATACCCACGACAATAAGGAATCTAACGAACCTAAAGTTCAGGAAGAAATTTCCATTACACTGCAGACATGAGAGCTAGGAAAGCCAGGATCAATTCTAGCCGACCCAAAACCAGATGATTTAGACATGTGGTTGAAAGCTTACCAAGCTAGAATAAAGAATGGACCAAATGTAGAGCAGCATGAAAAGTTTTACCCACAAGGGCAATTAGAAAAGGAGAGGCTAGCAATTTGTAGAAAACTCATAGAGGTAGCTCAGGCCACCCTAGAGAAGACTATCCCAGCTCTCCCCGAGATAAGAATATCTGAGGATCAATACAATGATTGTGTTAAAGCCAAGGACAAGAAATCAAAAGAGAAGGATGATAAGCCAGAACTATTGAAAACCCAAGATAAGCCTATGTCCATAGTCCCAGATTTAGAAGCTGATTGGCCAAAAGAGTTGTGGACTAGAATTCGAGAAGATCAATGGAAAAGGAATGGAGTTGCAAAACCTCCTTTTGAGGAATCTGATGTGGAAGATTTTCAACCAACGCCAAACATGGAAGAAATATATGAGGAAGTCTCTAGACTAGACCGACATAGGGAAGAATCCCGGAGCATTTCGACCCTACCAAATTACATGGGAAAATATGAGGAGTCCATAATCTTTCGTGCTCCCAGTGTAAGAGGAAAAGAATAGGGAAACTCAGATAAGAACTCACACAATCTAACAGAACTTAAAAAGCCCAAAGTACAATGCCAATTGACTATGGAAGAATTACTTCATGTTAAACCACAATTATGGAAACAATTAGCAGGACAATTGGAGTTAGAACTGGAGAAGAACAAAAAGGAAAGCAAGGGAAATGAAAACCCATCTACTGTACAAATCCCACTAGATAAGGTTGGGGAATTTAGCGAAGGAGATGAGGGCAACACATGTCTACCTGTCACGTACAATGGATACATGACGAAGGCCATACTAGATACAGGAGGAGGAGTAGGTATCGCTACCAAAGAAATTTGGGAGAAATGGGGAAAGCCTGCCCTACGACCAACTCGTATGAATATTCAATTAGCAGATGGCCATGTTGAGAAACCATTGGGAATATTAGAAAAGATCAAATCAACCACCTGTGGAGTTGAATTTGAGCATACATTAGCTATCTGTCAATTTGGAAAAGCAAATAATTATGAGATGATATTAGGGCGACCTTTCATGAGACAACTTAGGGTAGTGAAAGATTGGGGACGAGACTCATTATACCTCCAACATCAAGCAAACACTACCAAGATAAACTTGCATACCTTTGCGTACCGAGATGTACCTCCACTACAATGGAATCCCATACACAAGGAGGAAGATGATTTGTCTATTCATAGTGCTAGATCGAGCGATCAATCATGGATGCATGAGGATGCCCAATTATGGATATGTAAAGAAGCCAAGAAAGAGGATAACAAGATGAAGTGTTGGCCCATAGGACATCCAAATTATCGACCTATAGAGGACCCGATGTACATGTTAGTATATGATCAATGTCTACCCCTCATGATTGTATGCACATTTTGTAAGGCCCCCTTTATGAGGAGAAGCCAAGCGTGCATTACCCAATTGATGGGAATCCCAACTTGAATGTTGGATGAAGGTCATATTGGACCATGTAAGATATTATAAGGAAAGGGAGTTACCAGGGTCCCCAATTGTGGGGTCCGGGGTAGCGGTGAGCAGCCCCGGCTGGGGGGTCCAAGGGGGCCAGCGGGCCCCTTGGCTGGGGGGTCCCAGGGGGGCCAGCGGGCCCCCTGGTGGGGGTCCGGGGGCAGCGCGCCCGGCGTGATGGTAAAGGGAATATTCCATGGAATATTCCCTGTCGGAGTCAGAAATCATTTATATTTGTTAGGTCGGTTCAACCAGTCTAAACGGTGTATGGCAATTACGCGGGCGGTGGCCGCCCACGCTCTACCTCCCATGTATTTCCGTCCATGGCAGGCCACCCATGATCCTATATATACATGACTTCTGCACTACCTAAGACACCTGAGTTGAGCCAGCATACCTCTACCTTGTATCTCCCTATCTAGAGTTGTCTAGATCACCATTTAAGCTCTACCTTGAGAGCGCACGGGTGGACAACGCCATCATCTTTGTACTTGTTGCTAGTAGAAAATTGTTGAGATTCTCCTATATCTGTTATCTTCTCTGCTATTGCTCCTGTGTTATATTGCGTAACTATTGTCTTTCAGTACATGCCTCAACTTTTGCCGGATGAAGCATTCAAACCGCACAATTGGACAGAGATCCTAGCAACCCTGGATGTATGTGTGAATGAAGAAGTATTGACCATGAATGAATGTGTGGACGAAGAAGGCTACGACGTAAATTTGTACATGATAGTCCTGCAGGAGGTAGAAACAAGAGAAATATTAGAAAAGTAATGGAAAGAAGAATACGAGAGCATAGAAATGGAATTAGAATTTGATTCGGAGGATCATTATCTAGAAGCCATTCAAGCTGAAGAGAAGTACGGAATAACGAAAGTATTAGCAATAGAAGCAGCCCCTATAGTACCAAAACAGGAGGAAAGTGTGAGTAAGATCGAACCAACCCCTGATCTTTTTGAAGTACCGGAACATTTCAAAAGATATGAAGTAGAAGAAAGGAAAATAACCATACAAATGCCTAAGAGAGAGGCAAGAGAAGGAGAGGCGTATGACAACAAGGAACAAACAAAAAAAATCATAGTAACCATAGAAGATGGAGAAGAAAGATGTACATACATAAGAAAGGATGTGTCAACGGAGGAGGAAGAAGAATTAATACGACTGATCCGATAATATTGAGATGTATTTGCTTGGACCTACAAGGATCTCAAGGGGGGGGGGGGACCCTCCATTTGTTCCCATAGAATACCAATGACACTAGAGGCAAAACCATCAAAACAACACCCTTACATGTACAACGAGGTTTATGCGGCAAAAATAAAAGAAGACATAGACAAACTTTTAGCGGATGGATTCATTTATGAGATAGAACATACTGAATGGGTGTCACCACTAGTTGTTGTACCTAAAAAGAACAAAAAACTAAGAGTGTTCATTAATCTAAAGAAAGTCAATGCAGCCACGATTCGTGATAGCTACCCATTACCTATCACCGATCACCTTTTGGAAAGAGTTGCAGGAAAAGAAGTCCATAGCTTCTTAGATGGATTCTCTGAATACAACCAAGTGGCTATTGCTATGGAGGATCAACATAAGATCGCATTCACAATTGAATGGGGGGTCTATACTTTCAGAGTGATGCCTTTTGGGCTCACTAATGCACCTGCTACTTTCCAAAGGTTGATGTGTCACGTTTTCAAAGAGTTCCTAAAGAAAAGTATGGAAGTGTATGTAGATGACCTATGTACATATTCAAATCGAAGGCAAGAACACATTCCTGAATTGCGAAAAATATTTGATAAATGCCAACAATATAGAGTTTGCCTAAATCCTGAGAAGTGTGTCTTCATGGTAAGACAAGGGAAGATTTTAGGACACATCGTGTCAAGGAACGGAATATCTACAGATGAGGACAAGTTCAAGGTAATTCTAGAACTTCCTAGACCAAAGAATGCAAAAGAGGTACAAGCATTTATGGGTCATTGTGGATACTATCGCGGATTTATCCACATGTACGCAATAATTGCCAAGCCTTTGTATGGATTGCTGACTCAATTCACGTGGACTGACGAATGTGAGAAGGCATTTAATGAGCTAAAGAAACGACTTAGTAGAGCCCCAATTTTGAAAACACCCAATTGGAATAAGCCTTTCCATATTCATGTGGATGCTTCCAATTATGCAATAAGATGCATCTTGGCTCAGCCAACAGACAAAGGAAAATTGTACCATCCAATTGCCTATGCAAGTAGACAACTGAATCAAGCCGAGAGAAACTATACAAATATAGAGCGAGAGGGATTAGGGATGGTGTATGCTGTAAAGAATTTCAGACACTACCTCTTAGCCAACAAGTTCAAATTCTTCATAGATCATCAAGCCTTATTGTACCTAGTCAATAAGCCTTGCAACACGCAAAGACTTGTGAGATGGTTTCTGTTATTAATGGAATTCGATTTTGAAGTAATAGTGAAGAAAGGAAATACCCATGTAAGGGCAGATCATCTCTCTAGGCTAACACATGGAGACCACCAAGCGAAGTGCCAGACGATTTGCCAGACACTTACTTGTTCAATTTAGAAGTATGTCCGAAGTGGGAAAAAAAATGGATTCCAATACTCACTCATGGACCACAACATTAAATTAATAAGGAGAGTAAAAAGGAAATTCTGCAATCACGTAACTTACACAGTATTGCAGGAAGTGTGTATTATAAGGAACCCAATGGCGTACTGTCGAGATGTGTAGAGGAAGATGAACAAAAGAAGTTGATTGAACAAGCCCATGTGAACAAATGGAGAATGCACAAAGGAACGCATGGAACTCTAAGAGAATTGAAACAGTTAGGAGTATACTAGCCAGATATGCCTAAGGATGTCCATGAATATGTCAGTGGTTGCATAGAATGTCAAGAAACCACTCCGGATGACCATAGATCTTTACCTTTCTCTACAATTGCACCCATCTAGAGTAAGACATTGGTGAAATTCTTAAAGACACAAGAACATGAGGAAGGAATTAGCTTAGCAAGGAAACGATCCCTAGAAGAAATGAGTAAGGACTACGTTATCATGGGAAAACAATTATTCAAGAGAGGAAAAGACAATCACCTATGGCTATGTGTACATGAAGGAGAGTACCTACCCATATTAGAGATGGCACATGCGGGTGTAGGAAGAGGACATTTCTTAGCTGAAAGAACTATAAAAATGATCCTCTTTACGGGCTTGTGATGTCCAACTCTACATATGGATGCTCACACCTATGTATGAATTTGCGAAACTTGCCAAAGATCCAAATATCCGATTCGATGGGATGATATGCCATTGAGACCCATGGTTTGCACGAGAGCCTTCTCCAAATGGGGTATTGATTTCATAGGACCCATTAACCCACCATCCAAAGGATCACATGTGGAATACATAATAGTAGCAACAGATTACCTGACTAAATGGGTAGAGGCAAAGGCTACTAGAAAAAATGATGCTCAGACCACTGCTAAGTTTCGTTTTGAGCATATCTTCACTCGCTTTGGACTACCTATAGAAATAGTGAGTGATAGAGGAACACATTTCATTAATCAAGTAATAGAGTCCTTAATGAACGAGTTCTTGGTGATCCACAAAAAATCAGCCAACGGCCAAGCGGAAAGTTCCAATATGGTGTTATGCACTGTATTGACAAAGATAGTCAATAGTGGAAGGTCAGATTGGGACAAACAATTGCATCATGCAATTTGGGCCTTCCGAGTCGCTTATAAGACTGCCATTGGAACTACCCCATTTAATCTAGTGTATGGACAAAACACAATCCTGCCAATCGATTTTTTAGTGCCAACCTTGAGAGTAGCCCAACAGTATGAATGGACGGGACACGAATTATCCAAGCAACTAGACCAAATTGAGAAGCTACATGAGACTGGGATACAAGCTGTTGCAAGAATTTATGCGGCCAAGTGAAGACAAAAGGCATATTATGATGCGCACATCAAAGAAAAAGGACTAAAAGAAGGAGATTTAGTGTTGGTCTACACTTTGAAGCAACACGTCAAGAAGTTACAAAAACACAGATATGGACCTCTAATAATCAATAGGATCTCAACGAGTGGAGCGGTTAATCTAACTACTCTAGATGGAGATGTTCTTCCTAATTACATAAGTGGATGTCGAGTAAATTCTTCCTTGGAGATAAGCTTCCATCCTTAATGAACAAGCTGAGTAATTACCTCTATCCAATTTGTCAACTGATGAAGAAAATCCATCTGCCATCTTTGCTCTGATACCACTGTGAAGAGATGGACAGATATGTGCTTGAAGATGAAATGGTGCTGCAAAATCCTTGCAGTACACTAGCCAAATGAACTCCACGATTATGTGGTGGAACCTTTTAGCTTGCCAATGGATGTGTTAGACACCCTATGTACCTTGGAAGTTCATTCTCAAAAAGATAGATCAAAATAGATAAGTTGGAGTTAATTTAGAGGTGAAAAACTTGCTATTTTGGTTCATACACTTGTCTAGTGTTTTGAACAATTCTCTCAGCACAGCAACAATTAGGTTAATTCCTTTAGAGGGAACTCTAATTAACTTAGAGAGCTAACTTTTAAGAGTAATCTCATCAGAAATAGGGAATCACACAATGAGAATGAAGTTTAACAATTTATGACATCATCCCGATTTTCATGGGTTGCAACAGTACTTAGACAAGTGAGCAGAAAAATGATCAGAACTCAAGATTCAAATATTCAATGATTATGAAATTTTGTATGCTAATAATAGCCATTATATTGAATCCAAGAAGCTTTGAATCATGCAATTTAATGAAGTATATCTGGAGAACCATCTCTGACAAGATGACTGATAAAATCGAAAACCTGACAGAGGAGTGAAAATGAACAGATAGGGTTGACTTCAAATGAACATAACTCAAGATTGAGAACTCCAATAGCAACAAGATTTTGTGAGCCTATAATAGACTTGAAAAGAAATCTTTAGCAAGTTAAATCATTGAAAAGGTTGCACCACAATGAGAGAGGTGATCTCTGCAAGCTGACTGAAAAACTTGAGAAGCATAACAATGAAGAGTAGACTCACACAACCATGAAGATATGAACTTGTATGATCATAAATATGAATGTATACTGATTGTAGAATACAATGAACTTATAGATACATGTGTGTGCCTTGTTTCCACACTTGATATAGCATATAGCTCAGACTATGGATGCTATTAAAATGCGACTAAACTACCATGTATATATAGAGAGTTTGGGAGCCAAGATTTGAATTTTAATCTTGCTCACCTAAAAGTAGTTTCCTAATTTTTTAGAAGTTGATTGATTCTCTAGCCTCGGAATTATGAATTTGTGTCTTCTCTCTCTATTTTTATCAAGTGAACTCAACAACTTTTGATTCCTTTACTTTTACATCAAGTAAATGATCAAACAATTACAAGGGTGAGTTCACAAGTGAACTCTTAGATTTCCATATATTGTCGTCTCTAACTACTTCTCCTAGAAACTCAAGCCAATACTTAGGCTTGTGATAGATTTATTCCAACAAATAACCTACATTTGCAACAGAGTTTGAGCCTGATGACTTACCTCCAAATGCAAGTGTTGGCTACATCTTTCAACCTACTTGGCGAGAATGGCTATTAATAGACTACCCCGAGATGATGAGCACCTCGGCCACCAGGCCACTATATATCAAGTATAACCCATGTTATTGCACAGTGGTTCGTCGAAGGTCATGGAAAGCTTTTGCAATCAAAGTACGCAACAATAAATTATGCTCTGCCTGGGTCAACTATCCATATTTTGCTCCACCTCGAGCGCCACCAACTGTAGCGTACATGATATCCACCATACGACTCTGGTCTACATGCTTAAAGAATGTGCCAAACATTGCAGCAAGGATGTGCATGAAAATATTTGAGCTCATGATAGTCATCTTCAAAACCTTTTGAAAGGTCCAGGCTCCATACATCTCCTCCCCCGGATTTTATGGGGGAAACAAAGATTTAGTATACGACGTGAGCCAAACACCCTCTGTGAACATAATCTTTGCATGGCATGCATGCATAAAGTATTTACCTGCTTGCTACAAGTAGACCTTTGAGGAAATGTTATCTACCAGGTTCTAGGAATATCATTATGAGATTTTCATTCCCAAACCAACACATTTGTTGCATCTCTTTGCGGTAGAACAAGCCATTCATGCTGATCAGCTACATGTGCCACATCTAGACATTCTAGGTCCAATCAATTGGGATAAGCTCATGACCGATTTGGCTAGAGAAATATGCATTCAAGAACATCACCTCGCCACAGATGTCGTTAAGTATTACATCAAAAACTCCCACCAGCAAGGGTCTATTAGGGATGACAGACGTGAGCGGGGGGGGTGTTTGCAGCACTCAGGGCATCACAAGAAAAGGGAGTGGATGTAGAGAATCAGAGCAGAGGGAAGGGCCAAGTAGACAAAGCAATCAAAGAAGACCCGACAATTAGGGCACATAATTTTTCCAAGATAACTCCCTTTTAATAGTGATTTTCATCACTACATGAACATTGTAAATACCATTTTTGGTAGATTAGACTCCATTTTGTTCAAAACGAGGAGTCCTCGAGCTTTAGGAGTATTTGAAGTAGCAACATACCAATTTTCATAATTTTTAGACTTCATTTGGGCCCACAAATAAGCCTTGTAACCTAATTTTTAACTTGGCCAGACACTAGGTCTAGACAGGGCCAGAGCTAGTAAAAAACTATAAAACGAGCTAGAAAGCTCATTTTTGAGGTTCGCTTGTTAGAGTTTTGAGCTATTGTATGAGCCTTTTTTAGTAATACAAAGAACTCCTTTGTTCCTCTCTTTGTTCTTGCCTTGTGTGCGTGTGTGTGTATGTGTGTGCATGCTTGTATGCTTCTCGCTCACGTACTTGTGCCATCACTTGCTCATAGTCTTCGTACTAGTCCTCATGTCTCCGTGGATTGACAATTATGAGGTGGATCTCCTCACGTTGGTGCTTCCCATTGTGCTAGAGTGACAGAGTGCTTGCCATCGATTGTACAAGGTCATTACAAATGTTTCATATGACCTAGGTAGTTTGTTAAGTAGCCTGATGGCCATATCCTCACTGGAAATTTGCCGGCCACAAAGTGCTATCATGTGTTGGTAGTCATCAAACTGAGCCATGACTTTGGTAATTGTATCTTGGAGCCAAATAATTAGGTTATGGAATTCTACTTCTAAAGCATAGATCTTCGAGGGTGGTGTTTTATCTTCATATAGGGCCACTAAAGTATCCCAAGCTTCCTTAGATGTTTTACATGTCATGATGTGCCCTTTGGTCAGTTCATCACAAGAAAGTAAAAGTTGTTCTAATGCCCTTTTATCCTTAACATTCCAGATATGCCATGAATCTAGGTTGCTAGCCTTATTGGGCTCAGGTTCGGACCCGTCTACCACATCGTGAAGGAGATTGGTGTACATATATGCTCTCATTACATCTTTCCAAAGATTATATTTTTTCCCATTTAATCTTTCATCCTTGGGCATGAATATGGGTGTGAAGGAAGGTAAAAAATTGGCCATAGATGAGGTGCTAGCTTCACTCTTTGACATTACAATGTTTGAGTGTACTTGAATTGAGTTTGTGCTTTGCAAGAGGAAGTGTCAAGTGTTTAAAAACACCTTCAAAAACACTTGTGTGCGAAGAATTTGTGTGAAAATAATTTCAAATTTTGAAACGAAGTTTGAAAGGCTTAGCACCACACTGGAAAATCCTTGGGGAGGGGGAGGGGCTTGGAATAGCCCTACAGGTTTGGACACTTTGGAGAAATGAGACAAGTCAACACAAGATGTAGGCATAAAGTAGCCCTATGCACACCAATTGAGCCTGAGAGTAGGCTTAGAAACTTGGAGAGATCTTGTGGGTCGGCTTAGATTAGCCTCCAACCCACAAGTTATTTCATGTGGATTGAATGCCAATAATCATAGAGAGAAGTAGGGAGTGAAACCACATCATAGATCTACGCATATCACATGAATTTGTCAGTCATGGCATTTGCAAATAAATAATCGTGATCACTTGCACTCTGGGAAAGAGAATACAGAGAGAAGGTCAGTTGATATCATGGAGACTTAACAGAGAGCTAATGTTGCACCCCGACACCTGAACCTTTTCAGCAATGGCACGTCAATTGTCTTCAACTATTAGGAACAAAAAAATTGCAAATATGGCACACAAAAACTTGTCTCTCTAATTCACTCCTGTTTCTTCACATGACCTCGTGCTCTCTCTTCGTTGTTTGTTTTCACCCAAGGAATGCTCACACTTCTCTTTTCTTGTAGCTCGCTTCCCTGCGCTGAAGGGCTCAGATCCTGGCTATGGAAAGCAAGGGAAGAATCTAGTCCCTATGCAATAGTTTCATCTCTATTCACATAGGCATGCTACACGTAAGGTCTCCTAAGCAAGTTATCTTCTGATCTCCTCTATGGCTATGTATGGCGTCTTGTACCTCACAATGGGTGCTCATCTGCTAGCATCTATGTGCTAACCAGGTTGCAGACAATACCTATGAGCCCAAGCACAGAGATTGCAATTCTCTCTCGCTCTCTCTCTAAAATAGAGCAGAGAAAATGTTCCTTTCTTTCTCTCTCATCTCTCACTAAAGTTGAAGTAGATTGTGCTTAGAGCAACATAATGCTCTATTTTCTCTCTCTCTCTCTCTCTCTCTCACTGTCTCTCTCTACACCAAAGCAAAGCCTAACTCTCTATCTTTATCCCAGATGCTCATGGCTCGACTTGCATGCGCCCAATAGAATGGCGATGGCATTGCAATGTAATAGGATTTACACTATTGTAGTAAGCAGGCTAGGGGCCACTGGTAATCGCTCACCTTGCATGGACTCTATGTCATTTTTCCATGTGTCATTTTTCCATAATTCAAGAGCGGTCCATTATACGTGTTGCAGATCAAGCTTTCCTGGCTAGTTAGAAGGGCAAAGGAAAATGGGGCTCTTCTACTAGTAAGCAAAAATCTGCAAATGTTGCACAATCGAAGAACCAGGATAAAGATGAGAAGAAATCAGAAAAGCAGAAATTGTTTTGCAAGTACTGTAAAGGAAATGATCATATCATAAAGAACTGTCCAAAACTGGCTGCTAAAGAGGCAAAGAAGAAAGAGGCTGGAATGGTTGTTGCAGAGGCCTCTACACCAAAAACAGATTCTGCAAATCTTGTGCAGGAAGAAGAATGGGTGTTTACTACTGTCTGCAGATCAGTGCATGTCTGCAGTAGACTCAGATGTTTGGTACTTTGACAGTGGGGTGACCAAACATATTACCTCGCAGCGCAGTTTCTTCTCTTCACTTGAGCCTGCCCCTACAGGGAATACTGTTACATGTGCCAACAACTCCTCTTATCCTGTTATGGGAGTTGGTAAGATCATTTTGACTACTGTTGATGGTAGTTCTTTCACTTTGTCACATGCTTTATTTGTGCCAGGGATCAAAAAGAACCTGTTATCAGTTTCTGCATTAGCCAAGATTGGCTTGGTTGTGAAATTTATTGATGACAGGTGTACAGTTCATGATCTCTCAAATGGCGATGTGATTATTGCTTCTGGCATTCTATGTCGTGGGCTGTATAAGCTCATAGACTATGAAAGATCTGTGAATGATTTGGCATGTGCAGTTCATGATTCTCAGGCTATGTCAGATGCAAAGCTTTGGCATGCACGCTTTGGTCATCTAAATTTTGCTAGTTTGCTATGCCTGCAGAAATCAGAAATGGTGTCCTCTTTGCCCAAACTTGAGGCACCTGGAAAACATATTTGTGAGGGCTGTATTTTGGGCAAAATGCAGCGTTCATCCTTTCCAAAAGATGGTTCAGTTCGGGCTACGCAGAAATTACAGCTTGTACATAGTGATGTCTATGGTCCTATGCAAACACCCTCTTTTGGAAATTACCTTTACTTCGTGACCTTCATTGATGATTTTTCCAAGCATGCATGGGTATATCCACTCAAAGCAAAGTCCGAAGTGTTCATGTGCTTCAAACAGTTTTTGGTTTTGGCTGAAAATCTGTCACCATGTAAAATGGGCACCCTCCGTTCTGATCGAGGGGGGGAATATATGTCTTCAGATTTTAATGCATTTCTGGCTGAACGTGGGATAAAACACCAGTGTACAGTTCCGTATACACCTCAACAGAATGGAGTTGCTGAACGAAAGAATAGGTCACTCATGGAGATGGCGAGCTGCATGGTCAAAAGTCAGGCTTTACCACATAGTTTCTGGCTTGAGGCTGTCATGTGTGCATCATATGTACTGAATAGGTGTCCCACCAAAGCGCTGCAGTTTATCACTCCATATGAGGCTTGGCATGACCGCAAGCCATCTGTTGCTCATCTGCGTGTTTTTGGTTGTTTGGAATATGCATTAGTGCCTGAACAACATCGCAAAAAATTGGATGATAAGGCAATAAAATGTATTCTTGTTGGGTACAAATCTGAAAGTAAAGGCTATCGTCTGTATCATCCACAGACTAAATGCATTCTGGTTAGCCGTGATGTTGTCTTTGTGGAAGATGCTATTCAGCCATTGTTTTCATGTACTAAGGAGACATCTTTTAGCTCCAAAGACATGTATGATACGTTGATGCCTCTTTTTGCACGTGGACAGTCTAGTGCTGGTCCTAATGAGGCAACTTCTCAACCTTTGCAAGTTTCATATGATGATGCAGATCATTCCATTTCTCATGCAGATTTACATGATGCACTTGTTGATGAGAGAGCTGATATTGAGCAGGCAAAAACTATGCCAAAATGGTTGGTGCACACTTTGCGTGACAGCAAATTAGATGCACCTTTGTCATATCGTACTCGTTCAGGGTCTCATAGTGCCTCCTTTGCATCAGATTGCTATGCTATGGCTACGTCTAGTCTCTGTGATGAGAATGAGCCTGTTTCTTTTTATGAAGCACAAAATTCAGAAAATTGGATGGCTGCTATGCAATCTCAATATGATGCTATAATGAAGAATGGTACTTGGTCTTTATGTGACTTGCCTCCTGGCAAGAAGGCCATTGGCACTAAGTGGGTATACAAGCTGAAGCGAAAACCGGATGGTACAGTTGACAGGTATAAGGCTAGGCTTGTTGCAAAGGGTTATGCACAGGAAAGAGGCATTGATTTTGATGAGACCTTTGCACCTACATGTCGTATGACTACTATTCGGAGCATATGTGCACTTGCAGCCCATCATGGTTGGAATGAACACCAGTTGGACATTAAAAATACATTTTTGAATGGTGATTTGCATGAAGAAGTCTATATTTTTCAGCCCCGTGGCGTTGTGCAGAAAGGGCATGAAAACCAGGCTTGCAGGTTAAAGAAGGCATTATATGGTTTAATTAAAGCAAGCACCACGTGCTTGGTATGAGAAGATACATGCCTATCTGGTTGCACATGGTTTTGAGAACAGTCCAACTGAAAGCACCTTATATGTTAAGCGTGATAATGATGTGTTTCTGATCATTGTTGTCTATGTTGATGACATGCTGCTCACTGGTCCTATTGAGACACATATTGCTGATTTTAAGGCTGATTTGCATGCCTCATTTGAGATGTCTGATTTGGGGCATTTGCATCACTATTTGGGCATTCAATTTATGCAAGTTGATGGTGGAATGGCTTTGTGTCAAACGAAATATATTGACACATTATTGCAGCGTTTTGGCCTTGAAGACTGTAAGCCTATTGCCACTCCTATGGAGATAGGTTTACGATTGAGTCTTCATGATGCTAGGGATGCATTTGATGCTGTTCTCTATCAGTAGGCTGTTGGGTGCTTGAATTACTTATGCATTACTCGGCCAGACATTCAGTTTGTTGTCTCACAGATGAGCAGGTTTATGCATTGCCCAGGAGTCATGCATTGGAAGGCCGTTAAGCGCATCTTTCGCTACTTGAGTGGTACTCGGCTACTTGGGTTGTTTTATCCCAAGGGGGGATCACTACCGCCAGATTTGCATGCTTTTTCTGACTCAGATTGGGCTGGTTGCTATGACACTCGTGTGTCCACCAGTGGTTTTTGCTTCATGCTTGGTAGCTCATGTATATCTTGGTTGAGCAAGAAGCAACCTACTGTGGCCACTTCTAGTTCTGAGGCTGAGTATAGGGCAGCTTTCACAGTGACTGTTGAGTGTGTGTGGCTTAGACGCCTTATGGCTGATTTGGGTGTTGGTCAGTCTTCTGCCACCACCATCTTCACTGACGGTCAGAGTGCATTGGCAGTTGCGAGAAACCCTATGTTCCATGCTCGCACTAAGCACATTGAGGTGCATTATCACTATGTCAGGGAGAGGTTCTCTGCTGGGGAGATCAGCTTGGTATATGTGCCCACGCAGGAGAACATTGTAGACCTTTTCATGAAGGCTCTGCCTAGGGAGAAGTTTGAAGCTTTCTGCAAAGCTTTGGGCTTACTTCCTTTTGTGGAGTGATTTCCACATAGCTTGGCACTTCCTTATATATGAGTGCCAGCTCCTTGTTCACCGCATCACTCCCAGGGGGGATTTGTTGATATATTTAGGTAGTGATGTGTGTGAACACACTAGGACCGTCGGGGCACTTTTTTTCCTCTTTAGGAGGTTTTTTTCCCCCGGCTTGTATAAACGTCTATTGCCCTAATGGGCTACTTATCTTTGTACATTCTCTAGTAATACATTCAGTATTGTGTGTTTGTGCTCCAAGCTTCTTCTTCTTCCTTGTGTTGTTCGCGTGTTTCCGCAGACATCTATCTCCAACACTGATTTACCTCTCGAAGTGGTTACCCACTCTTGAGATTCCGGTCTTCCTGAATTTTCTTGCCCTTCTAATCCTCCTCTCTCAGTGATCATATCTGGGTGTTCTCTCACTACGTAGATGTGACCCAACTTATCCATGTATGCTCCTCCTTCATACTTGACGGCTGGTCAGGGCACAATTGTGGAGTCGGTGGAAGTTACCATCCTAGGTACTGATCTATTTAAACCATCTAGGTAGATGGGAATCTCCCAAGCATTAGTAGACACATATTGTAGAGAGGTACGGTATTCCCCCTCTACCGTGGACATGAAGTTTATCCTGGGAATAGGACCTTGGATGTCTTCTGAAGCCATGGGTATCTCCTCCTCCGAATCACTAGAGGTGTCAGAATAGATAGAGCGGTGACTGGCCTGAGTTGCACTTCCTATCAATGAAATAACACTTCTTTGACTACTTAGCACCTGTCTTGATCTTAAGTTCATCCATCCTCCTGTGGCTATTTTGGCTCCTCTCTATCCCCAAATTGTCTCCTCAACTACCTCAATTTTTCCCTTAAAAATGCTCTGAATGTTCTGGACAATACCACTCTGGCGATACTGCACTAGGTGATACCACTTTTGCCACAATACGATACCACTATTCACCACGATACAATACTTCTACAGGTGACGATACGATACTTGGGCAATTGACGATACGATACCAGAGAACTGAGCGATATGATACTGCCCTTGGCACAATACGATACTATATGGCTCAGGTGATATGATACCACTTTTGCCACGATACGATACTTGGACTCCTCACGCTACGATACTTGTGCACGTCGCGATACAATATCGCAAACCCGCACGATACGATACTAAAATTCATCATGATACAATACTAGAAGGTTCACGATACGATACTAGGTATACGATGTGATACCAGGAATACTCATGATACGATACTGGTGCAAAGTCACGATATGATACCGCAACAATGCGCGATACGATATTGGAACTCTGAGCGATACGATACCAAGTCATGCGCGATACGATACTACTCGATCGACAATACGATACCGTGACAAGGATGATACTATACCAAGTGGACCGCAATACACTACCACTCGCATATCGCGATCATGATACCAACTTGACAATACGATACCAATAATGGTATCACGATACCTCAAGTGGTATGCGACGATACGATACTTCGACGAGTATCACGATACTAGGGAATTTTGGTATCGCGATACCAAAACTCAACCGATCGCGATACTACAGCCAAAATCGCTTCAAACACAAAAACTTTTTGTACAGCTAAGGTTCTCTCTCACTCCTCTTCACTCCTCACCCTCTGTCTTACTCAAAAAATCTCTTAAGTCTCTCTGTCCCACCCCGCGATACCCAATACGTCTTTAATCACGTGAATCTGTGCTTTCAAGAAACTTTTGATGCTAAACTCTTAATGTAGCTTACCTTTGGGATATCTTCCTCAAGTCTTGAGCTCACTAGGTAGCTTTGAGGGCTTGTATTGCATGATATTGCTCAGGCGATACCGATCGCTATCTGTTGGTGATACCACTTTTTGAGCAATTGTCATGAGCTAATTTTTTTGGTTTTTATAGTTTCTGATGACTAAAGCCTATTCTACACTAACTTGGCAAAAAAAAAATTTTGAAATTTTCTTGATAATTTTAGCTCACTCCTACTCCACTTCTCTCCTTGACCTAACCCTAATTCCTTCTTCTCTCCTTCACTCCTAACCCTAAACCTAAAAACTTATTACGCACACCTTCGAGATGTGAAGTAACAAGTGTTGAAGTGTCTGACTACTTGCCACTAAACAAATTCACTTCTACAAGTACGATTCCTTCACTCTGGAGCTATAACCATCACGAAGGCACCTTGGTTGAGTGTGTTCCCCGACAACAGCACCAAAAATGTGTGTACCTAAGTCACAAGGTCTTAGGGACTTGTGTCAAAGAGACTAAATCTCCTTTGCCACACAAGTACTTATAGTGGTGGATTGACACACGCTTAATTATCAATCCGAAGAACTGACCTAACCAAGTGTATGAGGACGTGTGCACACATGATGGATAATGAAGTGGTTCAGCTAAAATGCATGAGAAAAGACTAAACTACCTCTCCAACTCACTTGACAAGACGCATCTACTGGTGGTATTTTCACTCAAATCTGACAACTGCTCTTCAAGTTATGGCCAAAACAGTGAATGGTGGGAAACACTGTCACTCACTCCACAACTCGTACTTGCTCACACATACACTACAGTAGTTCAAAATTGATGGAGAAGGTTAGCCAATAGTCCTACACACACATTCCAAGCTTTACACACACACAAAAGATCATAGAGAAGATGAAAATCTGTAGGAAAAAAGTAAATTCGAAATTTTGGAGCTCTCCTTCTTCACAATGGCAAAAAGTCTCTACAAAGTGTCACCAAGTGACTTATATACATGTGCCCTAAAAATGGTCCTTTCACACAAGTGACCGGCACTTTATTGAATAATCTCTAATATCCTACTATTTTACAAGAATTATGTTACAAAGAGTTGAGTTTATGCATCTAGAGGACTCCTCTAGTGCATTTACATAGCTTTGAGGGAATTTTCAAGGATTTTGAAGAAGAAAAACCTGCCCAATAATTTGAAAATTTTGGGGCTCCTCTTTTGTGCCTCATTTCTCTACAACAAAGAATCAATCAACTTCTAAAAATTAGGAAACTACTTTTAGGTGAGCAAGATTCAAATTCAAATCTTGGCTCCAAAACTCTCTATATATACATGGCAGTTTAGTCGCACTTTAAGGTCGTCCATAAGCTGAGCTATATGCTATATCAAGTGTGGATACAAGGCACACACATGTATTTGTAAGTTCATTGTATTCTACAATCAATATACATTCATATTTATGATCATACAAGTCCATATCTTCATGGTTGTGTGAGTCTACTCTTCACTGTTATGCTTCTCAAGTTTTTTAGCCAGCTTGCAAAGATCACCTCTCTCAGTATGGTGCATCTTTTTCAATGATTTAACTTGCTAAAGATTTCTTTTAAAGTCTACTATATGCTCATAAAATCTTGTTGCTATTGGACTTCTCAATCTTGAGTTATGTGCAGTTAAAGTCAACCATGTGTGTTCATTTTCACTCCTCTGTCAGGTTTTTAATTTTATCATCCATCTTGTGAGAGCTCATTCTCCGTGTATACTTTATCAAATTGCATGATTCAAATATTATTGGATTTAACATACTATTTATTATTAGCATACACAATTTCATAATCATTGAATATCTTAATCTTGAGTTATGATCATTTTTCTGCTCACTAGCCTAAGTACTGTTGTAGCCCGTGAAAATTGGGATGATGTCATAACTTGTTAAACTTCATTCTCATTGTGTGATTCACTATTTCTGATGACATTAATTTTGAAAGTTAGCTCTCTAAGTTAGTTAGATTTCCCCAAAAGGAATTAAGCTAATTGCTGCTATGCTCAGAGAATTGTTCAAAACACTGGGCAGGTGTATGAAACAAAATAGCAAGTTTTTCACGTCTGAATTAACTCCAACTTATGTGTTTTGATCTATCTTTTTGAGAATGATCTTCCAAGGTACATAGGGTGTCTTACACATCCATTGGCAAGCTAAAAGGTTCCACCACATACTCCTGGAGTTCATTTGGCTGGTGTAGTGCAAGGATTTTGCAACACCACTTCATCTTCAAGCACATATCTATCTGTAGCTCAAGCGTAAGCACCACCTCCTTTACTTGTCAATCCGCGGAGACGTGAGGAACGGTATGAAGACCATGAGCAAGTGAAGGCACAAGTGTGTGAGTGAAAGCACACCAACATGCACACACATACACACACACACGCACACAAGGCAAGATCAAAGAGAGGAACAATGGAAAGCTTCAATTGCAAAAGAGTTCTCTTCCAAAAGCTCTATTCTCTTACAAGCTAACCTCAAAAATGAGCTCTCTAGCTCTTTTTATAGTTTTTGGACTATTTTTGGCCCTATCCAGACCTAGTGTCCGGCCTAGTTAAAAATTAGGTTCCAGGGCTTATTTGAGGGCTCAAACAAAGTCTAAAAATTATGAAAATTGGTAGGATGATAGTTCTAATACTCCTCAAGCTCAAGGACTCCTCTGCTTGAACAAAATGGAGTTACAAAAATAGAAAATGGTATTTACAATGGCTTTTAGTGATGAAAATCACTATTTTTGTAGGGGATTCTTCTGAAAATTTGACATGTACTTCTTGGAGCTCCCTACTTGCTCCTTCTTCTTGTGTGTGTCCACCTTTCTAATGTGCTTCCATGCTTGTGCTTGACCTTGAGTTCCAACACTGCCCCCCTCTCGAGTCTGTCGTCCCTTAGAGACCCTTGTTGTAATGGTTGTTCTAGGTTGCTTTGAGAGGGAGTGTCCATTCGGATGAACCATAGCCGTCTCTCTTCCAAATGTGGCAAGATTGGTTGTCCGGTTCTTCATTTGTCACTGCGAGTCTTTGCAAGTTGTAATCCCTTGGTAGGTGCTTCTGCCTTGGATTCCAGCATGACTGTGTCGTTGTGACTCTCCATTGATGACCTCAGATCATCCAAAGATGTAGTCATGCCAAGTACGCATAACCCATAATGGATGATGGGTAAGTGTGTTTGTGCATCGGTTGAGGAAAATATGTGCCTTGTGCACGGCCTTGTAATGTAGCCCTATACATGCTTACTTGGAAAATGCATTGGAAGAAGTATGGTGCAAAACTTGAGGTCTTGAGCTAAGTGCTCAAGGGTATGCCGACAAAGAGGTTTCCTAATCTATCATGGTTATGGTGTTTCCAAAGTAAGGATACTTACCATGGTGAAGGGTTGATCGATGTTTATCTCTTCATGTTGTGCTCCCGGCATTTGTGATGGACATTGTTGATGAATGTCCGTGTTGAGGATCCACTGATGAAATTCTTTGAGTGCCTCGTCCTGTCTGTTCTCTTCAAAGCAACATTTGCCAAATACTGAGAATTGAATTTCTTTATATTCCTTGACAAATGACATTGGGTAACTACACCAAGCTTGTTTTCACATATTCTCTTTAGCTCACCATAAGCAGGAGTCTTCTCATCCAGTATACATACAAAGGTTTGCAGGGTACCAGAACTACCCTTTGCCGATATCTCCCTGGATTCTCTCGTACATGCAGTAGTTAAGCATCTCTCAAGTCGCGGGCCCTCGAGATCTTTCCTCCTACCAAGGTAAGGGGAAACAAAGTTGTGAATGCCATGTTCCTGTCAAGTTCTTTACGCAGCAATAATATCATCTGCTAACCAAGACACACTTCTATCGAAGCTGATAAATGTCCAGTAATCAATGGTTCCACCTTCAACTAAGCATGACTCATTCATGTTCCATGAGCCAATCCTTGGAACAAGCTCTCTCTCTCTCTCTTTTCTCCTTCTCTCTCTTCTTCTTCTTCTTTTTTTTTTTTGCGAAAGAATGTCACAAAACAAGAAGACAAAGGTTAGTATCAATAAAAATATTTGACATATGTCAATGTGCTCTTGTGCCTGGGATTCTCAAGTGTGTCTATGCACGGCCGTGTAATGTGGCCCTATATTAATGCATACTTTGGAAATGCATGACCTGAATGGTGCAAGAGACTGGGTTGTGCAAGGAGCACATGGTTTTCGCTCGTCGAGGCTTTTTCGATGTTATTTGCGGATGTTGATGCCATCTATCATGGAGGTATCCATTGGATCTTCAGATGACAACTGATCCTTCCTCCTTATAGGGATCCATTTTAGAACAACATTTGGCACTGTAGAGATTACTTCAGGCGTCTTCCTCTTTGGATGCTTTCTGAACTGTGGTATCCAATGTGGTTGGCGCTTTGGTTCGGTGGAGGCTACTTGTACTTTTGGCTTCCAAACCCATATACTTTTTGCACGTCTTCCTACTATTGTTGAAGAGCTGATTTGATCTTCTTTCGGTCTCTGTACGTGGTTCTTACCCTTTTCTCTTTTTGGCTTCTTTTTTGAGACCTTTTGCATGTGGGAGAACATAGGTTGTTGTGGATGTAAGAGCTTCTTAGGTACCCACATCTGTAATCGCCCTTGTTGAGTTGTAGCTAATTTCTTAGGCACCCAAACTTGTTGGATACCTTGTGATTGAGCTTGTCCGAGCTACTTCCTTCATCTTCTGGCTTGGTTGGCTTGCCTAGATGGGATTTGTGGGGGCAAGGCTGGTGGTTGCTCTCCTTTGCGTACCCAAATCTGTTTCATGCTCGGAACTGCTTTCTCGTCGAATGGTGTCTTCCTATTTGATGTAGCAGTTGTCGTGAACAATTGTGTTTGCCTGTGTGGTGGACTCACTACTGTGGCTACTTGATTCTTTGGAGAAGAAGAAAGATCCACCCACCTTCGAACCTGTTCTTCCACGATTGACTCTTTCTGCATCATAGAGCTTTTGACACATACAACATCTTCTTCCATATGATTAGTCTTAGAACAACGAAGAGAGTGTGTGGTGCCATGATCTGGGAGCATGCAATTCTCTAATTCTAATGTAATGCATTGTTCATGTACCCAAACTTGAAGAATTTGACTTCTTAGGTTTAGGTTGACTGCATTGTCATAAATCCAATCTTGTCCTAAGACAAGTGGTTCTGTAAGGTTCTCATTCTCACACACTAGCACTTTGACTTTCATTGGAACATCTTGAAGGTAGATGGGGAGTTCCACCTTGCCCAAACAAGGGGTTTCCACCCCTCCCAATCCTATGAGATAAGCTTCTATGGGATTGATGTTCAACTGCAAGTCTTGGCAGTAGGAAAGTCGAACTGCACTACTTACTGCACCTGATTCAATCAGTGCTTTCACAGTCCTTGCACCCTTTCCTTGTCCTATCTCTATGGTCACAAAGGGACGTCGATCAATAACTGGAGAAGTCGTTATGCCTGATTTTTGGCACATATCCATTTGATATTTTGGGGCTTTTGAGTTGACATCTAGGCCTAGTCGCCTTAACTTATTTCGCCTTATGCGCTCTCTAGCCTCTGCTTGTGCTTCTTCTCTGACTCTCAACTCTTCTTCTTTTCGTATCTTAGCAGTGTTGAGTCTCATTAGCATGTCCTCTGTAAGAGGTTCTTGATATAACTTGACTCGACAACCACTGATATAGTTTGGCAAGATGTCACCTTCTAAAGTAGCCAATTGAACAACACCGCTAGTGGAAATTCTATTAATGATCATGGGTCCATATCCTCTTTTCTCCAACTTACGGGCATGTTGCTTTAGCGTATAAACCAGCACTAGGTCTCCCTCTTTCAATCCTTTATCTTTGATGTGTGCATCAAAGTATGCCTTTTGCCTTTTCTTTGCAGCATAGATGCCTGCTGCCGCTCGTAGCCTCGTCTCACCTAAGCGTTCTAGATCAAAGATCCTAGAGGACAACTCATGTCCATTCCACTCATGCTCTTGTGCTACTTTTAATGTTGGGATGAGGAAGTCCAATGGTAGAACAACATTCTGTCCGAAGACCATCTAAAATGGGGTGGCGTTGAGTACCGTTTTGTAGGCAACTCGATAAGCCCAAACAACATGATGAAGTTGTTTGTCCCAATCAGAGCGTTTATTATTTACCAGCTTTGTCAATACGTTACAAAGGATCTTATTGGTGCTCTCGGCTTGTTCGTTAGCTTGTGGGTGATAAGGGGCAGACTTCTTATGTATCACCAAGAATTCTTGGAGAAGATTTTCAATGACTTCATGTAAGAAGTGTGTGCCTCTATCGCTTACTAACTCTATTGGTAGTCCATATCTAGTGAACACATTCTCGAATAAGAACTTAGTCGTTGTCTGAGCATCATTCTTTGTGGTGGCTTTGACTTCTACCCACTTTGTAAGGTAATCTGTGGCTACAATAATGTACTCTGCATGGGTGTTTCTAGCTGGGGGGTTAATAGGGCCTACAAAGTCTATACCGCACTTTGAAAATGCACGTCCTCCCATCATTGGTCTCAAAGGCATCTCATCTTTTCTAACTGGATATTGTGCACGTTGGCATGTGTCACATTTCTTCACATAGGTATGTGCATCCATATGAAGAGTGGGCCACCAAAGTCCTGAGAATAGAATGGTCTTGATTACTCGATCAGGACCGAAGTGTCCACTTGCAACACCACTGTGTGCAGTCTCTAAGACCTTTAAATAGTCTGATTCATGCACGCACAGTCTTAAGTAACCATCTTTGCCTCTTCGGTATAGGTTGTCTCCTACTAAGGCATAGCCTTGAGCCTCTTGCTCCATGCTTCGTCTTCTTGCTAGACTAGCCTCTTTGGGTAATCTTCCCGATCTCATAAACTCTACCAATGGAGCACTCCAATCTGGAATTAATGATACTTGATAAAGGGTTGCATGTTCCACTGGTGGTCTCTCTCTGCACATTGGACAATTCTTAATCCACGCATGTATTTCTTTGTCCATGCTAGGCCAACACACTCCTAAACGTTTTAGATTCTGCAATGTTCGTTGTTTAGAATAGTGATTTCCTAGCAATCCTTCATGGGCTTGTTGCAACCAGCTATTATGTTCATCATCCTTGACACAACAAGCTAATACACCTTCAGTATCTTGTTTGTACATGCTTCCTGCCAGTATGTGATATTTTTGTGATTTTACAATTTCTTCTTGTGATGTTTTCACATTCTTATTTGCAGGGCCGAAGGTTAGGACTGGTACCAACTTATTTGCCCATTTAGGAACAACTTCTAAATTGAACAGATAAGCGTCGGGTAATTCATCAGACACTCCTTGAGGTGACTCTCGTGAAGTAATGCGAGAAAGGTGATCTGCTCGGAGGTGGGTTCTACCTTTCCTAACAACGACTTCAAAGTCATATTCCATTAGTAAGAGGAACCATCTTACTAAGCATCCAGTAATGCAAGGTTTATTGACCAAATATAACAAAGCTTGATGATCAGTGAAAAACTTGAACTTGTTGGCCAATAAATAGTTTCTAAACTTCTTCACAGCATATACCATGCCTAAGCCCTCTCGCTCAGTTGTGGTATAGTTTTGTTAAGCTGCAGTGAGCTGTCTACTAGCATATGCTATGGGCAAATCTAAGTTTCCTTCTCCTCTGGGTTGTGCTAGCACACATCCTATGGCGTGATTGGATGCATCCACATGGACATGGAATGGTCTATTCCAATCAGGAGTGGTCAGTATTGGTGCAGTGCACAAACGTTTCTTCAGTTCATTGAAAGAATTCTCGCATTCGTCATTCCACTCAAAATTTGTCAACAAACCATAAAGAGGTTTAGCTATGATCGCATACATGTGGATAAACCTACGGTAATATCCACAATGGCCCATAAAGTCTTGTACATCTTTAACATTCCTTGGCCTTGGCAGCTCCACTATGGCTCGTACCTTATCTTCATCTGTTGAGATTCCATTCTTAGAAACAATATGACCTAAGATTTTACCTTGACGCACCATGAACACACACTTTTCTGGGTTCAGACACACTCGATATTCTCTACACTTGTTGAAGATTTGTCTGAGCTCAGGGATGTGAAATCTTCTTTCTTGGGAATGAGCACATAAATCGTCCACATATACTTCTAAGCTCTTTCGCAAGAACTCTTTGAAAACATGACACATGAGCCTTTGGAATGTTGCACGTGCATTTGTGAGCCCAAATGGCATCACACGAAATGCAAAGATTCCCCACTCTGTGGCAAAAGCTGTTTTGTGTTGATCTTCTGGGGCAATGGCTACTTGATTGTAACCTGAAAATCCATCAAGGAAGCTATAAACTTCCTTGCCTGCAACACGCTCCAATAGGTGTACCGTGATTGGAAGTGGATAACTATCTCTGATCGTAGCGGCATTAACTTTTTTAAGGTTAATGCACACTCGCAACTTCCCATTCTTCTTGGGCACCACTACAATGGGGGACACCCATTCAGTATGCTCAATCTCATAGATAAATCCAGCTTCAATCAGCCTATCAATTTCTTCTTTATTTTGGCTGCATATGTATCATTATAAGTGTAGGGATTTTGTTTGGTGGGCTTGGCATCAGCAGTCATGGGGATAGTATGAGAGCAAATTCTTGGATCTACCCCTTTCAAGTCTCTATAGTGCCACGCAAACACATCCCTATATTCCCTTAATAGGGCTACGAGCTCCATTTCTTCTCTTGCACTTAGGTCATCTCCTATATATGTGCATCTCTCTTCGTTCTCTTCAATGGTCACTACAATCTTCTTGGTCTTTTCTTTATTATCATATGATTCTCCTATGATGGCCTCTCTCTTAGGCATTCGTACCAAAATTTTGCGGTCGTCAACTTCATATTTCTTGAAGTTTTCTGGTACTTCAAACAATGATTCCTCCTTTTCTTGTTTCACTGCTTTTCTTTTATTTTTCTTTTGACTGCTCTCACTTCCATCCTTTGAATTTACCATTTTAATACTTGTGAGAGGTTCTTCTTCTTTCTCGGTGAACACTCCTATATCTTCTAGATAGTGCTGCTCTGAGTTAAAGCAACTATCCATCACAATGGACTCTATATCATCATCATTCTCTTCTTCTTCTATGACATCACTAGGGTCACATTCTTCGAGCAAGGGCTGACACATGAACACTGTAATATATTATAACCCTCCTCATCACAATGAGGTGTCCATTGTTCTTCATTGACAGCAATGTCCATGGTGGCTAAGATTTCTGGCCAGCCATGAGGCTCAAATTCCTCATCTGGAAAGATCATCGGTGTGTAGGCTGGGTCTCTCACTGGTCTATCTCCTGGCGAAGTTCCTTCTCCTCTTGCCTTTAAACATTTTTCCTCTTCCTCTGCGACCTTTCACATCCACAAATGAGTATCTTCATGCAACCATGATGGATCAGGTGAACTTTCAGAATGCACAGAGATGGAATCTTCTTTCGCTTTGTGGATAGGATTCCATTGTAGGGGTGGTACATCTCTGAAGGAGTAATCCTTCAAATTGACCTTGGTGGTGACCCCTAAGTGTTGTAAGTACAAGGAGTTGGTTCCCCAATCCTGTACTATTTGCAATTGTCGTAGGAAGGGTCTTCCTAGGATCATCTTATAGACATTATTTTTCTCAAAGTCACATATAGCAAATGTATGTTCAAAATCTACACCACAAGTGGTTAGAGTTATCCCTTCGAGCAATCCTAGAGGTCTTTCAAAATGACCGTCGGCCATTTGAAGCTTCATTCTAGTTGGTCTTAATGTGGGTTTGCCCCATTGCTTCCACAAGGAGGTGGTCGCAATAGCAACACCAGCACCTGAATCTATGATTGCTTTGGTTGTGTAACCTTGGTAGGTGATTGGAAGATAAATATTACCTTCTTCACCCTCACACATGTCTCCTATTTTATCGAGAGGTATCTCTGGAACTTTTTGCTTAGAGCCTGTTTTTGGCATATTGGAATCAAGTTCTGGAACTTGATCCTTCACATGATTCCATAGCTCAGGTTTTGCTTTGAGCAGCTCTTCTACCGTGAGATGACACTGAACCTTAGTGTTCTTCACAACATCAGTGTTCCTTGGAACCACTGAGTCTTCATTTCTTACTAGTATTGTGGGATCTCTAATCTGGAGAGATTCAGATTCCCATGGGCTTGGAAATTGAGGCAGTTCTTCTAGGGTATTAGATTCAAAATCTAATCTTTCTTCTTCTTGTTGTTCTGCTTCATCTCCGTAAATAGATGGAATGTCTTGGGGAAATTGATCATGAAGATCATCAATCTCAAGAATAGGAGGGGAGTTACTCTTCTCCTTGGCCCATTTCTCTTCTTGTATTTCCCGCAAGAACTCTTGAGAGTACTGTTGAATTGAAGGAGGCATTCCAGCATCCGTGGAATTAGGAACATAAGCTCCCATTGGTGGTGAGCTTCCTCTCTCAATAACTGGTTGAGCCTGGGGAGGTAAAGAAACTTGTGGTTTGTTTACCAATTGCTCTAATCTTTCTAGTAAGCCCTGGAAATGCAAATCCGATTTGACAGAGTTTGTCTGATTGAACTTTTGACTAGTCTCCAGTATAGGTTGAGCTTGTTCTACCATTTTCATGCACATTTTCATCCGTTCAATCTCTAAGTCCGCTCTAGGGTAACTCTTGTCTAGGTTTGTAGCTGTAGGCCCTTCTTGAAGTTGAGCCTGGTACGCCTTGAACATCATGTCCAAGCCTTCAGGGGCTGGATCTGCAAGAACAGACCCTGGTTGCGGCCTATTTACAATGGGTGGTGGGGTGGGATGAGGTGGAGTGGATGGAGTTTTGGCATGCGAGGGCTTTTGAGATGCAATGTCTTCTATTTTTGTTTTTGCGTCTTCCAAGCTTTCTTCTAGTTTCGATAACTTTTTATTCCACTTACGATTGGCCTTTTCTCTGGTATCCTTCCATGTTCTTGTTTTCCTCTTACTAGGCTCTCCTGATTCACTCGACTCCGATTGTTTTGTTGGTTTATCTTGTTTTAATTCTTGTGCCCTAGTAACTGCCTGTACAGGTGCCACATTACTGCTACTTAAACTTGAATCCGCCACTAAGCCTACCACATTAATGGGTGTAATCTTGGGTGCACCGGAGGGGTTTCTTGGACAATCTCTAGGGAGATGGTCTTTGCCACATTCAGGACAAAAAGCTTGTATTGTGATAGCTTGTCCTTGACTCAGAGATGGTGGGTGGGTACAATCACGAAGGAAATGGTCGCCCTAACATCTGAAACATGGTCCTCTAGGGGCTTGTGGTCTTACTTGTCTTAATTAGGGCCCAGGGTTAGCATTTGTGTACATGAGATTGGAGTATTCAGGCTCCCAATTTTGTTCCATAGGTGGTGCCTCATATTGATATGGATAAATCTCACTATGTTCAGGTGACTCTGTGTAATAAGCATGTGGACTACCGTCATTCTCTTAGATCAATGGGGTTAGTGGCACCAATGCTCTATTTGGATTTTCCTCTCCCACAACATACTTGACTAGAATCACGTTGGCAGGAGTTGGTGGTTGGTTTCCCAAGACTGGTTGTGGCCTATATGGTGCCTGATATTGCTGTTGTGGTCTATAATATGGTTGTTGGTATTGGTTCTGATACCTACCTTGTTGGTAAGGTTGCTGATAAGTTTGTCTAACAGCCTGCCTATTGTAGGGACAATCTTGAGCCGTGTGGTTCGTGTATTTTCTCTCAATAGTGCAATATGGAGCATTCCTTTCTCTAATGTTTTGGTTTTGCATTGGGCATACGTTCGCCATGTGGTCCCCTCCGCAGGTATAACATCGGTTCAATGAGGTGACTCTTTGTATTTGTCTATTTTGGACACCCAGTTTCTTGGCAACTTGCTCAGCTATCTCATCTATTTCTGTGGAGGTTTTTTAAGTATGACTAGTAGAACTATCAGAATCCTTATAGAGTTTGGACAATCCTAACTCCTCACCCAAATTATCTTCTATGTCAATGCACGTCCGCACACACTCTTCTATGGATCTGGGCTCTTTCAAGTACACATATGATCTCAACTTTGTGCTCAGTAAGCCATCTAAGAACAAAGCCACTTGTTTGGCTCGTGTGGGTAACTCTCGAGCAGGGCATCTTTCTAGGTATTGTCTAAACCTTCTACCTACTAGTCGCATTGTTCTTGGGGTGTCTGCTTGAAAGTGTGGATCAAAGATGATGTGTTATGCCTAATACCACTCTTGGAAAATTCTACAATGAATTCGTCTAGCAGCTGACCTATATCGTGATAGTTGCGACTACTCAGTGGTTGAAACCAAGCTAAGGCAGTGCCCTTAAGAGTCAAACCAAATGCCTTGTACTGGGTGAACAAATCCTCAACATGTTCAGCTCTTAACACTTGTTTGAACTCGGCCACGTGATCATAAGGATCTCCTGTCCTGTCAAAATAATTTTTCATTGCCTTGATCACTTGAGTAGGTCTAAGGGTTCTTGTGTGCTCTCGGGGTCTAAGCAATGGAAAATCCTGTTCATCTCTTTGTTGCCTATGTGCTTGATGTCTCTCTCTTTCAGGTCTTTCATTTTCAACTCCTGATCTATTCCTGCCCATAGGGTGTGCAAAACTTACCTCAGGCCTCTCTCTATTTCTTTCTCTCTGGGCTTCATGAGCTTGGGATGATCCTACTCCTTGGAGGCCATGGGAAACATTGGATCTTGGTGGAGGGAAAATCAATTCACTCTTTCAAGTATATGCATGTCTATCATGTTCTGTTACCGAGAATATCTTCTCTGATGTGTTATCCAGGTACACAACTTTGCCTGGTATCTCAGGATCTTTGAATTCATAGACGATGACTATGCCCAGTTGGCTAGGTTGATCTGGTTTGAATCTCCAAAAGGCTTCCTCTATTTCTCTATTCAAGAATAGTTTATGCTTTTGTTGTCTTGAGGGATCCAATCTGGTGTGATCACTCTAGTCATAACTGACTTACCTCTAGGAGTCTGGGGTCCTTGTCCTACATTTCCTTGTTCTAGATCTCCTATCTCATTCTCATGAATGACATTTCCAAACTCATCGGTCCTATCTGGTAGGTTGGTGACCACATACATGGTTCCTTCCTTATCAATGTATGAACCCTCTTCGAACTTGACCACTGGGTGTTCAAGTCCAAAGAGTTGATCTGGATTTTTGAGTTGGACCACTGATCGCCTCAGGCCATCCTCATAGATGCAAGCACCTAATCGGTTGGTCCGAATATATTCCAATTGTGTCTTATAGGGACCTTCTGGTGTTTGTTGATGGGCAGTTCCTGAGCCACCTGTAGGTTTCCCCATGCTAAAAGACATTTCTAAGTCACTTGTGTCAGAGTTTAGTACGTAAGGACAACCACTGAGTTGTTGTGCCCAAGACTTAGCTATATGGTTGACACTAGACTGAGAAGATCTAATGCTTTGTCTATCCTTGCCTAGGTGTCTACCAGATCTCAGGTTCATAAGCTTTGGCTAAGAGTCCAAAATTTCCCCTTGGAATGGTTCAAAAATCCTTTGGAGTCCCCTTGGGTTCCTAGTCCCACTTGAAGCCCAACTTCAAATTATCCTATCTAAAAATCAATGCGTTATTCTTATAAAAATAGTTGAGGCCGTATAGGATTCAAAACGAGCTTTCCAACGAGCTATAGAGCTCAAAAAATGGACTTTGGATGAAAAAGTTATGTCAAATCAGGCTCCTGGGGGTCAAAACAGGCAAACATGACCTTTTGGAAAAAAATCGCGATTTTGTATGAAATCAGAGAATCGCGATTTTGTGAACTTCAAGAGAATCGCGATTTTGTGAACTTCAAGAGAATCGCGATTTTGTGAATCTCAAGAGAATCGCGATGCTATGCAATCAGAGAATCGCGATCCTGTGAAACCAAGAGAATCGCGATTGTGTGAAATCAGGGAATCGTGATTTTATACCTTGAGAATTGTGTTTTCACAAAATCGTGTTTTTGCTAAAAATCGTGTTTTTGCTGAAAATCGTGATTTATGAGAATCGCGATTTTTGAGCAGAGAATCATGTTTTTTGAGAATCGCGATTTTGAGCAGAGAATCGTGTTTTTGAGAATCGTGATTTTGAGCAGAGAATCGTGTTTTTGAGAATCGCGATTTTAACCACAGAATCGTGTTTTCACAGAATCATCTTTTCACAAAATCGTGTTTTTGCTGAAAATCGTGATTGGTGAGAATCGCAATTTTGAGCAGAGAATCGTGTTTTTTAGAATCGCGATTTTGAGCAAAGAATCGTGTTTTCATAGAATCGTGTTTTCACAAAATCGTGATTTCACAAAATCGTGTTTTCACAAAACCGTGATTTCACAAAATTATGTTTTTGAGAATCGTGTCTTAGAGAATCGTGTTCTAAAGAATCGTGTTCTAGAGAAACGCGATTTTGTACCTTGGATGAGAATTGTGTTTTAGAAAATTGCGATTGCCAACAGAGAATCGTGTTTTTGAAAATCGTGTTTTAGAGAATCGTGTCTTAGAGAATCGTGTTCTAGAGAATCGCGATTTTGTCTCAGAGAATCGTGGTTTCCCAAAAATTTAGAGAATCGCGATTTTGAGCACAACCACAGAATCGTGTTTTTTTGGCTGAAAATCGTGATGTGTGAGAATCGCGATTTTGAGCACAACCACAGAATCGCAATTCTGAGAATGACCACAGAATCGTGTTCTTTTCAAAAAGGCTTTTAGGCGGGAAACAGAGAATCACAATTTAAAAAAAAAAAATTTGAATTTTCACAGAATCGCGATTTTCATCACAGAATCGTGTTTTTTGGCGAGAACTTCGAATTTTTGAGCACTGAGCAATGGCGAGCTCTGTATGTGCAGAAAATCATGAAAAAACACAGCGCTTGCACTCTCTTACACTTCCTAACTCCTCCTCGCACAATAATGCATGAAAGATGGTATGAAAATGATGAAAATGCACTAAAAAACAAGAAATTTCTATGAAGAAGAAGATGGAAGAAGATGGAGATGGTGATGAAGATGAAGAAGAAAAATCAGAAAATGAACAAAAATGACAGTTTTTTTTACCTTCCAACGTCGCAAATCTACGATCTTACCATCACAACGCTCGTCCTCGAAGCTCTCTCCCCGGCAATGATGCCAAAATTTGGTGTAGCTCAAGCGTAAGCACCACCACCTTTACTTGTCAATCCACGGAGACGTGAGGACCGGTATGAAGACCACGAGCAAGTGAAGGCACAAGTGTGTGAGTGAAAGCACATCAACATGCACACACATACACACACACACGCACACAAGGCAAGATCAAAGAGAGGAACAATAGAAAGCTTCGATTGGAAAAGAGTTCTCTTCCAAAAGCTCTATTCTCTCACAAGCTAACCTCAAAAATGAGCTCTCTAGCTCTTTTTATAGTTTTTGGACTAGTTTTGGCCCTGTCAAGACCTAGTGTCCGGCCTAGATAAAAATTAGGTTCTAGGGCTTATTTGAGGGCTCAAACAAAGTCTAAAAATTATGAAAATTGGTAGGATGATATCTCTAATACTCCTCAAGCTCAAGGACTCCTCGGCTTGAACAAAATGGAGTTACAAAAATAGAAAATGGTATTTACAATGGCTTTTAGTGATGAAAATCACTATTTTTGTAGGGGATTCTTCTGAAAATTTGACATGTACTTCTTGGAGCTCCCTACTTGCTCCTTCTTCTTGTGTGTTTCCACCTTTCTGATGTGCTTCCATGCTTGTGCTTGACCTTGAGTTCCAACACTATCCATCTCTTCACATTATTTCCTTGTATGTCTTTTGATTTTTGCATTATAGTCGTGTAATAAGACAAAGTAGGGCATGTATTGCGGCCCTAATGTTGTTATTAACTACTGATGGGATAAGTGTTGAAAGTAGGAAGATTTGAGAAATGTTTCCTCTAGGTTGGTGAGGGATTTAATTTGCACGGCGAAACAATCGTCATGGGTTTGTCCTACTTGTTCAACCCTCTCGAGCCAATCGGGGACTTCAATTTCCAAATTGTCTCTTCCCTTTTAAGTGACTCACCTACCAGGTATTTTCATTGGATCATATGGCTCTTCATAACTTTCATCGACAAGAATCTCAACCACCATGTCAGGTTTTGGTTCTTTGATTGGTGAGGGTGGCCTTTCATATGGTAATAAGTGTGCTTGTAGTTCTGCCATCTACTTCTTTAGGGCCTCTAATTCTTCTATAGATTGCCATGGGATGGTCGAGTCCTGCTGAGTTGTATTGGCTTCTACTAACTTCTTCTTTAGATCAGCACATTTTGATTCTAACTTTTTAAAGGACTCCCAAAAATTGGCATGCTTCTCTAGTAATATTCTGATATCTTCAGAGGGAACAACATTGTACTTTGTTGGACTAATTTTTGTGCCTGATTTGCCTTCCATAGTGGCTTCAAGGTTATCTTGGTTTTGCTATTAGAGGCACTTGTTCTCTTCTAATGCCACTATTGGTGATGGAAGAGACGAGGGTGGCTTGTGAGGTTGGCTTGTGGAAGGAGAAGGATGTGGATGAGGTTGGGGTGTGGGTGAAGGTAGTTGTTATGGCTACGGTTTGTTCAGTGGTGGGAGGCAATGGTGGTGGAGAAGGGGGAGAAGGAGGGTGTGGTGAGATGGGTGATGTTTGTACAAAAGTTTCAATAGTGAGGTCAATGGCGGGGGTGGGGGTAGCTGTGGGCTCTATGGTAGTGGCAGGTTCGGTTACTGGTATTCGTATATTATTTCCTACTCGTGGTCGTGTATCGACTCTAGACTGGTCGTATCGAATAGATTGTCAAACAGCTGTGTAACCAGCCTCCTGAACTCCTAAGGATTCAGACAATAGTTGGAGGGAAGTGATGAATTGTGGATCCACTCCTTCATCTGCTAACATCTATTCTATTAGGGCTTGTCCTGATGCAAAGGAAAGCCTGTGCCTTTCTTGCACTACTCTGATCGTGTCGTATAACCTTTTCAACTAGGTTGTGAATGCAGGAGCACCTACAAGTTTTGATACTCCTTGCTACTCATCTCGGTATCTTTGTTCATGCCCTTCCTCGCCCTCTTCAGATTCTTCATTGTCTGCATCGTCTTCATCTTCTTCTTCCTCCACATCAACCGTGGTAACAAGTACTTGGGATGTTGCTCCTTGCATTTGAGCTCCTTCCACTTATGGTTCTTCTTCTGCTTCAAGATTCACTTCCTTTAAAATCTGCTCGAATTCTTCATTGGTGAGCTCTTCCAAGCTTTCTCCTCTGGGGAATTCTAGATCCGTGGGAATAGGCAGAAATATCAGATTTGGACCTTCAGAGCTTTTCTATGGTAGTCATAATGTGAATGGCCTGTAATTGAGATCTTGACTAATAGAGTCTATTTTCCTACCTTCCATGATGTCTTGCTTGTCTCTTGTGTGTGTGCATCTCTATGCTTCTCACCTTCACTCTCACTACATCTCACATTCACGATCTTCATATCACTCCTATCTCTTCCGTAGATTGACATTAAGGAGGTGGAGCTTCTTAACATGGTACTTACCATTGTGCTAGAGCAACACCAAATTTGGCGCCGTTGCTGGGGATCGAGTCTAGGACAAATGTGTGATGGTAAGAGTAGAGAAAGAAGTGGCATTGGAAGGTAAAAATTTCAGTTTTTGTTGTTGTTTTTAATTAGTATTTGATCTTTTTCACCTCCTTTATACTCCTCCTTCACCACCGCATCATCTTCTTCCACTCCGAAAAAATCAAAAAATTGACCATATCCACCCATTCTCCTCATTTCCCCTCATTTGTGTATGCAAGAGAGAGAGAGCTTTTGTGCTTGCATGTGCTTGTGTGTTTTTGAGTTTTTTTGCAGGTACAAAGCTCTAGAGCAGCAGGAAAGCTTCCAAAAGGAAAAAATGCACTTTCTGTCAGAATCTACCAACTGTGTCAGACCATCGCGACAGTCTGGCAAACTCAGAATTTGAGATAGGCAACCACATCACGGTGTAGAGCACACTTGCACACATAGGAATCCATATTTTCATTTTGAAAATTTGCATTTTGGTGGACCATCACGATTGGCTCACGCCATCGCGATTGTCTCACACCATCGCAATGGGCCCGTGCCATCGTGATGGCTCGGCCGGACCATCGCGATAGTCTCACACCATCGCAACGGTCCACTTGAGCCATCGCAACGGTCCCTGACCATCACGACGATCCCGTTGACCCCACGACATCGCGATTGGCTCACACCATCGCGACGACTCATCTTCCACGTGTCAAGATAGACCATCGCGATGATACCAGGTACGCCATCGCAACACCTCGAAGCTGGACCATCGTGATTGGCTCAAGCCATCGCGCCTTGTGACCATCGCAATGGGATCACGCCATCGTGACGGTTGCATTGTCTGTTGACCAATGCCATCGCGATTGCTCACCGATTAGACCGTCGTGATGCTTCATTTAGACCATCACGATGCCTCGCTCCATCGGACCATCGCGATTGTACCACGCCATCGCAACGGTTCACCTGAGCCATCGTGATGGTCCCAGAACATCGCGATTGTTCACCCAAAATGCCAATTTTAGGGTTTGATTTTTTGGGCCATTTTGAGGCTATTATGAAGAGATTTTTTGGGTGACTAAGCGCATAGCCCCTTAGCTCATATTTGAAGAAAAACCTAAGTGTTAGTTTTCACCCCCAAGGGTCGGAACGTTCATATCTTTTGTTGAGGCTAGAAAAGCTAGGGGGCATTAAAAATTTTGCGCAAAGGAAAAAGGGACCTTAAAGGTGTATATACCAAAGTGCTTGAGCATCCATTTAAGAAGTGGTCTAAACATTGGATTTTTACTTTTCTAGCAAGGGCTATCAAGGGCAATCAAAGCGAGGCAGTGAAGAACGCAAGGCTTGGGAAGTGCGAATTCTTCGGCATCAGAACAATCAAAGCAATTGACTCGAGGTTGGAAGAATACTCAATCCCCTTAGTCAATTATTAGCTTAAGGTAAACGGTAGCATTGTGGATTAAATTAGAAGGACTATAGGAACGCATAAAGTTCAAGAGACTTAATTTTTCAAGTCCAAGACTAAGATAAAAGTGTGTGATACGAAAACCTAAAGGAAAGAATTTAAGTCTGACGGAATGAGAACTCAAACATACAACGGAAAGTCGATTCCTGACGCTTACATTAATTCAAAACAAGAACTTAAAGGAATTTAAAAAGAACCAAGCAATAAAGAACAAGAACCATTGACGATAAGAGAGTACCAAGAAGTAAATTCATGAACCTTAGATCGGGCAAGCATATAGGTAAGTCAGACCTATGAAGCCTTAGATCATCAGAAGCAAGTGTAAGAACTACTACACGTTCGTGGGCTCAACAATTGAATAGCTACCCTTATGAGTTGAGCTCAGATACGAGTGAGTCGGAAATGGCTTTTAGCACAGAAAGACCAGAAGGAGGGTTAAACATAGCATACATGGAAAGACCTGAAGGACCTATAGAACTCAATTAGAATTTGTCCGAACCAACCACTTAGGTGCTCGCATCTATGAGGATGGTTTGCGAAGACAAGTGGTGCAAATGCACAGTCCTGATCAACCCATTGGATTGGAACGTCCAGTGGTGAAATTTGAGAGAGATGCATACATAGACAAGGAAGGAACGATGTACATCATAAGTACTCAACCAAATCATACCAATGAGTTTGGTGTAGTTCAGCCAGATACGGAAGCGAGAACCCAAGGAAAAGAACTAGTAGGACAAGAACCAAGGACACCTAGAGGGAAATCTGTACTAGCAAGAGTATTAATCCCATATTGGATCCCTCAGGATAATAGAAGCATAGAGTTGTTCGTGAATAAGGAAACTGACAAAGCATTTTGGAGATAGAGAATGGAACAACCTAGTGAGGTAGGCTCCATCATGATCTATGAATTCAACGACCCAAATACTCTTGGAAAGGTTGTATACCTAGATGAGACTTCAGAACTAGTATTTGTAGTACCAAATCATGTGAGAAATACCTACACATGGAGAGGTGAATTAGTATTTCCCCCATCTCGAGTAAATATAAAAATGAGCCATCAGGGTGCTGGAACATCCTCAATCCATGGTGCTCAAAGTGAGAAGAACAAAGAGAGATGGAAGTAAGTTTCACTCATCCCATAGGGAGGGATAGAACCACCATAGACACCGATAGAGTGGAAACACAAAGGGAACCTAGAATACCAGGTGGTAGAGATGATTTTCCTCTACCTAGACCACGTGAACACCCTAGGGTACTAAGTCCCACTCAGTTAGTTAAGTCCATGAAAAACTACTTTGATGGGACAGGAGATCCCTATGACCATGTTGCAAAATTTAAGCAAGTTCTAAAAGCAGAGCAAGTAGAAGACATGTTCACGCAGTATAATGCATTTGGACTAACGTTAAAGAATACAGCTTCAACTTGTTTCCAACCATTGTAACAAAGGCAGTTTAGAGATATCCATCACGTGTTAGAGTCATTCATTATGAAATTCTCTAAAAGTGGAATCATGCATGATACATCTTCGTTGATTCATAGCCTCAAACAGACCCCTCAGGAAATAATTAGATTGGCAGGACGGAGTTAGACAATATGTTGAGAGATGTCTGATGCAAGAGTTACCCTCACAGGCCAAGCAAGTTTCATTGTTCTTAGACGGCCTCTTGAGCTCTAAACTACGCTTCTATGTATACTTGAAGGAACCCAAAACGCTAGAGCAATGTGTGAGAATTTGTACAGACATTGAGGACAACCTTGGAGACAAGTTGGAACTCTCAAAAGTCTATAAGGACTCAGATTGTTCATCTCTATCATCCTCAAAATTGTCTAGCTTGATAGAAGACCTAGCAGATGAAGTGGCCCAGAAGCTAGGAGTTTCTAGTAAACAGATGCCTAGGTTAACAACAAGCAAGCGTTGTTACACCTGTAGTGGTGATCATATGGCAAATTTGTGTCCCAATGTAACACAACCACAAGCAAACTCTAGTGGACAATACTGTACGATTGAGAGACGATACACGAATCACATGGCTCAGGACTGCCCATACAACAAACAAGTAGTAAGACAGAACTACCCGCAAGCATACCCATAACGAGGTAGGTATCAAGGTCAGTACAATGCTTAGCCTCATTACTATAGGCCTCCTCAAAACTATCCTTATCAGGCTCAATAGAGACCTCAACATGTTTTAGCTCAACAGCCACCCCCACCAGCCAATGTCATCTCAGTTAAATACGCTGCTGTAGAAGAAAACCTCAATAGGGCTTTAGTGCTTTCTTCACCCCTGATCATAGAAAGTGACCCTAATTCTAATAATTTCATCTCTACTCATGTAGATAGTCCACCCACATATTATACGGAGTCACAAAAACCTCCTAAAGAGGGCAAAAAGTGCCCTAGCGGTCCTAGTGTGTTCACACACATCACTACCTAAATATATCAACAAATCCCCCCTAGGAGTGATGCGGTGAACAAGGAGATGGCACTCATGTTTAAGGAAGTGCCAAGCTATGTGGAAATCACTCCACAAAAGGAAGTAAGCCCAAAGCTTTGCGGAAAGCTTCAAACTTCTCCGTAGGCAGAGCCTTCGTGAAAAGGTCTGCAATGTTCTCCTGCGTGGGAAAATATGCCAAGCTGATCTCCCCAGCAGAGAACCTCCCCCCGACATAGTGATAATGCACCTCAATGTGCTTAGTGCGAGCATATTCCACCATCAACTTGCATAAATTGAATGCCCAAATAGTGATGCAAATGCCCCAAATCAGACATCTCAAATGAGGCATGCAAATCAGCCTTGAAATCAGCAATATGCTTCTCAATAGGACTAGTGAGCAGCATGTCGTCAACATAGACAACAATGATCAGAAGCACATCATTAGCACGCTTAACATATAAGGTGCTTTCAATTGGAATGTTCTCAAAACCATCTGCAACCAGATAGGCATGTATCTTCTCATACCAAGCACGTGGTGCTTGCTTTAAACCATATAAAGCCTTCTTTAGATTGCACACCAGGTTTTCATGCCCTTTTTGCACAAAGCCACGGGGCTGAAAAACATACACTTCTTCATGCAAGTCACCATTCAGAAATGTTGTTTTAGTGTCCAACTGATGTACATTCCAACCATGATGGGCTGCAAGTGCACAAATACTCCGAACAGTAGTCATACGGCATGTAGGTGCAAAGGTCTCATCAAAATCAATGCCTCTTTCCTGCACATAACCCTTTGCAACAAGCCTAGCCTTATACCTATCAATTGTACCATCAAGTTTACACTTCAGCTTGTATACCCACTTAGTGCCAATGGCCTTCTTGCCAAAGGCAAGTCACATAAAGACCATGTACCATTCTTCATTATAGCATCATATTCAGATTGCATAGCAGCCATCCAATTTTCTGAATTTTGTGCTTCATCAAAAGAAACAGGCTCATTCTCATCATAGAGACTAGATGCAGCCATAGCATAGCAATCTAATGCAAAGGAGGCACTATGAGAGCCTAAAGGAGTACGATATGACAAAGGTGCATCTAATTTGCTGTGACGCAAAGTCTGCACTAGCCATTTTGGCATAGTTTTTGCCTGCTCAATATCAGCTCTCTCATCAACAAGTGCATCCAGTAAATCTGCATCAGAAATGGAATGATCTACATCATCATATGAAACCTGCAAAGGCTGAGAAGTTGCCTCATTAGGACCAGCACTAGACTGTCCACCTGTAAAAAGAGGCATCAAAGTATCATACATGTCCTTGGAGCTAACAGATGTCTCCTTAGTACATGAAAGCAATGGCTGAATAGCATCTTCCACAAAGACAACATCACGGCTAACCAGAATGTGTTTAGTCTTGTTGATGACACGGCAAAGGCTCAAACCTTATCAAGCTTGTGGAATTCACCTCGCCATTGAAGTTGGCTAAGCTAGAGTGATATTAGAACACCTCTATAATCAGGAGTAGCTTAGCAAAGTTTTTATCACTCAAACATATAAGACTGTGTTTTGAATTCACTGAAATTCCACTGGAACTTCACCGAACTGTCACCAAACTGTCACCGTAATTATACCGGAATCTTACTGGAATCAACTGCAACTCTATTTGTAATTACTTCAAGTGAATATACAAGAAGTAAGGAAGTGATGCGTGAACTTCCTTCACTGAATGAACTCTTTCTGAAGTTTAAGGAAAAACTTCACCAGTTCATAATGCCTCTTTCCGATCAGACTTTGTACTGTGTGTACATATCCATTTCACCAAAATCTTTGATGAGCTGATAGTAGAGATGTCTAGCTACAAGATAAGCTATCTGTCATACAAAAACTTTAATTTATTCTGCGAGATATACTTCGTTGTTCTACTGAAAAACTCGTTTACTGAGAACTGTAATTGACCGAAAAATACATTTACTGAGAAAACTGTAACTGACCGAAAATTACGTTTATTGAGAAAACTATAACTGATAACTAACTTTATACCGTAACATGAAAATATTCAGATTTCTTCACATACGAAGAATGCGTGCAACTTCCACATGAACATGTGTTTTCTATTAGAGAAGATGTGTACAAAACTAGCTTGGCCTCTTCTTGCTCAAGCTGTAGAAACTCTCCTACACTGAGTAGTTTCTTCTTACCATCTCTCTCAGATGAATACCTGACATTTCAGGTTTCTGTTATTCATCTTCACATAGGAAATCTCTGGCGTCTTCTAGACTTATTCTTGATTTCTATGCGCTCTATATGTACTACGCGCTCTTCTCACACACACTTATGCTCTCCTACTTTTTCTGTTCTTGTCTCTCTTTATATACAGTTTTGATCTGGTGTAAGAAACTCTAACAAACTCTAATTCTAGAAGTTTCTACGCTGTACATTACAGTCGTGAATTTGTCCCTTCACTAAGGCTTTGATTTTCTGAATACTTTGATTCTGCTTCTCTTTATCTTTCTTTGTCTGTACGTCAAATTTGTGAGTGATTCTTTAACAGCTCCCCCCTCAATCACTAATTTGACTCTTCCTGTCTTTCATGTATTTTTTCTTTCTTTTATACCTGCCATTTCTTTGAATCTGCTTGTCTTTGTTCCATCCAAGCTCTTTGTCAAAATATCTGCAATCTGATCTTTTGTTGGAGTGTATACTATTTCTATCTCCTTCTCCATTACATTTTCCCTCAGGAAATGATACTGAATTTCTATGTGCTTTGTTCTTGCATGAAATACAGGATTTGCTGCAAGATACAATGAGCTCATATTATCTCCATGTATGATAGGTATACCTTGATCAATACCCATGCTTTTGAACAAGGTCTGCATCCATATCACTTCTTTAACTACTTCTACAGGTCCTTTATATTCTGCTTTTGTTGACGATAAAGCCACTGTGTGTTGTTTCTTCGAACACCAGCTCACTAGCTTATCTCCTATGTATATCATATACCCATGTGTTGATCTTCTATCATCTTGACTTCCTGCCCAGTCTGAGTCACTGAATGCTCTCAACTTTATATCTGACCTAAAAGGATAATATAATCCTTCCTTTATAGTTCTTTTGATATATCTAAGAACTCTCTGTCCTGCAAACCAATGTTGATCCTTCAGACAATGCATGAACTGTGAGAGAACTCCCACTGCATAACTAAGATCCGGTCTTGTTAGCGTAGCATAAATTAGGCTTCCCACTAACGACTGATACTTCCTCATATCTTTAAACTCTGCTCCATCATATTTACTGAGTTTATGATTTACTTCAAGCGGTGTTGAAGCTTCTCTGCAATTCTCCATATTAAACTTGTTCAGTAAGTTTAAAAGATACCTTTCTTGCGAAACATATACACCATGATCTGTGTATGTGATTTCCATTCCAAGAAAGTATGATAACTTTCCTAGATCACTGATCTTAAACTCCTTTTCAAGCAATCTCTTTACTTCTTTAATTCCTTCATCTGAAGTACCTGTGATTATAATGTCATCTACATAAATACAAATGTAGTAGATCATACCTTTTTCTGTTCTCTTGATGAGTAGACTTGCATCTGCCTTCGAACTTTGGTATCCAAGTTCATTGAGATATTTCACAAGTCTGTAATTCCAAGCTCTTGAAGCTTGCTTTAGTCCATAAAGTGCTTTTCTTAATCTGCAAACAAAATTTGGATATATGGAACTTACAAACCCTTCATGTTGTTCCATATAGACTTCATCTGATATATATCCATTCAGAAATGCATTCTTTATATCTAGCTGACTTAGCTTCCATCCTTTTTGATGCTTCTATAGCAATCACTGTCCTTATGGTTGACATCCTTGCCACCGGAATAAACGTCTCATCATAATCTATGCCATGCGTCTGAGCATAGCCCTTGACAACCAGTCTAGCTTTGTTTCTGGCTATCCTTCCATCTACAAGTTTCTTAACTTTGAAAACCCATTTATTTCCAATTACTTTCTTACCATTTGGTTTAGGAACAAGTGCCCATGTCTTGTTCACCTCTAGTGCGTTGAACTCTTCTTCCATTGCTTCTTCCCAGTGCTTCTTGCCTTTAGCTTCATCATAGTTTTGAGGTCCTTCATCATCTTTGACCATATATGCATAATTCTTCTGAGTTATGTACGAAGTATCATAAGAGTACCTTTCTGGTTGTCTTCTAGTCCTGCTTGACCTTCTTGGTTCACATTCTTCATAAGTGTCTGAATACACTTCTTCATCAAATATAGGAATTTCTTCATTCCTTCTTGTTAATCCACTTCTGGACGTACTTTCTTGCATATGGTCTTCATCTCTATTCACCTGCACAATTGATTTCCCTTTCTCTTTTCTTCTTACCTCTTCTTCAAATTCTTCCGTTGTATGACTTTGATCTGCATACTAGCTTTTCTGTTCATCAAATGTAACATCTCTGGAAACAGTAAACTATTTTGTTAGAGGACTCCATAACCTGTAACCCATCTGCTTTTCATCATATCCGACAAACACATATTTCTCTGCCTTTGGTTCAAGCTTATGTCTAAGTTGTGATGGTACATAAGCATAAGCTATTGATCCAAACACTTTGCAATGATCAAGTGTTGGTTTCTTTCCCCACCAAGCTTCATAAGGGGTCATTCCATCTAAAGCTGTACACGGTAATCTGTTTACCAAGTATGTAGCTGTATTTATAGCTTCAGCCCAAAGATAATTTGGATAATCTTTTTCTTTTAGCATAGCTCGTGCAAACTCAACTAGAGTTCGATTTCTTCTTTCTGCTACACCATTTTGTTGTGGTGTATACCTACAGGTTATTTCTCTCTTGATACCTGCATTCCAAAGATAATCATTGAACTCTTGGGAGAAGTATTCTCCTCCTCCATCAGACCTCAGTCTCTTAAGCTTTCGACCTGTGAGTCTTTCAGCATATGCATGAAAATGCTTGAAGGTTTCAAATACTTCTGATCTTTCCTTCAAAACATATAACATTATCCATCTTGTAGCATCATCAATGAATAAAACATAATACCTTGAGCCATTGATTGATCCTTCTTTTGTTGGACCCCATACATCTGTATGAATGAGTTCCAATACTCCATCATGTTTGAATCCTTTCTTCTGAAAAGGTAACATGTGGGCTTTTCCCATCTGACATGCTTTGCACTTGTGAATCATATGTTTGTTCTGTACATTCGGTAATCCTAGTACTCACTGATTTGAAATCATAGCTTTTATTCCTCTTTCATAAAAATGACATAATCTCTTATGCCAGAGATCAAGTTCTGTAATCACCTTTTCACCATGTGTGAGCAACGCTTGACCAATGTTCCCTTGTACTCTTAAAGTAAAGAGTCTACCTTCTTTCTTACCAGAGACGATCTGATTATATCCATTCTCAGGATTTTCTACAAATACTCCATTTGTAAATCTGACCTGAAAACCTTTCTCAACTATCTGTCCCACACTAATCAAATTTTTTGGTATTGTCAGAACATACAAAACATTGGTTAGCAAATCTGCTCCACTCTTACATTTCACTTTTCCAATTGAATGTACACTTTGTCTCGTATTGTCACCTATTTGAACAGTATGACTGGAACTACCTTTTTCCAATTCTGACATCAGTTCTATATTTCCTGACAAATGATTAGAAGATCCAGAATCAATGTAAAATACCTTTAGATCTTCGTTATCTGATGTGCCGATTGAGTTCATCATCAATGATGTATGACTTTCATTCTGTGTGTCATTTGCGTAGTTGTTGTAGGTGGTGTTGTAGGATTGATTCTGTCCCCAACTTCTTGCTCTACCTCTACCATAGCCTCCTCTTTGATTCTGTCTACCTCTTTGAAAATTACTCTGATATCTTCCGCTTCTGCCTCTGCTATTACTGTTCTGATTTTGATTTGATCCTTGTTGATTGTGCCAGCAATCATGAGCCAGATGATTACTTAATCCACAAATCCAGCAAGCCTTCTTGTTGATATTCTGACTACCTCTTCCTCTTCCAAAACCTCTTGCTCTTCCTTTGCGAGTGCCTTTACCTCTTGCATAATAAGCCTGAGAACTCGACTCTTCTTCATCTTTTGACTTACCTTTATCTCCTTTCTTCTTGGTCTTCATGTACATTGTAGAACTTGTCCTTTATCTCCATCTCCTTTTAGGTCTTGCTCATATGTGAGCATCAAACCAAGCAACTGATTTAAATTTGGTACAAAATGATTTAAAGACAATTCAGTTGAGAGTACGAAAGGTTTCCACCTTTCATCTCCTCTCAAACCTGTGAGCACTTGCGCTATCAATCTGTGATCTTCAATATCTTCATTTATGGATCCAAGACTATCTGCTAGATCCTTCATCTTAGTAACATAGTCACTAATGCTTTGATTCGACTTCTTTTTGAACGTTGTGAATTCGGACCATAAGCTAGCCTTCCTAGCTTTTGTAGTATTTTGGAAATGATCTTCCAACGCACTCCATATGTCCTCTGCTTTCTCCAGACCTCTAATGTGCAGTAGTAGATTATCTATAACGGTATTATAAATGTAAGCTCTTGCCGTTGCATCTTTCTTCTGCCACAGCTTCAGGGCTTCTAATTCTTCTTCCTTTGGTTGTCTACTGTCTTCAAAGGTCGGCTTCTTTTCTTCTCCGGTCACATACATCATTAAGTCCTTACTCATAAGTAAGGCTTCCATGCGCATTACCCATGCGGGATAATTATCTCTGTCCAATTTGTCAATAGAAACATGATCTGCCATGATCTTCTTCTTTTTGTTACTTCCGGTGAGTGTGACGTTAAAGAGCTTTACCTTTTGTAAGCATTTACCTTGAAAATGACTTCGGAATACTTCTTGATACCGTTTGCTGTTGATCTCTTCAGCTTTCAACTTTCTTTATGAGAATTCTTCAAATTCTCTTTCCATTTCTTCTTCTGAGAAACCTTTTCTGCTCTTCAGAACCTTTTTTTTTTCTTTTCTGGTACCACTTCTTGGTTCTCACGGCTCTGATACCATTTGTTGATGACACGGCAAAGGCTCGAACCTTATCAAGCCTGCGGAATTCGCCGCGCCATTGAAGTTGGCTAAGCTAGAGTGATATTAGAACACCTCTATAATCAGCAGTAGCTTAGCAAAGTTTTTGTCACTCAAACATATAAGACTGTGTTTTGAATTCACTGAAATTCCACTGGAACTTCACCGAACTGTCACCGGACTGTCACCGTAATTATACCGGAATCTTATCGGAATCAACTGCAACTCTATTTGTAATTACTTCAAGTGAATATACAAGAAGTAAGGAAGTGATGCGTGAACTTCCTTCACTGAATGAACTCTTTCTGAAGTTTAAGGAAAAACTTCATCAGTTCAGAATGCCTCTTTCCGGTCAGACTTTGTACTGTGTGTACATATCCATTTCACCGAAATCTTTGATGAACTGATAGTAGATATGTCTAGCTACAAGATAAGCTATCTCTCATACAAAAACTTTAATTTATTCTGCGAGATATACTTCGTTGTTCTACCAGAAAACTCGTTTACTGAGAATTGTAACTGACCAAAAAATATGTTTACTGAGAAAATTGTAACTGACCGAAAAATATGTTTACTGAGAAAACTCTAAATGATAACTAACTTTATACCGTAACATGAAAATATTCAGATTTCTTCACATGCGAAGAATGCGTGCAACTTCCACATGAACATGTGTTTTCTATTAGAGAAGATGTGTACAACACTAGCTTGGCCTCTTCTTGCTCAAGCTGTAGAAACTCTCCTACACTGAGTAGTTTCTTCTTACCATCTCTCTCAGATGAATATCTGACATTTCAGGTTTCTGTTATTCATCTTTACATACGCAATCTCTGGCGTCTTCTAGACCTATTCTTGATTTCTATGCGCTCTATATGTACTACGCGCTCTTCTCACGCACAATTATGCTCTCCTACTTTTTTTGTTCTTGTCTCTCTTTATATACAGTTTTGATCCAGTGTAACAAACTCTAACAAACTCTAATTCTGGAAGTTTCTACGCTGTACATTACAGTCCTGAATTTGTCCCTTCACTAAGGCTTTGATTTTCTGAATACTTTGATTCTGCTTCTCTTTATCTTTCTTTGTCTGTACGTCAAATTTGTGAGTGATTCTTCAACAAGTCTGTGGATGATACAGACGATAGCCTTTACTTTCAGAACTGTACCCAACAAAAATACATTTTACTGCCTTATCATCCAATTTTGTGTGATGTTGCTCAGGCACTAGTGCATATGCCAAACAACCAAAAACATGCAGATGAGCAACAGATGGCTTGCGTTCATGCCAAGCCTCATATGGAGTGATAGACTACAGCGCTTTAGTGGGACACCTGTTCAGTACATATGCTGCACACATGACAACCTCAAGCCAGAAACTATGAGGTAAAGCCTCACTCTTGACCATACACCTTGCCATCTCCATGAGAGACCTGTTCTTCCGTTCAGCAACTCCATTTTGTTGAGGTGTATATGGAAATGTACACTAGTGTTTTATCCCACGTTCAGCCAGAAATGCATTAAAATCAGAAGATATATATTCCCCCCCTCGACCAGAACGGAGGGTGCCCATTTTACATGCTGACAGATTTTTAGCCAAAACCAAAAACTGTTTGAAGCACATGAACACTTCGGACTTTTCTTTGAGTGGATATACCCATGCATGCCTGGAAAAATCATCAATGAAAGTCACAAAGTAAAGGTAATTTCCAAATGAGGGTGTCTACATAGGACCACAGACATCACTATGTGCAAGCTGCAATTTCTGTGTAGCCCGAACTGAACCATCTTTTGGAAAGGAGGAACGCTGCATTTTGCCCAAAATACAGTCTTCACAAACATGTTTTCCAGGTGCCTCAAGTTTGGGCAAAGAGGACACCATTTCAGATTTCTGCAGGTGTAGCAAACTAGCAAAATTCAGATGACCAAAGCGTGCATGCCAAAGCTTTGCATCTGACATAGCCTGAGAATCATTTACTGCACGTGCCAAATTATTTTCATATCTTTCATAGCCTATGAGCTTATACAGCCCATGACATAAAATGCCAGAAGCAATAATAACATCGCCATTTGACAGAGCATGAACTGTACATCTATCATCAACAAATTTCAGAACCAAGCCAATCTTGGCTAATGCAGAAACTGATAACAGATTCTTCTTGATCCCAAGCACAAATAAAGCATCTGACAAGGTGAAAGAACTACCATTAGTAGTAGTCAAAATGATCTTACCAACTCTCATAACAAGATAAGAGGAGTTGTTGGCGCATGTGATAGTATTCCCTGTAGGGGCAGGCTCGAGTGAAGAGAAGAAACTGCGCTACGAGGTAATATGTTTGGTCGCCCCACTGTCAAAGTACCAAACATATGAGTCCACTGCAGACATGCACTGCTCATGAGAAGATGGGTCAAAACTGCAAACAGTAGTAAACGCCCATTCTTCTTCCTGCATAAGATTAGCAGACTCTATTTTTGATGTAGAGGCCTCTGCAACAACCATTACAGCCTCTTTCTTCTTTGCCTCTTTAGTAGCCAGTTTTGGACATTTCTTTATGATATGATCATTCCCTTTACACTACTTACAAAACAATTTCTACTTTTCTGATTTCTTCTCATCTTCATCTTCCTTCTTTGAATATGCAGAATTAGTAGATTTTTGCTTACTAGTTGAAGAGCTCCATTTTCCTTTGCCCTTCTGACTACCTAGGAAAGCTTGATCTGCAACTCGCATAATGGACCTGTTTTGCCTGGACTGATCTTCTTGCAACAAAACAGAGACTAACTCCTCAAATGATAAGGCATTTGGATTGCCTTTCATCATCAACTGAAGAGTAGAAGCAAAAATCTGATATGAATCAGGAAGACCATTCAGAACGGTCTACACAATTGAGCTATCTGGTATAACCTCATCAGTAGAAATCAATTGTTCCTTCAAGTCTTTGATCTTCGTTAGGAAACTAGCCATAGAATCACCTTCACTCATGTGCTCACTCTCCAACAGTTTTTGGAGGTAAGCAACACGAGCCTCATTCCTAGCTTGGTACAATGTGGTAAGTGTATCCCAAGCATCCTTAGCTATTCTGCAAGAGTGAATGTGAGGAATAATGGCACGTTTGACAGACAAAGCTATCAATGCATGTGCTTGGGCATCTCTGCCATCCCAGCAAATCTTCTCTACAGTAGGTGCAGTAGAAACAGCAGCACGAACAGGAATCTACGGAATATCATCTTCGACACCATCTTCATCAGCTCCAGCACCTGTATTTGCAGTACCTGTAGTTAGAGTGTAACAGGACGTCTTTCAACACCCTACACAATGTTCCACAATCCTTTTGCAACCAATACATGTCGCATCATATAAGCCCATAATAGGTAGTTGGTACCATCCAACTTATCCTCAACAACCAACATACAGAATACATCATTGCTTTCAGCCATGGCCGGTGACTAAAATACCTTGATGCAGAAAATTGATTGTATCTCAAAAAGTTGAACAGAACTACCTAGACGAGTTCTGCTAGACTTGTAGCAGAATTTGAGAGGCTAAAACTGGCAAACAGAAACTGGTATATACCTTTGGCACAAAAAGACAAAATAGCCTGCACAGGCACTGTGATAGTGCGTTCGAAGGCCGAAACGAGCTTAGATCGCGATTTCGGCACCACACAGCAAAGCTGTTTTGATCTCTGAAACACCTTGAGTATGCTCACCAAATTTCATGTGAATCTGAGATTGCAAATGGAGGAGTGTCGATGGCGCCCTAGATGAAGCGACGACCTGCTCTGATACCAATTGTTGGAGTTAGACGTTTGCGGAAGCACGCGAACAGCACAAGGAAGAAGAAGAAGCTTGGAGCACAAACACACAATACTGAATGTATTACTAGAGAATGGACAAAGATCAGTAGCCCTTAGGGTAATAGGCGTATATTCAAGCCGAGGGAAAAAACCTCCTAAAGAGGGAAAAAGTGCCCTGGCGGTCCTAGTGTGTTCACACACATCACTACCTAAATATATCAACAAGTACCGGAGAACTTCAAGAAGTATGAAATAGAAGATAGACAAATCATGGTACAAATGCCTATACAAAAATCTGATGTTGGAGAAGTATATGATAATCGAGAAAAAACCAAAAAAATCATAGTCACCATAGAAGAAGAAGAAGAAAAATGTACATACATTGGGCATGATTTGACAAATGAAGAAGAAGGAGAGTTAGTTGCCCTATTGCGTGAATATAGAGATGTGTTTGCTTGGAGCTACAAAGACTTGAAAGGAGTAGACTCGGATATATGCTCCCATAGAATCCGTATGACTCCAGATGCAAAATCAAAGAAACAGAAACCATACACGTACAATGATAACTACGCTGCCAATATCAAAGAAGAAATAGATCGCTTGGTAGAAGCAGGATTCATTTATGAAATTGATCATACCAAATGGGTATCCCCCATTGTGATTGTGCCCAAGAAGAATGCAAAATTGCATGTGTATTAACCTTAAAGAAGTTAATGCCGCCACGATTAGAGACAATTATCCTCTTCCTATCACACAACATTTATTGGAAAGAGTTGCGGGCAAGGAAGTTTATAGCTTTCTTGATGGTTTTTCAGGCTATAATCAAGTAGCCATTGCTCCAGAAGATCAACACAAGATGGCTTTTGCCACAGAATGGGGCATATTTGCATTTTGCATGATGCCATTTGGGCTGACAAATGCACCCGCCACTTTCTAGTGACTTATGTGCCATGTTTTTAAGGAATTCTTATGCAAGAATTTGGAAGTTTATGTTGATGAAATATGTGCACATTCGAATATGAGGCAGACACATATCCCAGAACTAAGGCAAGTATTTGACAAATGTCAAGAATATCAGGTTTGTTTGAACCCAGAAAAATGTGTTTTCATGGTCAGACAAGGCAAAATTCTAGGATACATTGTGTCAAAGAATGGAATTCTACGAATGAGGAAAAAGTGAAAGTAATTGCCGATCTACCTAGACAAAATAACATAAAAGAGGTACAGGCATTTATGGGTCATTGTGGTTATTATAGATGATTCATACACATGTATGCAATCATAGCCAAGCCATTGTACTCTCTTTTGACCAAGTTTGAATGGATAGATGAGTGTGAGAATTCATTCAATGAACTTAAACGACATTTGTGCTCAGCACCAATATTGACAACCCCAGATTGGAGCAATCCATTCCATGTACATGTGGATGCATCCAATTATGCCATAGGATGTGTGTTGGCACAACCCACGAATGAAGGTAATGTAGATCTCCCTATAGCTTATGCGAGCAGACAATTAAATGCAGCAGAAAGAAATTACACCACTACAGAACGAGAAGGATTAGGAATGATCTACGCAGTAAAGAAATTCAGACATTATTGGTTGGCAAATAAGTTCAAGTTTTCTATGGATCATCAAGCTTTACTGTACTTAGTCAATAATCCATGTAACACAGGACGACTGATATGTTGGTTTCTAATTCTCATGGAGTATGACTTTGAAGTAGTAGTCAAGAAAGGAAAAACCCATCTCAGAGCTTACCACCTCTCAAGACTAACCACAGGAGAAGCTCCTCAGGGAATAGTGGATTAATTACCTGACGCATATTTATTTAATCTAGAGATGGTACCAGAATGGGCTAAGCCTATTGTCCTATTCTCACATATGGACCCAAGAATACGAGGATAAGGATCAAGGAAGGAGAGATTACCAAGTCCCAAAGATATCAAATAATAGCAAGAAGTATATAAAAATAGGATAATCAAAAGATTCTTGCTTGTTGTGTAGATGAATTAGAACATGTGAATTGGTTGCAATCAGCACATGTAGGTGCATTAAAGCAACATCATTTGAAATATCGTACATTGTAGACTCTGCATAGATTAGGAGTATATTGGCCTTCGATGGAAGCATATGTCTACAAGTTGTGTAAAGAATGCCCTGTTTGTTATGAAAGACAACCAGTAGAACATGCAACATTATATCATGTGTCTCTCACACCAGAATGGAGTGAACCATTAGTGACATACTTGAGGAAGAAAACATTCCCTCAAGGAATGACCTTAGCACGACAATGCAATCTAGAGGAGGAAGCTCAAGACTATTCACTTATTGGCGACAACTTATACAAACGAGGACGAGACGGATACCTAAGACAGTGTGTTCATGAAATTGATTACTTGAGTGTACTAAAGACTGCACACCAAGGTGTTCCACGAGGTCATTTTGGCCCCAATAGGATCATCAAGGCCATCCTCTTTGCAGTATTATGGTGGCCCACTCTTCACATGGATGCACATACCTATGTTAAGAGATGTGATGTGTGCCAGAGAACTCAATTTCCTACTCAGAGAGATGAAATGCCATTGAAACCCATGATGGGAGGATGTGCATTTTCTAAGTGGGGTATAGATTTTGTATGACCCATTAACCCCCTGCAAAAGGTACTCATGTTGAATACATCATAGTTGCAATGGATTATCTTACCAAATGGGTAGAGGCCAAGGCCATAAAAAAGAATGATGCACACACGACTTCAAAATTCTTGTTTGAAAATGTCTTTACAAGATATGGACTAACTATAGAGTTAGTGAGCGATCGAGGAACTCACTTTCTAAACCAAGTCATTGAATATTTGTTACAGGATTTTATGGTGATTCACAAGAAATCCGCACCATATCCTCCTGAGGCCAATGGTCAAGCGGAAAGTACTAACAAGGTCCTTTGTAACGTACTGACGAAACTCGTGAACAACAAATGTTCAGATTGGGACAAACAGTTACTCCACGCTGTTTGGGCATATCGAGTGGCCTACAAGACCGTATTCAATGCAACTCCCTTTCAGATGGTATTTGGTCAGAATGTTGTACTTCCTTTGGGCTTCTTGATACCGACCCTTAAGGTTGCACAAGAACATCAGTGGACCGGCCATGAATTATCATCAAGAATAATGGACTTGGAACGATAAGGAGAAATTAGGCTGAAAGCAACAGCATGTATATATGCAGCAAAGAAACAACAGAAAACCTATTTTGATGCACATGTGAAAGAAAAAGACTTAAAAGAAGGAGATTTAGTCCTAGTGTATACGCTGAAACAACATGCACGAAAATTAGAAAAGCGAGGTTATGGACCTATGATCATTAACAGACTCTCGACAAGTGGAGCAGAATAACTAGTCATCCTAGAAGGAGACATAATGCCTAATTACATTAGTGGTTGTAGAGTCAAGCTTTATCAAAAACCTCTTACTGAGGATATGCTTAAACGACTCACATTGGAAAAGAAGCGTAAGGAGGAAGAAAATAGAATACAAGCTAAAGCTCAGGCAGAAGCTATAGAACGCATTAAGCGCATGAAGTTAAGAAGACAAAGACTAGGGAGAGAACATTATAACCATCTGGAAACAATACCCAGATACCCCATGGCCATGTGTTAAGCAAAGTCAAGTAGTCATCCTAGCATATTGGATAGGAGACCATTCATTACAGTCAAGCTAGAGCACGGCAATCCTTGCCAGGAGCTCAGGGCTTTAATTGACTCAGGTGCTGCAACTCGTGCGATTAGATGGTCCCACTATAAGGACTCAAGAATAGAAATGCGGCCAATTGAAGCATACCTCATAGGGCTAGGAGGCATGGAAACCCCTTGCATGGGTGAGGTGGACCTTCCTATCCTCATACATGATGTGACCATGACAACGAAGCTACTAGTGTGCCATGATGAGGACCTAATAGAACCCCCTAATCCTTGGCCAAGATTGGCTATACGATCACTCAGTGGACCTAAATCTCAGACAAGGCTGTTGAAGCTCAAGATCAAGGACAAAGAATGGAAGTGCATCAAGGAAGTGGACACACAAGAAGAAGGAGCAAGTAGGGAGCTCCAAGAAGCACCTGTCAAATTTTTAGAAGAAATCCCTACAAAAATAGTGATTTTTATCACTAAAAACCATTGTAAATACCATTTTCCATTTTTGTAACTCCATTTTGTTCAAGCCGGGGAGTCCTCGAGCTTGAGTATTAGAACTACCATCCTACCAATTTTCATAAATTTTAGACTCCGTTTGAGCCCCCAAATAAGCCCTGGAACCTATTTTTTAACTAGGCCGGACACTAGGTCTGGACAGGGCCAAAACCACTCAAAAACTATAAAAAGGGCTGGAGAGCTCATTTTTGAGGTTAGCTTGTTGTAGATTTCAGTTTTTTAAGAGAGCTCTTGTGTAATCGAAGCTTCCCATTGTTCCACTCTTTGCTCTTACATTGTGCGCGTGTGTGTGTATGTGTGTGCATGCTTGTGTGCTTTCACTCACGCACTTGTGCCATCACTTGCTCACGGTCTTCATACCGGTCCTCACGTCTCCACGGATTGACATTTAAGAGGTGTATCTCCTCACGTTGGTACTCACCATTGTGCTAGAGTGACACCAAATTTGGCGCCGTTGCCGGGGAGAGAGCTTGGAGGACGAGCGTGTGACGGTAAGACGTAGAGTAGCGACGTTGGAAGGTAAAAAAATCATCATTTTCAGTTCAGTTTTTGAATTTTCCTTCTTCTTCATCTTCACCATCATCACCATCTCCACCCACCTTCATCTTCTCAGTTTTTTCCATTTTTTAGAGTACATTCACCTTGTTTTTACTTGTGGTTGTGAGCAAGAAGCTTTGAGAGGGTGCAGAACAGAGGCGCTGAAGAGGTAGTACCAAAAATAACAAAAAATTGAGTGAATAGCCCGGACAAGACGAACCTGCACCAAGTATCGTGGAAGCTGCGCCAGAGATCGTGAGTGAGAAATCGGGCAAACTGGGGTTACACAGAGCAAGGGGAAGTGACTAAGAAGTTAGAGAGGCTCTCAAGGTGAGCAAACACCCATTTAATCTATACTTTCTCAGTAAACTAAGTGTGGAAAGGGAAACGATCTGCGTCAGGTATCGTGTGGTACTGACAGAGGTGAAAAGGAGTGATTTGGGGTGATACAGAGAGTGAGGAGAGGAGAGAGGGAAGAGTAGAGCATGTGTACAAACAAAACTTAGAAAAAATCTTTCCCAAAATTTGTCTAAGGGTCAAGTATCGTTTTGCTCCCGCGGTCGAGTATCGCGATACCTGACAAGTATCGTGAATCTCCTGTGGTCGAGTATCGCGATATTTTCCGTCGATCCTGTATCGTTTCATACCGATCGCGATACTTGGTCAGAGATCGTTGTACCAGCGATCGTTGATCGTGTATCGTTTCGTGCCGGTCGCGATACTTGAGAAGTATCGTTTGGTCAAAGATCGCGATACCTAACAAGTATCGTGTATCGTGTTGCCAGCGATCGCTAGTGAAAGATCGTGTATCGTTTGGCTTAAGTATCGTGTATCGCTTCTCAGAGGTCGCGATACTTACCAAAGATCGCGTATCGTTTTGTTCAAGTATCATCGATCGTTTTGAGCCAAGTATCGAGTATCGTCTGTGCCAAAGATCGTTTCAGTCAAAGATCGCAATATTCACCAGCGATCGTGTATCGTTTGCATGAGAGATCGGTATCGTTTCGGTCGGCGATCGGTATCGTTTATCAGAGATCGCGATATTTATCAGAGGTCGTGTATCGTTTTGAGCCAAGTATCGAGTATCGTCTTGAGCTAAGTATCGTTGTGCCGAGTATCGTGGATATCAAGTATCGCGATATTTCTGAACTATCGTGTATCGTGGAGTTTGCTCACGATACTTGTTGAAGATAGTGTATCGCCTACTTCAGGTATCGCGATACATACCAAGTATCGTGTATCGAGTTCCTCAAGTATCAAGTATCGTGTCCCACGAATGTCGTGTATCGCCTGATTTGAAGCATTTCCTGAGAGACCCTGTTTCCCTGTTTTAAACCCTAGAACCCTGAACTGGTCTAACTTTCTCACACGAAATCCGTTTGCTGTGATTTTGGTTTTGTTGGAAAGCTCGTGGGGAAACTAGAAAACCAAGGAGTTGACCCTCAGGGAAACTAGAAAACCAAGGAGTTCCAGAGGATTTTGAGCAATATAAGAGAACTGTGGGACTAGAAGCCAAGGCTTATGAACCTGAGATCTGGCAGACACTTAGGCAAGGATAGACAAAGCATTAGGTCATCTGAGGCTAGTGTCAATCATACAGCCAAGTCTTGGGCTCAACAGCTTAGTGGTTATCCTTACACACGAAGTTCAGAAACCAGTGACTCAGAAATGTCTTTTGGCATGGAGAGACCCACACGTAGCTCAGGCACTGCCTATTTACAGACACCAGAAGGTCCTTATAAGACCCAATTGGAGTATATCAGGACCAACCAATTAGGTGCTCGCATCTATGAGGATGGTCTAAGACGATCAGTGGTTCAACTCAAGAATCCTGACCAACCCTTTGGACTTGAACACCCAGTGGTCAAGTTTGAAGAGGGTGCTTACATTCATAAGGAAGGAACCATGTATGTGGTTACCAACTTACCAGATAGGACAGATGAGTGTGGAAATATCATTCCTGAGAATGAAATAGGAGATCTAGAGCAAGGAGACCTTGGAGGAGAACCCAAGACCCCTAGAGGTAAGTCAGTCTTAACCAGAGTGCTCACTCCAGAATGGATTCCTCAAGACAATAAAAGCATAGAACTATTCGTGAATAGAGAAACGGAGGAAGCCTTTTTGAGATTTAGGCCAGATCAACCCAGCCCAGTAGTCACCATCTATGAATTCAAGGACCCAGAGACACCAAGGAAAGTTGTCTATCTAGATCACACATCTCAGAAATTATTCTTGGTATCAGATCATGACAGACATGCTTACACTTGGCAAGGTGAATCAATTTTCCCTCCACCGAGATCTAATGTTTCCCAGGGTCCCCAAGGAGCCGGATCATCCAAGGCTCATGAAACTCACAGGGAAAGAACTAGAGAGAGACCGGAGGTAAGCTTTGCAGACACTGCAGGCAGAGACAGAACAGGATATGGAACGGAAAGACATGAAAGGGAGAGACCTAGAGTTCATAGGCATCAAAGAGATGATCATGATTTCCCATTTCCTAGACCACGAGAGCACTCAAGAACCCTTAGACCCTCTCAAGTGGTTAAGACAATGAAGAACTACTTTGATGGATTGGGAGATCCTTATGATCATGTGGCGGAGTTCAAACAAGTGCTAAGAGCTGAACAGGTTGAAGACTTATTCACCCAGTTCGAGGCATTTGGTTTGACTCTTAAGGGTACTGCCTTAGCTTGGTTCCAACCTCTAAACAGTCGCAACTATAGAGAGATAGGTCAGCTGCTAGAAGAATTCATTGTGGAATTTTCCAAAAGTGGTATCAGGCATAACACATCATCCTTGATCCACAGCTTCAAGCAGACACCCCAAGAAACAGTACGACTTGCAGGAAGAAGGTTTAGGCAGTACCTGGAAAGATGCCCTGTACCAGAATCACCCACATCAGCCAAACAGGTGGCACTATTTTTAGATGGCCTATTGAGCACAAAGTTGAGGTCATATGTATACTTGAAAGAGCCTAGATCCATCGAAGAGTGTATACGGATATGCATTGATATAGAAGACAACTTGGGTGAGGAGTTAGGACTATCCAAACTCTATAAGGACTCTGATAGTTCTACAAGTCATACCTCTAAAACCTCCACTGAGATAGATGAGATAGCTGAGCAAGTGGCCAAAAAGCTAGGAGTTCAAAATAGACAAATGCCAAGGGTCACTTCAGTGAAGCGATGTTATACATGTGGAGGAGATCACATGGCTAATGTTTGTCCGTTGACGACTCAACCCCAAGGAAACCCTAATGCTCTGTATTGCACCATTGAGAGAAAATACACAAGTCATACGGCTCAAGATTGTCCTTACAATAGGCAGGCTGTTAGACAAAATTATCCGCAACCTTACCAGCAGGGTAGGTATCAAAATCAGTACCAACAGCCATATTATAGGCCACAACAATATCAACCTCAATACCAGCAGCAATATCAGGCATCATATAGACCACAACCTGTCCTAGGAAACCAACCGCCAGCTCCTGCCAATGTGATCCCAGTTAAGTATACAATGGCAGAGGAGAACCCTAATAGAGCATTGGTGCCACTAACCCCACTGGCCTCAGAAAATGATTCTCACGCTCATGGTTCAGACTACTTCCATGAAGATAGTCCACATGCTTATTATATAGAGTCACCTGAGCAAAGCGAGGCTTCTCAGTATCAATATGAGACACCACCTATGGAACAAAATTGGGAGCCAGAATACTCCAATGTTATGTATACGAATCCAAATCCTAGGCCCCAATTGAGACAAGTAAGACCACAAGCCCCTAGAGGACCATGCTTTAGATGTCAGGGCGATCATTTCATTCGTGAATGTCCCCACCAACCTGCTCTGGGACTAGGACAAAACATCACAATACAAGGCTTTTGTCCTGAGTGCGGCAAGGAACATCTTCCTAGAGAGTGTCCCAGGAATCCCTCTAGTGCACCCAAGGTCACACCCATCAACGTGGTAGGCTTAGTGGCAGATTCAAGTTCAAGTAGCAGTAATATGGCTCCTGTACAGGCAGTTACTAGGGCACAGGCTGCACAACAAGCAAAACCATCCGAGCAATCGAAATCAAGTGAGGCAGGAGAACCTAGTAAGAGGAAACCAAGAACATGGAAGGACACCAGAGATAAGGCTAATCGCAAGTGGAACAAAAAGCTATCCGAGCTAGAAGAAAGCCTAAGGGATACCAAAACAAAAATAGAAGACATGGCATCTCAAAGCCCCTCACATACCGAAGCTCCATCCACTCCACCTCATTCCGCCCCACCACCCATTGTAAATAGACCGCAATCAGGGTCTGTTCTTGCAGATCCAACCCCAGAAGGCTTAGACATGATGTTCAAGGCCTACCAGGCTCGTCTTCAGGAACGGCCAATAGCTGCAAACCTAGACAAGAGTTACCCTAGAGCAGATTTAGAGATTGAACGGATGAAAATGTGCATGAAAATGGTAGAACAAGCTCAAGCTATACTTGAGACGAGTCAAAAGTTCAATCAGACAAACTCTGTCAAATCGGATTTGCATTTCCAAAGCTTACTAGAAAGATTAGAGCAGTTGGTAAACAAACCACAAGTTTCTTTACCTCCACAGGCTCAACCAGTTATTGAAAGAGGAAGCTCACCACCGATGGGAGCTTATGTTCCTAATTCCACGGATGCTGGAATACCTCCTTCAATTCAACAGTACTCTCAAGAGTTCTTGCGGGAAATACAGGAAGAGAGATGGGCCAAGGAGAAGGGTAATTCCCCTCCTATTCCTGAGATTGATGATCTTCATGATCAATTTCCCCAAGACATTCCGTCTATTTATGGAGACCAAGCAGAGCAACAAGAAGATGAAAGGTTAGATTTGAATCTAATTCTTTACAAGAGTTGCCTCATTACACAGGCCCCTGGGAATCTGAATCTCTCCAGATCAGAGCTCCCACAATATTGGTAAGAAATGAAGACTCAGTGATTCCAAGAAACACTGATGTTGTGAAGAACACTAAGGTTCAATGTCATCTCACTGTGGAAGAGCTGCTCAAAGCAAAACCTGAGCTCTGGAATCATGTGAAGGATCAGGTTCCAGAACTTGAATCCAATATGCCAAAAGTAGGCCCTAAGAAAAAATTTCCAGAGATACCTCTCGACAAGATAGGAGACATGAGCGAAGGTGAAGAAGGTAACACTTATCTTCCGATCACCTATCAAGGTTACACAACCAAAGCAATTGTAGATTCGGGTGCTGGTGTTGCTATTGTGACCACCTCCTTGTGGAAGCGATGGGGCAAACCCACATTAAGACCAACGAGAATGGAACTTCAAATGGCAGATGGTCATTTTGAAAGACCTCTAGGATTGCTTGAAGGGATAACTCTAACCACTTGTGGTGTAGAGTTTGAACATACATTTGCTATATGTGACTTTGAAAAAAATAATGTCTACGAGATGATCCTAGGAAGACCCTTCCTACGACAATTACAAATAGTACAGGATTGGGGAACCAACTCCTTGTACTTACAGCACTTAGGGGTCACCACCAAGGTCAATCTGAAGGATTACACCTTTAGAGATGTACCACCCCTACAGTGGAATCCTATCCACAAAGCAAAAGAAGATTCAATCTCGGTGCATTCTGGAAGTTCACCTGATCCATCCTGGCTGCATGAAGATACTCACTTGTGGATGTGCAAGGTCGTAGAGGAAGAGGAAAAGCGCCTAAAAGCGAGAGAAGAAGGAACTTCCCCAGGAGATAGACCAATAAAAGACCCAGCCTATACACCGATGATTTTTCCAGATGAGGAATTTGAGCCTCATGGCTGGGCAGAAATCTTAGCTACCATGGACATTGCAGTCAATGAAGAACAATGGACACCTCATTGTGATGAGGAGGGTTATGATATTTCAGTGTTCATGTGTCAGCCCCTGTTGGAAGAGTGTGATCCTAGTGAGTTCATAGAAGAAGAAGAGAATGACGATGATCTAGAATCCATTGTGATGGATACTTACTTTGACTCAGAGGAACACTATTTAGAGGACACAGGAGTGTTACCCCAAAAAGAAGAAGAACCCCTCACGAGTATTAAAACGATAAATTCAAAGGAAGGGAGTGAAGGAGGTCAAAAGAAAAAGAAAAGGAAAGCGGCGAAACAAGAAGAGGAGGAATCATTGTTTGAAGTACCAGAAAATTTCAAGAAATATGAAGTGGAAGACCGGAAAATTTTGGTACGGATGCCCAAGAGAGAGGCCATTATAGGAGAAGCATATGACAATAAAGAAAAGACCAAAAAAATTGTAGTGACCATTGAAGGGAACGAAGAACGATGTACGTACATAGGAGATGACCTAAGTGCAAAAGAAGAAGCAGAGCTTGTAGCTCTATTAAGGGAATATAGGGATGTGTTCGCTTGGCACTATAGAGACTTGAAAGGAGTAGATCCAAAGATTTGCTCTCATACGATTCCGATGACCGCTGATGCCAAGCCCACCAAACAAAAGCCCTACACATATAATGACAATTATGCAGCCAAAATTAAGGAGGAAATTGACAGGCTGATTGAGGCTGGATTCATCTATGAGATTGAGCATACTGAATGGGTGTCCCCCATTGTAGTGGTGCCCAAGAAGAATGGGAAATTGCGAGTGTGCATTAACCTTAAAAAAGTGAATGCCGCTACAATCAGAGATAGTTATCCACTTCCAATCACCGAACATCTATTGGAGTGTGTTGCAGGCAAGGAAGTTTATAGCTTCCTTGATGGATTTTCAGGCTACAACCAAGTAGCCATTGCCCCCGAAGATCAACACAAGACGGCATTTGCCACAGAATGGGGAATCTTTGCATTTCGTGTGATGCCATTTGGGCTCACCAATGCACCTGCAACATTCCAGAGGCTCATGTGTCATGTCTTCAAAGAGTTCTTGCGAAAGAACTTAGAAGTATATGTGGATGACTTATGTGCTCATTCCCAACAAAGAAGATACCACATCCCTGAGCTCAGACAAATCTTCAACAAGTGTAGAGATTATCGAGTGTGTCTGAACCCAGAGAAATGTGTGTTCATGGTACGACAAGGTAAAATCTTAGGTCACATTGTCTCTAAGAATGGAATTTCAACAGATGAGGACAAAGTAAGAGCAATAGCAGAGCTGCCCAGGCCAAGGAATGTTAAAGAGGTACAAGCCTTTATGGGCCATTGTGGATATTACCGTAGGTTTATCCACATGTATGCCATCATAGCTAAACCTCTTTATGGCCTATTAACAAATTTTGAGTGGAACGAGGAATGCGAGAAGTCCTTCAACGAGCTGAAAAGACGTTTGTGCACAGCACCAATATTGACTACTCCGGATTGGAGCAAACCCTTTCATGTCCACGTAGATGCCTCCAATCATGCAAAAGGATGTGTGCTAGCACAACCCACAGGTGAAGGAAACCTAGATTTGCCGATAGCATATGCTAGTAGGCAATTAAATGCAGCTGAACGAAATTATACCACAACGGAGAGAGAAGGCTTAGGCATGGTATACGCTGTGAAAAAGTTTAGACACTATTTATTGGCCAATAAGTTCAAGTTTTTCACTGATCATCAAGCTTTACTGTATTTGGTCAACAAACCTTGCAATACAGGCCGCTTAGTGAGATGGTTCCTCTTACTAATGGAATACGACTTTGAAGTTGTTGTCAGGAAAGGTAGAACCCATCTTAGGGCAGACCATCTTTCTCGCATCACTTCAGGAGAGCCACCGCAAGGAGTGTCTGATGAATTGCCCGATGCTTATCTGTTCAATTTGGAAGTTGTTCCTAAATGGGCAAATAAGTTGGTACCAGTCCTAACCTTTGGGCCTGCAAATAAAAATGTGAAAACAAGCAAAGAAGAAATTGTAAAATCACAAACGTATCAAATATTGGCAGGAAGTGTGTACAAGCAAGATACCAAGGGCGTATTAGCTTGTTGTGTCGAGGACGATGAACATACTAGTTGGTTGCAACAAGCCCATGAGGGATTGCTAGGAAATCACTACTCTAAACAACGAACATTGCAGAATCTAAAACGTTTAGGAGTGTATTGGCCTAGCATGGACAAAGAAATACAGGAGTGGATCCAAAATTGTCCAGTGTGCCAGAAGAGACCCCCAGTGGAGCATGCCACTCTTTATCACGTGTCATTAATCCCAGATTGGAGTGCTCCATTGGTTGCGTTCATGAGATCGGGAACGTTACCCAATCAGGCTAGTCTTGCAAGAAAACGGAGCATGGAACAAGAGGCTCAAGACTATGCCTTAGTAGGAGACAACCTATATCGAAGAGGCAAGGATGGTTACCTAAGACTGTGCGTTCATGAATCAGACTATTTGAAAGTCTTAGAAACTGCACACAGCGGTGCTGCAGGTGGACACTTTGGGCCTGACAGAGTAATTAAGACCATTCTATTCTCAGGACTTTGGTGGCCCACTCTTCATATGGATGCACATACTTATGTGAAGAAATGTGACACATGCCAACGTGCCCAATATCCGATAAGAAAAGATGAGATGCCTTTAAGGCCAATGATGGGAGGGCGTGCATTTTCAAAGTGGGGTATAGACTTTGTAGGTCCCATCAACCCCCCAGCTAGAAACTCCCATGCAGAATACATTATTGTAGCCACAGATTACCTTACAAAGTGGGTGGAAGTAAAAGCCACAACGAAGAATGATGCTCAAACGACGGCTAAGTTCTTATTCGAAAATGTGTTCACTAGATATGGGTTACCAATAGAGTTGGTTAGTGATAGAGGTACGCACTTCTTGAATGAGGTCATTGAACATCTCCTTCAAGAATTCATGGTGATACACAAGAAGTCTGCCCCTTATCACCCACAAGCCAACGGACAGGCCGAGAGCACGAATAAGATCCTATGTAACGTATTAACAAAACTGGTGAATAATAAACGCTCTGATTGGGACAAACAGCTTCATCATGCTGTTTGGGCATACCGAGTTGCCTACAAAACGGTACTCAATGCTACCCCATTTCAGATGGTCTTTGGACAGAATGCCGTGCTACCATTGGACTTCCTAATCCCTGCCTTGAAAGTAGCACAAGAGCATGAGTGGAATGGACATGAGTTGTCTTCCAGGATCTTTGATCTAGAACGCTTAGGTGAGACGAGGCTACGGGAAGCAGCAGGCATTTATGCTGCAAAGAAAAGGCAAAAGGCATACTTTGATGCCCATGTAAAGGATAAAGGATTGAAGGAAGGAGATCTAGTGCTGGTTTATACGCTAAAGCAACATGCCCGCAAATTGGAGAAACGAGGATATGGACCCATGATCATTAATAGAATCTCCACTAGCGGTGCGGTTCAATTGGCCACTTTAGAAGGTGATATCCTACCAAACTATATTAGTGGATGCCGAGTCAAGTTATATCAAGAACCTCTTACAGAGGAAATGCTCATGCGACTCAACACTGCTAAGAAGAGAAAAGAAGAGGAGTTAAGAGTTAGAGAAGAAGCACAAGCAGAGGCTAGAGAGCGCATCAGAAGAAATAAGTTACGGCAGCTAGGCCTGGATGTCAACACAAAAGCTCCAAAATATCACATGGATATGTGCCAAAAATCGGGCATCACTACTTCTCGAATAATTGATCGACGTCCCTTTGTGACCATAAAAGTAGGACAAGGAAAGAGTGTAAGGACCGTGAGAGCATTGGTTGACTCAGGAGCAGCAACTAGTGCAGTTAGACTCTCTTACTGCCAAGACCTGCAATTGAACATCGAGCCCATAGAAGCCTATCTCATAGGTTTAGGAGGCGTGGAAACCCCTTGTTTGGGAGAGGTGGAACTTCCCATCTACCTTCAAGATGTTCCAATAAAAGTCAAAATGCTAGTGTGTCATGATGAAGACCTCACAGAACCACTTGTCTTGGGTCAAGATTGGATTTACAACCATGTTGTCACCTTGAACCTAAGAAGTCAACTTCTTCAAGTTTGGGTATATAATCAATGCATTACATTAGACTTGGAGAATCGCATGCCCACTGACACTGACACCACACACTCTCTTTGTTCCTCTAAGGCTAATCTTCTCGAACAAGATGTTGTAGATGTCAAAAGCTCCATGATCCAGACAGACACGATCCTGGAAGGACAGTCGCAAAGGCAAGAAGAACCTTCATCTTTTTCAAAGAGTAAAGCATCCACATTAGCCCAACCTCAGAAGCAAACAAAACAGTGCAAGATAGCCAGTCTATCAAATAGACAAAGAGCCTTCAAGAAGAAAGAAGTTATGGGCATGAAGCAGATCTGGGTAAAGAAAGGGGTGCAACCATCGACGTTGCCTCAAAGATTCCCACCCAACCAGATCGACCATGAAAAAAGAAGGACCAAGCACCTCCGACAGGCTCAAGCACGAAGAATCCAACAAATTTGGGTACCGAAGCTATCAAAGAAGGTTGACCACAATCAGGTACAAATTTGGGTGCCTAAAAAATTAGCTACAGCTCAACAAGGACGATTACAGATGTGGGTACCCAAGACGCTCTTACACGTACAAAGGCCTATACTCCCCACCATGCAAAAGGTCTCAACAAAGAAGCCAAGGAAAGCAAAGGGTAAGAACAAAACACAAAGAACAAACGAAGATAAACTCAACCCTTCTGCAAAAGTAAGCAGGCAATCATCAAGGATATGGGTTTGGAAGCCAAAAGCACCAACGACAACCACAGAACCAAAAGGCCAACCACACTGGATACCAAAGTTTGGACAGCATCCAAAGAAGAACTGGCCTGAGGTGATCTCTACAGGGCCAAATATTATTCGGAAATGGGTTCCCATTAGGAGGATTACATCATTTCGAGATCCAATCAACACCTCCAAACAAAGAATGCATCAACTATGCGAGTAACATCGAAAGCCTCGACGTGCAGCAACCATGTGCCTTTGGCATAACCCAGTCTTTTGCACCATTCAGGTCATGCATTTCCAAAGTATGCATCAACATAGGGCCACATCACACGGCCGTGCATAGACACAATGGAAAAATCCCAGGCACATGAGACACAAATTTTCACATGTAAAATATTTTATTGATACTAACCTCTTTCTTCTTGTTTGATGCCATCGTGTTCCAAAAAAAAAAAAAAAAAAAAAAGAAAGCATAGAAGAGACTATGTGTTTGAAAATGCTCATCAGCAAACTTCCAGCAAGGACATCCCTCAACAAAAAGGACAAGCTGACGGTCAAACACCATGATGGAACTACAACACGAAGAGATGAAGATCAACGGACCCTTCACCATGGTAAGACGTGCATGCTTCAACAACACTATAACCATAATAGAGTAGGAAACCTCTTCATCAGCATACCCTTGAGCACTTAGCTCAAGACCCAATCTCTTGCACCATCCTTCTTGCCATGCATTTTCCAAGTACGCATATGTAGGGCCACATTACAAGGCCATGCACAAGGCACATAATTTGTTCAACCCATGCACTAATGCACTTAACCCTCATACATTATGGGTTACAAGTACTTGGCATGAAAACTATGAAAGCCATCGTTGGAAGAATCAGAGGACATCAGGGTGACCACTACAAGAGCAAGGAAGCCATCCACGATAGAGAGTTGTTCATAATCAACATTGATCACCTCCTTGAGCAACTAGTCGTTTTGGAAAACTCACAAATGCACCATCCAGATGGAATACAAGGCAGAAGTATGTACAAAGGGACTACAAACTGCAAGAGATAACAGTGGCAAAGTGAAGAACCAGACAAACGACCAGGATACATGGGGAAGAGGGATCGCCCCTGTTGGACGCAAAGGACGCTACCTCTCAACGTACTACATGGAACGACCACTACAACAAGGGTCTGTCAGGGACGACAGACTCAAGAGGGGGGGGAGTGTTGAAGCTCAAGATCAAGGACAAAGAATGGAAGTGCATCAAGGAAGTGGACACACAAGAAGAAGGAGCAAGTAGGGAGCTCCAAGAAGCACCTGTCAAATTTTTAGAAGAAATCCCTACAAAAATAGTGATTTTTATCACTAAAAACCATTGTAAATACCATTTTCCATTTTTGTAACTCCATTTTGTTCAAGCCGGGGAGTCCTCGAGCTTGAGGAGTATTAGAACTACCATCCTACCAATTTTCATAAATTTTAGACTCCGTTTGAGCCCCCAAATAAGCCCTGGAACCTATTTTTTAACTAGGCCGGACACTAGGTCTGGACAGGGCCAAAACCACTCAAAAACTATAAAAAGGGCTGGAGAGCTCATTTTTGAGGTTAGCTTGTTGTAGATTTCAGTTTTGTAAGAGAGCTCTTGTGTAATCGAAGCTTCCCATTGTTCCACTCTTTGCTCTTACATTGTGCGCGTGTGTGTGTATGTGTGTGCATGCTTGTGTGCTTTCACTCACGCACTTGTGCCATCACTTGCTCACGGTCTTCATACCGGTCCTCACGTCTCCACGGATTGACATTTAAGAGGTGTATCTCCTCACGTTGGTACTCACCATTGTGCTAGAGTGACAAAGGCTCCTTGCATATTGGAACCTTAGATCAACAGCGAGTGATACTGCTTGACTTCCCTAACGGCGCTGCGCCTGAGGTATGTAACCCTAGACCATATGAAACACATGCGACAGAGGACCAGAAGATCTTTGGTCAGATCCCTCGGCTAAGCACACTTCTTCCAAAGTCAACGCATGAGAGCTTGGCGATAGATAGTTGCCAGATAAAAGAGGTTTAACAAATTTTCCCCTAGTCTTCCAGTGGTAGTCAGGTGGGTTACATCAACGGTCAAGTGGACAGCATCAGCAACCACATGGGCACAACACCCTGCGGTGCCCATCCTTGCACACTTATTATGGACTGGCCTAGATTTAAGATACAAAACAAAGCACTTCCTATTGGGCAGGTTTCGCAAGTGTTGGACCTCCCTTCTTTTCCAAAGCAGAGTGTCCATCTGACCTCTCAACCTCAACCACGAAGGAGTCACCCACAACAAAGGAACCCAAATCAACAACCCTACCCGACGATGCAAAGAGTTCAGCAATATCAGCATCATAGAACAAGTGGCACGAGACAAGTATGGGTGTCGAAAGGATAGAAAGCACCAACAGACTTCAACGATGCAAACCATGACAAGAGGAAGTTAAAACAGGAGCAGAATCAGCACCTGACATCTCCTCGACCTTCATCGACCTCGATGACTATTCGACAGATTTGGATTGCCAAGAAGTACCTTACATATCGACCAACACCCATGCAGATTTGGGTACCCAAACAGTGTATTATAGCTCAACACTTAATCCATGTAATATATACCCTTCAGAAATCACTTCACCCCTCAATACCACCACATCCAATATCACCTTTTGTCCCTCAGCAGAAACATGCCACCCGCTCAGCAACTCTTAGGAAATGGATACCGAAACTTATCCAGCTGTCTCCTCAAAAATCGTTGTCTAACATTCACAACTGGACTTTGTACAAATCTCCATCCTTGTAATAACTCATTCACAACTGGACTTTGTACAAATTCACACACTATAACCCCACATCACTCATAATAACAATCTCATCAAGCAATGTATGCACCATCAAAAGCATGTAGGTGTCTAGAAACCTGCATTAGTTTAGCAAAAAATCATTCCATAAACCACCTCACAACACTTGGCTACATGGGTTACACATCGGCTATGGAAAGGGATTGCAGTCTCACTTTAATGGGATCATGATTAATTTCCATACTAATGTGCTAATCTTTTGTAGCATATCTTCTCCACATTTGCATCCATCATCATGCAGACAGAAGGACCATCTAAAGCCGGCTCCAGTGTACCTATGGTCAATTTTGGCGAGTTACTAGCGGAACCACATCCCACGACTCAACCACCTGAATTTCAAGGATTCCCAGGACCTATGCCAATTGATGACCCTCCCAGGGGATATACCAAAAAAGTTCATCGTAATTCACATTGGTTCCAAGGTTTAGCAGGACCTTTGGCAGACGTAGATTTTATTTTTGATGCTACGTTGACCTTTGACAGTAGTAAGTGGGGCAAGTATCAGTTTTTCTCCAAAGAATTTGAAGTGCTTCAAAATACCGAAGACTTAAAGCATGTTTGGGTGAGAGCAAGTTTTATGGAATACTTCAGTGATCCACTACCCAAACCGGATTTTCATAGATGCTACTACCTAGTGACCACACTCACAGGCTCCGAGAATAAGGACTTGTAGGGCACTTTCATTCTGCCATCCTTGGTAAATGATCCCCCTTTCAGAAGGTTCTATCTTTCAAAGGATTTGATTCGAGCTGCAATTAAGATCCATGGAACTCACACGCCGACAGAGCGAGAAAGGCTGATTCCAGAGCCAATGAAGCGTGGTGATGTTATCAAATGGGAAGACATCTCGGCCATCACGCCTGAGCTATCTAAGTCATTATGTATATGTATGCAACACTTTGCATTCCCGGCTCAAGATCATTTTACTATGCCTCACAAGCGTATTTGGTTTGGATTGTATTTAGCTTGTATTGGGCCCCAAACAGTTGATCTTGCAAGTTGGATCATTGATTAGTTGTACTTAGCGCAGCAGAGATGGGAAAGGAAAAAATGTTGGGATAGATGGATGGATGCTCCAAGAGACTGAGTAGGTACTGCTAAACCTGCTTTGTACCAGCCCTCTTTTGCTTCAGAGTTGATAACTAGACCTCCTTAGCTTTCCAATAACACCATAAAATGTCCTATGTCCTTTGGAAATGATGTGTGCAATGATTGAATCAAAACAGATAACTTTGGAAGTCACAAACTCAAGAAAACCTTCTATTTTTGTCTTGACACCTGCTGAGTATTTTGCTTAGTATGACCAGCACACTAGGAATTAGAAAATTTCCTTTTAGGGGTATCTAATTAGCTTAGTAAGCTACCTATTCCAAGTGGAATTAAGTAAAATGATAAACTATGCTAAGAGAAATCAAATTAACAAGTTAAGCTATACCCCCGACTTTTTAGGACTGTAGCAAAAAATGACTAGAGTTCACCTCGACGCAGGTTTCTCCACAATGGCTGAATAGAATGTTTTCAAACTTTGACAGCATGTAGATTATTTCAAACTGAATCTAACAAGCTTTGAATCACTGAATTTGGTGAAGCATTGACCGAGATATGCCCTTGACAAGTTGACAGACTTTTGAGTAGACTAACAGAGAACTCAGAGATGGACAATATGAATGTATGTATTAATTAACATTTGTATACAGCTCCATTGGCATGAATATCATTGACAAATGGTATAGAGAGGTGTGGGCTTGAGTGTAGACCTCACACACACTCAGAAATCAGTAATGCTAGGCTCGGGAGATGACTTTTATAAGAGATGACTAAAAAATTGAATTCAAATTCAAACTTTTGGCTCCCTGTGATCAAGCTCCTAAATGCTTGGAGATATTCTTTCAATCAAACAACTAATTTTTCCATGAATCCTTTTGGTAGGTGATTACAAGAGATTCCAAGTCAATTTGACTTTTACAATGAGGTAAAGTGGTAATTAACCACTAGCATATGTTCCTATGCTTCTTCATGTATGTATGAACTTCAATGCATCCTTTGAGCCAAATGTGTAGGCTTGTAATTTACACCAATAGCTCCCCCTCAAGCCAAAAATTTTGGCTTAAGTCTTCATCTTCAATCTTCAAGTATATCCCGCAATCCAATCATGGATTTGAACCTGCAAAGTTTGGTTCCATCCAAAGCTTTAGTCAACAAATCTACACATTGCATGTTGGTTGATACATAGGTAAGTTGAATGTCCTTGCTTATCAATTTCTCTCTCACATAATGGTAATGGACCTCTATGTGTTTGGTCCTAGCATTATAAATAGGATTAGCTGCAAGGTGAAGAGGAACTTGTATTATCTCCAAAGATTATTGGAGACCTAGTAAATAAGCCAAATTCTGTATACAAAAGCTTAATCCAAATTGCTTCTTGTGTGGCATTAGCTAGTCCTCTATACTCTGCCTCTGTGGAAGACAAAGCAACAGTAGGTTGCTTCTTTGAAGACCACGAAATCGGTTTGTCACCTGCAAAAGAAATATATCCAGAAGTGCTCCTCCTATCATCCTTGCATCCTGCCCAATCTACATCTGAATAAATTTTGATATCAATATCTGAAGTATGGGAAATACAAACCATGGTTCTGTGTACCCTTGAGATACTTCAAGATTCTCTTGGCAGCCTCTAAGTGAGGTATCCTTGGCTTGTGCATAAATTGACTTAGCACACTAACTCCATATGCAATATCTATCCTTGTTAAGGTAGCATAGTTCAAACTACCCACCATACTTTGATAACCTGTAATGTCATTGACTTCATCACCTTCATGGGCACTTAGCTTTAGGTTTACCTCCATTGGAGTGCTTGCTACTTTAGCATCCTGCAAGTGAAACTTCTTTAACATATCTTGTACATATTTTTTCTGAGTGATATATATCCCTGAATTAGTGTAGACTAATTCAAGTCCCAAAAAATATTTCAATAGACCAAGATCATTGATCTTGAACTCCTTCAGCATTTGACTTTTGATATAATGATTCCATTGACATCATTACTTGTAATGATGATGTCATCAACATAAACACAAAGGTATATTACCTCTGAATTACTTCTCTTGATGAACAGAGAAGTATCTGCCTTGCTCATGACAAATCCTTGGTCTTGAAGGTATGTAGTTAACCTGTAATTCCATGCCCTAGGTGCTTGCTTCAATCCATATAAAGACTTTTTCAATTTGCAAACATATGTTACCTTCCTAGGGTCTTCATAGCCAGGAGGTTGTGACATGTATACCTCCTCTGAAATCCATCCATTCAAGAAAGCATTCTTGACATCCAAGTGGTACATATTCCAATTTTTTGATGCAGCCACACTTACCAACACTCTCATTGTTGGCATCTTGGCCACAGGTGAGAATGTCTCCTCATAGTCAATGCCTTGGGTTTGTGCAAAACCCTTGGCTATTAATCTGGCTTTGTACCTATTGATTGTGCCATCAAAATTTCTTTTAAGCTTATAGATCCATCTGGATCCTATTACCTTCATTGAGTCCTTCTTAGTTACTAACTCCCATGTGTCACTCTCTTTGAGAGCATCAATCTCCTCATCCATAGCTTCTTTCCGTTTTGATTTGGTTTATTGCTTCTTCATATGATCCTAGTTCTTCATTTGACAAATCTTTGGCAAGATAAACAGAATGTTTAGTAACAAGAGATGTATCATACCCATATCAAATAGGTTTCTTGCTTTCTCTTTGTTATCTTCTAAATGGTTGAGTTGAGGATTCAGGTATGTCTTCAAGCTTCTTCATCTTCATTTTGCCTTTGGACTTTGTTGAGAGCAGTATGGGCACCCAAGGACTGAGGAGACAAGGAAGCCAGCGGAGAGAGTCAGAGCAAGGCGAAGGATTAAGTAGACAAAGCAGTCGACGCAGATCTGGTAGATAGGCCTTCAAATTTTTCCAAATCAACATCTTTATAACAGTGATTTTTATCACTAACCATCATTGTAAACACCATTTCAAAATTTTGTAGCTCCATTTTGTGCAAGCCAAGGAGTCCTTGAGCTTGAGGAGCTTTAGAAGTACCTACATATCAATTTTCGTATTTTTTAGACTCCGTTTAAGCCCTCAAATAGGCCCTGGAACATAATTTTTAGCTAGGCCAGACACTAGGTCTGGACAGGGCCAAAACCTAGTCAAAAACTATAAATAGAGCTAGAGAGCTCATTTTTTAGGTTAGTTTGTAATAGTTTTGAACTTGTATGAGCTTTTTGAAAGTAATCTAAGAGCTCCATTGCTTCACACTCTTTGTCTTACTGTGTGTGCGTGTGTGTGTGTATGTGTGTGCATGTTAGTGTGCTTCTCACTCACGCACTTGTGCCTTCACTTGCTCGAGGTCTTCATACCATCCTCACGTCTTCCCGGATTGACATTAAAGGAGGTGCTACTCATCACTGAGCTACATCAAATTTTGGCACCGTTGCCAGGGATCGAGCTTTGAGGACGAGCGTGTGATGGTAAGACGTAGATGTGAGACGTTGGCGTTGTAGGTACTTTCTTCACTCTTCTTACTTTTCTTTTTCTTACCTGATCATCATCATCACCATCATCATCATCACCATCTCCCACCTCCATCTCCATCATCGCAAAAATTTCAGTTTTTTGACTATATCTCCTTCCTCCTTTCATTTCCCTCATTTCACTTGTGAGAGAGAGCGAGAGAGCGAACTGTTGTGTGCTATTTTTTGCATGTTTCTTGAGTTTGCTTGCAGGAAAATTGAGGAATTTGGCTAATTTTGGGCATAACTATTGGGCTATAGGACATATAGGGAGGCTATAAACAAGCAATTTGAGGAAACCTTGTTGACCTGTTAGCTTGTTTGAACCCTGTTTTAATCCCTGAAGCCTGAACTAACATAACTTTCTCATACGAAATCCGTTTGCTGTGATTCTTGTTTTGTTGGAAAGCTCGTGGGGAGTACAACCAAAACTTCCACTGGTTATGTGAAAATTAATATCAGGATTATTAGATAGGGTATTTTGAAGTTGACCATACCCCGAGGTAGGAAAACTGAGGGATCCTTGGGATTGTTTTCCATAAAGGCAAAGGATAATTTGGTCTGTGAGTTACATGCATGAAAGTGGTCTATTGTGTCATTTGAATCTAAGTCTTGAGCTAACCGTGGGACTTTTACAGGTCCAGTAAGAGCACTTGAGGGCATTCTAAGCAAGAGTAAGTGAAAGCTTGGGAACACGCATCCTGGGCACATCAGGGCAACAACACAAGGAAAGAAACTCAAGGTTGGAAAATCCTCAACACCCTCTATCAATTCGTAGCTTAGGCTAAGTGCGAGAAGTGTTAGGAGTAAGTCAGGGCAACGATAGGCATCAATCAAGTTGAAGACTACCTATGCACTCAAGTTCAAAATTAAACATAATCTCTTCGTGATGCGATAACCTTAAAGGAAAGAATCTAACGTGGAACGATCAACTTATAGTGCGAAAATTAACTCAGATATTCTTGACGACGTGATTTCTGACAAGAGCATAAACACGGTAACCACTAAAAAGAATCAAGTGACTAATACAAAAGAACTCAGCAACGAGGTTGTACTTGGGCAAATTTGGGCTATTCAATTAAGCTTATGAACCTTAGATCAGGGCGACATCTAGGGAGAGATAGACAAAGTCTTAGGTCTTCAGAGGCTAGTGTCAACCACACTGCTAGGTCTTGGGCCCAGCAGTTGAGCCACCACTCATACTACCCTAGCTCTGAGACTAGTGAATCAGAGATGTCTCAAGGCATGGACTGACCTACGGGAAGTTCAGGAGTGCCATACTTGCACAGGGTAGAAGGCCCGTACAAGATGCAGCTGGAATACCTTAGGACCAACCGATTAGCTGCTAGCATCTATGAGGACGGCCTAGGAAGATCCGTGGTCCAAATCAAAAACCCAGACCAATCTATTGGGCTAGAGCACCCTGCTGTCAAGTTTGAAAATGGTGCATACCTTGATAAAGAGGGAACCATATATGTGGTCACTAGTCACCCGGAGAGGACAGATGAATTCGGGAATGTGATCCCTGAGACGGACATAGATGACCTAGAACAAGGGAACGTAGGAGGGGAGCCCAGGACCCCTCGAGGGAAATTTTTTCTTACTAGAATCCTCAATCTCGAGTGGGTTCCCCAGGACAACAAGAGCATAGATCTACTTCTGAACCGAGAGACGGACGAAGCCTTTTGGAGGTATAAATCTGATCGGCCAATTGATATAGGAACAATCATGATCTATGAGTTTAAAGATCCAGATAGCCCAGGTAGAGTGACCTATCTAGATCATGCTTCAGAAAGGATCTTTGTGGTTACAGAACATGATAGACATGCTTACACTAGGATGGGTGAGTTTATTTTCCCCCAACCAAAATCTAACGTGTCCTCTAGCCACCCGGGAGCTGGAACGTCCCATGCTCATGGAGTTCAGAGAGACATAAAGAGAGACAGACTTGAGGTAAGCTTTGCCAACTCCTTGGGAAGAGGAAGAACGAGAACGGAAACAAATAGAGTGGAACTTGAGGGACATAGAGCCCCAGGGAACCGAAGAAATGGGGATGAATTCCCTCTACCAAGACCTAGAGAGCACACAAGGACTTTGAGACCGACTCAGCTAGTTAAGTCCATGAAGAACTACTTCGATGGCACTAGAGATCCATACGATCATGTGGCTGAGTTTAGGCAAGTCTTGAGAGTTGAACAAGTTAAAGACCTGTTCACGCAGTACAATGCCTTTGGTCTAACCCTTAGGAACACTGCCCTGACATGGTCTCAGCCACTAAACGAAAGGCAGTTCAGGAGTATAGACCAACTTCTAGAGGCATTCATTATCGAATTCTCTAAAAGTGGCATAAGACATAACACCTCCTCATTGATTCACAGCTTCAAGCAAACCCCTCAAGAGACTGTGAGACTTGCAGGAAGAAGATTTAGGCAATACCTTGAAAGATGCCATGTTTTGGAGCTACCCACACCAGCTAAGCAAGTGGTTTTATTCTTGGATGGATTGCTAAGTACCAAATTGAGGTCATATGTGTATCTGAAGGACCCTAGGACTATAGAAGAGTGTGTATGCATGTGCATTGACATCGAGGATAACCTAGGAGAGGAGTTAGGGCTTTCCAAAATATACAAAGATTCAGATAGTGCCTCTAGCCTCTCTTCCACGCAATCCACATCAATTGAGGAACTTGCAGAGAAAGTAGCTTAGAAACTAGGTGTCTCTAGCAAACAAATCCCAAGGTTTGCCCCTGTGAAAAGATGCTATACTTGTGGAGGCGACCATATGGCAAATGTATGTCCCATTATGGCTCAACCCCAAGTTAATCCAAGTAGCCAGTACTGCACCATAGAACGAAGGCAGATACCAGAGTCAATACCCACCACAACAGTATACTAGGCCTCAGCAAAATTACCAACCGCAATATCAGGCCCAACTGAGACCCCAACCAGTGCTAGCACAACAACCACCTGCTCCTACTAATGTGATCCCAGTAAAATATGCAGTTCTAGAAGAGAACGTGAATAGAGCTATAGTCCCTGTAACACCATTGCTTTCTGAAAGTGACCCGAGTGACCATAGCTTTGATTCGACGCATATTGACAGCCCCCAGGCCTACTACATGCAGTCTCCTGAACATGGTGAGTCCTACTATAGTGAAGAGCGAAATGAACCTAGTTGGGAGTCAGATTACACAAACGTCATGTATGCAAACCCCAACCCTAGACCTCAACCTAGACAAGTAAGACCCCCATTCCCTAGAGGACCATGCTACAGATGTCAGGGAGATCACCTCATTCGTGATTGCCCCATGCCTGCACCTACCCCAACCCAATCAGTGACGATCCAGGGCTTTTTCCAAGAGTGTGGAAAGGAGCATCTCTTACGAGACTTCCCTAAGAATCCTAATAATATTCCAAAAATCACTCCTATTAACGTTATTGGGTTAGTGGTAGATTCCACAGGAAGTGTCACTTCCACTGCACCCGTACAGGTAGTCACTAGAGCTCAAGCATTGCAGCAAAACCAAGGGGTAGGCTAGGAAAAGAGCCTAGAGGCTAGTGAAACTAAGAGCATAACCAAGAAGAGGACTAGAGCTTGGAGAGATAGTCATGAAAGAATGAAAAGACAATGGGCAAAGAAAATGAGTGAACTTGAGGAAAGCCTAAGAGAAACCAAAGCCAGGATAACCGAACTCACAGCTCAAACTCCCTCTCACACTGCCCCACCTCCATCACCTCCACCATTCCCATCTCCATCCAACCCACCTCACCTAAGCCCACCACCCCCTAGAGTAGGATCAGTCCTAGCAGATCCCACTCCCGAGGACCTTAATATGATGCTTAAAGCCTATCAGGCCAGAATCCAAGAAGGGCCAAACGTAACTGATCATGAAAAGTGTTACCCTAGAGCAGAACTAGAGCTAGAATGAACCAAAATTTGTGCTAAGATGGTGGAATTGGCTCAGACCATGTTTCAAGCCACTCGCCTATTTAACATCTCTAGTTCAGCGAAGACACAGTTGCACTTTGATGGACTGTTAGAAAGAATAGAGAAGCTAATTGCACAATCAGAAAAGGAACCCACCTCTCAACAAAAGGACAAGGCAAGTGAAAGGGCAGATCTTCCTGCCCAGGAAGCCTATGTGCCTAACTCTACGGAACCAGACACATCATCTTCTATGAATCGGTTCACACCCGAATTCCTACGAGAGATTCAAGAAGACAAATGGGCTAAAGAAAGTGAAGTCCCTCCTCCTATTGAACTTGTGGATGATGCACACGACCAATTCCCACAAGACATCCCATCCATTTATGCGGAGCAGGAGAGCACCCAATCTCAAGAAAGATTAGACTTTGAGTCTAACTCTCTACAAGAACTACCCCACTTCACAGGCCCATGGGAAGCTAAGTCCACCTGTATGAGAGCACCCACGGTCATGGTAAGAAACGAAGATTCAGTCATACCTAGGAACACGGAGGTAGTGAAGAACACTAAGGTGCAGTGCAATCTCACCTTAGAAGAACTACTCAAAGTAAGGCCAGAGCTATGGAAACATGTAGCTAAACAAGTACCAGAGATAGCAAAACCTCGTTCCCAGGTAGGATCCCAAAGAACAGTGCCAAAAATACCATTGGACAAGATAGGAGACATGAGTGAGGGCGAAGAGGGAAACACATATCTTCCTATCACCCATCAAGGATACACCACCAAGGCCATTCTAGACTCAGGCGCAGGTGTTGCAATTGCTACCACTTCCCTATGGAAGCGTTGGGGCAAGCCAGCACTCAGGCCCACAAGGATGAAATTGCAAATGGCTGATGGTCACATAGAGAGACCCCTAGGGTTGTTAGAAGGAATAACTCTCACCACCTGTGGTGTTGAGTTCGAGCACACATTTGCTATATGTGATTTTAGCAAAAATCATGCCTATGAGATGATTTTGGGAAGACCCTTTATGCGACAGTTGCAAGTGGTACAGGATTGGGGAACCAATTCTTTGTACCTGCAACACTTAGGTGTTACGACCAAAGTGAATCTCAAAGATTACTCTCATAGAGATGTCCCTCCTATCCAATGGAATCCCGTCCATAGAGCCAAAGATGATACAGAATCGGTGCATTCCATAGGGTCAGGATCCTCATGGATGCATGAAGACACCCACTTATGGATGTGCAAAGTAGCAGTAGAAGAAGAGAAGAGAGAAGAAGCCAGAGAGATAGTGCAAAAGAAACACATAGATCAATTCAAGACCCAGCCTATGCGCCTGTAGTCTTTCCTGACGAAGAATTTGAACCCCACGGCTGGGCAGAAATCTTAGCAACAATGGATGTAGCCATCAATGAGGAACAATGGACACCCCACTGTGATGAGGATGGCTATGACATTTTAGTTTTCTCCATCGAGCCAATCATGGGAGAGGCAGTGTTAGAAGAATGCGAACCTAGCCCTGATGCAATTGAGGATGCGAGTGACTCCGATCTAGAGTCAATCATTATGGACCCACCTTTTGCATCAGATGAAGAATACTTCTATGAAGTAGAATTTCAACCCCAGAGGCACGGAGAGCTTACAAATGATATAAGGCTAGCGACACAGGTAACCCCTAAGGAAGAAGGAAAGAAAAGGAAGAAGAAAGAAGTCACACCAGAAGAGGACGAATCTTTGTTTGAAGTCCTAGAAAATTTTAAGAAGTATGAGATAGATGATAGGAGAGTCATGATCAGAATGCCTAAACGAGAGGCCCAATCAGGGGAGGCCTATGATAACAAAGAAACTACCAAGAAAATAGTGGTAGCCATGGAAGAAGGAGAAGAGAGATGCACGTACATAGGCCATGACCTGACAGAGGAAGAAGAGCATGCGTTTATAGCCTTGTTAAGAGAATACAGAGATGTATTCGCTTGGAGTTACAAGGACTTGAAAGGTGTGGACCCTGACATATGCTCACACACCATCCCCATGACCTCAGATGCCAAACCCTCTAAGCAAAAGCCATATACATATAATGATAATTACGCTGCCAAGATCAAAGAGGAGATAGATAGACTGGTTGAAGCTGGATTTATCTATGAAATTGAGCACATTGAGTGGGTATCCCCCATCGTAGTGGTGCCCAAGAAAAATGGAAAGCTGCGTGTATGCATTAACTTGAAGAAGGTTAATGCAGCAATTCGAGATAACTATCCGCTTCCTATCACAGAGCATCTCTTAGAAAGAGTAGCAGGCAAGGAAGTGTACAGATTCCTGGATGGATTTTCGGGCTACAATCAAGTAGCAATAGCTCCAGAAGATCAGCATAAGACAGCATTTGCCATTGAATGGGGCATTTTTGCCTTTAGAGTAATGCCATTTGGGCTTACCAATGCTCCTGCAACCTTCCAAAGGCTGATGTGTCATGTATTTAAAGAGTTCTTGAGGAAGAATCTAGAAGTCTATGTTGATGATCTTTGTGCTCATTCCAACATTAGACAAACCCATATTCCTGAACTCAGACAAATATTTGACAAATGTAGAGAATATCAAGTCTGCCTGAACCCAGAAAAGTGCGTTTTTATGGTCAGGCAAGGCAAGATTCTAGGACACATAGTGTCAAAGAATGGCATATCCATTGATGAAGAGAAAGTGAGAGCCATAGCCGAGTTACCTAGGCCAAAGAATGTCAAGGAAGTACAAGCTTTCATGGGGCATTGCGGTTATTACCGACGGTTTATACACATGTATGCCATCATAGCAAAGCCTTTGTATGGACTTTTGACTAACTTTGAGTGGACTGACGAATGTGAGAATTCCTTCAATGAGCTTAAATGGCGACTATGTTCAACACCAATCTTAACCACACCAGATTGGAATAAGCCTTTCCATGTTCATGTGGATGCATCCAATTATGCTATTGGGTGTGTACTCGCGCAACCTACCGGTGAAGGTAATAAGGATCTTCCAATTGCCTATGCCAGTAGACAGTTGAATGCAGCTGAACGAAACTATACCACCACTGAGAGAGAGGGATTATGCATAGTATATGCAGTTAAGAAGTTTAGACATTATTTGCTTGCAAATAAGTTTAAATTTTTTACTGACCATTAGGCACTGCTATATCTCGTAAACAAGCCATGCAATATAGGAAGATTAGTAAGATGGTTTCTCTTGCTAATGGAATATGATTTCGAGGTTGTGGTAAGGAAAGGTAGGACTCACTTAAGAGCAGACCATCTCTCTAGACTCACATCTGGAGAAGCTCCACAAGGAGTGTCAGATGACCTTCCTGATGCTTACTTGTTTAATTTGGAAGTGGTGCCACAGTGGGCTAAATCACTAGTGCCAGTATTGACATACGGGCCTAACCATCCAGTAATAAACACACGGGATAGGGAGGTAGTAAAAGCCCAAAAGTATCACATCATGGCAGGAAGTATGTACAAGCACACAGATCAAGGGATCTTGGCTTGTTGTGTGGATTATCTCAACAACGGAGTCAAGGATACGACGGCATTCCCTTCTTTTCCAAAGGCCAGAGGGACGCAGAAACCAACAGCAGGTCAAATACAGAAGGAGCAGAGTACAACCTATACTGGAGGCCAAAAACACGTGTGAAGCAAAATGTCTCAGCCGTCGAAACGAGTGTGGGTGCGGAAAGGCGAACACCCTGTTGCGACCATGCCAACCCCACGGCCGAAACCTCTTATTGGTAATCAACAACACGACACTAATAAGAAGTCTTTCATAAATTCTTCTGCGAAAGTAAAGTCTATTTGGGTACCCAAGAAGTCGATGAAGGCCAGCCCACAATCACGACAAATCTGGGTGCCTAAGGCTTGCTTGCGGGCTCAAATAGCTACACCGAGGCCACACCCAGTACAACACGTTTCACTCACTCGAACATCCGATGCCCATTCTTACACATCACGCACGAACACATATTCTTCCACGAGCACACATAGAATCACTTGTAAATGGATCCCTACAAGGCCTCATTTTCAAGTAGATACCCCTATCAAACTCTCCAGAGTCTCTACAAAATCAAGATCAAAACCCATCCATTGCATTTGGCAACCTTAAACTTGTAATCAACCCCCGGACCCCGTTGTAAATCCATGCCCACCTACTAATTACATCACTCTCTCACTACATCATTCCACTTAACTCCTAGGACTACCAAATTCCTAACTACACACACAAGCACCGAGCACTTAATAACCTACTAATCTCTCCTAAACCTCATGTTAATGTTGTAATGGGGACAAAAACGGTTTTATCTTGTCCTTTACAATGTTAACACATGTTTCTATATTCTCACAGAGTCAGGAGGCAAGAAGTAACATGGAAGATATGGCAGGAACTAGCGCTCAAACAGAGACGAGCCAGCAAGTGGTGGACTTAGACAGTTTACCCGTTTTGCGTGATACAAATGAAAGACCAGAAGAATTGCAGGCCATCAAAATCATACCTATAGCGGACCCTCCCAGTGGCCATACCATGCCCGTAGGAAAAACTTCCCACTGGTTTAGTGAAGTGGCAGGACCCTTGGGAGAGGGAACATACCTATGGGAATCAGAGTTGGGCTTCAATGGGAAGCAAGGTAAATACCATTTCTTTACAAGAGAATTCGAGAAGTTACAAAATGCAGAAGGTCTACGTTCGGTATGGGAGAAGGCAGGATTGGATGCATATTTCCATGCACGGCTCCCAAAGCCTGACTTCATGCGATGCTACTATCTCATCAACACCTTGACTCCAAACAAGAACCCAAAAGGGGCAAGCTCATTTGTGATTCCATCTTTGACAAAAGGAAATGAGCTCAAAAGGTTTAGGTTATCCAACAACTTGGTGAGAGAGGCCCTAGATATGCGCGGAATGCATATTCCTACAGAGAAGGAGACCCTAGTGCTTGATTACATGAAGAATCAAAGCCTCACCAAACTCAAGGACATGGTGTCCATGACGCCTAATATTGCAATACACCTTCGCATGTGCATGCAACACTTTGCTTTTCCTGCCCAAGATAGGTTCACCATGCCACCCAAAAAGATATGGTTTAGTTTGTATCTGGCAGAGACACAGAGCCTCACCATCAACTTACCCCACTGGATAATTGATCAGATACACCTAGCCCACAAACGATGGCCGCGGAAGCATGTTTTATATGGATGTTGCGCTCTGACTCGAATCATTTATAGATGTTTGGCCTACGGCATCCCTATTCAATGAGCCCTGATGTGGAATCGAGTAGATCAGTTCAGAGGCAGGACATCCACTGGACCCCCTTCTAAGAAGATGAGAGGAACTGTCCAAGTCCCTTGTGCTCAACCACGTGGAGCCACCCTAACACTGGATGTTACCCCTCCACCCCGAAGAGTCCAACCATTCACACTCCGACTTCCAAGACGCAGCACCGATGGTCCTAACTTGATATTCCCTCCCATCCCAACCGATCTTGAATTTCCCGATGGTGCACCTTTGGAAGAACTCACGAATGAAGACTTCGAACAATTATGACAAGATGTAGAGCTAGAGGCAGAAGAGGCACAACAAGTGGAGAATGTGCAAACGCAGGCAACAACCTCCCAAGTACCTGTCACCACAGTTGAAGTGGATGAAGAGGATGATGAAGATGAAGAACAGGAGGAAGATGAGGAGGATTATGATCAAGAGCATCATGATGAGCAACAAGAAGTGCCAGAACTTGTAGGTGCACCTGCATATACAGCTCAACTACAAAGGTTATACGACACAATCAAAGCAGTACAAGAAAGGCATCAACTCTCTCTTGTGTCAGGTCAAGCTTTGATGCAAGAAATGCTATCAGATGATGGGGTGGATCAACATTTCATTGACACCCTCAAATTAGTGTCAGAATCTTTAGGAGTTACGGAGGCTGTCCACACAGCAGTCCGCCAGTCCGTGAGGTATGACAAACGCAGAGTTGCACATTACCACGAGCAGGTAAGACTATCAGGATACCCGTCACAGAACAAGAAGTACCCATTGAAACCACAGCTACCCCCACCACCACCATTGACCTCTCTGCTGAAACCTTCGTTCAGACATCACCCATCTCACCCCAGCACCCCCCATCACCACCCTCTCCACCCCCTCCACCACCTCCTACCATGGAAGAAACGGCAGCCATCACCTCTACCTTCACTTATAACCCATCCTCATTCACATCATTCTCATTTCGAGAACCCACCTCACAAGACACCCTCTTCTCTTTCGTCACCAATCCCTTGTACACTTCAACCCTTCTATCCTCCGAAACCATAATTGGCCATCCCATAATTCCAAGTGTGGTTGGAAACCCTGCACCCACAGAAGGCACCCTGTGTTTCCCAGCCTATGCCCCAATACGGGTACCTCCATTCCATGACCCTCACTTCCCATCTGCCCCCTACACCTCATTCAACCTAACCTCACCACCCCAATACCCGTCCTTTGTGGAGCAGTTCATCCGCACTCCAATGTATCAGCCGCACATTCCCCACATATTCGCAACGACATCAATCTACACAAACACCACACTCACTTCACCTACCATACCAACCTACATGGTAGCCCCTGTACACACCACTCTCTTTGACCCAATGGACATTTCACCCACCACAGCACCTCTCCCCACAATTCCACCCTCTCCCCCTCCACTACCCCCCACCTCACCACTCAACACATCATTAGCACACACAGCATTCACTACCTCCCTTCCCATTCCCACCTCCCCTGCATTCCAAACTTTTCCCCTTGCATCTCATAATGTAAATAGCACGTTCACTACATTACTTCAGTGTGCACATCAACTACAACAAGAATACCATCAATTGGAAGAACGCATTGTTGCCCTCCAAGCAGAATCTCAGCGTCTACAAGCTAGAGTCAACACTCTCGAAGATGATTACCAAACGCTTCTAGCAGAACATACCACCTTGCAACAGGCTCACACAGAATTGGAATCAAAAATATCGACAGTGGATGATCAAGCAGTGAAGGAACTGGAAAGTATGCTCCAGTCCCAAATGATATCCAATGCTACACTTAGACGCAATCTTGGGCTATTAAGGAAGCATATGGCAGCAGCACTAGAAGAGAACAAGAGGCTTCAACAACAAAACCAAGACAACTTTGAAGCGGCTATGGAAGGAATTGCAGGAGCAACCATTAGCCCTACCAAGTATAGAGCAGTCCCATCTAAAGACATTTGCATCTTACTCGAAGAGCATGCAATTTCTTGGAGTCATATGAAAAGTTAGAGGTTGAATGTGTGGATCTAAAGAAGCAAATAGCCAGTGCCCCCACAGCTCAACAGGAGCCGATAATCTTGCAACACTCTACAGAAGAAGTAGAGACCCTCCGGAAACAGGTGGCAGAACTCCAAGCATGCCTCTTACCATATGAAAGGCCACCCTCGCCAAATGAAGAACCAGAACCTGAAACAGTTGTGGAAATCCCCGTCGATGATAGCTATGAAGAGTCGTACGAGCCGATGCCCACACCCGGCGATCGGGTAACAGAGGAAGGACAGGACACTTTAGAAATTGGAGTTCCAGATTGGGTTAAAAGGATCGAGAAAGTAGGAAAGACACATGATGATCGCGTTGCCGTGCAAATTCAATCTCTCACAAATCTCAAAGAAACTGTCCTTCGATCTTCTTACTTTCAGAACCTATCCCACCAACGTTTGATCACAACATTAGAGACGCAATACATGCCTTACTTTGTCTTGCTACATGATTATAATGCAGAAGTTAAAAGGCATACAGGGAAGGAGCCCACCTTCGCCACTCAATTTGAGCCAGAGGACTTACCGGCAGATGCACGTGCTGGCTCGATCTTCCAACCTAATTGGCATGCACGTCTACTAACCGATTACCCTGAGATGATGAGCACCTGGGCAACCATGCCACTGTATATCAAGTATAATCCATGCTATTGCTCAATGGTACGTCGCAGATCCTGGCAAGCATTTGCAATCAAGGTACGCAACAATAAAGAATGCTCGGCACGGGTCAACTATCCATATTTTGCCCCACCTCGAGGGACCCCAACCGTAGCCTACATGATATCAACAATTCGGCACTAGACTACACGTCTAAATAATGTACCCGACATAGTAGCGAAAATGTGTTAAAAATATTCGAGCTCATGACCATTGTTTTCAAAACCTTTCGGAAGGTACAAGCTCCATACATCTCTGCCCCTGGATTCTCTCAAGGTAACAAGGATTTAGTCTACGACATGAGCCAGACTCCCTCGATCAATATAATCTTTGCCTGGCATGCACGAATAAAGTACTTACCCGCATGCTTCAAGCAGAAATTTGAGGAAATGTTTTCTACGGGATTCTGGGAATACCATTCGGAAATTTTCATTCCCAGACCAACACATTCGCTACATCTATTCGCAGTAGAATAATCAGATCAGTTACGTTTGCCACATCCGGAGATTCCAGGACCAATTGATTGGGATTGTATGATGACAGATTTGGCCAAAGGACTACGTATACAAGAACATCAGCTTGCCACTCATGTGGTGGACTATTACATCCATCACTCCCAGCAACAAGAGTCTGTCAAGGACGACAGACGCGAGAGAGGGGGGGATGTTGAGAGCAGTATGGGCACCCAAGGACTGAGGAGACAAGGAAGCCAGCGGAGAGAGTCAGAGCAAGGCGAAGGATTAAGTAGACAAAGCAGTCGACGCAGATCTGGCAGATAGGCCTTCAAATTTTTCCAAATCAACATCTTTATAACAGTGATTTTTATCACTAACCATCATTGTAAACACCATTTCATAATTTTGTAGCTCCGTTTTGTGCAAGCCAAGGAGTCCTTGAGCTTGAGGAGCTTTATAAGTACCTACATATCAATTTTCATATTTTTTAGACTCCGTTTAAGCCCTCAAATAGGCCCTAGAACCTAATTTTTAGCTAGGCCGGACACTAGGTTTGGACAGGGCCAAAACCTAGTCAAAAACTATAAATAGAGCTAGAGAGCTCATTTTTTAGGTTAGCTTGTAATAGTTTTGAACTTGTATGAGCTTTTTGAAAGTAATCTAAGAGCTCCATTGCTTCACACTCTTTATCTTACTGTGTGTGCGCGTGTGTGTGTATGTGTGTGCATGTTAGTGTGCTTCTCACTCACGCACTTGTGCCTTCACTTGCTCGAGGTCTTCATACCATCCTCACGTCTTCCCGGATTGACATTAAAGGAGGTGCTACTCATCACTGAGCTACAGACTTCCATGCTTTGAATTCTTCAAGATTGATGGTGTCTTCATCATTTGAACTTGAGGCTTCATTCTGAGTAGGTTCCTCCTTTGTAAGACTTTGAAATTCCTCTTCCAAATCATAGGGTAATTTGAGCTTCCTGCATTCATTCTCATACCAAGAATCATTTTCATCAAAGACAACATCTCTGCTTACCATAAACCCCTTATTGATAGGATTATAAAACCTGTAACCTTTTTTATTTAAATCATACCCAATAAAGATGCATTTTTCAGCCTTTGGGTCTAGCTTACCTCTTATCTGAGAAGGAATGTGTACATATTCTACACATCCAAATATTTTGCAATTGTCAAGTGAGGGTCTCTTACCATGCCATCCTTCATAGGGTGTCATGCCATCAAGAGACTTAGATGGTAACCTGTTTATGAGGTAAGTGGCAGTAGAAACACTCTCTACCCATAGATAGTTAGGTAACTATTTCTCATTAAGCATAGATCTAGCTGTCTCAACAATTAATCTATTTCTTCTCTCATCTACCCCATTCTGTTCAGGAGAATACCTTGTGGTTATCTCTCTTTTGATGCCTCTATCCTGCAAGAAATCTTCAAATTCATTGGAGAAGTACTCACCTCCTCTATCTGACCTTAGCCTTTTCAAATTCCTTCCTGTCTTATTTTCAACTAATGCAAGATATTTTTTAAAGCAATTAAATACCTCATCCTTGTGCTTCATGAAGTACAATACAGTCCATCTGCTATAATCATCAATGAAAGACACATAGTACCTTGATCCTAAGACTGAGGGGTCTTTGCTTGGTCCCCATACATCTGTGTGGACAATCTCTAGGTAGTCTTCATGCATATATCCTTTCTTGGAGAAGGGTAACCTGTGAGACTTCCCAAATTGACAAGCACCACACTTATAAATCATATGTTGCTTGGATACATTAGGTATCCCAAGCACACATTGGTCCCTGCATATTTGTTTCAAGATTCTTTCTCCTATGTGCCCTAACCTTTTGTGCCAAATCTCAAGCTCTGAAAGTGTTTGATCTTTATAACTGTGTAGTGCAATATTTTTTGTATCTTCCAACTCAAAAGTGAAAAGTCTACCTGATTTTTCTCCTTTAGCAATCCTCTTGAACCCATGTCTTGGGTCCTCCACATATGCTCCATATTGGTTGAATCTAACCTGCAAACCTTTCTCCACAATCTGACCAACACTCATTAAATTTTTGGTAATGGTTGGTACATAGAGTTTCCTGCTCAACAAATTCTGATTTCCATCACAAGTCTTAACATTTCCAACTTTAACTATTGAATGCTTTGTATCATCACCTGTTTGGACTTGATGCTTACCTTTTGGTTCCTCAAGATCAGAGAGTAGTGCTACATTGCCAGCCACATGATTTGAGCATCCTTAGTCAATGTAGAATAGGTGGTCATCATTTGTACATGATTTTGAAGTCATGTTCATGATTAGAAGAGATTCATCTTGCTCCTCTGTATAGTTGTTGTAATCCTTCTTGGATTTGAATCCTCCTTGGTAGTTGCCATTGTAATTATTGTTGTAGTTGTTGTTGTAATTATTGTTGTAACCTTGGTGATGGTTGAATCTACCTCTTGATTGTGAGTAGCCACCTCTTTGATATCCTCTTCCTCTGATTCTTGTAATTCCTGAAACACTCATCTGTAGTATGATTTGATAAACCACAAATATTGCATGGTGAGGAGTTATAAGATCTCCCCCTACTTGGCTTACCTCCTCTGCCCCTTCCTCTTCAAGATCTACCTCTCCCTGCATAGTTGGCTTGAGAGGTTGATCCTTCATCTTCCACCTTCTTGCTCTTGCCTTTATCTTTAGACTTCTTATCAGTGTATAGGGCAGAAGAGTTATTACCTTTGGATGTGTCTCCATTTTTGTTGAGCTTTGCTTCATGAGTAAATAATTGTCCCATGAGAGTTGTAAGATCTGGAGTGTGCATGTCCATGTAGAGATCCATAGCTATGGTGAAGCTTTCCCATTTGTCATCAGCCTTGATCCCATTGATCACTTGCCTTACAATCTGTTCTTCTTCAATCTCTTCTCCTATGCTTGCTAACTGATCTGCTACATCTTTAATCTTGGTCACAAATTCTGAAACAGCTTGCTTAGGTTGCTTCCTTAGTGTTGTGAATTCAATCCACAACTGATTTTTCCTAGCCCTTGTGTTGGAGGAAAAATATGATGACAAGGTTTCCCAAGTCTCTTGGGAAGTCTTACAATTTCTAATATGTGGCAAAAGAAAATCAGATATAGAGTTGAGTAAATAAGACCTTTCCAATGCGTCTTTAGCACACCATGTGTTGAGCCTTTCATGTTCTTCCTTGGTTGGTAATCCTCTTGTTTTGAATGAGGGCAATTCCTCATCTCCTGAGATGTATCCATAGAGACTCCTTCCTTGTAGGTAGGTCTTCATCCTTGGAGACCATGCTTGATAGTTGCTCCTGTCCAATTTTTCAATAAATGAAGGAAAACCATCTCCCATTTTACCTTAGTTTGCTCTGATACCACTGTTGGGATAGATGGATGGACGCTCCAAGAGACTGAGTAGGTACTGCTAAACCTGCTTTGTACCAGCCCTCTTTTGCTTCAGAGTTGATAACTAGGCCTCCTTAGCTTTCCAATGACACCATAAAATGTCCTATGTCCTTTGGAAATGATGTGTGCAATGATTGAATCAAAACAGATAACTTTGGAAGTCACAAACTCAAGAAAACCTTCTATTTTTGTCTTGACACCTGCTGAGTATTTTGCTCAGTATGACCAGCACAGTAGGAATTGGAAAAATTCCTTTTAGGAGTATCTAACTACTTTAGTAAGCTACCTATTCCAAGTTGAATTAAGTAAAATGATAAACTATGCTAAGAGAAATCAATTTAACAAGTTAAGCTATAACCCGACTTTTTAGGACTGTAGCAGAAAATGACCAGAGTTCACCTCGACACAGATTTCTCCAAAATGGCTGAATAGAATGTCTTCAGACTTTCAATAGCATGTAGATTACTTCAAACTGAATCCAACAAGCTTTGAATCACTGAATTTGGTGAAGAATTGACCGAGATATGCCCTTGACAAGTTGACAGACTTTTGAGTAGACTAACAGAGAACTCAGAGATGGACAATATGAATGTATGTATTAATTAACATTTGTATACAACTCCATTGGCATGAATATCATTGCCAAATGGTATAGAGAGGTGTGGGCTTGAGTGTAGACCTCACACATACTCAGAAATCAGTAATTCTAGGCTCGGGAGTGCTCTCTCTTGCCCGCAACTTTTCATGTCCATTTTTATAAGAGATGACTAAAAATTTGAATTCAAATTCAAACTTTTGGCTCCCTATGATCAAGCTCCTAAATGCTTGGAAATGTTCTTTCAATCAAACAACTAATTTTTCCACGAATCCTTTTGGTAGGTGATTACAAGAGATTCCAAGTCAATTTGACTTTTACAATGAGGTAAAGTGGTTTAACCACTAGCATATGTTCCTATGCTTCTTCATGTATGTATGAACTTCAATGCATCCTTTGAGCCAAATGTGTAGACTTGTAATTTACACCAACAAAAAAGTCATCCATGGATGTTGTGTTCTCAGGAGAATTGTTTATATGTGTTTGGCATATGAATTGCCTATAGAACGTGCAATGACGAGTGAAGAATTGAAGGATTTCAAAGGAACTACCAAGAAAGCTAGAAAAGCTAGCAAGGGACGGGCAAGCAAGCGCATGTGTGGATCTATCCCATGCCTACAAGTTCCAGAGTCCCCGTCTCCTCAACCCTCTCCAGAACAGTCACCTACGGAACCCCTTGCACTGATACAACCCATTCGCATACGACTTTCATGACCAATTATTACGGAAGGTACTACCAGTATGGTTACCTTTCAAGCAACTACCGTTCAGGAACCCACCACCACAGCAGTAGAAATTCCCACCACCATTGGTGCGGAAGCATTTACTTTTTCGATACCCAATCTAGAAGCAGAACCAATGAATACCACATTCGATTTTGAAATGCCAGATGCTTTTTCAAATGAATTTCAGTTTTCAAAAGGACAATTCTTCTCTTAGGAATATGAACGACCAAGTTACCCTACCATACCCCCTGATCAACCACAAGGGCAAGTAGTCTCCAGCTCTGAAGAAGAGAGGACAGAAACGGACGATGACGACAAAGACGATGAAGCCAGTCACGCTAGTCATGAATCTCAAGAGAATGTACAGACTGATGAACAGGAACAGCAAACTGACACCGAGGGTGACACAAGCACGCACGAAGATGAAACATTTGAAGCAACTTCCTATACATTGGCAATCAAGAAACTCTACCACACCATGGAAGCAGAGTGGGTGTGTAGAAAGCTATCGGAAGAAGAAAGCCAAGATCTATTAGAACAAGAACTCGCCACAGGAGGTTTCAAAGAAGCCTACATTCAAGGATTCAGAGAATAGGTCAAGTCAGTAGGAACGGATGAAGCATTACGCTATTTGCAAAGAAATCCACTACCACAATTTGACCCACATAGAATTCTTCTACTATCAAAACCAAGTCAATATATTTGTGTACCAACAGATGTCAACTCATCACAACAGGCCCGGGAAGCCTGCCTCATTCCTAAAATCTTTGGCAGAAGAAACAATCGTCATCGACTCCCTGCCCCACACCTCTACTGTACATACCACCACTGTTGTCGAAGTACCCACCACACCAACCGCTCCTCTTTCACCTCCCGTCCCTCCAGTCTCTCCTATACACCCTGCCTTTCCTAGACCATCCACATCCTTCGATAGTGCGATAGCAGAAGCCTTTGTTTCTGATTTTCCTCTCACCCTTTCTGCACCTACACAACGTAGCCTCCCTCCTAGGACTTCAACCCTTCTATCCAATCCATTTCTCCATCCATGCTTCCCTTCCTTTCCCACCCCTCCAAAACCCCTATTCCCATTTCCCCCTCCATTGACCTCCTCCCCCGTCTCACCTCCCCGACCCACTGTATTTCCTATTTCCCCTCTCCACCAAGCTTACAAGAGACCCCATCTGTAAATTATTCGACAACCTTTGTAAATCCTGTATTCACACCCACTCACGCACCCACTGTCACTCCACTATTCACAGTCACAGCACTCAACACAACATCCGATGACATGGACATATCACCACCCACTGCACCACCACTCACCTCATCCATTTTACCACCACATCTAGGCACATCACAATTCTCCACAGTCACCACTGCATCCACTTTCCCATCCCTATTTCCACTTCCCCTTGCATCAACACCCACACCCACAGTATCTTCACTCACTCCACTGTTAATATTATCACCCACAATCGACACTGCATTTCGTCAAATGTTTGTATGTATGACCCAAGTAAGAGATGAATTCACATCTCTAGGCACCACTTACCAAATGCTGCAGCATACCACGAACAATTTACAGTCACAGCTCAATTCTTTATCAATCAAGAATGCCTCCCTTAACACATGCTGCCAAGAGCTACGTCAAGCCTACCACAAACTTGAACTCGAAAGTGAATAGAAGACAAAAGAGGCCATTACAGATATTGACAATTTGTTAAGGGCTCAAACCATTCACAATGCAATGCTCACTAGAAACATGGGACTACTAAGATGCCACCTAGCAGAAGCCAAAGAAGAGAACCAACACTTGCAGGACCAAAATAGAGAGAACCTTGAAGTTGTGTTAGATCAACCGGACGAACCCTTGAGTCCCAGTCGTTTCAAAGTTGTCCCCTCCGAATCCATGAAGATGCTATTGGAAGATCATGTCAAACTACTAGAGGAGTATGACAGTATGAATGAGGAATACAAGAAGCTCAAAGAGGAACATAAAATATTATAGTTATGAGCACCTGTACAGCAAGCACCAACAGCTCTTGTGGCCACATCTCCTGAGATCATAGAGGAACACAATGCTTTACAGGCCCAGGTATTGACTCTTCAAACACAGATAGCAGCATATGAAGCAACCCCTAGGCTAGAATCCCCACCGGAACTACCAGCGGATGAAGAAATAGTGACTATCCCGGTGGAGGAAACTTTTGAAGAAGCTTACGAGCCACAACCCATCCCAGGCGGACGAGTCACGGCTGAAGGCCAAACTACCTTTCAACTTCCTAGTGGATGAAGATTGTAGAAGAACTTGGAAAGACCCACTCCGCAAGGGTGGAAGCACAATTACATGCAATGGCCATGATAGAGGAACGTATATTACAATCACCTTACTTTGCTCACTTGGCCCCTCGCACATATATATCTGGGCATGAGCTGCAATACAAGCCATACTTTATGTTAATGGTAGAATATCAGCTGGCCATAAAAAAGGAAACAGGCAAGAAACCCTCCCATGCAACTCAGTTTGAGCTTGAAGACTTGCCAACGGATGTGCAAAGAGGAGAAATCTTTCAACCAACTTGGCGCCAGGATTTATTATAGGAATATCCCAAAATGATGAGCACATGGGTCAAGGCACCACTCCATTTAAAGTATAACCCATGTTGGGGACCGATACCACGACACCGCTCTCGGAAGGCTTTTGCAATCAAGTACAGAACAACAAGCAGTGCCAGGACTGGCTCAATTACCCGTATTTCACTCCACCCATTGGACCACCCATGGTAGGCTATATGATGGCAACTATTCACCACTGGCACCCCCGCTTACGACCAATGGATGATGTAGCAACGCATATGACTGTCAAAATATTTGACATGATGTAGATAGTATTCAAAGTCTTCTATTGTGTCAAGGCACCCCATGTGAACACCCCCGGATTCGAGCATGGCAATCAAGATTTAGCATATGATATGAGTACGACACCATCGCTCCGGGTGTGTTATGCATAGCACTGTCGCATCAAATATCTACTGACATGCTATAAAATGATATTCGAAGAAATGTTTAGTATTAGTTTTTGGGAATATCATTCAGAGGTGTTCATCAGCAGGCCTACACATCTACTCCAACTATTTTCCTGTGAACAAATGGTGTACCCCACGCACTACAGAATCCTGCCACGAGATGAACCTCAACCCATAGATTGGGAAAAGCTCGCAGCAGATATGGTCAGAGGTATTCGCATTTCATAGCACACCCTCGCTCATGACCTCCTACAAAATTATATCCGATAGACCCCACAATAAGGTTCTATTGAGGATGATAGAAGTGCGAGGGAGGGGGGTGTTGGTAGTAGCCAGAGGCATAGACGTCGAGGAAGCATGTGAAGGCAGATCACAAGGAAGTAGTGGGGAGCCAGTCGGATTAATTTTTCAAAGAAATATGTTTTATAAATACTTTCAAAAGCTCCCAACAGTGATTTTCATCGCTTTTGTACCATATGTAACATAGAAAAACCCCTTTTGTAATTTGTAGCTCCATTTTGTGCAAGCCGAGGAGTCTTCAAGCTTGAGAAGCTTAGGTAGAACAAGCCTACCAATTTTGGCTAATTTTTGGATCCTGTTTATCCTTTCAAATAGCACCTAGAACCTATTTTTTAACAATGCCGATCACTTGATGTGAAACCGGTCAAAACTAGTCTAAAAACTGTAAATAGATCTAGAGAGCTCATTTTTGAGGTTAGCTAGTGTAGACTTGTATGAGCTAGTATGAGCTAGTATGAGCTTGAGCTTGTAATTGAGATCTTGAGTAATAGAGTCTATTTTCCTACCTTCCATTGTGTCTTGCTTGTCTCTTCATTGTGTGTGTATGTGTGTGTGCATCTCTATGCTTCTCACCTTCACTCTCACTACATCTCACATTCACGATCTTCATATGACTCCTATCTCTTCTGCGGATCGACATTAAGGAGGTGGAGCTTCTTAACGTGGTACTTACCATTGTGCTAGAGCAATAGCATGCCTCTCATGTCTAGGGCTTCTCGCACTAAGTTGTTGGTTAATTTGAACCTCTTTAGCTCATTTCCTCTTGTTAGAGATGGGAGTACAAACATGCTTGAACCTTGGGGATGCTTACTTGGAGTCAAGGTGTTGATAAGATAGTAGCATCTCATGAAATCAGGCTTTGGGAGTGGAGCACCGAAGTATGCATCCAATCTTGCTCTCTCCCATACCGGCATCATATGGCCGTTTGGGGGATCCTGTATAGGTATAATCTGAATTGCTTGCAATTCCTCTAGTCTTTCAGTTATTTCTGGCATGATTGGTAAGCTCTCTAGATCAACCACCTGATGACTAGTTCTTGCCTGGGAACTGGTTCTTGCGACATCAGCCATGAGATTGCTTATCTGTTGGAAGAAGAAAGCCACATTAGCACTGCATAGGAAACAAGATAACTCCATGTTCCCTCTACAACACCAACATGCCATCAATGTGGTTAGTGCATTAGTGAGTGAGATGTTTATTGTGACTTGTGAGTGTTAGTTAGCAAGTTAGAGGTTTGTCCCTAGATGCATACTCGGGATTGTGCGATGTACTCAAATGTATCTATGTCTATGCAGAGTACTTTACATGGTGGGGTCGGGTGGTTTTTCATAGAGTTTAACTCTCCAAACTTTATGTGTGAGGTGGCTTATTTTGGCTACCATAGTCTTTTCATGTATCTGGATCATGTCGTCTTGGATTTGGGACTTCTTAGGTACCCATTTCCTAGTAGTGCTAGGTATGGTCGCATGTGTGGAATGTTGGAGTGCATATGTGTGCACTGAAATGTGTGATGTGACTAGTTGTGAGTGGCATTTCAGGCTAGTGAGCTTATGTGAAGCTACTTGAGCATGTAAGCAAGTCTTGGGCACCCAGATTTGTCTAGCGTGGGGGTCCGCCTTCATCAACTGCTTTGGGACCTAGATAGAAATGGTCCAAGTTGGGAGATTCCTCGAATATTCCTTCTTTGTAGTCCTTGCTTGAATAGTTGGTTGGGTGCATCGTTGGGGTATTGTCACTCAAGCAGAGGGTTGTTTTCCCTTGCATATCCAGATTTGCTTCACATTTTGAGTCCTCTTGTTTTGTGCTCTCTAGTGACTATGAGCATAGACCATCTGTTTCCTCTGCTTCTCGTACTCCTTTGGTTGTTGGGTCTCGATCACTTTTGGAAAAGAAGGGAGTTCCATCGGATACTAGGCTTCTTTGTCGAGAACGTCACCCTTCTCCATCATAGAGTTTTGGACAAGAACAACGTCTTTATCTTCATGTGTACCCCTGGAAGGACCATGAGTTGGTGCCTTTCCTATTTCCTGGAGTGCTTTATTTTCTTAATCAATGGTAATGCGATTCTGATTTACCTAGACCTGAAGAAGTCCACTTCTTAGGTTTAGGTTGACTGCATGATCATAGATCCAGTCTTGACCCAAGACAAGAGGCTCAATGAGATCCTCATCTTGACACACTAGCACCTTAACTGTCATAAGAACATCTTGAATGTAGAGGGGAAGCTCCACCTTGCCCATGCAAGGGGTTTCCACACCTCCCAATCCTATGAGATAAGATTTTATAGGATTGACTTTTAATTGCAATTCTTGACAGTAAGAAAGTCTAATAGGACTAGTGGGTGCACCTGAGTCAATCAATGCTCTTATAGTCTTTGCGCTCTCTCCCTGTCCTACATCTAAGGTCACAAAGGGTCGTTGGTCAATTATTCTATGGGAATGTACACTTGATGCTTCACACATGGCCATGTGATATCTTGAAGCTTCATAAGCATCTGACCTATATTGATCTCCACTCTTTCTTCTCAATTTTATCCATCGAATGTGTTCCAAAGCTTCTGCCTGTGCTTCTTGTCATATTCATTTTTCTCTTCTTTACGTTTCTTTGTAGTATTGAGTCAGTTTATCATTTCCTTTGTGAGGGCTTCTTGATATAGTTTGACTCTGCATCTGCTGATGTAATAGCCATGCTTCTTTAGCTTTCTTGCATGTTGTTTCAGGATGTACACCAAAACTAAGTCTCCTACTTTCAAGCCTTTGTCCTTCACATGGGCATCGAAGTATGCCTTTTGTCTTTTTTTAGCTGCATAAATCCCTACTACTGCTCTCAATCTTGTTTCACCCAAGCGTTCTAGATCAAAGATTCTAGATCAAAGTTCATGGCCGGTCCATTGATGCTCTTGTGCTACTCTCGGTGTGGGTATCAAGAATTCTAATGGGAGAACTGCATTTTGTCCAAACACCATTTGAAAGGGTGTGGCATTGAGAACCATTTTATAGGCTACAGTATATGCCCAAACAGCGTGGTGTAGTTGTTTGTCCCAGTCCGAGCATTTATTATTCACCAATTTTTTTAGCACATTGCATAGAACCTTATTGGTGCTCTCCGCTTGCCCATTAGCTTGTGGGTGATGTTGGAGCAAGTCTATGACAAGCCTAAGTATTGGCTTGAGTCCCACAAAGTCATAGAAAAAGCCTTAAAATGAAAACTATGTAAAGTTCACTTGTGAACTACCTCTTGTAACTTTTGAAGAGTTTACTTAATGTAAAAGTAAGAGAATCTTAAGTGGTTGAGCCCACATGATCAAGAATGGAAAGAGGAGCCACGAATTCGTGATTTGTGGTAGGTAGAGAATCAAATCAATCATTGATTGATTGGAGAGTGATTGAGGGAAGTTAGCCCCCCAAACTCAACTATAAATAGATGGCGTTTTTAGTCGTGGTTAGAGAGACCTATGTGAAGACCTCCAAGAGCTGAGCTTTATGCCATATCAAGGTGTGATTACAAGGCACACATATGTATCAGTAAGTCATTGTATTGTACAAGCAATATACTTTCATTTTCATGATTATTTGAGTTCATCTTTCCATGTTCTTGTGATGTGTACTACTCACTGCCATTACTTCAGTTTTTCTCAGTCAGCTTGCAGAGATTTTTTCTCTGCACTTGGTTCATCATTTTCAGTGATTTAACTTGGTAAAGTTAGCTCTATAAGGCTACTATATGCTCACAAATTTTCATGTCATTTGGATGTTGGAATCTTCAGTTATGTTCATTTGAAGTCAACAGGGTATGTTCATCTTCACCTCTCTGTCAGGTACCCGACTTTTTCACTCATCTTGTCAGAGCCATTGCTCAGTGGTTACTCATCCAAATTCAGTGATTTTAAGCTTGTTGGATTCAGCGTACTGTCTAGTATAAGCATACAAATTTTCATGATCATTGGATTCTTACATCTTGAGTTATATTAATTTTTCTACTCACTGGTCTATTTCTGTAGCAGCCCGTGAAAATCGGGATGATGTCATCACTTGTTAAAAGTCATTCTCAGTGTGTGGTTTGTTATTTTTGATGAGATTACTCTCTAAAGTTAGCTCTTTAAGCTACCTAGCCTTCCCCAAGAGGAATTAATCTAATTGCGGCTGTGCTCAGAGAATTATGTAAAACACTGGACAGGTGTATGAACCAAGAATAGCAAGTTTTCACCTCTGAGCTAACTCCAACTTATCTGTTTTGATCTATCTTTTTGAGAGTGATCTTCCAAGGTACATAGGGTTTCTAATACATCCATTGGCAAGCTAAAAGGGCCCACCATCTACTCCTGGAGTTCATTTGGCTGGTGTAGATCAAGGATTTTGCAACACCTCTTCATCTTCAAACACATACTTATCCATCTCTTCACAGTGGTATCAGAGCAAGGTTGGACAACATGGCAGATGGATTTCCTTCATCAATTGACAAATTGGACAGAGGTAACTACTCAGCTTGGTCATTAAGAATGGAAGCTTATCTCCAAGGTAGAAGTTTATATGGTTATGTGGCTGGAGATGAAGTTATGCCAAGTTTCAGGAACAAAAGTCAACCAACACAAGAAGAGCAAGAAAGATTGAGCACATGGTGCTCCAAGGATGCACTTGCAAGGTCTTATCTCCTCAACTCTATCTCAGATTTTTTGTTGCCTCACATTAGAAGTTGTAAGACATCTCAAGAAGTGTGGGATGCACTTGAAGCTTTCTTTGCTTCAAGTACTAAAGCTAGGAAGCATCAACTATGGCTGGATTTCACAACTCTCAAGAAGGCTCCCAAACAAAATGTGACTGATTTTGTCACAAAGCTCAAGGACATAGCAGATCAGTTGGGAAGCATTGGAGAGGTAATAGATGAAGAGCAAATTGTAAGGCAGGTCATCAATGGCTTGAAGGCAGATGACAAGTGGGAAGCATTCACCACAACTATGGATTTGTACATGGACATGCATGTACCTGATTTCAACACACTCATTGGACAATTACTTACTCAAGAGGCAAAGCTTATCAAAAATGGAGAAAGCTCTAAAGGTAATCAATCTTCAGCTTTATACACGGATAAAAGCAAGTCTAAAGATAACAAAGGAAAGGCAAAGAAAGTGGATGATGAAGCAGGTACATATCAAGCTAACTATGCAGGTAGAGGAAGACATGGCAGAGGTAGAGGAAGAGGAGGTAGACAAGGCAGGGGGAGATCCCAAGACTCCAACTCATGTTCTATTTGTGGATTAACTAATCATACAACTGAAAATTGCTTTAGGAATTCCAGGAATCACAGAGGCAGAGGATACAATAGAGGAAGTTATGGCTACTCAAGAGGAAGGTTCAACAACTACCATGGCAACTACAACAACTACAATCATTCAAACTATCAAGGAGGCTACAAAGGAAGGAGAGACTACAATAACTACACAGAAGACTCAAACAAAGAGGATTCATTATTGATAATGAACATGGCTATGCCACAAGGTAAATCTGATGAGCATATTTTCTACATAGATTCAGGTTGTTCAAATCACGTGGCAGGAAATGTGGCACTCCTATCAGATTTAGAAGATCCAAGGAATAAGCATGAGGTACAAACAGGAGATGATACAAATCATCCTGTGGAGAAAATAGGCAATGTCAAAGCACCTAATGGAAACATCAACCTACTCAGTAAGGTACTCTATGTCCCTACCATTACAAAGAATTTGATAAGTGTTGGGCAGATAGTAGAGAAAGGGTTGCAAGTCAGGTTCACAAAGGCAGGAGCATTTGTTGAAGATCCAAGTCAAGGATTCAGAAGAATTGCAAAAGGTGAAAAGACAGGTAGATTGTTCACATTTGAATTATAGGACACTAGAAACATTGCTCTCTTTAATTATGGCAGTCAGACACTCACAGAATTGGAAGTATGGCACAAAAGGTTAGCACATATTGGTGAAAGGTCATTAAAGCAAATTTGCAGGGACCAAAGTGTACTTGGACTCCCTAACTTGTCAAAACAACATATGATTTATAAGTGTAGTGCATGTCAGTTTGGAAAGTCTCACAGGTTACCATTCATGAAGAAAGGTTATATGCATGGAGATCTCTTGGAGTTGGTTCATACAGATGTATGGGGACCAAGCAAGGAAGCTTCAATATCAGGATCAAGGTATTATGTTTCCTTTATTGATGATTGCAGCAGATGGACTATCCTATTCTTTATGAAACACAAAGATGAAGTTTTTTCATGTTTCAAAAGATATTTGGCTCTTGTGGAGAATCAAATAGGTAAATCACTAAAAAGGCTAAGGTCAGATGGAGGGGGAGAATACTTCTCCCATGAGTTTGATTCTTTTCTTCAAGAAAGAGGAATCAAAAGAGAGGTAACTACAAGGTACACTCCTGAGCAAAATGGAGTGGCAGAAAGGAGGAATAGGACAATTGTTGAAGCTGCAAGGTCTATGTTAAATGAAAAGCATTTACCTAATTACTTATGGGCTGAGGCTGTATCTACAGCCACTTACTTGATTAACAAGTTGCCTTCAAAATCCCTTGATGGGATGACTCCATATGAGGCTTGGAATGGAAGAAGACCAAGTTTAGATCATTGTAAAATTTTTGGATGTATTGCTTTTGCTCATGTTCCTTCACAGGTTAGAGGCAAGATGGATCCAAAAGCAGAAAGGTGTGTATTTATTGGATATGACAACAATCAAAAGGGCTACAGGTTATACAACCCTACCAACAAAGGATTCTTGGTAAGCAGATATGTAGTTTTTTATGAGAACAATTCATGGTATGAAGATTCATGCAGGAAGGTCAATTTACCATATGATCTTGAAGAAGATTTTCCAAAGCTTGGTAGAGAACAATCAAAGATTGAAGAACAAGACACCTCAGAGGATGATGAAGAATGTCAGATGGAAAAGATCAAAGCATGGAAGTCTAAAGGTAAAGCAAAATTGCAGGAACTTGGACATGAGGCAGAATCATCACATCATGGCCTAAGAAGATCTATGAGGGAAAAGAAAAAACCAGAAAGGTATGGGTTTGACACCTCATTAGTAACTAAACATTCTATCTACATAGCACAGGACATAAACCAAGAGGAGCCATCATCATTTGAAGAGGCCAAAGCAAAAACAGAATGGAAGCATGCAATGAAGGAAGAGATTGAAGCACTCGAGGAAAACAACACTTGGGATTTGGTGCCCAAGACTTCATCCATGAAGGTAATAGGCTCAAGATGGGTCTATAAACTCAAGAAAAATTCTGATGGTTCAATTAACAGGTATAAGGCAAGGCTTGTGGCAAAAGGCTTTGCACAAACTCAGGGAATTGATTATGAGGAGACTTTCTCTCCTGTGGCAAAGATGCCTACTATTAGGGTTTTGCTTAGTATTGCCTCTTCCAAGAATTGGAAGATACTTCAACTAGATGTGAAGAATGCATTCTTGAATGGTTGGATAACAGAAGAGGTATATATGGCACAACCACCTGGTTTTGAGAGTCAAGTTTATCCTGATTATGTGTGTAAACTTAACAAAGCATTGTATGGTCTCAAGCAAGCTCCAAGAGCTTGGAATTTCAGGCTTGTTTCATTCTTGCAGGACAAAGGCTTTCAACCAAGCAAAGCAGATCCTTCACTCTTTATTAAAAAGAGTAATTCCGAGGTCATCTACCTATGTGTATATGTAGATGATATTATATTGACAGGAAATGATGCAGATGGTATGAAGAAGATCAAAGATCAGATGAGAGAAGAGTTCAAGATAAGTGATTTGGGTTCACTTACCTACTTCCTAGGTTTGGAAGTTGTCTACAAAGATCATGGTTTGTTTCTCACTCAAAGAAAGTACATTAAGGACATGTTGGCAAAATTCAAGATGCAAGATTGTAAGATTGCAGGTACTCCAATGGAGGTTAATCACAAATTGAGCTCACATGAAGGTGAACTCATAGAGGACATCACATCATATCAAAATCTAGTGGGTAGTCTCAACTATGCCACATTGACAAGAGTAGATATATGTTACAGTGTGAGTGTGCTAAGCCAATTTATGCACACACCAAGGAAACCACATATGGATGCTACCAAAAGGATACTCAAATATCTCAAAGGAACCATAAATGAAGGACTTTACTATCCTTATGTATCTGATTTAGGTTTGAAGCTATTTTCTGATGCAGATTGGGCTGGCTCCAAGGAAGATAGAAGGAGCACTTCAGGTTATCTTACCTTTGCAGGTTCAAAGCTAATTTCATGGTCATCCAAGAAGCAACCCACAGTTGCTCTCTCTTCTGCTGAAGCTGAATATAGAGGTCTTGCCATAGCTACACAAGAAGCTATGTGGATGAAGACATTATTCAAAGATCTTGGATTGGAGTTTGGAACTCCAACTATTTTTGGTGACAATATGAGTTCTATTCACTTGGCTGCTAATCCTATTTTTCATGCAAGGACTAAACATATTGAAGTTCATTATCATTATGTACGAGAGAAGATCCTAAGCAAGGAGATTCAAATATCATATGTGTCCACTCATCAACAATGTGCAGATATTCTAACTAAAGCATTGGATGGTACAAAGCTTTGCAAATTCAAGGCTATGATTGGTTTGCAGGTAATCTTGGAAGATTGAAGACCTCAAGCATACTTGGCTTGAGGGGGAGCTGTTGGAGCAAGTCTATGACAAGCCTAAGTATTGGCTTGAGTCCCACAAAGTCATAGAAAAAGCCTTAAAATGAAAACTATGTAAAGTTCACTTGTGAACTACCTCTTGTAACTTTTGAAGAGTTTACTTAATGTAAAAGTAAGAGAATCTTAAGTGGTTGAGCCCACATGATCAAGAATGGAAAGAGGAGCCACGAATTCGTGATTTGTGGTAGGTAGAGAATCAAATCAATCATTGATTGATTGGAGAGTGATTGAGGGAAGTTAGCCCCCCAAACTCAACTATAAATAGATGGCGTTTTTAGTCGTGGTTAGAGAGACCTATGTGAAGACCTCCAAGAGCTGAGCTTTATGCCATATCAAGGTGTGATTACAAGGCACACATATGTATCAGTAAGTCATTGTATTGTACAAGCAATATACTTTCATTTTCATGATTATTTGAGTTCATCTTTCCATGTTCTTGTGATGTGTACTACTCACTGCCATTACTTCAGTTTTTCTCAGTCAGCTTGCAGAGATTGTTTCTCTGCACTTGGTTCATCATTTTCAGTGATTTAACTTGGTAAAGTTAGCTCTATAAGGCTACTATATGCTCACAAATTTGCATGTCATTTGGATGTTGGAATCTTCAGTTATGTTCATTTGAAGTCAACAGGGTATGTTCATCTTCACCTCTCTGTCAGGTACCCGACTTTTTCACTCATCTTGTCAGAGCCATTGCTCAGTGGTTACTCATCCAAATTCAGTGATTTTAAGCTTGTTGGATTCAGCTTACTGTCGAGTATAAGCATACAAATTTGCATGATCATTGGATTCTTACATCTTGATTTATGTTAATTTGTCTACTCACTGGTCTATTTCTGTAGCAGCCCGTGAAAATCGGGATGATGTCATCACTTGTTAAAAGTCATTCTCAGTGTGTGGTTTGTTATTTTTGATGAGATTACTCTCTAAAGTTAGCTCTTTAAGCTACCTAGCCTTCTCCAAGAGGAATTAATCTAATTGCGGCTGTGCTCAGAGAATTATGTAAAACACTGGACAGGTGTATGAACCAAGAATAGCAAGTTTTCACCTCTGAGCTAACTCCAACTTATCTGTTTTGATCTATCTTTTTGAGAGTGATCTTCCAAGGTACATAGGGTGTCTAATACATCCATTGGCAAGCTAAAAGGGCCCACCATCTACTCCTGGAGTTCATTTGGCTGGTGTAGATCAAGGATTTTGCAACACCTCTTCATCTTCAAACACATACTTATCCATCTCTTCATAGGTGATAGGGGGGCAGACTTCTTATGGACCACTAAGAATTCTTGAAGAAGATTTTCAATGAATTCATTCAAGAAGTGTGTGCCTCTATCACTTACTAGCTCGATTGGTAGTCCATATCTTGTGAACACATTCTCAAATAAGAACTTAGCTATTGTTTTAGCATCATTCTTTGTTGTGGCTTTCACTTCTACCCACTTGGTTAGATAGTATGTGGCAACAATGATGTATTCAGCATGTGAACCCTTAGTTGGGGGGTTAATAGGACCAACAAAGTCTATTCCCCATTTAGAGAATGCATGTCTTCCACCGATCATAGGTTTCAATGGCATCTCATCTTTACGTATGGGATACTATTCTCACTGACAAACATTGCATCACTTCACATAGGTATATGCATCCATGTGAAGAGTGGGCCACCACAAGCCTATGAATAGGATTGCCTTAATCACACGGTCTGGTCCAAAGTATCCTCCTGCTACACTTTGGTGATCAGTTTCCAAGATCTTAAGATATTCACTCTCATGGACACACAGTCTTAGGTAACCATCTTTATCATGCTTGTATAAATTATCTCCAATGAGTGAGTAGTCTAGTGCCTCCTGTTCTAAGCTCCTTTTCCTAGCCAAATTCATCTCTTTAGGGAATGTTTTTGTCCTCAGAAAGGCTACTAATGGTTCACTCCAATCTAGCACTAAAGATACTCGATAAAGAGTGGCATGTTCCACTAGAGGTCTAGCACTGTAGATTGGGCATTCTTTGCATAACTTGTGCACATCTGCTTCCATTGGTGGCCAATATACCCCTAACCATTGTAGAGTTTGAAGGGTCCTGTGTTTCGAATGGTGTTGTTGTAGTGCACCTACATGTGCTAATTGCAACCATTTGGCGTGCTCATCCTCATCTACATAGCAAGCCAGTATGCCTTGATTGGCGTGCTTGTACATGCTTCTTGCCATTATATGGTACTTTTGAGATCTAACTACTTCCTTGTCTCTAGTTTTCAATACAGGATGTTTGGGTCCAAATGTTAGAATAAGCAATATATTCTTGGCCCACTCCAGCACTACTTCTAGATTGAACAAGTAAGCATTAGGAAGCTCGTTTGATACTCCTTGAGGGGACCCTCCAGATGTTAGTCTAGAAAGATGGTCTGCCCTAAGGTGAGTCCGACCTTTCCTAACCACCACTTCAAAGTCGTATTCCATTAGTAAGAGGAACCATCTTACTAATCTGCCATTATTGCATGGTTTGTTCACTAGGGATAGTAGTGGTTGACGGTCTGTAAAAAATTTAAACTTATTTTCCAGCAAATAGTGTCTAAACTTTTCTACCGCATATACCATGACTAATCCTTCTCTTTCGGTCATGGTATAGTTTCATTCAGCTACATTCAAATGTCTACTAGCATAAGCAATTGGAAGATCCATATTGCCTTCACCAATTGGTTGTGCAAGTACACACCCAATAGCATAATTGGATGCATCCACAGGAACATGAAACGGCTTGTTCCAATCTGGTGTAGTCAAGATTGGTGCAGAACACAATTGTCTCTTAAGCTCATTGAAGGAGTTCTCACATTCATTTGTCCACTCAAAGTTAGTCAAGAGGGAGTACAGAGGTTTTGCAATGATTGCATACATGTGAGTGAATCGGCGATAATAGCCACAATGCCCCATGAAGGCTTATACTTCCTTGACATTCTTTGGCCTAGGTAACTCTGCAATAGCTCGCACTTTGTCTTCATCTGTGGATATGCCATTCTTTGACACTATATGTCCTAAAAACTTACCTTGCCTGACCATGAAAACACACTTTTCAGGGTTCAAGAAAACTTGATATTCTTTACATTTGTCAAAGATAGCTCTCAACTCGGGGATATGTGTCTATCTAATGTTGGAATGAGCACAGAGGTCATCCACATAGACTTCTAGGTTCTTCCTCAAGAACTCTTTAAAGACATGGCACATCAACCTCTAAAAGGTAGCTGGCACATTGGTGAGACCAAATGGCATTACCCAAAAAGCAAATATTCCCCACTCTGTGGCAAAAGCCATCTTATGTTGGTCTTCTAGAGCAATGGCCACTTGATTATAGCCAGAGAATCCATCAAGGAAGCTATAGAATTCCTTGCATGCCACTCTTTCTAGGAGATCCTCAATGATAGGAAGCGGATAACTATCTCTAATAGTAGCTGCATTAACTTTCTTCAAGTTAATGCATACATGTAGCTTTCCATTATTTCTGGGCACCACTATGATGGGGGATACCCATTCAGTGTGCTCAATTTCATAGATGAATCTAGCTTCTACCAATCGATCGATCTCTTCCTCGATTTTGGCAGCATAGTTTCCATTATGTATATGGCTTCTGCTTAGAAGATTTTGCATCCAAGGTCATGGGGATTGTGTGTGAGCATATCTCAGGGTCTACACCTTTTAAGTCTTTGTAGCTCCATGCAAAAAGATCTCTGTATTCTCTTAACAAGGTGATCAACTCTTGTTCCTCTTCCTCAGTCAGGTCATGTCCTATGTAGGTGCATCTTTCTTTCCTTCTTCTATGGTTACAACAATTTTTTTGGTGGTTTCTTTGTTATCATAGGCCTCTCCTGCTTGTGCATCATGTTTAGGCATTCTTATCATGACTCTCCTATCGTCTATCTCATACTTCTTAAAGCTTTTAGGGACCTCAAACAAAGATTCTTCCTCATCTGATGTGGCTTCTCTCTTCTTCCTTTTCTTGCCTCCATCCTTAGTGGTTACCTGGGTGGCTAATCTCACATCACTAATAAGTTCTTTATGTCTCTGAGGTTCCTTCTAATGCAAAAGGAGGATCCATAATGATTGATTCTAGATCTGAGTCACTCTCTTGTTCAATTTCTTCCATACTAGGTTCTTCAATAATCGAATCATACATCATTGGCTCTATCATGAAGATTGAAATGTCTAGCCACCCTCATCACAGTGGGGTGTCCATTGTTCTTTGTTGATGGCTACATCCATTGTTGCTAAGATCTCTGCCCAACCATGAGGTTCAAATTCTTCATCTCGAAAGACTATAGGTGCATAGGTTGGGTCTTGAATGGATCTATGAATTTCCTTAGCACCTACCTCTCTAGCATTTTCTCTTTTCTCTTCTTCTATTGCATTTTTCACATCCATAAGTGAGTGTGTTCATGCATCCAAGAGGATCCTGATCTTACGGAATGCACTGATCTTGTATCATCCGTGGCTCTATGGATGGGATTCCATTGAATAGGAGGCACATCTCTATGAGATTAATCTTTGAGATTGACTTTGGTTGTAACACCTAAGTGTTGCAAATGCAAACAATTGGTTCCCCAATCTTGTACTACTTGCAACTGCCTCATAAATGGTCTTCCCAAAATCATTTCATAGGCCTCGTTCTTGCTAAAGTCACATATGGCAAAAGTATGCTCAAACTCTACACCACATGTAGTGAGAGTTATTCCTTCAAGCAGTCCTAAGGGTCTTTCTATGTGACCATTGACCATCTACAATTTCATTCTCATTGGCCTGAGTGTTGGCTTGCCCCAATGCTTCCATAGGGAAGTGGTAGCAATTGCAACTCTTGCACCTGAGTCCAAGATAGCCTTGGTGGTGTAACCTCAGTGAGTGATTGGAAGGTAGGTGTTTCCTTCTTCTCCTTCGCTCATGTCTCCTATCTTATCCAAAGGTATTTCTGGCACTGTTCTATGAGATCCTACTTGGGAACGAGGTTTCGCTACTTCACGCTGTCGGGAAGATTTACATCTTCCAGTTGATGACCAGAGAAAATTAAAACAAATTAATTGGTGAATTCTAAACCTCTTTTTCACTGTTGAACAATTGTTCTGGATTGAATTAACTACTTTTGAAGTGTTTGCAGGTACAATAAATGATGAAGAATATGTGTTCAAATTAGGGTTTATCCTAATTACTCAATTAATGAGTATTTCATATTTATACATGCTTGATTCATGGGTATTTAACCCTAGGGTTTTCTAAGTTCATATGATTTTATGTCAATTAGGTTCATCTGAAGGGTCTCAAAAGATTCTAATGGGTTCATGTTAGGGTTTACAAGGGATCAGAAACATTTTAATGGGTTATCAATGATTTCCAAAGGGTTTTAATAGGGTTTTGATGGGTTTTAAGTAGGTTTTCTAGGGTTTTAGAATGTTTTAAGGGTTAAAATAATTAATATTTAAGGAAATTAATCTATAACTAAACATTGGTTCAATAACAAAAATTAAAATATGGTTTAATTAATTATTTAATCATGTATGTGCATTTAATACTAAGGTTTTAATTAATTAAAATCTTAACCTAAGATTGAATTAAATGATTTATTTAAAATAAGAAATATAGGCTAATTAAATTAAAAATGGTAAATTAAATGGATAAATAACTAGTGGTCTATATGAGTACTACGAAAAAGAATGGTTTATAGAAGATATGTAACTAAAGTGATTGAAAGAGTGGTTGGAATAAATGATGCAATTAAAGGAAGTTAAAGAGAAACTTTAAATGAATGGTGTATATGAAAAAGGTTAAAAGAATGGAGTAAGTGAGTTGTGTAAATAAAGTCAATTTAAAGTGTGGTGAAAGTAAGGAGATTAAAGTGTGGTTGTAGATTAAAAGTTAAAACCAAAAGAGTGGATTAGGAAGGACTTGTGTATGTATTTAAATGTGTGTTGAGCTCAAGTTTCTCCTAATGTTTTTTGCAGTGTCGAGAAGCATTGAAGATTAATGAGCAATTGAAGAGCAAATGAAGTGCAGTGAACCTAATGTTTTTTGCAGAAACATTGAAGATTACAATCAATTAAAGTGAAGTACAAGCAGTTGAAGTGAACCGGCAGATTGAAGATCCATTTATATCTTATTTCCCGAATTAGTCAATTACCCAAATGTTTAGACATTCATCCTAAAGTTTAGACCTTTCATTTGTATTAGAACTATTGCTTTGATCCATTAGCTTATCAATTAATTTATTCAAGCAGTTTAGCATCATATTGTTTCATTAGTTTTCTCATTACTTTCCTTGATGTCTTCTATGTTAGTTCATGAGTCTGAACATAGTACTATTGAAAATATTGAAAATATTGAGAATGTTCCGCCAACTCTAAACAGACAAGAAGCCTCTAGCTTACCTGAAAGTTTAGTAGAAGAACCCATTATGGAAGTTTCAATCTCATATCAGGAAGCTGTTGCTATGTACGAGGCTGCCCGTCCTTACGGTCCATAGCTATTTAAACTATTTAAAGACCTTAATTTTAGTCATAGAATTAGGTAATTTAAATTGTTTGTCATTAGAACCCTTATTTTCATAAGCCTGAGTTTGCTACAGACACCCCGCGTGTGCCGAACGATTTAGGCGGATGACTTGATCCACCATCCGAGCATCTCTCACGACCCGACATTGGTGAACCCGACGTGAACAAACGGCCTTGCAGCTCAGGTATAAATTTTAAATTTTGCATTTCATATACATTCATACGATTTTACATCAGTGCAGCTGCGTCTTCATCCCTGGAAGCTGTGGCATTTACGTGAGCTTGCAATCTTCTTGGTGTCGAGGGCTGGTCTGGTGACCTGAGCGCCTCCACGAAGATTGGCAAGTAGGAGAACCTCGTCGCGCCACCCCTTTCATCAAAAATTGAAGCACAAAACGTTTGCACCCATTTTTAGCAAACTATGTATTTAGGTTTTGATTCAAATCAATAAATGTATTGAATTTCACAAAAAGCACTTTTTGAGCCTCATCTTCGAGCAGTTGGTATAATTTCTTTACTCTTACATTCTTGCATACATAATTATATTTAAGGTTAAATTATTGGTCTAGGTTGAAGGCAACTGTGCATTAATCATAGCTTTACTTGAAGCATATTGGCATAGTATAAACTTAACAAACTGGACTCTAACGGAATTTCAGAATTAGTAGCTGAACATAAGGAAAGAGTAACAAAAGAAGTTCAGGATATAGTTAGAATTGTTCAAGCTAGGTCAAAACAAACTTCAAAAATGGACGAGCTATTTCAAACTATGATGCACGAGACGCAAGGACAAAAAGTAGTTGAAACGTTATTAAAGGATAAAGGGAAATTTACTGGTACGAATGTTACAAATTATTTAGACACGTTTGAGGAATTAGCTAAGTTACACGGTTTACCTAAAACAAAGTGGAAATCCTATCTTGGACGTCTGGCCATAGGTACTGTAAAAGCTATTATGGATATACATGACAATAAGGAATGGGATGAGTTTAGAAAAGAGCTGCATAAGGAATTCTACTTAGAAGACTACAGTCAACATAGTAGAGAAGGATTTATGAAATGGATTAGTTCTCCTAAGCCTCACATTTCTTTAACTCAACTCCATGGCGAATTTATGAAAAGATTCTCTCAATTACCTGAACAGGATAGAGTTGCCCTTACCCCAGATATCATTTTATATTTCCTTAAAATCTTGACTCCAGATATAAGGGTAGAGGTTGAGCGTAGGCTTGAAGAACCGGGAAAGAAATATGGGCTTACAGATGACTGGGGTGTAGTGAAAACTGTAGTTGAGGCGGTTGCTCACATGATCCAACGTAAAACACTCCTTTATGATTCGATGTCTCAACCATCTTCCAGTTTTCCTCCGATTCAGGCAACTAGGGATACACATATAGATTCAAAAGTTGAGCCTACAACATCCACATCTAGAGTACCAACCGAGTTACAATTTGAGATTTTGTTTAACAAGTTGGACAATATGATGCATATGCACGAGAATATGTCTAAAGAGGTAGCGGCTTTGCAGAATGTGGTGTATGCTTTAAACCTTCAAGATAAACCTGCAATGCAAGCTCATCCGACTATTTATCCTCAACCAGTAAATGCTCCAAATCCACCATTAGTAGCTCCGAATCATCCATTAGTACCTCCTAATCCACCTTTTATACCTCCTAATCCTCCAGTTGTACCCCAACCAATTCCTCAACCGATTCCTCAAGCATTTAACCAAAGAAATTTCAATGAAAGGAGAAATGCCAATGTGAGGAGATGTATCTGGTGCGATGCCACAGATCATTTGACTTACACATGTGAGGCATTGAAAGATGCGAAAGAGAAAAGACTTGTAATTGATATTGACAAGCGATTGTGTGACTATAGAACACATTTACCCTTAGGCTGCCAATTGGGGAAAGGGAGGGATGCAGAAGCTGTATGAAAACCTTTCTGAGTCTTCGAAATCTGCTTCTGCTGTTAAACTAGAATATGTTGATAGTGACTCTGATTCCGAACAAACAAGGGAAACGAGGAACTACTCAATTGAAGCTTTGATAAAGGCGAGAGATGATATTATGCAGAAAACTGCATGGAACTCTCTTGTCGATCAATTCTCGATATATTCGCATATTGCGAATGTTGAAGAGAAAAGAAAGAGGGATGATGAGCAAGATATAAATGATTCAGGTAGACGAATGACTAGAAGTAAGATGAGAGATGAGCCGAAGCCTAAGAAAGTTCAGTTTGAACAAGGCAAAAGTTATAAAACAAATGAGGAGCGAAGAAAAGAAATTAGGGAGGGTAAACAACCTGTGTTTAGTGAGCCAATTCAAACATCAGACAAAGTAGAGCAAATTCCTAGAACTGAAACAAAACCTGAAGAGAAACCAGAAAAGAAACCAAAACGAGTACCGAAAGCTATTCTTATTTCTGAACTTGAACAAAAAGTTGATTCGAAAGAAATATTATATGACATCTTATTAAAAAGTGCAGTAAGAATGACTTTAGAACAAATCTTCTCAATAGCAAAAATTGAATTTAAGGAAAATTTTATTAAACTAATTAAAAGGAAGAGATTCCCTCTGTCACAAGAGGTAGAGATGCAAGATGTTGCCGAAGTAACTCACTTGATTCATGAATCTCTTTCTTTAGACTCAGAAGATGAAGAAGATAATACCTGAAATGTGAACAAAAATTTATTAGGCCCGATTGTACCAGATGATGAAACAAAAAACTCAGAGAGTGATTTTAGAAAAAGTTTTTGGGCGAGAGGCACACCGGAGATTAAAGTTAACTTAGGAGATCAGAAGAGATCATATTCTGCTTTAGCCCTAATTGACTCTGGGTCTGAAATCAATGTGATTTCGAAAGGATTATATGATAAGTTTAAATGGCCTATTGATAAAAATCACGGCTGGATAATGCGAACCGCGGACAATGGTTGTGGATCACTCCTAGGAGCATGTGCCAACATACCTCTAATGATAGGTGGAATCTCTGAGACATTCCACTTTTTCATTCAGGACAACTGCTCTTATGAAATTATCTTAGGTCAACCATTTATATGTGAAGCTAGAATGGAGACTAAAGTAATAGATGACGGTTCAGCATATGCAAGAATTAGATCTAAAGATGATCTACAATCGCTCCAAGTTATGATAGTCAGACCAAACCATGTACGAAATAGGGAGCAAATTAGGAAGACGCCCATCCGTTCTCATGAAAAGATACGTGAAGATCATATGCCTCTTCGTGAGTTTAGAACTTATTATGATCAAAATTTTGCCTAGATGCCACTGTTGAGCGAGACAACGGTGGTTCTTGGTTTGATGTCTCGCACCCATCTGTAGATACTTTAGATAGTTTTTCTTTATATTTCCCTTCATCATATTTGCAATTCAGTCATTATAAACAAATTCCTAAAAAAATTATAAAACATTATGAAAAATTTTATAAAGAGAAAGAATTCATTTCATCTGATGAACACATTGAAACCGTAATTGAAACTTTATCTTCAAACTCATTGATTGAAGAACTTCAAAATATTTTGCATGAAAAAGAAAATTTTAGATTTGTACTTTTAAATTCTATTGAAGAATATGATTTGATTATTAAATTTGTCATGAGTAATGAAAAGGAAGCAAAAGTAAATACAAAATACAAAACCGTTGATAAAAAAATTAAACCGATTGCCCAATCATTACCACGAGAGAGTGAAGAGAAGTTTAGGAAAGTTACCAATGATCCTTATTTAAGAGAGCGCACAAATATAGGTCATACTTTCACAGAAGAAACTTTAAAGCTAATCAAGATAGGAAATGATGAAAATTTTTTGTTACCCGAGGAACGTGAACTATTTCAAAGAGTGATTAGAAAGCATGGAAAGGCATTTTCTTTATATTCCCATGAGATAGGTTGTGCAGACCCAAAAATTGTACCACCAATGATCATCTTTACAGTGCCTCACATTCCATGGAATCTTCGACCCATACCTGTTCCGAAAGCCCATTTACCAGAGTTAATGTGGCTTCTTAAGGAAAAGATTCACATGCGAATTTTAGAGCCATCGTCTGCACCCTACTCAAATAGGTGGTTTACTGTTCCAAAGAAAAATGGCAAGTTACGGTTCATTCAAGATTTACAACCTGTTAACAAGGTTACTATTAGGAATGTAGGTACTGGGCCCATTGTAGCGGAATTCGCTGAAGCCTTCGCTGGTCATGCCATTTACTCAATGGGAGACTTGTATTCTGGCTACGATCAATTTCAGCTTGCTATTGAAAGTAGAGACATTACGCCCATGAAAACTCCTTTAGGCTTAGTTCGCATGTGCACTTTGCCGCAAGGAGCTACTAATTCAGTAGCGCATATGATGAACGCCATGAATTCAGTATTACATGACTTCATTCCTAATATAGCCATGCCATTTATTGATGACATTCCTATTAAAGGATGTATTGAGAATGCAAAAGATGAAACTTTAGATTCCTCTGGCTGCAGGAAGTTTGTAGTAGATCATATCTCTGACTGTGAAAGGATTTTCCAGAGATTTGAAGAGGCTGGTCTCACATTCTCCATTGAGAAATCTGTTTTTGGTGTCAATGAGGTACTTATAGTTGGGCATTTATGTGGACATTACGGTCGGAGGCCATATCCACCTAAAGTCGACGCTATAAACAAGATTTCTGAAACCTGTAGTAATATTAGTGAGGTAAGACGATTCCTTGGTGCTTGTGTGTTTTATGCCATCTGGATCCCACACTATGCACATGTTGCAAACTGTCTTTATGCTTTGCTAAGGAAGAATCGAAAGTTTCTTTGGACTGAAGAACACTCAAAAGCTATGAAAAAGTTAAAGAAATTACTTCTTGAAGCTCCTATTTTAAAGCGAGTAGATTATACTGATCAAAAGCCTATCATTTTAACTGTTGATACGAGCCCTATAGGAATAGGATGGGTTATTGGTCAGGACGATGAAGAGGGCAATAGGTATGCTGTGAGATTTGGAGCAAAGATTTTACACGATACGCAAAGAAATTATCCGCAAATTAAACGAGAACTATGGGGTTTAGTCACGGCATTAAAATCCGATAAAGAATATTTTATAGGTGCAAATGTAATAGTTGAGACAGATTGTCTACCTCTGATTGGAATGTTTACAAACTGTTCATCACCCGACATTGCCATGCTTAGATGGATTTCATACATCAAGTTTATAAATCTTGTTTTGATACATATTGCAGGTAAATCTAATCCTGTGGCTGATATGCTTTCTCGAGCTAGATTTGATAATGAGGAAGAAACAGAATTAGAAATAAATGCAATTAATTATGATTCTAAAGCATTCTAAGTACTTTGGTTAGGGCACCTTCATGGTCTTCAAATAGATTTCGGAATATTAGGAAAAGAGCTTACAACTTTTTTCTGAAAGATGGTTTCATTTGGAGACATGCGAGGGGAAAAATTAGATTGCCACAACGAGTACTAGGTACTAAGGATCTTCAGTTACAAGTCATGAAGAGTATGCATGATACTTTATGGGCAGGACATAAAGGTTTTGTAGCTACGTATGAAAAAATTAGAGAAGGATACTGGTGGCCAGGGATTTATGTTACTGTTAAAAATTTGTTGATATATTTAGGTAGTGATGTGTGTGAACACTCTAGGATCACCGGGGCACTTTTTTCCCTCTTTAGGAGGTTTTTTTCCCCCGGCTTGTATATACGCCGATTGCCCTAATGGGCTACTTATCTTTGTACATTCTCTAGTAATACATTCAGTCTTGTGTGTTGTGCTCCAAGCTTCTTCTTCTTCCTTGTGTTGTTCGCGTGCTTCCGCAGACGTCTATCTCCAACAATTGGTATCAGAGCAGGTCGTTGCTTCTTCGAGGGCGCCGTCGACACTCCTCCGTTTGCAGTCTCAGATTTGCACAAAATTTGGTGAGCATACTCAGGGTGTTTCCGAGATCAAAACAGCTTCGATCTGTGGTGCCGAAATCGCGATCTGAGCTCGTTTCGGCCTCCGAACGCACTATCGCAGTGCTTGTGCAGGCTATTTCGTCCTTTTGTGCCAAAGGTATATACCAGTTTCTGTTCGCCAGTTTAAGCGTCTCAAAGTCTGCTACAGGTCTAGTAGAACTCGTCTGGGCAGTTCTGTTCAACTTTTTGAGATACAGTCAATTTTCTGCATCAAGGTATTTTAGTCACCGGCCATGGCTGAAAGCAGTGATGTATTCCGTATGTTGGTTGTTGAGGATAAGTTGGATGGTACCAACTACCCATTATGGGCTTATATGATGTGACATGTACTGGTTGCAAAAGGATTGTGGAACATTGTGCAGGGTGTTGAAAGACGTCCTGTTACACCTGTAACGACAGGTACTGCAAATACAGGTGTTGGAGCTGATGAAGATGGTGTCGAAGATGATATTCCGCAGATTCCTGTTCGTGCTGCTCTTTCTGTTGCACCTACTGCAGAGCAGATTCGTTGGGATGGCAGAGATGCCCAGGCACATGCATTGATAGCTTTGTCTGTCAAACGTGCCATTATTCCTCATATTCGCTCTTGCAGAACAGCAAAGGATGCTTGGGATACACTTACCACTTTGTACCAGGCTAGGAATGAGGCTCGTGTTGCTTACCTCCGAAAACAGTTGGAGAGTGAGCACATGAATGAAGGTGATTCGATGGACAGTTTTCTTACAAAGATCAAAGACCTGAAGGAACAATTGATTTCTGCTGATGAGGTTATACCAGATAGCTCACTTGTGCAGACCGTTCTGAATGGCCTTCCTGATTCATATCAGAGTTTTGCCTCTACTCTTCGGTTGATGATGAAAGGCAATCCGAATGCCTTGTCATTTGAGGAATTAGTCTCTGTTCTGTTGTAGGAAGATCAGTCCAGGCAGAACAGGTCCATTATGCGTGTTGCAGATCAAGCTTTCCTGGCTAGTCAGAAGGGCAAAGGAAAATGGAGCTCTTCTACTAGTAAGCAGAAATCTACAAATGCTGCACAATCGAAGAACCAGGATAAAGATGAGAAGAAATCAGAAAAGCAGAAATTGTTCTGCAAGTACTGTAAAGGAAATGATCATATTATAAAGAACTGTCCAAAACTGGCTGCTAAAGAGGCAAAGAAGAAAGAGGCTGGAATGGTTGTTGCAGAGGCCTCTACACCAAAAACAGAGTCTGCAAATCTTGTGCAGGAAGAAGAATGGGCGTTTACTACTGTCTGCAGTTTTGACCCATCTTCTCATGATCAGTGCATGTCTGCAGTAGACTCAGATGTTTGGTACTTTGACAGTGGGGCGACCAAACATATTACCTCGCAACGCAGTTTCTTCTCTTCACTCGAGCCTGCCCCTATAGGGAATACTGTCACATGCGCCAATAACTCCTCTTATCCTGTTATGGGAGTTGGTAAGATCATTCTGACTACTGCTGATGGTAGTTCTTTCACTTTGTCAGATGCTTTATTTGTGCCAAGGATAAAAAAGAACCTGTTATCAGTTTCTGCATTAGCCAAGATTGGCTTGGTTGTGAAATTCGTTGATGACAGGTGTACAGTCCATGATCTCTCAAATGGCGATGTGATTATTGCTTCTGGCATTTTATGTCGTGGGCTGTATAAGCTCATAGACTATGAAAGATCTGTGAATGATTCGGCATGTGCAGTTCATGATTCTCAGGCTATGTCAGATGCAAAGCTTTGGCATGCACGCTTTGGTCATCTGAATTTTGCTAGTTTGTTACGCCTGCAGAAATCTGAAATGGTGTCCTCTTTGCCCAAACTTGAGGCACCTGGAAAACATGTTTGTGAAGGCTGTATTTTGGGCAAAATGCAGCGTTCTTCCTTTCCAAAAGATGGTTCAGTTCGGGCTATGCAGAAATTGCAGCTTGTACATAGTGATGTCTGTGGTCCTATGCAGACACCCTCTTTTGGAAATTACCTTTACTTCGTGACTTTCATTGATGATTTTTCCAGGCATGCATGGGTATATCCACTCAAAGCAAAGTCCGAAGTGTTCATGTGCTTCAAACAATTTTTGGTTTTGGCTGAAAATCTGTCAGCATGTAAAATGGGCACCCTCCGTTGTGATCGAGGGGGGGAATATATGTCTTCAGAATTTAATGCATTTCTGGCTGAACGTGGGATAAAACACCAGTGTACAGTGCCGTATACACCTCAACAGAATGGAGTTGCTGAACGAAAGAACAGGTCACTCATGGAGATGGCGAGGTGCATGGTCAAAAGTCAGGCTTTACCACATAGTTTCTGGCTTGAGGTTGTCATGTGTGCAGCATATGTACTGAACAGGTGTCCCACCAAAGCGTTGCAGTCCATCACTCCATATGAGGCTTGGCATGACCGCAAGCCATCTGTTGCTCATCTGCGTGTTTTTGGTTGTTTGGCATATGCATTAGTGCCTGAACAACATCGCAGAAAATTGGATGATAAGGCAGTTGTTGGGGATTCGTGGACAAGAAGGAGTTTGAGGGTTTGTAGGAGAAAAAAGGGAGATGATGAAAATGGAATAACAGTGAGAACTTCTGCAAAGGAATACTCTTGGAAACCTTGAATATTGAGTATCTTGCAACAATTACAATGACTGCACACAGTCTAATCAATGACTAAATACAACTTCAGAGAATATCAATTACTGAAGACCAAGTATCTCAAGTCCTCTGGCAGCGGCCTCTCCTGCACCAATCCTTCGCTTGCTTCACGCTTCCCTTGTGCACACCTTGCACTAAGCTCCCACCAAGCTAAGGAATTGGTATCTCGGCGCACACACAATAGACCTTGGGACTCTTGGAATCCACTCCGCCTTCTCTGCACACCTTCCTCTTGACACCTCTTGCACTCTTTTGTGTCGTTGCACACTGGTGGCTCTTCTTGCTTCCTCTGAGCTCCCTCTTGCTCCTTCTCAATGTCCAAGAATAGCCTTTGTCCTCTTTTTTGAATCCGCCGGTCCCGCATTCTAACTGTAATACAATCTTGGTGCCCTTTCAATGTCCCAAGATTGTCTTTTGAACTGGTCCTCAACGACTCACTACTTTGTCCTGTAGTGACTTTAGAACAAGAGTGACTTTAAAATAAAATTTTGATTGGGCGGCCCTATTTCCACCTTTGCGTACGCGGCCTTCCATACCTTCACCTTTCCTTTTAATTCTTTACTTTTGCACCTTAAGATTTTAAATTCATCCTTTGAACCTTAAGAGAAAAAATTACTTTGCATCCTTAGGTTCAACCGGTTAGGGCTCGACAGATGCCCACCACCTAAAGGTCTCTCCGTCCCGGAGAGACAATAGCAATACAAAACAGAAAAATTGCAAAGACACAGACATGAAAACAAGAAAACTGAGGCAAGAAAAGAGGTAAAGGGTGTGTATATTATTTAAGTAAGAAAAGGTATAAGGCACCCTACAAGAATTATTTAGAATTCAAAGGGAGGAGTAATTTATTGACAAAGCGATAACGAAATCTAAGAGCAATTATTATGAAGGGGATGAGCAATTTAGTTGGACTGTGGATGGCAAATTATTGTGCAGGTTGATTGAGATTCTGAGCCGAGGTTGGTGGAGAGGGGGGCAAAGGAGCAGAAGCTTGTTCGATCGTATGCTGTAGCGAACTAAGGCATTGCCGAAGATTATCCCTTTCCCGGCGGATACGTCTGCATGCAGCATTAGCACAAAGCCCTAAGTTGGAGGGATTCCTAAGATCTTCGAGGGCTTTCAACGCAGAGTCGGCCATATGGCGATAATGATCTCTCTCTTCTTTGAGCAATCGCGCCGTTTCGTTGAGCGAGTGCCATTGAGAGTTGGCCATGCGATTGATGTTTTCTATTGTTGAGATATACTGTTGATGAACCGAAGCGGCGGCCGATACCGAATCCAAGGAAATCTGGGAGGCCTGAGCATTGCCGAGAGCGACTACACTCGCGTCCTGTAGTAATTGCAAAAAGGAAGGGGTTGATGGGAGGTCAAAATGCGGAGGGGGAGTGGCCGTTGGAGCATGAGGGGGAGGGGAAGGGGGAATAACCGGCGGAGGAGGAGGAAGGGTTGTAGTGGAAGATGGATTGGGAAGGGAAGGATTGGGGGAGGGAAGTGGTTGACTGACAGGGATATTAATGAGAGGGGGTGAGGGGGGGTTGAGGGGGGGTGAGCGCTGCGGGTTGCCTAGGGTTGGAGGGGGTGATGGAGGGGTGATGGAGGGTTTGGAGGGGGGTTGAGGGAGGTGAGGGAGGGGTTGGAGGGGGGGTGAGGGGTTGGGCTCTGCGGGGTGCCGAGGGGTTGATGGAGGGGATGGAGGGGGGTTGAGGGAGGTGAGGGAGGGGTTGGAGGGGGGGTGAGGGGTTGGGCTCTGCGTGGTGCCGAGGGGTTGATGGAGGGGATGGAGGGGGCTATGGAGGGGTGATGAGGGGGTTGGAGGCGGAGTGTGTGGAGGGGGGTTGAGGGGGTTGGAGGCGGGGGAGTGTGGAGGGGGCTGCGGGGTGCCGAGGGGATGATGGAGGGAGATGGAGGGGGTTAGAGGCGGGGGAGTGTGGAGGGGCGCAGGCCGAGGGGGGGGTGACGGAGGGGTGCTGAGGGGGTTGGAGGTGGAGGGTGTGGAGGGGGGTTGAGGGGGTTGGAGGCGGGGGAGTGTGGAGGGGCGCAGGCGGGTGGGTATGGAGGGGGTGCGAGGGTGCCGCCGGGAGGGGGAGAGAGGGGAGTGGGTGGGCGGGGTCGGAGAGAGGTGGAGGGGGGCTCTGCGTCGGGGTGAGGATAGGGGGTAGGGAGAGAGGGGTGTGGTGGTGGGCGGGGTCGGAGAGAGGGGGAGGGGGTGCTGGGGTGGGGTGAGGATAGGGGGTAGGGAGAGGGGGGTGTGGTGGTGGGCGGGGTCGGAGAGAGGGGGAGGGGGGCGCTGGGGTGGGGTGAGGATAGGGGGTAGGGAGAGAGGGGTGTGGTGGTGGGCGGGGTCTGAGAGAGGGGGAGGGGGTGCTGGGGTGGGGTGAGGATAGGGGGCAGGGAGAGGGGGGTGTGGTGGTGGGCGGGGTCGGAGAGAGGGGAAGGGGGGCGCTGTTGCGGGGTGAGGATAGGGGGTAGGGAGAGGGGGGTGTGGTGGTGGGTGGGGTCGGAGAGAGGGGGAGGGGGGTGCTGGGGTGGGGTGAGGATAGGGGGCAGGGAGGGGGGGGTGTGGTGGTGGGCGGGGTCGGAGAGAGGGGAAGGGGGGCGCTGCTACGGGGTGAGGATAGGGGTTAGGGAGAGGGGGGTGTGGTGGTGGGCGGGGTCAGAGAGAGGGGGCGGGGGCGCTGGGGTGGGGTGAGGATAGGGGGCAGGGAGGGGGGGGTGTGGTGGTGGGCGGGGTCGGAGAGAGGGGAAGGGGGGCGCTGCTGCGGGGTGAGGATAGGGGGTAGGGAGAGGGGGTTGTGGTGGTGGGCGGGGTCGGAGAGAGGGGGAGAGAGGGAAGGTGGTGAGCGGGGTCGGAGAGAGGGGAGGGGGCGCTGGGGGAGGGGGGCGCTGGTGTGAGGGGGGGCGCCGGTGGTGGGGGTTGAGGGTGCCGCCGGGTGGGGGAGAGAGGGTTGGAGAGGGGGTTGGAGAGGGTGCCGCCGGGTGGGGGAGAGAGGGGTTGGAGAGGGTAGGAGAGGGTGCCGCCGGGTGGGGGAGGTAGGAGAGGGTGCCGCCGGGTGGGGGAGAGAGGGGTTGGAGAGGGTTGAAGGGGGGTGCTGGGGTGGGGTGAGGATAGGGGGTAGGGAGAGAGGGGTGTGGTGGTGGGCGGGGTCGGAGAGAGGGGGAGGGGGGCGCTGGGGGAGGGGGGCGCTGGGGTGAGGGGGCGGTTGGATTGGAGAGGGGGGGAAGGGGTTGGGGGGGGGGGGCGCTGCGTCGGGTGAGGGGTAGGGAGTAGGGAGAGGGGGCTGTGGTGGTGGGCGGGGTCGGAGAGAGGGGGAGAGAGGGAAGGTGGTGAGCGGGGTCGGAGAGAGGGGAGGGGGCGCTGGGGGAGGGGGGCGCTGGTGTGAGGGGGGGCGCCGGTGGTGGGGGTTGAGGGTGCCGCCGGGTGGGGGAGAGAGGGGTTGGAGAGGGTTGAAGGGGGGTGCTGGGGTGGGGTGAGGATAGGGGGTAGGGAGAGAGGGGTGTGGTGGTGGGGTGTGCCGCCGGGAGGGGGAGGTTGGGGAGGGTTGAAGGGGGGTGCTGGGGTGGGGTGAGGATAGGGGGTAGGGAGAGAGGGGTGTGGTGGTGGGGTGTGCCGCCGGGAGGGGGAGGTTGGAGAGGGTGCCGCCGGGTGGGGAAGAGAGGGGTTGGAGAGGGGGGAAAGGGGGCGCTGGGGTGAGGGGGGGCGCTGGTGAGGGGGGGGGGCGCCGGTGGTGGGGTTTGAGGGGGAGAGAGGGAAGGTGGTGAGCGGGGTCGGAGAGAGGGGAGGTGGTGGGCGTCGAGGGTGGAGGAGGGAAGAGGGATGCGGAGAGGATGAGCGGGGCGGAGGATAGGGGGTAGGGAGCGACGAGGGCGGGGGAGGGTGGGATGAGGAGGGTGGAATGTCGTGGGCGGGTGAGGGTCGAGGAGATTGGAAGATGGGCCCAGAGTTCTCAGGAAGAAATCAGCATCCTCCTGGTTCAAATGTGTGCCGACTCGCTCGATCTATCTGAATGGTGAAACTGATGATGATAACCTTACTGATGCTCTGAGATCAAGACTGAAGGGATCAAGACAAGAATGAAGGAGAACGCACATTATATAGCAAGGAGGAATGAAAGATTACCTCACAGGGATGGATGGTTCAACCCAAAAGAGAGCTCAAAAGGGAGGTGATATAAGATCTATTTTCATCCATCCCAAAGATAAACAAAAGAGAGGGAAGTATTGAAAGTAATTTTTCACTAGTAAGGGCCATAAAAATTTTGCGCCTCAAAAACGCGTGAGCATTTTTGGGGACCATTTTATTTATGAAAGAAATTTTATTGATTAAAGCACTCCAAAATACTTATGAAACAAAAGAACTGAAAGGCAATGTTTATGACTTTTGGTGGTAACCCTTGAGTCGGGAGATGTTTACCAAGGGTAGGGTGTCTCCATCCAGTGTTTCCAATTGCACAGCACCCCATTGCAACATTTTTAGAACTCGAAAAGGTCCTTCCCAATGAGGGATCCATTTCCCTTTTGCAGTCGTATGAGGGTTAGGTTTATGGAGAAGAACTAACATGCCTACCTCAATGTTGTGTTTCCACAGATGTCGATCATGTGCCTCCTTCCGTTTCATCTGAGTCTCTATCAATTGTTTGGTCGCTAGTAGACGAATCTCCTCCACTTTATGTAAAGCTCCTAGCCTCTGAGAGACATCATAATCCTTCTTTCCCTGCATGAATGCTATCTTAGGCGATCCATGTAAAAATTCAAAGGGCTCGATGGGTAATATGCCATAAACCAGTTGGAATGGGGAATATTCAGTGGCCTCTTTGTAGGCTAACCTGTATGCCCAAAGTGTACCTAAGTACGCACTGCCCCATGAAGTGGGTTGCAACATACACTCCTTTCTTAACATTGCAATTAGAACCTTATTTGTAGACTCAGCCTATCCATTTGCTCGTGGATAGTAAGCACAAGATGTCCTATGAAGAATTCTATACCTGTTGAAGATTTCTTGTAGGACTTTATTGACAAAATGGGTACCTTGATCAGTACAAATTTCAAGTGGACAACCAAACCTACAAATGATGTTACTATAAATGAAATCAGCAACAGTTTGGGCAGTGCAATCTGTGGAGGCAATAGCTTCATCCCACTTTGTTGCATAATCTGTAGCTATCAGGAGATGTTTTTCTCTTTTTGGAAAAGCGGGAGGGTAGATGGGCCCTACAAAATCCAACCCCCACTTCTCAAATGGTTGCCAGGAGGTGGAAATAACCAAGGGGTTATTTCTCTGCTTTGTTGGCTTAGGTCCACACCTTTGGCAAATATCACATGCCTTACCCCATTCATCTGCATCTTTGAAAAGTGTAGGCCACCATAGACCCGCATCCAGTATCCTTTGACTCATAATATGTCCTGGGAGGTGCCCACCACCTGTTCCTTCATGTGCAGAGTGAAGTACTTCCCTCACTTCTTCTTCTTCCAAACACTTCCTGAACCGATCATCTTTGCCTTGTCTGTACAATTTATCTTAGATGAAGGTATATGGTCTACTCTTGATTAGCAGGCTCTTCTTTTGTACAGCACTAGCCTTTTCTGGATACAATCCAGTTTTAATGAAATTTTTAATGTCGTAATACCAACCTTGAGCTTTTACAGCAAACAGATGTGCATCTGGAAAGTCATCATTGATTCCACTAGATTGATTCATCATATTTATTCTGGATAGGTGATCCGCCATAACATTGTCTTTCCCTGGTTTATGGACTACAGAAAAATCAAATTCTTGGAACAACAATAACCACCTCCATATTCTACCGGTGGCCTGGGGTTTGTTGAGTAGGTATTTTAGTGGTTGGTGATCTGATATAATAATAAATTTTACCCCCAGTAAGTAATGACGGAATTTTTGGACAGCAAAGACCATTGCTAGGGCTTCCCTTTCAGTAGTACTGTAATTCCTCTCAGCCTTGGTCAAGATTCTACTTGCATATTGAATTGGCCTGTCCACTTTAAATTCTTCACTGGGTTGGGTCAAAACTGCCCCTACTGCATATGCACTGGCATCGACATGTATATGAAAGATTTTTGACCACTCAGGTGTGACCAAGATAGGAGCACACACCAACCTTGACCGTAATGTCTGATATGCCTTTTCCTCCTCTTCTTCCCATTTGAAAGGTACTTCCTTACCTGTAAGTCTAGTCAGAGGTCTAGCTATCTCTGCATACATTTTTATAAACCTTCTATGATAACCGGTATGCCCCAAGAAACTCTGGATCTCTTTAGGAGATTTAGGTTTAGGTAACTTTAATATAGAAAGAATTTTGTCAGGATCTGGGGCCATACCTTTAGCCGATACCACATGTCCTAAAAGGGTTCCTTCTGTCACAAGGAAATGACATTTATTTGGATTGAGCTTTAACTTAGTTTCTCTGCATCTTTGGAAAATATTCTGCAGCTGCCTCAAGTGCTGATCCAAACAATCTAGATGAGTTTCCTTATGAGATCTTGAAAATGAAGAGAAGTCATCCATGAAGATTCTAAGTGATTCCAGCAATAGGGGGCCAAAAATGAGATTGACCGTTCTGTTAAAGGTGGCTGGAGCATATCTGAGCCCAAATGGCATTTTTACATACACATATGTTCCCCAAGGTGTGATAAAAGCAGTCTTTTCCCGATCCTCTGGATGTATTGATATTTGATTATAGCCACTGAATCCATCCATAAAACTATATAAGGCATGCCCAGCCACTTCTTCAATGACCTGTTCTGCAAAAGGCATAGGGAACCCATATGGAATGGTCACCTTGTTGAGAGCTCTAAAATCAACACAAGTTCTGATTTTATTAGTATTCTTCTTCGGAACTATAACCATAGGTGAGAGCCACTCTGAGTGTTCTACAGGAATGATGATTCCTGCATCCTCCATCTTTTGGATTTCCACATAGACGGCTTCGGCATACTTTGGATTAAGTCTATAACTCCTTCCTCTGATGGGTCTGGCTCCCTCAACCAGAGGGATTCTGTGCTCTCCATAAGATGCAGGCACTCCTTCTAAGTCTTTATAATGCCAGGCAAAAACATCTGCATACTGGGTCAAGAATGATTTGACCCTTGCCAAGAGCTCTGGGTGGCTCCACAACCAAGTGGCTACCAGAACTGGTTGAGTATTGTTTTGAGTGCCTAAGTGTATTTCTTGGACGGGATTTCTTGTTACCATATTATCTCCCTGTGCATATGCTTCCTTGTCTTCTTCTACTAGCTTTTCGTGCATTGCTTCATAAGCAGGTGTATTTTGGACTTCGATGTGTTCCTCCTTGTCCTGCATCCATCCTACAGGGATTTCTTGAATTGGGAAAGAACATTCAACCTCAGAATTTTTTACCTTGTTGTTAGCTTTAGAAACTTTGTTATCTGTGGTTGACACATCCTCCTCTAATTTGTGTTTGAGGGGTATCTTCCTGCCCCTTCTGTGGTCAGTGATGGGCTCTCCCAATCCATCAACCTGGACCATTTCCTTGTCTTCATCATAATCTTCAGTCATGCTAGGATTATCAAGAAAAATTCCAAAACAAGAGGAAGAGTTGCCTGCTTGGAGCCAGCTTAAAATATCCTCTTCTTCCTCAAAATCTATTTGGGGTTGATCCTCCACTTCTGTTTCCATGCAAATGCTCACTGTTTGCATCATACTAGTGTTTCCTTGATTGTCTGGGCCTTCTTCTAAATGAATTTGTGTCAGCTCCTGCCCTTTCTTTTGTACCCACATAGTGTCCTTACCCCAATCATGAATGACACTGGCATGCCTCAGCCAAGGTCTTCCAATTAAGAGAGGAAATCCTCCTTCAACCTGGGGCAATCTTAAAACCACAAAATCCAGAATGAATAGATTACCTTGTACTTCAAGTGGAACTTTTGGGATTACCCCCAAGGGCCTTACTTTGCTCTGATCTGCCAAAGTAACCGTGAAATTTGCAGGTCTTGAAGGGTGGAGTCCAATCCTTTTCATGGTATGTTCAGGCATCAAGTTAATGCCAGACCCACCATCTACAATAACACCTTGAAATTCATGACCCTTGATTGATATTGTAAGCCGAGGACTTTTATAATCCGTAAGGGGTGCTTCCCCCCTAATTATCCCTTTATGTAAAATAGCAGTCTTGGCCACTAAGCTTGTAGTAGAAGCCTCATCAATTATCTGCAATAATTCTGACCTGAATTTCCCATCCATCTTTATTAATTCAAAAATACTAACCTCCTTCGTCATTGACTTGAGTAGTTTTGAAGCCTCTGACTATTTAAGAGAGTGAGCTTCATTTGCTTTGCCAAACTCTTCTTGAGCCCTGTTGAAGGCATGCCCAATGGCATCACTGGTGCCTATGAGATATTCCTTTTGATTTGTGTCTGCACTTGTGGTGGCTTTGTCTTCAATTGCAACTCTGTCCTTGTCCAATCCCTTGATTGTCGATTCTTGATTTTCTACCACTTTTGTTGTTCCCTTGCTTCTTGTCTGTACTGCAAAAGATTCGAGTTCTTCTAATTTTACCACTCTAGTAGATGGTGAGGGTTCATTCACCTGAGGTAATGTTTCCTCCTTGAATACAGAGATCATTTGGAGATGGGGTCCGGAAGTAGAGGCTTGATTCTTAGGACAACAGTTTGTATAGTGATCCCTGGCCTCTGGACAGTTCCTGCAAGGAGGTGCATTTTCTGGGAGGGTGCACCTAGATTGGTAGTGCCCACATTCTCCACATCTGAAGCAAATAATTGGCCTTCGAGGCCCATTTGCAAAGTTAGTTCTCGGTCTAGGATTATAGTTATTACCTTGGTTTGCTGCTGCTGCCATTACATTTGCTGGTGGTAAAAGTCCTCCTTGTGTCCAGTATGTCGTTGTCGGCATTCCCCTTACTTGGCATTCATGGGCCTCATGCCCAATCTTCCTGCATAATTGACAAGTCACATTTAGCAAGGGACATTCACTTACTATGTGCCCTTGCTTGCTGCACATGGAGCACCAGAGTCCGTTCTTAATGCCGCCTCCTTTGAGTTCTTGCAACTCCTGTCTCAGCTGAGCTAGTTCTTCTGCTTGGGCTTCCTCTTCCTTTTGGAGCTTGAGGGCTTCAATCTCTTTTCTCAGCTGAGCTACAGTAGTCTCCTCCTCTGTGTAGGGCTTATTCCTTTTCAAGCCCTCCAGTTCCCTTCTTAACTGGCTCACTGGGTCCTCCAGTTCTGTACCATATGATGGTTGGGAAGAAGTTGCACCATACTGGTGCCTTATCTGTTCCAAGCGTGTGGCCGTATTGATGAACTCCTCAACAGAGGCAGTAGGTAGCACTAACTCTTTTATTTTGCATTAGGTGACCACAGGTAGAGGTTTGGCTAACCACTTCTTGACAAAGAAGTCGTGTGGTGGATCCGGTAGTTTAGCCATTAGTGCTTTGGCCCTGGTCACGAACTCTGGGAACTTTTCTCCTGGACCCAATTTCAAGTTTTCCAATTCTTCTATAATGATCTCAGCCGTGTTGCCATGCTGAAATTGATTTTTAAAAGCCTCTTTCATCAAATCCCAAGAGGTAAAGTGATTTTCAGCAAACTGGCTAAACCACTTATCTGCCAGACCTTCCAATGTGGCGGGGAAGAGTATCAAGAAAGCATCTTCCCTACCCATTAGCCCTCTAGTCTTACATAATGCAAGAAATCTTCGAATGTGCTCATCTGGGTCCTCATGGGCTAAACCTCTGAAGGAGGGAAATTTTATGTTTAATCTGGAGAGCAAGATTTCTAGGTCCACCTGTCCTGCCATGCTTCCTACCGATGAAGTCGATGAAAGTGGACTCGATGATCTTCTGTTCGTCTTTCTTCTTGTCTGCTTGCACTTGATACTCAAGGTTTGTGACCGGGTCGTGGTCATGAGCTATTCATAGTCCACTTAAAATGAAACACTTGATAAAAGTATGTACCTTTTGGCCCACTGGAGTAGTGTTGTCGACACTGGAATATTGCTCTCCAATGGAAATATATAGTCTCCTATGCTCAAATCTCCTTGGATGTCCCACCGGGCGTGCCAAATTTGTTGGGGATTCGTGGACAAGAAGGAGTTTGAGGGTTTGTAGGAGAAAAAAGGGAGATGATGAAAATGGAATAACAGTGAGAACTTCTGCAAAGGAATACTCTTGGAAACCTTGAATATTGAGTATCTTGCAACAATTACAATGACTGCACACAGTCTAATCAATGACTAAATACAACTTCAGAGAATATCAATTACTGAAGACCAAGTATCTCAAGTCCTCTGGCAGCGGCCTCTCCTGCACCAATCCTTCGCTTGCTTCATGCTTCCCTTGTGCACACCTTGCACTAAGCTCCCACCAAGCTAAGGAATTAGTATCTCGGCGCACACACAATAGACCTTGGGACTCTTGGAATCCACTCCGCCTTCTCTGCACACCTTCCTCTTGACACCTCTTGCACTCTTTTGTGTCGTCGCACACTGGTGGCTCTTCTTGCTTCCTCTGAGCTCCCTCTTGCTCCTTCTCAATGTCCAAGAATAGCCTTTGTCCTCTTTTTTGAATCCGCCGGTCCCGCATTCTAACTGTAATACAATCTTGGTGCCCTTTCAATGTCCCAAGATTGTCTTTTGAACTGGTCCTCAACGACTCACTACTTTGTCCTGTAGTGACTTTAGAACAAGAGTGACTTTAAAATAAAATTTTGATTGGGCGGCCCTATTTCCACCTTTGCGTACGCGGCCTTCCATACCTTCACCTTTCCTTTTAATTCTTTACTTTTGCACCTTAAGATTTTAAATTCATCCTTTGAACCTTAAGAGAAAAAATTACTTTGCATCCTTAGGTTCAACCGGTTAGGGCTCGACAGCAGTAAAATGTATTTTTGTTGGGTACAGTTCTGAAAGTAAAGGCTATCGTCTGTATCATCCACAGACTAAACGCATTCTGGTTAGCCGTGATGTTGTCTTTGTGGAAGATGCTATTCAGCCATTGCTTTCATGTACTAAGGAGACATCTGTTAGCTCCAAAGACATGTATGATACTTTGATGCCTCTTTTTATAGGTGGACAGACTAGCGCTGGTCCTAATGAGGCAACTTCTCAGCCTTTGCAGGTTTCATATGATGATGCAGATCATTCCGTTTCTGATGCAGATTTACATGATGCACTTGTTGATGAGAGAGCTGATATTGAACAGGCAAAAACTATGCCAAAATGGCTGGTGCAGACTTTGCGTGACAGCAAATTAGATGCACCTTTGTCATATCGTACTCGTTCAGGCTCTCATAGTACCTCCTTTGCATCAGATTGCTATGCTATGGCTGCATCTAGTCTCTGTGATGAGAATGAGCCTGTTTCTTTTGATGAAGCACAAAATTCAGAAAATTGGATGGCTGCTATGCAATCTGAATATGATGCTATAATGAAGAATGGTACATGGTCTTTATGTGACTTGCCTCCTGACAAGAAGGCCATTGGCACTAAGTGGGTATACAAGCTGAAGCGTAAACCTGATGGTACAGTTGACAGGTATAAGGCTAGGCTTGTTGCAAAGGGTTATGCGCAGGAAAGAGGCATTGATTTTGATGAGACCTTTGCACCTACATGCCGTATGACTACTGTTCGGAGCATTTGTGCACTTGCAGCCCATCATGGTTGGAATGTACATCAGTTGGACATTAAAACAGCATTTCTGAATGGTGACTTGCATGAAGAAGTGTATGTTTTTCAGCCCCGTGGCTTTGTGCAGAAAGGGCATGAAAACCAAGTGTGCAGGTTAAAGAAGGCGTTATATGGTTTAAAGCAAGCACCACGTGCTTGGTATGAGAAAATACATGCCTATCTGATTGCACATGGTTTTGAGAACAGTCCAACTGAAAGCACCTTATATGTTAAGCGTGCTAATGATGTGCTTCTGATCATTGTTGTCTATGTAGACGACATGCTGCTCACTGGTCCTCTTGAGAAGCATATTGCTGATTTCAAGGCTGATTTGCATGCCTCATTTGAGATGTCTGATTTGGGGCATTTGCATCACTATTTGGGCATTCAGTTTATGCAAGTTGATGGTGGAATGGCTTTGTGTCAAACGAAATATATTGACACATTATTGCAGCGTTTTGGCCTTGAAGACTGTAAGCCTATTGCCACTCCTATGGAGACAGGTTTACGATTGAGTCTTCATGATGCTGGAGATGCATTTGATGATGTTCTCTATCAGCAGGCCGTTGGATGCTTGATTTACTTATGCATTACTCGGCCAGATATTCAGTTTGCTGTCTCACAGATGAGCAGGTTTATGCATTGCCCAAGAGTCACGCATTGGAAAGCGGTTAAGCGCATCTTTCGCTACTTGAGTGGTACTCGGCTACTTGGGTTGTTTTATCCCAAGGGGGGATCACTACCGCCAGATTTGCATGCTTTTTCTGACTCAGATTGGGCTGGTTGCTATGACACTCGTGTGTCCACCAGTGGTTTTTGCTTCATGCTTGGTAGCTCATGTATATCTTGGTTGAGCAAGAAGCAGCCTACTGTGGCCACTTCCAGTTGTGAGGCTGAGTATAGGGCAGCTTTCACAGCGACTGTTGAGTGTGTGTGGCTCAGACGCCTTATGGCTGATTTGGGTGTTGGCCAGTCTTCTGCCACCACCATCTTCACTGACAGTCAGAGCGCATTGGCAATTGCGAGGAACCCTGTGTTCCATGCTCGCACTAAGCACATTGAGGTGCATTATCACTATGTCAGGGAGAGGTTCTCTGCTGGGGAGATCAGCTTGGCATATGTGCCCACGCAGGAGAACATTGCAGACCTTTTCACGAAGGCTCTGCCTAGGGAGAAGTTTGAAGCTTTCCGCAAAGCTTTGGGCTTACTTCCTTTTGTGGAGTGATTTCCACATAGCTTGGCACTTCCTTATACATGAGTGCCAGCTCCTTGTTCACCGCATCACTCCCAGGGGGGATTTGTTGATATATTTAGGTAGTGATGTGTGTGAACACTCTAGGACCACCGGGGCACTTTTTTCCCTCTTTAGGAGGTTTTTTTCCCCCGGCTTGTATATACGCCGATTGCCCTAATGGGCTACTTATCTTTGTACATTCTCTAGTAATACATTCAGTCTTGTGTGTTGTGCTCCAAGCTTCTTCTTCTTCCTTGTGCTGTTCGCGTGCTTCCGCAGACGTCTATCTCCAACAAAATTATGTTACTTCATGTGACGTATGTCAGATTCATTCCTCAGTCAAACATAGGGATCCGTTGCATCCTACCTATCCACCATGCATCCATTATAAATGGGTTGTAGACTTAGTTACCATGCCCAAAGGTATCAATAAGATGAGATATATAGTCTTAGCATGTGAAGATCTTACGAATCATGTAGAAGGCCGAGCTTTAAGATCTAAGACAACCTTGAATGTATGCAATTTTCTTCTTGAGGATGTCATTTCACGATTTGGTTATGTAGAAAAAGTAGTGGCTGATAGGGGAGAGTTAGATGCGCAGGAGGCTAGAGAATTCTTTGCTAGGCATGGAATTCGCTTAGCCCTTACTACTGCTTACAACCCTGAAGCTAATGGGAAGATTGAGCGAGGGCATTCTCCTATTATTAAAGCAATTTCCAAATCTTGTAATGGAGAAATTAAGAATTGGCCAACTTATCTGCCATTTGCGTTGTGGGCCGATAGAATGACCTGCACTAGAACGACAGGGTATATGCCAGCAGAGTTGATGTATTGCCAGAAACCAATTTTCCCTGTGCATACGCAAATTCTTACTTGGACTACTTTACCATGGGAAGATAATTTGTCAACAGAAGATGTATTAGCTCTGCGAATCCAGCAACTAGAGCAAGGGAATGAACGTTTAGAAGAGGCTATAGTTAAACTAAAAGATTCTCGATTGAAAAACAAGAAGTATTTTGATAAATCACATAGGTTAAGGCCAAAGCCGATTTATGTTAATGATTGGGTTTTACTGTATGATAGTACGTTTGATTCTCAGTATGATGCCCGTAGGAAACTTAAAAGACGTTGGTTTGGACCTTATGTGGTAGTCAAAACCTATGATAATGGAACGTATGCCTTACGCGAATTAGATGGCACGCCTCTTAAAAACTTAATTGCTGGCAAAAGAATTAAATTATTTAAACAAAGAGATGATGAAATGTATGAAGTAATGTTTGATGATGAGCATGATTAATTATGTATGAATGAATTTCTTTAGTGTGGGTTTCTTTTGCAGGAAAACCAAGAGAAGATTTGAATATGAAATTTAATAATTTTGCGTGTCTAGCTGTTGCTGGTTGAGTTCTAATAGGTCTTTGAAGAACAAATTAAGATGCATAAAGATGAAGCAGATTGAAGATGAAGTTGATTTTAGGTCGTATTTTTCTTTGTCATACAATTTTGATTTATGTATTTTCTTTGCATTCATATAAAACTAATTGATAAAATCTGGAATGAAGAATATTAATTTATAAAGGACTCTATTTAACCATATTAGGGAAATAAACATAATTTATATTTATACATTTATAGATTAAGTGAGATTTGTTAAAAATAGAAGGATTTGTAGTTCATTTAGATAACGAAAGTAGTTGTATATATGTAGGAGCATATTGTTGCATGATACATGTCTGTGAAAACCTAGATCTTTCTTGTCCATGCAGCTAGATCCTTAGCTCGGATTAAGGGGTTAAGCCTTTCCCCTTTAAAATAAAAAACTAGCGAAAAAAAAAAAAAAAAGAATATTGACATGGAAGTTATACCTTCTTCCACCCCAAAAAGGTATTTACATTTATTATTGACATGAAGTTTACATCATATGTATATGAAGAAACTAATTGTGAAAAAACACATCTAGTGATTAAAATTGGGCATACAAGGCGGCTGTCTGTCCAAGTAGATTTAGTAGATTTCTTTGGCATGCTTGATTGTTCATATGTGAATGCATATATATGACGAAACCTGCATTTGAATGAATAAAAATGAATTCTGTTTTATAAATCTTTACATAGTTTATAAATGGATAAAATATAAACTAATGTTTGTTGACTGAAAAGGTTAATAGTTTTCCTTTATACTTTAATATGTTTTCATTGCCAGATGTAATTGAAATAAACTTCATGTGCATGTTGAAAAGATTAAAAATTTGATAATTTAAAATATGTTTATAAAAGAATTTGATGTTGTTCTATGATTTAATTTCAGGATAATCATTGAACATGCTGCTTCCCTCAATCTGCAAGTTGGCCCATCGAGGACGATGTGCAGGTTTGGTGGTGGTGGATGTCGGGAAGATTTACATCTTCCAGTTGATGACCAGAGAAAATTAAAACAAATTAATTGGTGAATTCTAAACCTCTTTTTCACTGTTGAACAATTGTTCTGGATTGAATTAACTACTTTTGAAGTGTTTGCAGGTACAATAAATGATGAAGAATATGTGTTCAAATTAGGGTTTATCCTAATTACTCAATTAATGAGTATTTCATATTTATACATGCTTGATTCATGGGTATTTAACCCTAGGGTTTTCTAAGTTCATATGATTTTATGTCAATTAGGTTCATCTGAAGGGTCTCAAAAGATTCTAATGGGTTCATGTTAGGGTTTACAAGGGATCAGAAACATTTTAATGGGTTATCAATGATTTCCAAAGGGTTTTAATAGGGTTTTGATGGGTTTTAAGTAGGTTTTCTAGGGTTTTAGAATGTTTTAAGGGTTAAAATAATTAATATTTAAGGAAATTAATCTATAACTAAACATTGGTTCAATAACAAAAATTAAAATATGGTTTAATTAATTATTTAATCATGTATGTGCATTTAATACTAAGGTTCTAATTAATTAAAATCTTAACCTAAGATTGAATTAAATGATTTATTTAAAATAAGAAATATAGGCTAATTAAATTAAAAATGGTAAATTAAATGGATAAATAACTAGTGGTCTATATGAGTACTAGGAAAAAGAATGGTTTATAGAAGATATGTAACTAAAGTGATTGAAAGAGTGGTTGGAATAAATGATGCAATTAAAGGAAGTTAAAGAGAAACTTTAAATGAATGGTGTATATGAAAAAGGTTAAAAGAATGGAGTAAGTGAGTTGTGTAAATAAAGTCAATTTAAAGTGTGGTGAAAGTAAGGAGATTAAAGTGTGGTTGTAGATTAAAAGTTAAAACCAAAAGAGTGGATTAGGAAGGACTTGTGTATGTATTTAAATGTGTGTTGAGCTCAAGTTTCTCCTAATGTTTTTTGCAGTGTCGAGAAGCATTGAAGATTAATGAGCAATTGAAGAGCAAATGAAGTGCAGTCCGGCAGATTGAAGATCCATTTATATCTTATTTCCCGAATTATTCAATTACCCAAATGTTTAGACATTCATCCTAAAGTTTAGACCTTTCATTTGTATTAGAACTATTGCTTTGATCCATTAGCTTATCAATTAATTTATTCAAGCAGTTTAGCATCATATTGTTTCATTAGTTTTCTCATTACTTTCCTTGATGTCTTCTATGTTAGTTCATGAGTCTGAACATAATACTATTGAAAATATTGAAAATATTGAGAATGTTCCGCCAACTCTAAACAGACAAGAAGCCTCTAGCTTACCTGAAAGTTTAGTAGAAGAACCCATTATGGAAGTTTCAATCTCATATCAGGAAGCTGTTGCTATGTACGAGGCTGCCCGTCCTTACGGTCCATAGCTATTTAAACTATTTAAAGACCTTAATTTCAGTCATAGAATTAGGTAATTTAAATTGTTTGTCATTAGAACCCTTATTTTCTAAGCCTGAGTTTGCTACAGACACCCCGCGTGTGCCGAACGATTTAGGCGGATGACTTGATCCACCATCCGAGCATCTCTCACGACCCGACAACGCACTTGGTTGGCTACATGTTTCCACAATTTTGGTTTAACTTTAAGTAGCTCTTCTAAAGTGATATTGCACTACACTTTCGTGTTCTTCACTACCTCCGTGTTCCTAGGTATGACTGAGTCTTTGTTTCTTATCATGACCGTCGGTGCTCTCATGCAAGTAGACTTCGCTTCCCATGGGCCTATGAAATGGGGTAGTCCCTCCAAGGAATTAGACTCGAAGTCTAATCTCTCACGAGATTGGATATCCTCCTGCTCTCCATAAATGAAGGAATGTCTTGTGGGAATTTGTTGCAGAGCTAAAGAGCGCACAAAGCAGAGAAAAGGACGGGCCCCAAAATTTTTCCGATTTGGACACACAACTTTTGTATCATAACCACTCTTGTATATATTTTCCGTTGTAAATGCACTAGAGGAGTCCTCTAGATGCATCTGATTTACCCATGTACAATAGTAGGAAATTAGTCTTTTAGTGAATAAAGTGCCGGTCTCTTGTGTGAAAGGACCATTTTTAGGGCACTAGTATATAAGTCAAATGTGACTCTTTGTAAAGAACTTTTTGCCATTGTGAGAATAGAGAGCACAGAAATTCGAATTTGTGCCTTCTTCACTCCGTATCTTCTTCTTCATGAGCTTGTATGCATGTGTATTGCTTGGAAAGAGTGCTTGTGAGTGTTGTCTATCCTTGAGAGTGTCTATTTGCTGTAGGTAAGGTGTGTGCGAGGTGTAGGAAGTGCTGAAGTGTAGGAAAATATTCCCGTGACTCAGTATTTCGCCCATAACTTGAAGTAGGAGCGTCAGAATCGAGTGAAACCACTGCCATTGGATGCGTCGTCTCGAGAGCTTCGAAATGCATATGCTATTCGCTATATTTGGAGTTCGGAGCTGAGAGAAAAGTCCAAAATACTGACGGCTGCTGCACCAAGTATCGTTTCGCTTGGACCGACCGTTGGAGCTTGTTTGGATAAGTCTTTGCCTCATTTACACTCTTGAGTAGTTCACTTGCATTGATCATTACATGATTGCATGTCTTCATACACTCGGTTAGGGTTCGTATACTCTTTGGATTGATAATTAAAAGCGTGTATCCCCACTATATGCACTTGTGAGGGGATTGAGGTATAGTCTCTTTCTCCGCAAGTCCCTAAGTTGATACTTGGGTCAACACACTTTTTGGCGCCGTTGCCGGGGAGTGACGAATTAAACCGAGGCATTCGTGTGATGGTAAGTAGCTTCTTGCATTGAAGTAAGAGGAGGAGTGGAAATCTTCTCTTCTTTGGTAAGTCATTTTCAGCCGCACTTGCTACTTCTCACTCTTGGAGTGTGTGTAGTGAGTTGTTAGTTTAGGGAAGTGAGCAGAAGGAGTAGAGTAGGAGTGAGTAGAGAGTGGACCAAGTCATTAGGATAGAGTTTAGTCTTATTAAGAAAAGTTCCTTTTTATAAGCAAGAAAATTCCAACTATAAAAGCCAAAAAAAAATCATTTTGAAGATCACTTGTTCGAGCAAGTATCGTGAGTGTGAGCGTCGAGTATCGTGAGCTGCTGAATATCGTGGCGGAGCTTGTGGAGTATCTTTGAGCTAGAAAAGGTGCTAGAAGAGTGTGGCAGAGCTTCAAAGGTGAGCCACTCCTTTGCTAGATCCTTCTGATCATTCAAAAAATTCAATATCTGTGTAAAACGATCTGCGTCAGGTATCGTCCGAGATTTTCAGGGGGCAAAAAGTTGTGTTTTGATTGATACAGATAGTGAAGAGAGGAAAGGGGAGCTAGGAGATCAAGGGGGCAAAATCAGAACTTCAAAAACATTTGCTAAAATTTGTCTAAGGGTCAAGTATCGTTTTACTCCCGCGGTCGAGTATCGCGATACTTCACAAGTATCGTTTTGCTCCTGTGGTTGAGTATCGCGATATTTCCCATCGATCGCGTATCGTTTCATACCGATCGCGATACTTGGTCAGAGATCGTTTCACTCAGCGATCGTTTAGTGAGTATCGTGTATCGTGTATCGTTTCGTGTCGATCGCGATACTTGAGAAGTATCGTTTGGTCAAAGATCGCGATACCTGACAAGTATCGTGTATCGTTTGCCAGCGATCGTTTGCGAGAGATCAAGTATCGTTGTGCTCAAGTCGTGTATCGCTTGATCTTCAGAGATCGCGATACTTGCTGCCGATCGTGTATCGTTGGTCTGAAGTATCGTTTGATTCCGATATCGTGTATCGTGGGATTTCAGTGTCGTGTATCGTTCCAGCCAAGTATCGTTCCACTCAGAGATCGTTTAGAGCAAAGATCGCGATACTTCCCACATATCGAGTATCGTCTCTTCCAAGTATCGTTTCCCTTTGAGTATCGTGTATCGCCTGAACTTCAGAGATCGCGATACTTACCAAATATCGTGTATCGTCTCTTCCAAGTATCATGTATCGTTTGCCTTCAAGTATCGGTATCGCCTAGCCGATACTTGTCAGAGATCGTGTATCGTCTGAACCTAGAGATCAGGTATCGTGTATTTTTGGAGACAAGTATCGTGTGCTGTAGAAATTCTTCTTCACTCAATTCTTTCCAACCCAAGTCTCCTAGATATTATTTTTCTGTAGTGAAGGGTGCTCAAGGCCCAAGGGTATCAAAGTCTAATCAGAGCTCTTAAGTGGATGAACCTGAGATCCGGAAGAACCCTAGGAAGCCGAAGAAGTGTGATTTCTTCTGTAGGGAGTGTAGCCGAGCCAAGTAATCGTTCACACTATTCTGAGACCTCCAGTGAGTCAGAAGGAGAAATTCCCATGGCTTCAGAGGATATGCAAAATACTGTACCCATGATTGGCATGAAGTCAATCATAGAGGGAGAATACAGAACCTCCTTGAAGTATGTGAACACTAACCTCAATGAGATCCCTATCTATTTGGATGGCTTAAACAGATCTGTGGCCAGGTTACAGAAAGCATCAGAAGCCTACATAGTGCCTAGACCAGCAGTTAAGTACGTAGGAGGACTGTACATGGACAAACAAGATATTCAATACGTGGTCACAGAACACCCGGAAAACATTAATGAGCATGGTGAAGAAAATAATGCTTCAAGCTTAAATGGAAGGGGAAACGAAGAGCAAGTAACTACACCCAGAGGGAGATCTACTGTTGCTAGGATATGGAGAGGAGATCTGATTCCCCAAGATGATACTCTAATAGATGTATATTTGATCAATGGGATGGAACATCTCCTGAGAGCCCATTCCTCTATATGGGAAGCTGCTCCTAATCCAGTCACCATTTATGAGTTGCAGGATCCTGATTTTTCCACCATTATTACTTATTTGGATAAAAATCAGAGAAGATATTGGCCCATGACAGATGCGGAAAGAGCGGAATTGAAATATCAAAACATCCCAGTATTCCCACCTAGAGACCAAGCCACTACTTCAAGGAATCCACTCGGAACATCCCAGAACGATTCATATCAACAATCGGGACAAACACAGCAAACACAACAAACCCAGATCCCAGTCAGACCACATGTGCAATTTGCAATGCCTGCAATTAACCCTAATTACCGACCTCAACCAACTATTGACCCGAGACATGGAGTTCCTGCCCCAGTCAGACCACAGGTAGTAAGAGGACCAGGCATACCAATAGGAAGACCAATTTTCCCAGGGATGCCTAGACAACCTGAAGCAGGAAGGAGACTAAGGCCGATCCAAGTCGCCAAGTGCATGAGAAATCACTATGATGGCTCTAGTGAACCCTACAATCACATAGCAAAATTTAAACAAGTAGTTAGAGCCGAGCAGGTAGATGACTTCCAGATTCAATATGAGTCCTTTGGTCTTACCTTGTCAGACACAGCTTTGGCATGGTTTCAGCCATTGGACCCTAATACCTTTCAGAACATGGAGCAGGTATACCAAGAAATGATTGAGGAATTTACTAAATCAGGAATCAAAAACAATTCTTCATCATTGATCCATAGCTTCAAACAAGTCCCTACCGAGTCAGTGAGATTGGCTGCCAGAAGATTCAAGCAGTATGTAGACAGATGCCCGGTGGAAGAGAGGCCGACACAAAATAAAATGGTGTCATTATTTTTGGAAGGATTATTGAACGGATCCTTGAGATCTTTGGTGTATGTAAAGAGAGTTCAAACTTTGCAAGAATGCATGAAGGAGTGTATAGATCTAGAAGATAATCTTGCAGAAGACCTGAAAATACCTCAAGGAAGCTCGAAAAGCGAGGATTCGACCAGTAACTCATCCATACCTAAAAACAACGTAGAGGAAATAGCTGAATTGTTAGCGAAAAAGTTGAATGTTCAAGGACAGAGGAACTACCCCAATAACCCAATGAGAGTACCCATGCTCAGAAAATGTATGCAGTGCGGAGGTGATCATCCTTCTCATCTGTGTACTAGGGGAGTCGTTCCACCACCAGCTTATGCTTATAATAGACCTACTGTTCCAGGACCTCTACAATTTTGCAGTGTGGAACAAAAATACACAAATCACAGCACAAAAAATTGTCCCTACAATAGGCAAGCGAGACCAGCACAACCATACATGAGACCTTATGGATACCCTCAGAATCATCAAGGAGGTGGAGCCACTAGATATCCCACTTATCAGCCACAGGCACCAGCACCGCGACCATACGCATATCAGGGATACACACAACCACAGCCAGTACTAGGACAACAACCGCCCCATCCTCAGAACGTTGTCCCAGTCAAGATTGCTCAACCTGAAGAAAATCTAGAGAGGGCTATAGTGTCAGCCACACCTTCGACTAGTAGTGAACCATATGACTCATTTTATGACTCTAGTCAAGGAACATACCCTAATTATGAAAGCTCAATAATGGAATATGGACAATTGTACGAACCATATGTCTATGGCATGGAAGTACCAGATAGTTCATACGGATATGAGCAGGATTATGTGTCATTAATGTACACAGCTCCTAGAGCAACTATACCACCCCGACCCATGAACAAACCGCCTGTACCCAGAGGACCATGTTACAGGTGTGGAGGTGACCACTATATCAGAGAATGCACATTGCCAAACCCACCACCACCACCACGAGTCTGGGAAGGCTATTGTAGTGATTGTGGTAAGGAACACCTTTTCAGAGACTGCCCCAAGAACCCCAACAGGATTACCTCAAATGTACAAATCAATGTAATAGAAGTAATTGAATCATCAGGGAGTGACAAGGAATACACAGTACCATTGAAAGCAATAACGAGAGCCAAAGCCAGAGAGACCCCTGATAAATCGGAGGAGAACAATCAAAGCGACAAGGAAAGAGACACACCCATCCCTCAAAGAGTTGAAGACTCAGAAGAGCCGGAGAAAAGTATTGCAAGTAAAAGGTCTCAAAGATGGAAGCACCGGAGAGATAGAATAAAGAAAAGAAATTATTACAAAAAAAGGAAAAGGAGGAAAACAAACAAAAACCAAAGGAAGAACCAAAGAAGGAAAAAGAAATTAAAAATGAAAAGTATCAGAAAGAGGAGGTAGGATCAGTCTTAGCAGATCCTATGCCTGAAGAATTAGCCATGTGGATTCAGGCATATAAGGCAAGAATAAGAGCAGGACCTACCATAGAACAACATGAGAGAGAATATCCTAGAGGCGACTTAGAAAAAGAAAGATTAGAAATCTGCAAGAAATTGATAGAAGTTGCACAACAAACCTTAGAAAAACCTGCATCGCCTTTACCAAATAACCGAATTTCCGAAGGAGAATTCCAAGAGTGCCTAAACACTCAGGAAAAGCCTGAAGTAAATAGACCTCTGAATGATGAAATCGGTATTGAGAGAAAGGAAGGATCCATAGTCCCCGAAGTAGAAGGAGACTGGACTAAGGATCTATGGGCACGAGTGCAAGAGGACAAATGGAAAAAGGTAGAAGGGATGGAACCACCCTTTGACGAATTAGAAGCAGAAAACAAAATAGAGGGTTCAATGCCTGAACTAAATTCCGAAGAAATTTTTCCAATGGACGCAAGTGACAAAGAAGAAGAAGATGTAAAGGAACTGCCCAACTACACCGGGGAGTACGAGCACAATTCAGAATTGTATCGCATTCCCTCAATGAGGAAACGAGAGACGAACCCATCAGTTCAAACATCTGAAATCATATAACGCCTTAGAGAGGTAAAAATCCCATGTACCCTAACGTTTGAAGAACTGTTAAAGGTAAAACCACATTTAAAAGAGAAATTAATCAATCAATGGGAAGTCAAGGAGGAAAAGAAAGAGATAGCAGACGAAGTAAACACAGTGAGGATTCCAGTGGATAAGGTAGGAGACTTTAGTGAAGGTGATGAGGGAAATACCTGCCTTCCAATCACCTATAAGGGTTACACTACCAAAGCCATACTAGATTCAGGAGCTGGTGTTGGCATTGCTACCAAAGAAATTTGGGAGAAATGGGGACAACCAGCATTAAGACCAACACGCATGAAAATACAAATGGCAGATGGACATACAGAAAGACCCTTAGGATTGTTGGAACGAGTAGTTTTCACTACATGTGGAGTGGAATTCGAACACACTTTAGCAATATGTCACTTCGAAAGGCCAAGCAATTATGAAATGATCTTGGGAAGGCCTTTCATGAGACAGTTAAAGGTCGTACAAGATTGGGGAAAAGACGCGGTGTACCTACAACATGAAGGAGCCACCACGAGAATTAACCTACATACATACGCTTATCAAGATGTTCCACCTCTACAATGGAATCAAATTCATAAGGAGGAAGACGATCAATCAATTCATAGTGGAGGTTCTAGTGACCAATCCTGGATGAACGAGGACACTCATCTATGGATATGCCAAGCTGCCAAGAAGGAAGAGGAGAGAAGAAAAGGATGGCAGCAAAAACAAGGAATAGCTAGGTCTGTACAAGATCCAGCTTACATGCCACAAGTATTTCCTGATGAAGAATTTGAACCACACGGTTGGATGGAAATTTTAGCGACCCTCGATGTCTGTGTAAACGAAGAAGTAGTGACCATGAACGAATGTATCGATGAGGAGGGCTATGATGTTAGCCTGTATATGGTAGTCCTTCAGGAGGCTGAAGACGGAGAAGTGATCGAGAAGGATTGGAAGGAGGACTACGAGAGCATTGAAATGGAGCCCGAACCAAGGGATCTAGGAAATAGTACCACCAACATAGATATCACAGCCAATGTAAAACACCAGGATCTCACACAGAAGGGGGAATTAGAATTTGAAAGAGAATCAGAAAATGAAGAAAATAAACCCCAAGATCAGTTTGAAGTGCCCGCTCACTTCAAGAAATATGAAGTAGAAGAGAGAAAGATTGCTATTCAAATGCCTAAAAGAGAAGCACAGCCTGGAATAGCATATGACAATAAAGAACAAACCAAGAAGATAGTGGTAACTATGGAAGAAGGAGAAGAACGATGTACTTTCATAGGACAAGATGTCTCTTTAGAGGAGGAACAAGAGTTAATTCGTCTCATTAGAGAATATCGGGATGTTTTTGCTTGGACCTATAAGGACTTGAAAGGAGTAGATCCATCTATATGTGCGCACAGAATCCCCATGACATCCGAAGCCAAACCTTCTAAACAAAGACCATATACTTACAATGATGTGTATTCAGCAAAAATAAAGGAAGAAATAGACAAGTTACTAGATGCTGGATTCATCTACGAAATTGAGCACACGGAATGGGTGTCACCTCTAGTGGTTGTACCAAAAAAGAATGGAAAGTTAAGAGTGTGCATCAATTTGAAGAAAGTGAACGCCGCAACCATAAGGGATAGTTACCCCTTACCAATCACTGATCATCTCTTGGAAAGGGTAGCAGGGAAGGAAGTTTATAGTTTTCTGGATGGCTTTTCAGGGTATAATCAGGTAGCCATTGCTCCTGAGGACCAACATAAGACAGCATTCGCAACTGAATGGGGAGTATACGCCTTTAGAGTCATGCCTTTTGGTTTAACGAATGCCCCAGCTACTTTCCAAAGATTGATGTGTCATGTGTTCAAAGAATTTCTGAGAAAAAGTATGGAGGTATACGTGGATGATCTTTGTACATATTCAGCTATACGATCAGAGCACATCCCTGAACTAGAAAAGATTTTTGCTAAATGTCGACAATATCGAGTATGCCTCAATCCTGAAAAATGTGTCTTCATGGTGCGACAAGGGAAAATCTTAGGACATATTGTCTCTAAGAATGGAATTTCAACGGACGAAGACAAAATTAAAGTAATTTTGGACTTACCAAGACCTAAAACTGCTAAGGAAGTTCAAGCATTTATGGGACATTGTGGATACTATCGAAGATTCATACATATGTACGCCATAATTGCTAGACCTCTTTATGCATTATTGACTCTATTTAATTGGACCGAGGAATGCGAAAAAGCGTTTAACGAGTTAAAGAATCGATTGAGTTCAGCACCCATCCTTCGAGTCCCCAACTGGAATAAACCGTTTCACATTCATGTGGATGCTTCCAAGTTTGCCATTGGTTGCATCTTAGCTCAACCTGCTGACACAGGAAAATTAGACCACCCGATAGCCTATGCCAGTAGACAGTTAAATCAAGCAGAACGCAATTATACCACCACGGAGAGAGAAGGCCTAGGGATGGTATACGCAGTCAAGAAATTCAGACACTACTTACTGGCAAACAAATTCAAATTCTTCATTGATCACCAAGCCCTATTGTACTTAGTCAACAAGCCTTGTAATACAGGACGACTAGTGCGATGGTTTTTATTGCTAATGGAATTTGATTTTGAGGTAATAGTCAAGAAAGGAAACACCCACATAAGAGCAGACCACTTGTCACGAATGACCCATGGAGAACCACCCATAGGAGTACCAGATGACCTGCCAGATACTTATCTTTTTAACCTGGAAGTATGTCCTCAGTGGGCAGAAAAATTGATCCCGATACTTACACATGGACCTAAAGATGGGATCACGCCAAACCAAACGCAAGATCTCTGGAGGACTAAAAACCTTCACATCATTGCGGGAAGTTTGTACCACCAGGATTCAAGCGGATTATTGATGAGATGCGTAGAAGAAGAGGAACAAGAAATGTGGCTTCAGAAAGCACACATAAATCAATGGAACACTCATTTGAATGCAAATGGAACGTGGCTAACACTCAAGAGATTTGGCATATATTGGCCAACCATGCAACGAGATGCACATAACTATGTGTCAACCTGTCAAACCTGTCAAGAACAAATCCCAGACGAGAACTCTACCTTATGCTATTCTACGATGGCACCAAGATGGAGCATGCCTCTAGTAAAGTTCTTGAAAACTCGAGAGTACCCTGACGGAGCGACCTTGGCAAGGAAGCGTGCTCTTGAAGAACAGGGTAAGGATTATGCCATCATAGGAAAACAACTCTTTAAACGCGGGAAAGATAACCAATTAAGAATGTGCATTCACGAAAATGAATATCTTTCTGTCTTAGAGATGGCCCATACAGGAGCTGCAGGAGGACACTTCTCTGCAGATAAAACAGCAAAAATGATCCTCTTTGCTGGAATGTGGTGGCCAACTCTACATCAAGACGCCATAACATATGTGCAACGATGTGATACTTGTCAACGAACGAAATACCCTATTAGAAGAGATGAGATGCCACTTAGACCCATGATGAGTGCTAGAGCTTTCACGAAGTGGGGAATAGACTTTATAGGACCTATTAGCCCACCAGCAAAAGGGTCACATGCCGAATACATAATTGTAGCCACAGATTACCTGACCAAATGGGTTGAAGCAAAAGCAACAAAGAAAAATGACGCAAGAACTACAGCCAAGTTTCTCTTCGAGAACGTCTTCACTAGATTTGGACTACCTATAGAAATTGTGAGTGATAGAGGTACGCACTTTGTGAATGAAGTTATAGAAGCTCTATTATCCGAATTCTTGGTAATTCATAAGAAATCAGCTCCTTATCACCCACAAGCCAATGGACAAGCCGAAAGCTCTAATAAAATCTTGTGTACAGTTCTCACCAAAATTGTTAACAACGGTAGATCAGATTGGGATAAGCAGTTACATCATGCTTTATGGGCATTTCGAGTGGCCTATAAAACAGCTATAGGCACTACTCCTTTTAACTTAGTGTATGGACAAAACGCTATTTTGCCAATTGATTTCTTGATTCCCACTCTTAGAGTAGCAACTACTTACGAGTGGACGGGCCATGAACTATCAGCTCAATTGGATCAAATAGAAAAGCTTCACGAAACTAGGTTACAAGCAGTAGCAGGCATTTATGCTGCAAAACGACGACAAAAAGCCTACTTTGATGCGCACATCAAGGACAAAAAATTGAAGGAAGGAGATTTAGTTTTGGTATACACTTTGAAACAACATGCTAAGAAATTGCAAAAGAGAGGATATGGCCCATTAATCATCAATCGTATATCTACAGGTGGGGCCATTAGCTTAGCAACCCTAGATGGAGACGTGTTACCAAACTACATCAGTGGGTGTAGAGTAAAAAAATATTTAGAACCATTGACTGAAGAGACAATGTCTCGATTAATCAAGGGCAAGAATCGATGCATAGAAGAGGAAAGAATACGGGAAGAAGCAAGACAGGAAGCATTGGAAAGAATAAAGAAACGGAAGGAGTGGATGAGAGAGCGAGATGAGAGATATCGGTTAGGAGAAGAACTCATCCCGATGGCTAATTTTAGAGCCGCTCAACACCTAGGATCGCAGAGAACGCAACCATATTTAAATTTGGGAGCAGGGAGAACGGAGTACCACTTAGTGGATGCTCTCATTGACTCAGGAGCAGCTGTAAGCTGTATCAAACTTTCTTTGACCCAAAAATTCCAAGAAGAAATACGCCCTTCGGTGGCACAGTTGATAGGAATAGGAGGAACGATTACTCAATGCATAGGTGAGATCACCTTACCTTTGCATCTTGGCAACAACACTATGCATCAAAAGCTATTAGTGTGTCATGATCAGGATTTACTTGAAGAGGTAGTGTTAGGTCAAGACTGGATTTACGAATACGAGGTGACCATTCAATTGGTGTTAGGATACATCTCAGCCAGGATAGGACATCGTGAAGTATTCAGTCTGCTAGATGAGCGACCAATCAAATCGGTGAGCACGGAGCAAAAAGTTCATTCTAATGAACGAAGTCCTGAATGTATGATCTCTAGCACTATAGAGACACCTTCACCAAGTACTATATGTTCGGACACACTGAATTCTGCTTGCACACCTTGTTCTAGTCTAGCAAATCTTGGGAGTGTCAGTCAAACTGAAACCAACCTCACTGAAACACCATGCATTAGAGAGACTAAGCCTCAGAGTAATTCAAAAGCTGTAACCATTAAAATATACCCTATTCCATATTCTAATCAAGCGTGGATAAAGAAAGATCAAGTGGAGGAGTATCTTCACCAACAGAAGCACAAGCGACATCAGAACAAACGATCAAAGCAAAAACCAACTCAGTCTGAACAACGACATCATCGACAAGTTGCTATAATATGGGTGCCAAAGAAAGTAGTAGCTGCTCAACCAGATCGTTCGCAAATCTGGGTGCCTAAGTCATGCACTACAAAGAAACCAAACCAAAAGGATGATCCCCAAAACAAGAAGAACCAATGTGATCCACAGGCAAAACAGACACAGAAAAGGAGTTATTGGAGAAGGAAAGAGTCTGTAAAGGCAGCCCGAGACATTCCGAGATTCACAAATCAGACCAAGCAGAGCTACAACAAGAAGAAAAGAGCCACATTCAGGGGACGTGGGCAACATACAACGAAGCCCAGCGCAATGACGCAAATTTGGAAGCCGAAAGACAAAACAAAAGACATGCATACGCCAACTACTTCCAATTGCACACATATGGAGTTTTCGAGACCCCAAGTATGCATGATAGGGCCACATTACAAGGCCAAGCATTCGGCACATCCTTCTTCTATTTCAGGATAGTCGAGCACATTTTCCTAAAGGAGAAATAGGAGAGCACTTGTACATATACTAAGAAAATACTCCAAAAAACTTTAATAACCGCTTCGGCTATGGACTAACTTTTTTGTTTTTCTTTTCAGCAGAAAATATAAAAATACATAAAAAGGTGAAGAATCCAGGTATTACCTTTCTCACACACACGAGAAAGGGACGACACCATTCACTCGGAGCAATATCGAACTTATAACCAACATATAGAGGAGGATTTCTGAGAACACATGGATACTAATTCATACTCTATATTGAGTGCAGATGGCTTCCACCGATTCCGAATCTACACAGCAAGAAGAAGTGCAACTTCTTCCATTGGAGTCAGTAACAAAAGCAAGAGGTCACTGGTTCAGAGATGATCAACCAGTGGCAGAAATAATCTTCATGGCTACAATCAAAATAATGGACACAGATCACTACTTTCCAATCATGTCCCAAGATTTCAAGACAATCATACAAGGATTACCTCATATTGAAGAGGTGTGGACACAGGCCGGCATAGAGGCATTCCTCAAGTTACCAATCTATGTGCCAGATTTTCAGAGGTGTGCACAAGTCATGAACACTATGAAACCGGCGGCGACAAAGATCTCAGTTCCAGAAGCACGAGTATTGGACAAAGTCGGGACATGGAAGACCATCCAGTTCACACATGAATTGATTAATAAAGCTTTTGGATGGAATCAAGCAGGCACTACTAGTGTGAAAGAAGAATGCCATGATCCCAAGAAGAGGTCATTCCTGGAAATTAACAGAATTGACATAGAGGATGCTGTACGACTGGTACATCAACATTTTTGTTTCCCCAGTATGCACAGGTATACAGCTCCACAAAAGATAGTAGTCCAATTACTATCACATGCCATGAGGCAAATTGGAAACAAGGTCAATCTCACAGGGTACGTCCAAGAAAGATTGTTTGAAGCACAAAAGAAGTGGGGGCAAAAGAAGTTCTTAAATGGAAGTTCAGCTCTCACATTGTTGATTTATGAAGCCTTAGAAATGAAGAACTGCTTGAGAGAGATGCCAACTTCGGAAGGACTAGCAAGATATGTAAAGTCAGCGACGGTCCCGAAGAAGAGGAAAATTGTAGCTATGATTGAAGAGGCTGGAACCAGCACACAGAAACCTATGAGGGGTACGAAGCGCCTACGAGAAGAGGAGGCTCAAGCAACACCGCAATCAAAGAGAACGCATCTCTTACCGAAGATCACGACGGCCCAAGTGCCTATTACCAAGAGAGATCTGTCCGCTGCTCTCGAGGAGACACACCAGTATATGCAAGGGCAGGTCAATTTGAATGTTCAAGGACATCATTATAGACAAGCTAGTCAAGAGCAGACACAACGAATTCCAGAGCAAACACCGAAACAAGCAGGAAGATACAAGGAGCTAAGCATTGATGATTCCAGCACAAATACGGATTCTAGTCCCGAAAAGGATACATTAGATACTAATATACGGACTGAATCACACGAAGGTGAATGGAACGAGATAGATCAAGTGGAAGTGACGCCCCAAAAGCAGGAGGAAAAGGAACAAAAAGTCAAGGAATCTATGGAACCGGAGCACGTCATTCAATTGAATGACACCACAAAAATTAGCATCAAAGAAGATACGACCACTGGTATTACGCATGTAAAACAACCTATTAAAGAGGAAGATCAAACTCCAATGAGTAAGGAAACGGAAGGGCAAAACAAAGAACAAATTATAATCGAGGTGCCTGATGACACACCTCAGGGAAATAAAGAGGACATGGGGGCTGAGCCAAGGATACAGCTTCAATTTAGGCAGCCCCATGACACCACATTACACATTGCTCAGGGCAAAGATGTAAATACCGGAGAAGAGCCGGCAATACCAAAAACATGGCGAAATGTAGATGTTACGCAGTTGAAACCTGTAGTAAAACAGATGATTCAAACAGCCATGGACACTCAGCAACAGATGATGGATATAGATGCCGAGTATAATCAAGCAAGAAGAGAAAAGAATCAGTTTCAACTCATGAATGAACAGCTATCGGCACAATTGATTGCAGCACAGAACGAATTAGCAAATAAAAGTACTGAGGTGTTGGCAATCAAGACACAATATGACGCATCCATCGCCCAAAATCAACAACTGCATACACAACTCGCGGAGTTGCAAAAATTACACGAAGCAAGCAAGGCTGAGAAAGAGAAAATGAAAATGCGGAGCACACTCTTAGAACAACAACTCAAGCTATATCTGGAAGAGAATGACAGCCTACGCAATAGAAATAAAGAATTAATGAAGTCTTTATTATATGATCAACCACTCTTACAACAGGGACCCTCAGACACTAAAGAACAAGAATTAAAAGAGCAGATAGCACAGTATGCCGAGTTGCTGAGACAAGCGAAAGAAGTACGAGAAGAATCAGAACGGAAGCACACTCAAGAAATAGATGAGCTTAAAAAGCAGTTAAATACAGCACAGGCAAAACTGGTCCACAGCTACAGTGAAAATATGGATCATGTAGCTGACATAGGTAAGGAACTACTGGCAACCAAAGAAGCACTCGGAGAAGCCAGGCAAACAATAAAAGAAAAAGATGAATGCATAGAACAGCTGAAAATTCAGAGAAAAGACAAAGAACCGATCAGGACATCAGTAGTGCCAGAAAAGAAACATCCTACTGACGAGGTAGAGGTAAGCCCTCTATCTCAACCGATCTATCATTCTCCCATACGTGAGCAGGTGGCGGATCTACATGATGATCATCCTATGCCATATACTGCAGAAATAAGTCAGAAGGAACGGGCACTAGTGGTGTCCCGATTGACGGAAAATTTTGAAAATGAAGTTATTAAAGTCATGAAAGAAGCAAAGATCAAAGGAAAAGACTTAGAGACGCTTATGAAGCCTTTCAATATTCCATACGGATTACTGAAAGAGAAAACACGTCAATATATCAAGAAGACCACAAAAACGAGCCCTGATGAGCAGCTCAACTTCGAGAATGATACATTCAATTTCACTCAAGCAGATTTTGAAGCCGCACAGCCAGTTTGGAGAAGAAAGTTTTTGGAGAAACATCCAACACTAAGGATACACTGGCAAGCTGCTCCATATTCCCTGCAGGTAAACCCTGCATTTTGTCCTGTACCTCGTAGAAGAGAAGCTAGAGCATTTTTGGACATGCAAAGGAATGGTACAATAAATAATCAGTGGCTGAATTATCCGCTACTTCCAAGCCCTCCACATAATTATTTGCCAACGAAGGATTATATGGTCAAGACCATAGAATTTTGGCTACAAAATTACGCGACAGTACCGGATTTAGCTGTCAACATGACAAATAAAATACTTAGTATGCTACTCACTGTACTGAAAGTTTTCAACCATGCGGCATACACCTTTTTGAATTTTATTGGAATTAATCAGGGCACAGACATACTTATTTTTGATTTATCAGTGATGCCAAGCAGACCAACTATAATGGCTTATTACTCCAGGCTTATGTTCTTGCCAAGTCCATATATGCAGACATTTGAAGAAGCATTTTTTACAGGATTCTTTGAAATAGATTCAGAGATCTTTTTGAAGATGTCTTCGAACCTGAATGCCAGACTCGTAGCATATGAATTAAGCTTCTTCGCAGATCACAGACAGCCACCCCATGATGGTGTGAAAGCAGAAAAATGGAAACAACTCATGATACGTGAAGCCAATCAGCTGAATGATACAGAGCAAAGAGTTTATCAAACATATGCCCGTCGCTTATCAAAGCCTGTCGGGGACGACAGAGTCCAGGAGGGGGGCAGTGTTGAGGGAGAATTGAGTAAGAAGAAGAAAAGAAGAAGACAACGAAAGAAGCAGCTTCATTAGAAAGCAATATCCGAAGATATATCTCTGCACAGAGCCCCGCAGGGGCACGCATCAGGCAAAAAGAGAAATCATCCAGGTCATGCACGGTGGAAAAGAAGTAAACAGCCTCAAAGCAACACAACAGGGTCAGATGTGTGCAACCAGGACAAATCAGAAGACCAAAAGTTACAAAGGGGTAGAGGCCGAAAAGTTCAAGAGGGTGACTAAGAACAACACATTCCTAGTCACTGGTGGCGTGCGTGGCAACCCAAGTCAACAGGCAAGACAACTACATCAGGCTCTCGAGTAGTAGAGCTTGAATCAAGAAGGCCATCGAATCTGCATGTCTGTTTAACTGCAGACAATACTGACCAAGGGGAGTGTGCGGAGAAAAGCTGAAGCGCCTCTAAAACGTGATGCAAGATCAAGATTCAGGCGACACTGACCAACGGACGCGTGCGCGAAGCAAAGTCTGTCAAGGGACGATAGAGACGAAGAGGGGGAGAGTGTTGCAGAGCTAAAGAGCGCACAAAGCAGAGAAAAGGACGGGCCCCAAAATTTTTCCGATTTGGACACACAACTTTTGTATCATAACCACTCTTGTATATATTTTCCGTTGTAAATGCACTAGAGGAGTCCTCTAGATGCATCCCCACAGAAGATTAGTGATTTACCCATGTACAATAGTAGGAAATTAGTCTTTTAGTGAATAAAGTGCCGGTCTCTTGTGTGAAAGGACCATTTTTAGGGCACTAGTATATAAGTCAAATGTGACTCTTTGTAAAGAACTTTTTGCCATTTTGGGAATAGAGAGCACAGAAATTCGAATTTGTGCCTTCTTCACTCCGTATCTTCTTCTTCATGAGCTTGTATGCATGTGTATTGCTTGGAAAGAGTGCTTGTGAGTGTTGTCTATCCTTGAGAGTGTCTATTTGCTGTAGGTAAGGTGTGTGCGAGGTGTAGGAAGTGCTGAAGTGTAGGAAAATATTCCCACGACTCAGTATTTCGCCTATAACTTGAAGTAGGAGCGTCAGAATCGAGTGAAACCACTGCCATTGGATGCGTCTTCTCGAGAGCTTCGAAACGCATATGCTATTTGCTATATTTGGAGTTCGGAGCTGGGAGAAAAGTCCAAAATACTGACGGCTGCTACACTAAGTATCGTTTCGCTTGGACCGACAGTTGGAGCTTGTTTGGATAAGTCTTTGCCTCATTTACACTCTTGAGTAGTTCACTTGCATTGATCATTACATGATTGCATGTCTTCATACACTCGGTTAGGGTTCGTATACTCTTTGGATTGATAATTAAAAGCGTGTATCCCCACTATATGCACTTGTGAGGGGATTGAGGTATAGTCTCTTTCTCCGCAAGTCCCTAAGTTGATACTTGGGTCAACACAGAATTGATCGTGCAAGTCATCCAAAAGTTCAATGGGAGGAGGAGCTTCACTTTCTTTAGCCCACTTCTCTTCTTGGATCTCTCTTAGAAATTCCAAGGAATATCGATTCAAAGAAGATGGTGTGTCTGGTTCTGTGGAATTAGGCACATAAGCTTCCTGGGGAGGAAGGCTTATCCTTTCACTTGCCTTGTCCTTTCCTTGGGAGGTGGCTTCCTTTCCAGATCTTGCAATTAGGCTCTCCAATCTTCCAGCAGTCCATCAAAGTGCAATTGTGTCTTAGCTGAACTAGAGTAGTTGAAAAGGCGAGTGGCTTCAAACATGGTTTGAGCAAATTCTACCATCTTTGCACAAATCTTTGTTTTGTCTATCTCTAGGTCAGCTCTAGGGTAACATTTTTCATGATCTATCACATTTGGCCCTTCTTGGATTTTGTCATGATATGCTTTAAGCATCATTTCTAGGTTCTCTAACCCAATAATGTTAATAGGAGTGATTTTTGGCATATTGATGGGGTTCTTAGGACAATCTCATAACAAGTGTTCCTTCCCACAATCTGGGCAAAAACCTTGAATTGTCACAGATTGGGGTTGTGTTGGTGTAGGCATAGGACAATCACAAATGAGGTGATCTCCCTGACATCAGTAACATGGTCCTCTAGGAAATGGGGGTCTTATTTGCCTAGGTTGAGGCCTAGAGTTAGGGTTTGTATACATGACATTGGTATATTCAAGCTCCCCACTAGATTCACTACGATCTTCATAATAGTATGTTTTGGTATCCTCAGGTGACTGCATATAGTAGGCATGTGGGCTATCAATATGAGTAGAGTCAAAACTATGATCACTTGGATCACTTTCTAAAAGCAATGGTGTTACTGGCACTAAGGCTCTATTCATATTTTCTTCTGCCGCTACATACTTCATTGGAATCACATTGGCTGGAGGAGGAGGTTGTTGAGCTAACCCAGCTTGAGCCATTTGTTGAGCCCAGTAGGGTTGTTGTGGCCTACCATACTGTTGTGGGTACTAGTTCAGGTATCTACCTTGTTGTGGATATGATTGTGGATAATTTTGTCTAACCGTTTGCTTGTTATATATGTAGTCTTGTGCAGTGTGGTTAGTGTATCTCCTTTCTATGGTGTAGTATTGGCTATTAGGGTTCACTTGGGGTTGAGCCATGATTGGACACACATTAGCCATATGGTCTCCTCCACAGGTATAGCATCGTTTAACTGGGGAAAATCTGGGTATTTGTTTGTTTGAGACTCCTAATTTTTGAGCTACCTTCTCTGCTAGTTCCTCAATAGATGTGGATCGTTTGGAAGTGAGGCTAGTAGAGCTATCTGAATCTTTATAGATCTTTGAAAGCTCTAATTCTTGTCAGGAGGAAGGAGATAAGGAAGAGAGCTCACACACACACTCTCACTCTCAAGGAGAAGCACACACACAGATTGAGGCAAGGAAGAATGATCTTCTTCTTCTTCTTCTTCTTCTATTATATAAAAGGAATGTACAAGAATGACCTAAAAACAAGAATACAACAAGTGCAATATATAAAGATCAGTACAAAGGAAAAAACTAATGTCTGCGAATGAGTGAGCTGGCAAGATACAAATGTGCCATCACTCTCGGTAGATAAATCTAATAAAGCTCAATGAAGTATCCCTGACATATACCGGTGTGACCACTATACATGTCAGAGAAATGAAAAACGGGTACGTGTCATCCTAGATCATCACATGTTGAGCTTGATATCTCAACACTCCCCCTCAAGCTCAATGCCATATCCTGTAATCCAAGCATCTCCCGAAACTTCTTCAACTTCTCAACTCCAAGTGCTTTGGTGAAAATATTAGCAACCTGCTCATCTATTCTCACATAAACAAGATCAATATCACCTGTTAATACCTTCTCTCTGATGAAGTGATAATGTACCTCGATATGCTTTGTTCTAACATGGAAAAAAGGGTTCCGTATTAACTGTATACTGCTAAGATTATCACAATAGATAGTGATAGTCTTTTGCACTTCCACACCTAAATCTGCAAGTAACATCTCCAGTCATGATGCCTCACATGCTGCCATTGCAACACCTCTATACTCAGCCTCTATACTCGACAAAGCAACAATGGGTTGCTTCTTACTACTCCATGTAATAGTTGCACCTCCAAGTGAGAAAAGAAAGCCCAATCTACATCGGTGTATCCATGAACCTACAAATCTACACCAGCTTCATAAAACAATGCATAATCCAAAGTAGCACTCACATAACGTAGAGTGCGCCTCAGAGCATCCAAATGTGGCTTCCTAGGAGCCTGCATAAACTGACTTTCAAGTCCAATAGTATAGCTTAAATCAGGCCTTGTAATTGTAAGATATATAAGACTTCCCACAATTTTCCTGTACATAGTAGCATTTTCCAATGCTTCACCTGATGTAGTATCCAACTTCAAATTCTGATCCAATGGCATAGAAATTGGCTTACAACCAGCCATACCATACTTTTGCATCATATTCAAGGCATATTGCCTTTGGGACATCCATATACTTGTTTCTATATGTATAAACTCAATGCCTGCGCACACCAAGATCTTTCATGTCAAATTCCTACATAAGAAGTTGCTTTACCTCTTTGATGCTTTCTTCATTATCGCCACCTACAATCAAGTCATCAACATAAATGGCCACTTTCGTGATGCCATCATCAGCCTTCCTTGCATATAGTGAATGATCTGCATCACACATAGAAAACCCAATGCTGGTTAAGTAATCAGCAATCCTTGCATGACATGCACGCGGAGCCTGCTTCAGCCCATACAAAGCCTTTTGCAACCTGCAAACATATTCTGGATGCTTTGAATCTTCATATCCTAGTGGCTGGTCCATATACTTCTTCCTATAACTCACCATGTAGGAAAGCATTCTTCACATCCATCTGATGCAAAGTCCATCCTTTTGCTGTAGCTAATGCAAAAAGTGTCCTAACAGTAGACATTTTAGCTACAAGGTTGAATGTTTCCTCATAATCAATGCCATATGTCTGCGCATATCCTTTAGCTACCAATCGTGCTTTATACCTGCTTATGCTACCATTAGCATTATGTTTTACCTTGTAAACCCATTTACAGCCTATGGGTTTCTTTCCTTGCGGCAATGGAACCAGCTTCCATGTATCATTTCCATAAAGTGCAGTCATCTCATCATCCATAGCTTTTTCCCAATCTGCAATTTCAATTGCATCTTCAAAGCAAGAAGGTTCAGCATCTTGTATTACCTTTGTCATGTAGGCATAATGACGAGCCATGTAACTATCATATGTCAGTCCTTGCACTGAATTCCTCATCCTCCTAGATCTTCTTGGTCCTAGGTCACTTCTCCTTGTATCATCTGCATGTGCCCTTCTTACTCTTGGAGTCTTCACAAAGGGCAATCCAAGTTCCTCATCAAGACTCTTTTCTGAACCGATTGAATCTCCATCAACATCTTCAAAACCTGCACATATTTTATGACCAGCAGAAAGCTTTTCTTTACCTTTCTTGGATGTATTTGATGAATTTGCTGGACTGAAATTTTCACGTAATCTTCCACTCCATGGATTTGAGTTGGAACTATTGCTTGGTGATGCATCGGGTCCACTCAAAACCTGAGATTCTGCACTTGATTTTTCAGCATTTTCTTTGTCATTTGGTTCAAGACTCAGTCCTTCTTTGGCACCTGCATAGAAGCTTGACATTTCATCAAATACCACATCTCTGCTCACCTTTACCTGTCGTGTGAGTGGGTTATAACATTTATATCCCTTTTGCTCAAGGGAGTCTCCAATGAAGACACACTTTTCTGCTTTTGGATCAAGCTTCATCCTCAATTCATATGGGACATGTACATATGCAATACAGCCAAAAACTTTCAGATGTGATAAGTTTGGCTTTTTACCTGTAAACTTCTCTTCAGGTGTAACTTGATGTACAGTAGTAGTTGGAGTTCTATTCATGATGTATACAACAGTATGCATAGCTTCTGCCCAATAAAAATGAGGCATATTCTTCTCAGCCATTAAGGCTCTTGCTATTTTTGCAATATGTCTATTTTTGCGTTCAGCAACGCCATTCTGTTCTGGTGTGTACCTGCATGAAAAGTGACACTGAATTCCATGATTTTTTAGAAAACTATTGAACTCATTTGACATGTATTCACCTCCTCCATCAGATCTTAATGTCTGAATGTACTTCCCTGTCTGCTTTTCCACCATAACTTTAAAATTCTGGAAGTGAGTGAACACCTCTCTCTTCTCTTTCATGAAATATACCCATACTTAACGTGTATGTTCATCAATGAAAGTAACATAAAACCTGCAACCACCCATAGATGTGGTCTTTGTTAGACCCCAAACATCTGTATGTACTACTTCTAGTACATTCTCACTAACATGCTTGTCATATGGAAATGATGCTCTTAACTGTTTACCAAATTGACATGCTGCACATACCTTTTGCATTTCTGCAACTTTGAAATTTGGTAGTCCATGGACAATCTCCTTTCACTGCATCAATTTCAGCCTTTGCAAGTTTGCATGTCCAATCTGTTTGTGCCATATCTCTATATCTGCAATAACTCCTGCACCTTTTGCAAACATGGCTGCATTCATTTCCGGAATCTTCACATTTAAGGTGAACATCCTACCCACTTTGTTTCCTTTGGCAACCAATCGTCCATCCTGCATGTACTCTTGTACATATAATCCATCAGCATTGAACCTGACTTGTAATCCCTGATCAACCATTTCTCCAACAAAAACTAGATTCTTTGTTATATTTGGAACATGCAACACATCAGCAAGATGTTTTACGTTCCCATCCTCCATAGACAATGCTATGTGTCATGTATGCTCAATAGGATGCGATGTATCATCACCTGCTTCAACATATCCAGGAACTGGCATTTTTTGCAAACTACTAAACCATTTTGCATGACTGGTCATGTGATTTGAAGCACCTGAATCAACATACCAGATATTATCATTTGATTTTGAAACACCAGCAGACATCGTATTCATCATGTGATGTTGAACCATAAACAGCTTCTCAGAATCATATGCACTTGTGGATGCATAATTGTTTTGTTGCCTTCTATTATTTTGATTCTTCAACCTGCAATCACGCTCAAAGTGTCCAGGTTTACCACAATTCTAACATCCTTTACTATCATTACCTGAATCATTTCTTTGGAAATTTTTACGACCTCTTTGGCTCCCCCTGCCTCAAAACTATCCTCTTCCTCCTGCATGATTCTGTTGTTGACCTTGGTCTTGGTTACTGTTTCCTCTTCCACTTCCAAAACCTCTACCTCTCCCTCTTCCTCTGCCAGAGTAGAATACCTGCTCAGAATTGGGCTTTCCTTGGGAGTTTGAATCCTCTCCAAGATTCTTTTCTTCAATAATCAGCATAGATACCAGATCAGCAAAATTCGGAATATTTTCCCTGGTATGTATGGAAGTTCTGAACTGCTTATATGTTGCTCCTAAACCACGAAGGCACACTTCCACCTTATCATCATCATCTACATTCACACCAATAGATGCAAGTGACTCATATATGCTTTTGATTTTTAGAGTGTAATCACTTACCGACATGCTCTTCTTTTCCAATGTATGCAGCTCGTTCTTGAGTTGCAATTTCTGTGCCTTTGTATTAGTCTCATACAAAGTGACCAAACTGTTCCAAGCCTCTTTTGGAGTCTTGGCATCCTGTATGTGTCCAATCATGCTATCTTGTATGCTACCAGATAGCCAATACATTACCTTTCGTGCTCCTTGATTACATTCCTCATATGCTCTTAACTGATCTACAATCCGATTCCTTTCTGGTAAATGCGGAACATTTTCATTCTCTCCTTCTATGTACTTCCAGTAGCCTTTTTCCATCAGGAAATTTGTCATTCTGAATCTCCAAGCATGGAAGTTGTTCTCCTTCTTGTCCAGCTTATCACTCATAAGCTGACTCATTCCATCTGCATTTTCCGTTTCTGTAAAAATTCACAATACTGCAAAACACGATAAGCACCACTTCTGCTTGAACACTGTCGCATTATGACGTGACAGTTCGATCTCAGAAAAACACAGTTTTCGTGTATCAACAGTACATACAATCGCTTGAAATTCTGGATTTGGAATATATGGGTGTTGCCAAACACAACGCAAGTTACAGTTTCTGAAACTGACCTGGTTTTTCTGTGGGCCCCACCTTCTGGGCTCGAAATGGAGGTCGAGATGGCTCTGAAACTTCGATCTGACAAAAATGTGTGACCCTAAAGGGATAACACACGAAAATATTTTGAGGTCTTTTACCTTCATGCCAATTTTCGTAGCAAATGGAGGCCGTTTGTGAAATCGCATTTTCTCCACACCTTGCCGTGTAGTCTTCATCGTCGCCTTCTCCATGAGCTCTCTACAGCCACGCTAGCTCTGATACCATGTCACAAGGAAGGAGATAAGGAACAGAGCTCACACACACACTCTCACTCTCAAGGAGAAGCACACACACAGATTGAGGCAAGGAAGAATGATCTTCTTCTTCTTCTATTACATAAAAGGAATGTACAAGAATGACCTAAAAACAAGAATACAACAAGTGCAATATATAAAGATCAGTACATAAGGAAAAACCTAATGTCCGTGAATGAGTGAGCTGGCAATAAACAAATGTGCCATCACTCTCGATAGATAAATCTAATGAAGCTCAATGAAGTATCCCTGAAGTATACTGGCGTGACCACTATACATGTCAGAGAAATGAAAAACTGGTATGTGTCATCCTAGATCATCACATGTTGAGCTTGATATCTCAACAATTCTTCCCCTAGATTATCCTCAATGTCTATGCACATGCGTACACACTCTTCTAGGGTTCTAGGGTCCTTCAAGTACACATAAGATCTCAACTTGGTACTCAACAATCCATCTAAGAATAAAGCCACTTGTTTGGCTGGAGTGGGTAACTCTGGAACAGGGCCTCTCTCTAGGTATTGTTTGAACCTCCTTCCTGCAAGTCTAGCCGTTTCTTGAGGTGTCTGTTTGAAGCTATGTATCAAGGAAGAGGTGTTGTGTCTAGTACCACTCTTAGGAAATTCCGTGATGAAAGCTTCAAGTAGTTGGTCTATGAACAAAGGCTTATATTTCCCCTCAGCTTCAGTTGGGCATTACTCCGGGATCAGTGACTCGATATTTTCCATTCCTATCTTCGAGAGTCCACTTACCTCGTCTACAATAGCATTCTGAGCATGTACTTTTCCATTCATGGAGTCCAACGTCTTTTCACTTACCACAGGATACTCCCCCATCTACGTGGATTCATCACTCAGTTGGATCCTTTCCTAAGCAAGCTTCTCGGTTCAGAGGGGGTTTTGATGGTCCTACTAACACACATCAAGACTTTGTACACTCCATGGAAGATTATGGCTTACAGATGTACTACCACGTGACTATGACTTTATGCTTCATGATTTATGTTTCACTCTTACAGGACCTACTTCTTGGCGATTCACATCTCGTGGTGGATATTGTCAAAGATTTGCAGGTCACAATGTACCACATGGAGTTATCCTACCTCTCTTTCTGCATGGAGGTGATCTCATCCAATGAGATCTCGTTTCGTTCCTGTACCTCGTTGGTGGCATACCTATGGAGCATCTGCTTGATCCATCTGGTGGACATCTTATTGAGTACCTGGCGATCCTACATGGTTGATACCACTTGGAGGCTATGGATTCCCAGACGATGACTTCCTATTTAGTGTCCGTGTTGTTGCTGCTACATTCTTAGTGGACCCTTCTCTCATACCCTAGTAGTCTCCATACACTACAAAATGGAGTTGTAGATGGGGTGTTGAGAATATGAGAGTGCATCTCCCTTTTGTACCTTGGAGTCACTCTATTTCCATTACATTTCCATTTTATATTATATCCTTTGTATTTGGGTACCTTGTCATTTGCTTCTAGGAGTTGTATTCATTCTCATTTCAAGGGAATTATCACACATGAGATGTACTTTTGAGAGCCCCTCCCAAATCTATATAAGGACGGCCTCTCTCCTCATTTGTACTTGGTTATAAGCTTCAGGAGCCTACTCCATGCTCTTGGCAAGCTCATTTCTAATCCACATGAGTTTACCCATTTCATGGTCTACTCATTTTGATCTCACACACTTTCTTTTTTGTGAGTACACTCTTCTTTTGATTTTGCTTTGGTGTGTATACTCTCGACAAGGTCTACCTAGAAGCATTTCATATACTTGATTCTTCCCAAAACCACATATCGCAAAAGTGTGATCAAATTCTACCCTGTAGGTGGATAGGGTAATTCCTTCCAGTAGTCCTAAGGGTCTTTCTTTGTGCCCATCAACCATCTACAACTTCATCCTAGCAGATCTAAAGGCTAGTTTACCCCAACACTTCCACAAAGAAGTGGTAGCAATAGCTACTCATGCGCCTGTGTCTAAGATGGCTTTGGTAGTGTAACCTTTGTAAGTGATAGGCAAATAAGCATTACCTTCCTCTCCTACACTCACATCTCCCACTTTGTCCATGGGTATTTTCAGTACCTTTCCTCAGGCTCCTGGTCTAGAGGAAGTTGTAGATCTCTGGAGACTGGTTTTCTACATGTTTCCATAATTCTGGTTTGATTTTTAATAGCTCCTCCAAAGTCAAATGGCATTGAACTCTAATGTTCTTAATGAATTCTGCGTTTCTCGTAAGAACTGAGTCTTCTCCCCTAACTAGAATAGTGGGGGCTCTCACTTGGATTGATACGTCCTCCCAAGGTCCCATGAAGTGAGGTAACTCTTGCAAGGAGTTAGATTCAAAACTCATGCGCTCACTGGACCTATCATCCACTTGATCTCCATAGATAGATGGAATGTTAGCAAGGAATTGTTCTCTTGAGTCATCAATCTCTCGTATAGGTGGCCGTGTTTCCTGTTCCTGCCTCCATCTTTCCTCTTGAATCTCTCTTAAGATGGCATGTGAATCCATGTAGCCGGTTTGATGATCTTCTAATTCCGACCTAGCCCTTTCAAATAGAGTTGTCTCTAAGGGGTCCTCTGAGCTAGTCTGGGTGCTAGAGCTAACTTTTGTTGAGTTTGATACCAATTTCTCTAACCTTTCTAGTAATCCTTGGAAATGTAGCTCGGGTTTAGCCATAACTCCCCAATTGAGGTACTGGGATGCCTCAAATATTGTCTGGGCCAATTCTACCGTTTTCATGAATAGTTTGGTTCTCTCTATTTCCAAGTCGGCTCTAGGGTAGTTCTTGATGGATTCTCCTACCTGTGTTCCTTCTTGTATCCTAGCCTGGTAAGCCTTGAGCATCATGTCAAGGTTTTTTGGGGTGGGGTCTGCTAGTATTGATCCTGGCTTTGGGGTTACCACATTTGGTTCAGCCTCTTGTGATGCCATTTCTAAGATCTTGGCTCGGGTTTCCCTCACGCTTTCCTCTAACTCAGTAATCTTTTTGCTCTATTTTCTCTTATTTCTCTCTCTTGACTCTTTCCAAATTCTTGTCTTCTTTCCTATTGGTTCTCCTACATTGCTGGCTTTAGCTATTCTTGCGGGGGTCTCTGGTTGCATCTACCTTTGTGCTTGGGCTCTAGTTACTACCTTGATGGGTATGTACTGGGATATGGAACCTTCAATATGTTGCACTATTCCTATCACATTGATGGGGGTCACTTGCGTGGGTGTATTAGCAGGGTTCTTAGGGAAATCTCTTATAAAGTGATCCTTCCCACATTTAGGGAAAAATCCTTGAATATTGAAATATTGTGGCTACACAGGAGGTGTGGCATGTGGGCAGTCATGTATGAAATGGTCTCGCTGACACTTGAAACATGGTCCTAAAGGTCCTTGGGGTCTTGGTTGTCTATCCTGTGGTCGCAGGTTGGGGTTGGTGTACATGACATGAGCATAATCAGGTTCCAAATTTGGCTCATACACAGGACTCCTAATATGGATCTAGGTTTTCTAGTGACTTTTTATAGTATGCAGGTGGGCTATCTACATGGGTGGAGTCAAAACTGTTCACATTAGGGTCATCTTTTGTTATCAAAGGGGTTATAGGTTCTAATGCCCTATTTGAATTCTCTTCAGGAGTGGCATACTTCACAGAACCTACGTTGACGAGGGGTGGAGGTTGTTGTCCTAGGACAGGTTGGGTTCTAGGCTGTGCTTGATATGGAAATTGATAATGAGGGGGGACACTATTGCAAAGAAAGAAAGAGCAGAGATGCAAAGAAAAAAGAAGGACCCCAAAATTTTTCCGATTTGGACACTTTATTTTTGTAGCATAGTCACTTTGTAATATATTTTCAGATGTTAATGCACTAAAGGAGTCCTCTAGATGCATATCCATAGATAATTGTATCATTACCGTTGTAAAATAGTAGGAAATTAGTGTTTTTGTCAATAAAGTGCCGGTCTCTTGTGTGAAAGGACCATTATTAGGGCACATGTATATAAGTCATTTTGTATCTCTTTGTAGAGACTTTTTGCCATTGTGAGAATCAAGAGCACAGAATTTCGAATTTGTGTCTTCTTCTCATTGTATCTTCTTCCTTGTGAGCTTTCATGCATGTATGTGGCTTGAAAAGAGTGCTTTGAAGTGTTGTCTATCCATGGGAGTGCTTGTTTGACATTGGTAATGTGAGCATGAAGTGTAGGAAGTGTTGAAGCATAGGTAGACCATTCCCATAGCTCAGTATTTTGCTCATAACTTGGAGCAGAAGTGTCAGAATCGAGTGAAAATACAACCATCGGATGCGTCTTCTTGAGAGCTTCGAAAGGAATCTGTTCACTATATTCCAAGTTTGGAGCTGAGAGAAAAGCTTGATTACTGTTGGTTGCTGCTCTAGGTGTCGCCACAACATAGCCGACCACGAAAGCTTTGAATGTGATAGTTTAAACTTGTTTGCACCTTTGTTAGTTCTCATATTCAGTGACTGTCATAGTCCTCATACACTCTTCTAGGTTATGATATTTCTTGGATTGATAATTAAAGCGTGAATCCTCACTATATGCACTTGTAGGGGATTGAGGTATAGTCTCTTTCTCCTCAAGTCCTTAAGTCGAACGTTTTTTGGTACCGTTGCCGAGGAGTGTCAAACCGAGACATTCGTTTGATGGTGAAAGCTCTTAGCATTGAAGTGATTAGAGGAGTTGTGAATTTCTCTTCTTTGGTAAGTCACTTTCATTCGCACTTACTACTTCTCACTTTTGGAGTGTGTGTAGTGAGTTGTTAGTTTAGGGAAGTGAGCTAGAGAGGGAAGTTAGAGTAGGTAGTAGGAAGGAAGAGAGTTAGGATAGGTAGGTAGGTTCAATTTTCAAGTATTTCTTTTTCTTCCCTTCAGTATCTTTCAGCCTTTGTACATTTAGAGGCTTAAAAACCAAAAATGAACCACTTTTGAGATCACTTGTTTCTTAACAAGTGTCGCGAGAGCGTAGACGGCAAGTGTCATGGAGTTGATATCGAGGATTTTGGATCTAGACAGAGCAAGCGTTGGTTGAAGAGAGCTTGAGGGTAGCTTGGTGAGGTGAGCTCACCAAGTCATTGTTCTAAAATTTCAATTTAAATCAGGAGACATAGGGAGACGACCTGCGACAGATTTCATGAGGGAGCTATTGTGGGTTGGAGTGAGATTTTCTATGGTACAAGCACTTAAATAAATGGAAATAGGCACTAAGAGCACATTCATTAACTCAGTTGTTTAAAATATTTGCTTTTGTGTGAGAAAATTCAAGTGTCGTGACCTTCGAAGGTTGAGTGTTGCGACATTCAAGTGTCGTGACCTCCCAAGGTTGAGTGTCGCAACATTCAAGTGTCGTTGACCAAGTGTCACGATATCCAAGGCTGACCAAGTGTCGCGACATTCAAGTGTTGCTGACCAAGTGTCGCGATATCTAAGGCTGACCAAGTGTTGCGACATTCAAGTGTCACTGACCAAGTGTTGCGATATCCGATGCTGACCAAGTTTCGTGATAACTGAGGCTGACCAAGCGTCATGACATTCAAGTGTCGCTAACCAAGTGTCGTGATATCCGAGGCTAACCGAGTGTCGCGGCATTCAAGTGTCGTCAATGTCGTGATATCCAGGTGTCGGGATACTCACGTGTCGTGTGTTGTGACACATTAGGTGTCAAGTGTCGTGACATTCCTCAAGTATTGCGTGTCGTGGAGGCCAGATATTGTGGGAAGCTAGGTATCGAGTGTCGTCTAAAAATTTCAATGATATCTCATCAAGGAGACTCCAAATTAAGAAAAAAATGCATACATATCTATAGAGTCTAAAGAGAGTTGTGGAGCCAAGATTTGTCCAGACTTAAATAGAGCCATTAGTGAATGAACTTGAGATTGGGAAGAGTCCTAGGAAGACGAAGGAGCGTGGTATCATCTATAGGAAGTGTAGCCGAGACTAGTATTCATTCACATTATTCCGAGACCTCGAGTGAGTCTGAAGAAGAAACCATTATGGCCTCAGAAGACATGCACAGTTGTACCAATAGCAGGCCTAATGTCTATCATTGAGGGAGAGTATAGAACATCATTAGAATATGTGAACACCAATCAACATGACCTACCCATCTACATAGATGGATTGAATAGATCAGTGGCAAGGTTGGAGAAAGCTTGGGATGCTCACATAGTGCCTAGACCAACAGTCAAGTACGTGGGAGGATTTTATATGGATAAAAGAGGGATTATGTATGCAGTTACGGAGCCTCCAAAGAGCATTAACAAGCAAAGGGGAGAAGATAATGCCCGAAACCCTGATGAAGAAGGACAAGAAGAACAGGTGTCAACCCCTAGAGGGAAGTCCATTGTAATTAGGGTGTGGATAGGAGATCTAATTCCCCAAGATGACTCCTTAATGGATGTCTACATGGTGAATTGAATGGATCATTTACTTAAAACCAACTCTTCATTGTGGGAAGAAGTGACAAATCCAGTCACCATCTATGAGTTATAGGATCCTAAAAACCCCTCTCACATTACTTACTTAGACAAGAATCAGAGAAGATATTGGCCCATGACTGAATTAGAGAGAGCTAGGCTGAGATATCAGAACATTTTTGTGTTCCCGCCTAGGGATCAAGCCACTACTTCTCAAAAGCCCCAAGGAACTCACCAAACTTCATCTTATCAGCATTCCGATCAGACACAACAACAGATCATTCCGGTTAGACCCCAAGTCCAGTTTGCTACACCTAGTGTTAATCCCAACTATCAACCTCCTACAAATGTAGAACCAAGAAATAGGATTCTTGCCCCTGAGAGACCACCAGTAGGAAGAAATGCAGGTATACATGTAGGACGTCCAATTTTCCTTGTAATGCCAAGATCACCTGAACTAGGAAGATGATTAAGACCCACTCAAGTGGCCAAATGCATGAGAAGCCACTATGATGGTTCTGGTGAGCCATACAATCACATTGCTGAATTCAAGCAAGTGGTGAGAGCGGAACAAGTAGAAGACTTCTTAATCCAATATGAATCATTTGGCTTAACCCTCACAAACACGGCCTTAGCATAGTTCCAACCCTTAGATCCTAATAATTTTCAAAACATGGAACAAGTATTTCAGGAATTGATTGAGGAATTCACTAAGACTGGAATAAAAAACAACTCTTCATCGTTAATCCATAGTTTCAAGCAGTCACCTAGAGAATCAGTGAGGTTAGTAGCAAGATGATTCAAGCAATATGTGGATAGATGTCCTGCAGAAGAGAGACCCACCCAAAATAAAATGGTCTCACTATTCTTGGAAGGATTTTTGAATGCGTCATTGAGATCCTTAGTATATGTGAAGAGATTCCAAAGTTTACAAGAATGCATGAATGAGTGTATTGATCTAGAAGACAATCTGGTGGAAGACTTAAAAATACCTCAAGGAAGTGTTAAGAGTGAGGATAGTGCTAGTAGTACTTCCAATTCCAGGAACAATGTAGAAGAGATAGCTAACTTGGTGGCTAAGAAGATGAATGTTCAAGGATAGAGGAATTATCCTAACCTCCCCATGAGAGTGCCTATGCTCAGGAGATGCGTTCACTGTGGAGGTGACCACCCTTCTCAGTTGTGCAATAAGGGAGTACTCACACCACCTCCATATGCCTATAACAGAACACTTGCCCAGGGTCCCACTCACTACTGTAACATAGAGCAAAGGTACACAAATCATAGTACAGAGAATTGTCCTTACAATCGACAACCAAGACCTCACAACCACCATTTAGGCCTTACGGATACCCCTCGAGAGATCAAGGAGGAGAAGCCTATAGATACCATCCTTTCCAACAACAAGCACCGGCACCACGACCATATGCATATCAAGGATACAATCAACCCCAACCAGTGTTAGGACAACAACTACCTCACCCACAAAATGTTGTCCCAGTGAAGATCGCTCAAATTGAAGAGAAACCTGAAAGAGCAATAGTACCAGCCACCCCATTGACAAGTACTGAGACTTATGACCAATCTTATGACCTTAGTCAGGGGAGTTATTCCACCTATGAAAACACCATGGCTGAGTATGGACAATCCTATGAGCCATATACATATGGATCTAATAGTTATGATGGCTATCTCGGATATGATCAGGACTACATGTCACCAATGTACACTTCTCCTAGAGCCCCAGTACCACCATGTCCAATGAATAGACCACCTGCTCCTAGAGGACCATGTTATAGATACGGAGGATATCACTTTATCAGAGAATGTACATTGTCTAACCCACCACCACCTCAAAGAGTTTGGCGGGGCTACTACAGTGATTGTGGTAATGAACACCTTTTTAGGGATTGCCCCAAAAATCCAAATAAAATCAATCCCACTGCACAAATAAATTTTATAGAAGTGGTAGAGTCATCAATGAGTGATAAGGAATATACCGTGCCATTGAAATCCATAACTAGGGCAAAAGCAAGAGAGACCCCAGAGAAATCCAAAGAAAATGATAACCAAGAAAAATAATTGAACACCCCAACACCTCAAGTAGTTGCAAATTCTGAAGAGTCTAAGAAAAGTGCTAAGTTTAAACGAACCCAAAGATGGAAGACTCGTAGAGAAAAGATAAAAGATAAGAGACTGCAACAAAAGTTGGAGAATGAGAATAATAAGCAGAGCCAAGACGAGGAACAAGAGCCTAAAAGAAACCCTAACAAGGAGATAGAAAAGCATCAAAAACAAGAGCCAAGATCAGTTTTAGCTGATCCAATGCCAGAAAATTTAGCCATGTGGATTAAAGCATATCAAGCACGAATAAAGGCAAGCCCACCCATCGAGCAACACGAAAGAGAATACCCAAGAGGTGACTTAGAGAAAGAAAGATTGGAAATATGTAAGAAGTTAATTGAAGTGGCTCAGCAAATTTTAGGAAAATCTATTCAGCCACTACCCAGCACAAGGATTTCCAAAAAATAATTTCACGATTGTGTAGCACCTAGTCACCCTAGGGAAGGAAAGAAAAACGATAACTATGAAGAAAATTTCCATGAAAGTAAAGAAGAAGGATCTGTAATCCGTGACGTAGACGCGGAATGGCCTAGAGACTTATGGGAAAGATTCCAAGAACATAGATGGAAGAAAGTAGAAGGAATTGATCCACCTTTTGAGAAGTTAGAAGCAATAGGAGAGCTTGAATTGTCAATTCCTGAATTAAACCCAGAAAGATCATCTCAGCTTGATGACAACAAAGATGATGAAGATTGTGTGAATGTTTTACCAAAATATATGGGGGAGTATGAACATAATTCTGAATTGTATCATGTTCCCTCAGTGAGGAGAAAAAAGCAGAACCCATCAATCCAAAGCTCTGACATAATACAGCACCTTAAAAAACTAAAAATACCATGTACTCTGACTCTGGAAGAAATCTTGAAAGCGAAACCTCAATTAAGAGAGAAAATCACCAGCCAATTGGAAACTAAGTCAGATAAAAGCGAGATGAGCCATGAAGTAGCTACTATTAAAATCCTAGTTGATAAGGTTGGAGATTTCAGTGAGGGAGATGAAGGGAACACATGCCTCCCTATCACTTTTACAGGATATACCACGAAAGCCATATTATATTCGAGAGCTCAATTAGGAATTGCTACCAAAGAAATATGGGAGAAATGGGGAAAACCAGCCCTACAACCCACTAGGATGAAGATTGAAATGGTAGATGGACATATGGAGTGACCCTTAGGATTATTGGAAAATGTAATATTTACCACTTACGGAGTCGAATTCGAGCATACCTTAGCAATATGTCAATTCGAAAAGGCTAGCAATTATGAGATGATACTTGGAAGGCCTTTCATGAGACAGCTCAAGGTAGCGCAAGACTAGGGAAAAGATGTAGTGTACTTGTAACATGGAGGAACAACCACTAGGATAAACATCCATACTTATACCTATCAAGATGTCCCTCCTCTGCAATGGAACACTATACACAAGGAAGACGATAAGTTATCCATTCATAGTGTAGGATGGAGTAGTCAAACATGGATGAATGAAAATACTCACCTATGGATGTGTAAGGCAGCTAAAAGGGAGGAAGAAAGGAGACAAAGATGGTAGCCTGGACAAGGAGCATTTAGACCTGTAGAAGATCCTACGTACATGCCTCAAATATTCTTAGATGAAGAGTTCGAACCCCATGGTTGGATGGAGATTTTAGCCACTCTTGACATATGCGTAAATGAAGAAGTAATAACTATGAACGAATGCATAGCTGAGGAAGGATATTATGTAAATCTATACATGGCTATTCTCCAAGAAGTAGATGAAGGAGAGGTAATTGAAAAAGAATTGAATGAAGACTATGAGAGCATAGAAATGGAAAGGGAAATATTTGAGGAAGAAAACAAAAAACAGGAAGAAAGTGGCATAACTAATGAGTCAAACCAAGGAATAACGCAAAGGGAAGAAAATGAACCGGACATGGAAAAATAAAAAGAAGAAAACATACCTCAAGACCAATTCTAGGTACCTGAGCACTTCAAGAAGTATGAAATAGAAGAAAGAAAGATTTCTATTCAAATGTCAAAAGGAGAAGCACAACCAGGGATAGCATATGACAATAAAGAGCTGACCAAGAAGATTGTAGTAGCTATTGAAGAAGGAGAAAAGAGATGCACTTTCATCGGACAAGATGTCTCGTCGGAGGAAGAACAAGAATTAATACAACTGATAAGAGAGTATCGAGATGTCTTTGCATGGACTTATAAGGATTTAAAAGGTGTAGATCCTTCTATTTGTGCTCATAGAATCCCTATGACAACAGAAGCCAAGCCCTCCAAACAAAGACCATACACGTATAATGATGTTTATTTGGAAAAAATTAACGAGGAGATAGATAAATTGTTGGATGCAGGCTTTATTTATGAAATTGAACACACAAAATGGGTATCATCTTTAGTGGTAGTATCGAAAAAGAATGGAAAAGTAAGGGTGTGCATCAACCTTAAAAGGTGAACGGCGCCACCATACGTGATAGCTACCCATTACCCATCACAGATCATCTGTTGGAAAGGGTTGCATGCAAGGAAGTCTATAGCTTCCATGATGGCTTTTCAAGATATAATCAGGTAGCCATTGCTCTTGAAGACCAACATAAGACAACCTTTGCAACTGAATGGGGAGTTTATGCTTTTAGGGTTATGCCATTTGGTCTAACTAACACCTCAGCAACTTTCCAAAGATTGATGTGCCATGTGTTCAAAGAATTTCTGAGAAAGAGTATGGAGGTATATGTGGATGACTCATGCACCTATTCAGCTATAAGGCCAGAGCACATCCCAAAACAAAGAAAAAATATTTGCCAAATGTCATCAGTATAGAGTATGCCTTAATCCGAAAATATATGTCTTCATGGTTCGACAAGGAAAGATCTAAGGATACATTGTCTCTAAGAAGGGAAGTTTGGCAAGAAAATGTGCCCTTGAGGAACAAAACAAAGATTATGTACTCATGGGCGAACAACTTTTCAAGAGGGGAAGGGACAACCAATTAAGAGTGTGCATCCATGAAGACGAGTATGTTTCAGTTTTGGAGATGGCTCATACAGGAGCCGCAAGAGGACATTTTTCTACACATTAAACTGCAAAAATGATTCTCTTTGCTGGATTGTGATGGCCAAATCTATATCAAGATGCAACCACATATGTCCAAAGATGTCATACGTGTCAACAAACAAAGTATCCTATTAGAAGAGATGAAATGCCATTACGATCTATGATAAGTGCCATAGCATTTACCAAATGGGGAATAGATTTTGTAGGACCTATTAGCCCACTAGCAAAACGTTCCCATGCAAAATACATAATTGTAGCAACAGACTATTTAACGAAATGGGTAGAATCCAAGGCCACTAAGAAGAACGATGCAAGGACCACGGCTAAGTTTCTTTTTGAAAACATATTCACCAAATTTGGATTGCCAATAGAAATAGTGAGTGATAGAGGCACACACTTTGTCAATGAAGTAATAGAATCCTTGATGAATGAATTCTTGGTGATTCACAAGAAATCAGCTCCCTATCACCCACAAGCCAATGGAAAAGCTGAAAAATCAAACAAGATCTTGTGTACAATGCTTACAAAGATTGTTAATAATGGAAGATCTGATTGGGACAAACAGTTATATCATGTTTTATGGGCATTCAGGGTAGCATACAAAATAGCCATAGGAACTACTCCTTTTAATCTAGTGTATGGCCAGAATGCCATCTTACCGATCGATTTCCTAGTTCCTACTCTTCAAGTAGCATCGAACTATGAATGGACTGGACATGAGTTATCCAATCAATTGGATCAAATCAAGAAGTTACATGAAACTAGATTACAAGCAATAGCAGACATTTATGCTGCAAAAAGGTGACAAAAAGCATACTTTCATGCTCATATCAAAGATAAAGGTTTGAAAGAAGGAGATTTAGTCTTGGTATATACCTTAAAGCAACATGCGAAGAAGCTACAAAAAAGAGGATATGGTCCCTTGGCGATCATGCCATCAATCTAGCAACCCTAGATGGAGAAGTACTATCAAACTATATAAGTGGTTGTCAAGTGAAGAAGTATTTAGAGCCATTAACAGAGGAGATGTTGTCAAGACTTCTAGCAGCAAGGAATAGACGAGAAGAAGACAAAAAAATACGCGAGCAAGCATGATAGGAAGCCCTAGAATGAATAAGGAAACAGAAAGAATGGATGAGAGAGAGGGATGAAAGATATCCGCTAGGAGAGGAGCCCATCCCAATGGCTAATTTTAGAGCCTCAAAAATCCAAGGACATCAAGTGCGACAACCATATTTGAACTTAGGAGTGGGAGCAAAGGATTACCACTTGGTGGATGCCCTCATTGACACAAGAGCAGCTATCAACTGCATCAGATCCTCTTTGACTCATCAGCGCAAAGCCCAATTACATCCAACCAAAGCACATCTGATTGGAATAGAAGGCAATGTTACTTAATGCATAGGTGAGATTACCTTATCATTGAACTTGGGAAATAACATGATGCAACAAAAACTACTGGTGTGCCATGATCAAGATCTATTGCAAGAACTAGAGTTAGGTCAAGATTGGATATACGAATATGAGGTAACCATCCAACTAACCTTAGGTTACATCTCAGCCAAGATAGGACATCGAGAAGTGTTTAGTTTATTAGATGGAAGACATGTCAAATCAACTTGCTTAGCTCTGAGAGATCAATTAAGGATGCATGAAGGTGATTGTGCATCTACCTCTATTGTGGAACCATCACCTCTAAGTACTTCACCTGTGTTGACACCATTTATTAATCTCACACCCCCTCAACATCCATTGGACCCTTCAACTAAGATCATTTCCATTGAGAGTCCTAGTGAGGAATTGAGCCCAAGAGCGACTAGTAAGAGTAATCAACCAGAAACCCCCCACCATTTAGAACATTTCCCATTCAAGGAACCAGATAGGCATGGATTCAGAAAGATCAAGTAGCAACATATCATCAACGATACAGCCATCACCTACAAAGGAACCAACAATAGGTCAAGATTATAAGCCAAGCTGGATCACTAGGTCTACAGAAGATTGTTCAATTATGGATCCCAAAGAAACTGATTGTTGTTTAACCCTCAAGAACGCAAATATGGATTCCCAAATCAACTATGCCAACGAAGAAAACTAAACTGAAGACATCAATACAAAGGAAGGATCCATCCAAAATGAAGTCAAAGGAGCAAGAAAGACGTGATAAGCCAAAATTGCAAGAACAGGAGTACTCAAAGATATGTATGGCGAGCAAAGAAGAATCACAATATGGGAGCTACACAAAGCACAAAAGGAGACAAAGTTGCAATCAAGAACAATGAAATAAAGCTGATTTGGATACCCAAATCTCGATCACCATCTACAAACCTGCCAGCAACTTCTTCTTGCACACATCTTGAGTTCCATACACCTCAACCGTGCATGCTAGGGCCACATTATAAGGCCATGCATTCGGCACATAATTCTTCTTTTAATTATCAGTAATGCACGTTTCCCTCCCAGGGAATAGGAAAAATAATTAAAAATAAAATAAAGTTTCAGCTATTCACCTCAAGGAAAATAATTAAAAATAAAATAACCTCAAGGAAAATAAAATAAAGTTCCAGCAAAAATAAGAAAAATATATATGAAAAAAATCCCAAGTACTACCTTCCTTCACCCACGGGGAAGGACGACACAAGTCACTCGGAGAACTGTTCGGTTTATGGCGAATAAGTGGAAGATAAGTCATGCGACCACTTTAACATTGATCGTGGTGTGCTTTAAGTGTAGATGGCATCACCTAATTCAGAAGGTACACAAGAGGAAGAGGTCTTGATTCTTCCTTTAGAGTCAATTATGAAAGCAAGGGCCCATTGGTTCTCTGAAGACCAATGAGTGGCAGACCTCATCTTTTTGGCCACCATCAAGATTATGGACAGAGACCATCAGTTTCCATTGATGTCGCAAGATTTCCAAACTATATGACAAGGATTACCAAGCATCATGGAAGTATGGAAAAGGGCCGGAATTGATGTTTTTTTATCTACCAGATTTTCAACGATGTACCCAGGCTTCCAATTCATCTACCAGATTTTCAACGATGTACCCAGGTGATGAACATGCTACAGGCAGCAGTGGATATGCCCTCAGTACCAGAAGCTACAGTTCTTAACAAAATTGGAGAATGGAAACATATTCAGTTTACGCATGAGCTCATCAACAAAGCTTCTGGATGGAATCAAGATGGCCTAAAAAATCTCAAAAATGAATCTCACAATGCTAAAAAGAACACTTTTATGGAAATCAACAGGATGGATATTGAAGAATCAGTTCGGGTGGTGCATCAACATTTCTATTTCCCAAGCATGAATAGATATACAGCACCTCAAAAGATTGTAGTTCAATTGCTATCTCATGCTAAGAGGCAAATCGAGAACCAATTCAACTTTACGCCATACATACAGGAACGTTTATTCGAAGCTAAGAAGAAATGGGACCATAAGAAGTTTTTGAATGGAAGCTTTGCCTTGACCCTATTGATCTATGAAGCATTAGAAATGAAGGAATGCTTACGATTAATGCCAACCTCTACTGAAATGGCAAGATATGTGAAGTCGACGACAATCCCAAATAAGAAGAAAGAATCCATATCAAGAGAAGAAGTTGGAACAAGTTTGAGAACTACGATGCATGGAGCCAAGCGGGCTAGAGAAGAAGAAACATAGGAGACCCCCCAATCTAAATGAACACATCTACTACCACAGGTCTCATTAACTCAGCCTCCAATAACACAAAGGGATTTATCAACTTAGAAGAAACACATACTTACATGCGAGGCTCGGTAAATCTTACTATACAAGGACATCAATATAGGCAGACCAAACGTTTGTAGAAAAAGAGTTAAAAAGACCACAGCCCATCAAAAGCTGCCTGATACAAGGAATTGGGGCTTGATAATTCAAGTTCCAATGAGGAATCTAGCTATGAACATGGTACATTGGACACAGATATAAGAACAAAGACGAATAATGAAGATTGGGCAGAGATTCATCAAATCCAAACCACCCTCGAAAATCAAAATTCACAAGTATAGAATTAGCAAGCACCATTTGAAGAAAGAAACATCATCCAGTTGAATACCCAGTCCAAGACCACTGTAAAAGAAGCATCTCCACCAAAAACAAATGTGGTACCACCCATCAAAGACGAATTGCAAAGGAATGTAGAAACAGAGGTATTATCGCAACAAACACTGATACAAACTGTGATTGAAATTTCAGATGATACGCCACAAGGGAAGGGAGTAACTAAAGAGGCTGAGCCAACGATACATCTCCATATTCGGTAGCCCACCAAACAACACTACATGTGCACAAGAAAAAGAAGTTACCACATTTGAAGAACCTAGTATCCCCAAAACATGGTTAAATGTGGATGTAGCTCAATTAAAGTTGGTAGTGAAGCAAATGATACAAATGGCTATGGACACGCAACAACAAATGCTCGAAACGGATGTAGACTATGACAAGGCTATGAGAGAGAGAAGCCAATTCCAGGTGATGAGTGAAAACTTGTTTGCACAATTAATTCAAGTGCAACAGGCACTCTCAGCCAAAGAATCAAAAGTCAAAAAATCCATGGAGCAATGCACCTCACTAAGACAGGAGAACCAAAAGCTCAAAGATCAAATCATAGAGCTACAAAGTAAATATGAAGCAGGAGAAGCAGAGAAGGCAAGAATGAATGCTAGAAGTAAGCTACTTGAAAATCAAATCAAAGTATGCATGGAAGAAACAAACAATTTACGAAATAGAAATAAAGAACTTATGAATGCCATACTGTGCAACCAACCCATAGAAGCACTAGAAACAACCACAAGCAACACAAAAGCATTGGAAGATCAAATTGCAAAGTATGAAGATCAGCTGAAACAAGTGCAAGCTATCAGAGAAGAATGGGAAAGAAAGTATATGCATGACACTAATCAACTCACAAAGCACTGGAAATCGGCTGAAGACAAGCTTCTTGTGATATATAATGAAGATGTAAATCAAATAGCCACCATAGGAAATGAGCTTTTGACTATCAAAGAAGCATTCACGAAGGCTACCAATGAAATCAAAGAAAAGGATGAGCTCATTGCACAATTAGAAGCTCAAATAAGACAATAGGCAACAATCGGGACACCAGTGGAGCCACAACAAAATAATCCTATTGTCCTCTATCTCCCCCGATCTATCATTCACCAATAAGAGAGCAGACAGCAAAACCTAGTGATGATCATCCAATGTCGTATACTGAGGAACTAGGTCTGAAGGAACAGGCACTATTGGTGTCCTAGTTGATGAAAAAATTCAAAAATGAAGTAGTCAAAGTAATGAAAGAAGCAAAAATTAAAGGCAAAGACTTGGAATAGATAATAAAGCCATACCTTAAAAGCTGTTGAAAGAGAAGACGCGCCATTATATAAAGAAAATTACATAAAAAGATCCAGATGACCAGTTGAACTTTAAGTCAAACACATTCACTTACACTCAAGAAGAATTTGAGACGGCACAACCATTATGGAGAAGAAAGTTTTTGGAAAAGAATCAATATTACGAGTGCACTGGCAAGCTACACCATATTTATTTCAGGTGAATCCTTCTTTTTGCTTGACGCCACGTCGATGTGATGTACAAGAATTTTTGGATTTACAAAGCACGGGTAAGCTCAATAAGCAATGGTTGAATTATCCTTTTATTCCAAGTCCGCCACACAACTATTTACCGACTGAGGAATACATGGTGAGATCCATTGAGTTTTGGCTAAACCGTTATGTGATAGTACCTGATCTCACAATAAAGATGACCAATAAAATCCTCACTATGATACTCATAGTACTCAAAGTTTTTAAGCATCCAGAATATACATTTTTGAATTTCATCGGCATTAACCAAGGCACAGATATCCTTATTTTTTATCTATTTGTTATGCCTAGTCACCCTACAATTATGGCATATTACTCCAGACTCATGTTCTTGCCAAGCCCATACATGCAAAATTTTGAGGAAGCGTTTTTTACAGGATTTTTTAAGACTGACTCAGAAATTTTCCTAAAGATGTCAACTAATATGAATGCCAGACTTGTAGCGTATGAATTAAGTTTATTTGCAGACCATCGATAGGCACCACATGATGGTGTAAAAGCAAAACAATGGAAGCAACTAATGATACGTGAAGCCAATATGCTTAATGAAACAGAGCAGCAGGTATTTAGGGCATACTCCCGCCAACATCCAAAGCATGTTAGGGACAATAGAGTTCAGGAGGGGGTGGTGTTGAAGGAGAATCAAGAAAAAAGTAAAGAATAAGAAAACCAAGAAAGAAGCTTCACTAAACAGAATATATATGAAGACATATCTATGTAGGAAGCCCCGCAGGGGCACACAACATCCATCTCTGCACAGAGCCTTGCAGGGGCACACAATAGTGGAAAGTACGCAACAGGAAAGGACGGATCAAGGCCAACAATTACCCATGAAGAAGTGCACGACCATATCCAATAGATCTTGAGCCCCAAAAGGTGCTTCAACCTCTTGATCTTCGGGAGGTCCAGACCGAAGGTTGTAAATACATACCTTCATACCTTCCACTGGTTGCGTGCGTGGCATCCCGACTTAATACAGCAACCCAAATTCAAAGAGGTTATTGGTAAGCTAGACTACAAATCTATCATAATCCATCTCCACTGGTTGCATGTGGAAAGAAAAGAATAGGCCAAAACCAAAGCAACAAGTCCCGAGTTATGAACTGGTAAAACTATATCATTACAACTTCCACAGGAGCTGGCAGTGGTCAACTATAAAGAGGCTATCAGTTAATAAGGAATCAGATTGACTATAGGCACAGGACTAGAGACAAGAAGCAAATCTTGTCAAGGGATGACAGCAACAAAGAGGGGGAGAGTGTTGCAGAGCAAAGAAGAGCATAGATGCAGAGAAAAAAGAAGGCCCCAAAATTTTTCCAATTTGGACACTATATTTTTGTAGCATAGTCACTTTGTAATATATTTTCATATGAAATGCATTAGAGGAGTCCTCTAAATGCATATCCATAGATATCTGTATCATTACTAGTAGGAAATTAGTCTTTTCATCAATAAAGTTCCAGTCTCTTGTGTGAAAGGACCATTATTAGGGCACATGTATATAAGTCATTTTGTGAATCTTTGTAGAGACTTTTTTCCATTGTAAGAATCAAGAGCATAGAATTTCGAATTTGCGTCTTCTTCTCACTATATCTTCTTCCTTGTGAGCTTGCATGCATGTATGTGGCTTGAAAAGAGTGCTTTGAAGTGTTGTCTACACATGGGAGTGTTTGTTTGTTGTTGGTAATGTGAGTGCAAAGTGTAGGAAGTGTTGAAGCATAGATAGATCATTCTCACGGCTCAATATTTTGCTCATAACTTGGAGCAAAAGTGTCAAAATCAAGTGAAAATACCACCATCGGATGCATCTTCTTGAGAGCTTCGAAAAACCCACTATTCCCTATATTCTGAGTTTGGAGCTGAGAGAAAAGCTTGATTTACTGTTGGTTGGTGCTCTAGGTGTCGCCAAAACATAGCTTACCATGAAAGCTTTGAATGTGATAGTCTACACTTGTTTGCACCTTTGTTAGTTCTCGTATTCATTGACCATCATTTGAATGCATGTCCTCATACACTCGGCTAGGTTATGATACTTCTTGGATTGATAATTAAAGTGTGAATCCCCACTATATGCACTAGTGGCTAGTATTGCCCTTGGTATCTACCTGGTTGATATGGTTGATGATAACTCTGTATAATCATTTTTTTATTATATGGACAATCTTGAGTCGTGTGGTTAGTGTACCTACACTCTATGGTACAGCATAGGCCATTGGAGTTTCTTATGGGTTGCATTGCATTTGGACACATATTTTCCATGTGATCATCTCCACAAGTGTAACACCTTTGAGGGGGGGCTAATTTGATGCCAGGCTTACTAGAGACTCTCAATCGTTTGGCCACTTGTTCCGCTAAGTCCTCTAGAGAATTGGAACATCTGGATGAGACCTCAATTGTGGTATCCGAATCTTTTTGCACCTTAGAGAGTTCTAGCTCTTCCCCTAGGTTATCCTCTATCTCTACACAGATGTGCAAGCATTGATCCAAGGTCCTAGTTCCTTCAGGAATACATATGACCTAAGCTTAGCACTCAATAGGTTGTCGATGAACAAAGCTATGAGCTTAGCTTGAGTGGGTAGTTCTAACGAGGGCATCATTCTATGTAGTGTCTGAATCTACGTCCAACCATCCTTACTGTCTCTTGAGGTGTTTGTTTGAATCCGTGTATCAATGATGATGTGTTGTGCCTGATTCCACTCTTGGAAAAATCTGTAATGAAGGCCTCCATCATATGGTGGATGTCTCTAAATTGGTGTTGGTGCAATGGTCGAAACCAATCCAACGCATCACCTTTCAGAGTTAGTCCAAAGGCATTAAATTGTGTGAACATGTCTTCGACTTGTTCATCCTATAACACTTATTTGAATTCAGCTACATGCTCATAAGGATCTCTTGATCCATCAAAGCAATCCTTCATAGCCTTCACTAGTTGAGTGGGCCTCAAAGTCCTAGGGTGGTCTCTAGGCCTTGGTAGGGGAAATTCATCCCTACCCCTTTGAGCTCTATGGTCCCTAGTTTGTTCTCTTTCTGCTCTTCCACCTTCTGTAGTGGTTCTTTCTCTCCCTGTGCAGTTGATGAAACTATTCTCTGGTCCTTCCTTGTTCTTCTCTTTGTGTCCTTGAGATGTGCCAATACCCGAATTCTCCTTAGACACATTTGATCTCAACTATGATAAACTATTCCTCCTCTCCACGTATATGCATGATGTCCATGTTCTAAAACTTTATACACCCTTTTTGAAGTGTCATCTAAGTATAATGTTTTCCGTGGGACCTCTAGGTCTTTCAACTCATAAAGCGTAGTAGCTTCCACAGCCATAGGGTGTTTTGGCTTAAGTCTCCAAAATGCTTCGTCAATTTTTTTATTCCAAAATAGCTCTGTGCTCCTATTGTCTTGGGGCATCCAATTAGGAGTCAACACTCTCATTAGCACTGATTTGCCTCTAGGCGTACTAGGTTCTTTGACCTATTTCCCTTGTCCTTTTGCTCCTAAGTCTGTAGTTTCTACCACCTCACCAAATTTGTTCGTTGAGTATGGCTTACTCGTGACTATGTGCATGGTTCCTTCTTTGTCTATGTAAGCCTCATTTTCAAACGTCACCGCTGGATGTTCCAATCCAATGGGTTGATCAGGGTCATGCAATTGGATTACTAACCTACAAAGGCCATCTTCATATACTCGGGCACCCAATCTATTCATGCGGATGTACTCCAGCTGAGTCTTGTAGGGTCCCTCTATCTTTACTAGGTGGGCTACACCAAACAAAACCCTTGGTCTTCCTGTGTTAATAGACATATCTGAGTCGCTCGTGTCTGAACTAACCTTGTATGGATAATTGCCTAACTATTGAGCCCACGATCATGCTATAGTTCTCACGCTAGCCTTGGAAGATCGAACACTCTACTTATCATTTCTCCCTAAGTATTTCCCAGATCTAAGGTTCACTAATCCTTATTTCACCTGTTCACACTCACCCTTCCGATTAGGTCAATTACTTAGTTCTTTTGATTTTCCTTTTGAGTTTCTTGTCTTTTCCAAATTTGTCGAGAGGAGTCGTTTTGGTATCATCACTTTTGATTAGTTTTAGCGATGCATAATCACGTCACAAGGTTCTTTTGGGGCTAGATCCCTATACTCACTTGCTCTCTCTCTTGTCAACCACTTCTTACTTTTTATACCAAAGCGAATCCTTGCTACTATATGAGTCCTAAGACGCTCCGTTTATCAAATGTTTTATTAATCGAAAGAACTCAACAAATTAGAACTAAAACTCCACTTACGACGTTCTTCTGGACTCTTCAAGAGGCTATTCTCGTTTGCCCAATAATTATGGGTACTAGCCGCTTCTCATCTTGCCCTATGTCAAGCATACAAGAGTTCAAAATTAATAGCCAAAAACACCTCAAAAATTTTGAAAATTTTTGAAAAAACCCTAATTTTAGTGTTCTGCTTGATAGTCGTGATGGTTAGACACAATTGCAATGGTGTGTCACTATCGCGATGGTGAGAACACCCGCAATGATCAGCCGATGATGGTCAAGTTGTGATGGTCAGATTGCAATGATCAGTCATAGTCACGATGGTTACATTGCGATGATCAAATCACGATGATCAGGACCACAACGGTCAGCTAGACAGCAATTGTCATGCACCATCGCGAGGGTGTGTCACCATTGCGATGATGTGACATGATTGCGATGGCATGAACCAATCATGATGATTGTCAGTGATCATCACGATGGTCAAACGACAATGATTTGACTGCGATGGTCAAGCACCGTCGTGATGGTGTGTCACCGTCGCAATGATGCGACACGATCGTGATCGCATGAGCCAATCGCCATGATGTTCAGTGACCATCGTGATGGTCAGTGACCGTCGTGATGGTCAGTGACCGTCGTGATGGTCAGACATAGTCACAATGTGGAGTCACCATCGCAACGGTCAACCAAATGTATGATTTAAAAAAATGATCTTAGACATGTGCAAGCACTTATCTGGGCTCCTCTTTCATGCAAAAATTTCAACCAACTACTCACCTTTGTTTGACAGTCACGATGATCAGCTTCTATGGTAGTTTCTAACATAAAAATGGGGTTTTTACCTATGTTTCTTGTAGATTCGTGGTCCAAAGGCGGCCTTGCAATGTTAATGCACCAAAAAATGGAACAAGCACCTGTAAAATCTCTGTCTCACTCTCATACACACGCAAATGAGGAAAACTAAAGAGAAAGACGGAATATGATAGATTTTTTGGTATTTTTTGGAGTTTGAGATGATGATGGGAAATGAATTTAGCAGGAAAGTGGTGTGCAAAAACTAACTACTAACAACAAAACAACACGCTCAACCTAGAGCTCGTCCCCGACAACAGCGCCAATCTGGTGTCACTCTAGTACAATGGAGAGTACCAATGTGAGGAGTTCTACCTCATAATTATCAATCCGTGGAGAGGGTAGGCCAATATGAAGATCGAGAGCAAGTGAAGTGCACGAAGGTGATGGTGAGAAACGCAAATGCATACACACATACACACACATGAGGAAAGTGGCGATGGAGATCAATGGAAGGCAAGAAAGGAACTCATATTCATCATAAACTAATTACAATAGCTCTACTAGCTCAATAGTTACTAGTTTCAAAAGATTCAAAAAGCTCCCAAAATGAGCTCTCTAGCTCTATTTATAGTTTTTGCCTTGTTTTGATCAGTTTCACATCTAGTGACTGGCATAGTTAAAAAATAGGTTCTACATATAATTTGAGGTATCTAACAGCTTCCAAAAATTATGAAAATTGGTATGACCTACCTACTTAGACTCCTCAAGCTCGAGGACTCCTCAACTTGCACAAAATGGAGTCGTACATGTGGTAATTGGATGTATGTACATATATAACATTATTTTAGTGATAAAAATCACTTTTTGGATTACGAAATGACCTATGTGCTTCCTCTATGCCTGTGACGAGATCCTGTGCCTTGAACACCTCCATTCCAAAAGACGGTTAAGTTCAAGCTACGCAAAAATTGTAGCTTGTACATAGTGATGTATGTGGTCCTATGCAGACACCTTCTTTTGGAAACTATCTTTACTTCATGATTTTCATTATTTTTCCAGGCATGCATGGGTATATCCACTCAAAGCAAAGTCTGAAGTGTTTATATGCTTCAAATAGTTTGTGGTTTTGGCCAAAAATCTGTCAGAATGTAAAATGGGTACCCTCCGTTCTAATCGATGGGAAAATATATGTCTTCTAACTTTAATACATTTTTGGCTAACCATGGGATAAAACATCAATGTACAGTGCCATATACACCTCAACATAATGGATTTGCTGAATGAAAGAACATGTCACTCATGGAGATGGTGAGGCCTATCGTCAAGAGCCAAGCTTTACCACATAGTTTCTGGCTTGAGGTTGTCATGTGTGCAGCATATGTACATAACAGGTCTCCTACTAAAGCACTACAATCTATCACTCCATATGAGGCTTTGCATGGTCGCAAGCCCTCTGTTGCTCATCTGCGTGTTTTTGGTTGTCTGTCATATGCATTAGTTCCTAAACAACATCAAAGGAAATTGGATGATAAAGCAATAAAATGTATTTTTTTTTTGGTATAGTTCTGAAAGCAAACGGCATCGTCTGTATCATCCACAGAGTAAATGCATTTTGGTTAGCCGTGATGTTGTTTTTGTGGAAGATTCTATTCAGCCTTTACTTTCATGTACTAAGGAGACATATGTTAGCTCCAAAGACATGTATGATACTTTGCTACCTCTTTTTATAGGTGTACAATCTAGTGTTGGTCCTAATGTGCAGCTTCTCAGCCTTTGCAGGTTTCATGTGATGATGCAGATCATTCTATTTCTAATGTCAATTTACGTGATGCACTTGTTGACGAGAGAGCTAATATTGAGCAAGAAAAAATTATGCCAAAATGGCTACGGTAGACTTTGCATGATATCAAATTAGATGTACCTTTGTCATATCGTGCTCATTCAGGCTCTCATAGTGCCTCTTTTGCATCATATTTCTATGTTGTGGCTGCATCTAGTCCATGAGATTGAGCCTATTTCACTTGATGAAGCACAAAATTTTGAACATAGGATGGCTATAATGCAATTTGAATATGATGTTATCATGAAAAATGGTACCTAGTCTTTATGTGACTTGCCTCTTGGCAAGAAGGCCATTGGCACTAAGTGGGTATACAAGTTGAAGCATAAACCTGATGGAACAGTTGACAGGTTTAAGGCTAGGCTTGTTGCAAAGGGTTATGCTCAGGAAAGAGGCATTGATTTTGATGAGACCTTTGCTCCTACTTGCCAAATGACTACTGTTCATAGCGTCTGTGCACTTGTAGCTCATCATGGTTGAAATGTACATCAGTTGGACATTAAAACATCATTTCTGAATGGTGACTTCCATGAAGAAGTGTATGTTTTTCAACCTCGTGGCTTTGTGCAAAAAGGGCATGAAAACTAGGTGTGCAGGTTAAAGAAGGCATTATATGGTTTAAAGCAAGCACCACGTGCTTGGTGTGAAAAGATACATGCCTATCTGATTGCACATGGTTTTGAGAACAGTCCAACTAAAAGCACCTTATATTTCAAGCGTGCTAATGATGTGTTTCTGATCATTGTGGTGTATTGTTGACCTAAGCACCAACTTAGGGACTTGCGGAGAGAGAGACTATACCTCAATCCCCTCTCAAGTGCATATAGTGGGGATACACGCTTTTGATTATCAATCCAAAGAGTATACAAACCTAGCCGAGTGTATGAGGACATGCAACCATGTAATGATCAATGCAAAGGAACTACTCAAAGAGTGTAAATAAGGTCAGGACTTATCCAACAAGCTTCAACTGATGGTTATGGCGAAACGATACTTGGTGCAGTAGCCGTCAGTATTTTGGACTTTTCTCCCAGCTCCGAACCCAAACATAGCAAATAGCATATGCGTTTCAAAGCTCTCGAGAAGACGCATTCAATGGTAGTGGTTTCATGCAATTATGACACTCCTACCTCAAGTTATGAGCAAAATACTGAGTCGCGGGAATACTTTCCTACACTTCAGCACTTCCTACACTTCGCACACACCTTACCTACAGCAAACAATCGCTCTCATGGATAGACAACACACCCAAGCACTCTTTCCAAGCAATACACATGCATACAAGCTCACAGAGAAGAAGATATGGAGTGAAGAAGACACAAATTCGAATTTATGTGCTCTCTATTCTCACAATGGCAAAAAGTTCTTTACAAAGAGTCACATTTGACCTATATACTAGTGCCCTAAAAATGGTCCTTTCACACAAGAGACCGGCACTTTATTCACTAAAAGACTAATTTCCTACTATTTTACATGGGTAAATCTCTAATCTTCTGTGGGGATGCATCTAGAGGACTCCTCTAGTGCATTTACAACGGGAAATATATTACAAGAATGATTATGATACAAAAATATGATGTCCAAATTGGAAAAATTTTGGGGCCCGTCTTTTTCTCTGCCTTGTACTTCCTTTAGCTCTGCAACACTCTCCCCCTCTTCGTCTTTGTCGTCCCTTGACAGGCTTTGCTTCTTGTCCTCAGTTTGTTGTCCGCATACATCTTTTGGTCAGTTTTGCCTCATTCTTGATATTGCATTACGTTTTAGAGGCGCTCTGATTTGTCCTGGTTGCACACATCGGACCTTGCTGTGTTATTTACTTTCTTTCTCTGCACGCAACCCTTGCTCATTTTTACCCGTTTATAAAACAGGTGTTCAGTTTTGACGGCCTCTTCTTAATTCTTGTTTTACATTCTCTGGGCCTAATGCATTCGACTTGCTTACCCGCAACCCTTGGAGTTTGACTGACTACCTGATAATCGTAGTCTAATTCACCTATAGGCTCATTAGTTCTGGGTTGCTGTGTTAGTTCGGGTTGCCACGCACGCCACCAGTGGAAGGTATGAAGATAAGGTGCTACAATCTTCGATCTGGTCCTACCAAAGATCAAGAGGTTGAAGCACCCATGTGGGTTACGTCCTTTCTTTGGTGTGTGCGCCCCTGCGGGGCTCTGTGCAGAGATATGTCTTCGGCTATCATTGTTTTATTCTTTATTGAGCTGTTTTTTACTTTGATCTTCTTCTTCTTCTTTTTTTGCTTGATTCCCCTTCCACACGTCCCTCCTCCTGAACTCTGTCGTCCCCGACAGGCTTTTTGTGGCGACGGGTGTAGGTTTGGATGGCATGTTGCTCTCTTTGGTTTAGCAGATTAGCGTGACAGAGCATGAACTCCTTCCATTGCTGAGACTTTACTCCGTCCTCTGGCGCCTGTCTATGATCAGCAAAAAAACTTGTCTCATAGGCCACCAGTCTTACATTCAAATTGGAAGTCATTTTAACAAAAAATCTCTGAATCAATTTCAAAGAAGCCTGTAAAGAATGCTTCTTCGAAAGCCTGCATATATGTCAATGGCAAAAACATGAGTCGAGAATAATATGCCATAATAGTTAGTCTGCTCGGTATAGTGGATAAATCAAAAACTAGTGCTTCCGATCCTTGAGTAATTCCGATGAAATTCAAAAATGTATATTTGGCATGTTGGAACACCTTTAGCACTGTTAGTAGCATACTGAATATTTTGTTAGTCATTTTGACAGCTAAGTCCGGAACTGAAACGTATCTGGAAATCCAAAATTCCATTGTCTTTACCATGTATTCTTCGGTTGGTAGATAATTATGTGGCAGACTAGGTAGTAAAGGGTAGTTTAGCCATTGATTATTGATATTGCCTTGGCGCTGTCCTTCCCAAAATTGCGTCCAAGATCTTCGACGGGGTACAGGACAAAAAGATGGATTGACTTGAAGTGCATATGGTGATGCTTCCCACTGTACCCGCAACATTGGCTGTTTCTCTAAAATCTTTCGTCGCCATATAGGATCCGCCTTCTCGAACTCCTCTTGGGTGTAATTGAAAGTGTCATGCCTGAATTGAAGGTTGTGATCCGGATCTTTATTCGTTGCAGACTTTATATAATGTCTAGTTTGTTCTTTAAGTAGTCCGTATGGTACATTAAAGGGCTTCAAAATTTGTTCTAATTGTTTATTGTCTATTTGAGCTTCGTTCATGATCCTGATGATCTGATCTTCAAATTCTGCCGTAAGTTGGGACACCAGTAGTGCCCTGTCTGCTCGGCTTAGTTCTGCAATGTCTCGAGTGTTAGGTTCAATGGGAACCTTCTTTTCCGCCCTTATTGGTGAATGATACGAGGGGGGAGAGAGAGGACGTACCTCTTCCTCCACAGTAGCCTTGGTCTCTTGTGGAACTACTGGTGTCCCCTGTTTTGCTCGTTGCTCTAATTGCTCCTGAAGCTGTTTGATTAAATCATCTTTTTTCTTATTTTCTTCTTCAGCCTTAGCAATAGTTTCCTGGTGTTTAATTAGTTCCTGGGCCACAATATTCATTTGATCTGTGTCTTCCTTACACTGCCGCAGGTAGTTATTCTCTGCTTTTTTCCATTTCATTCTGAGGGCAGCTGTGTCCTCCATGTATCTCTTTTCCCAATCTGTAATGACTGCTTGCTCCTGTCTGAGCTGGTCTTCTAATTTAGTGATCTTTTCTTCCAAGTTCTTGATATTTCCGTGTGGGTTGTCAGTAACTGCAAGTGGTTGATCACTAATGAGAGCTGTCATTAACTCTTTATTTCGTTGTCGTATATTGTCAGCTTCCTCCATACTGACTTTAAGTTGAGACTCTAAGATTTTACCTCGTGCTTGAATACGTGTCTTCTCAGTCTCACTCATCTCTAATTTCTTTGTTAGTTCCTGGACTTGGTCTTTCAATCTTGTCTGCTCTGTCTCTAGCATGTTGTTTCGTGTTTTGACCTCTTGAAGCTCCTTTTCTTTATTCCGAGCTTGTTCTCTTACCTTGGATAATTCGTTGGAAAGATTTTGACCTGCTCTTTCAAGTTCTTTTTTGTCTCGCATGGCTTGGTCGTAATCTTCATCAGCGTCAAGCATTAATTGTTGTGTGTCCAGAGTTGTTCTAATCATATCTTGCACAACAGGCTTGAGCTGAGCTATGTCTACATTCAGCCATGTCTTTGCTATACGTGGAGTCTCTCCTGTTTTCACATCTTTGCCTTCTGCCACCTGGAGTGTTTCATTATGTGGTTGCCTAACTTGTAGTTGTACCCTGGGTTCTTTATCATCTCCTTTTGCTTCATCATTTTTAGTAGCACTCCCCTGAAACGTGACATCCATTGGGGAGGGTTTTGCCACAACCCTGATTGGTGTGAAGGGTTCTTCTGTTTCTATATCATTATCTTCATTCTCCATTTTTGATATCTCCATATCTGTCTTTGTGCTTGTGGTTGTCTGATTCACTGTTATTTCTGGATCGACTGACTTGAGGCCTTCTGGGTCTTCACCATAGTCAACTTCATTTAATTCGGTCCATTGCCCATCATCCTTTGATTCGCTTCGAATATCAACATCCAACAATGATGTGTCCTTGTCTTCTTTGTCCTGAGATGACGAGCTGGAATTGTCTAATCCTATATCGCGATATCGGTGAACTCTAGTGAGTTTTCTTTTTGTATCTAATCCCTGTTGTGATTGCTGATATTGATGACCTTGCACTGGTAAGTTGATTTGTCCCTCCGTGTATTTGTGCGTCTCTTCCAGTGCTTTAGTCAATTCTTCCTCCGTGATTTGTTTTTGTCCTGCCATGGTTACTTTGGGAAGTACATGGACTCTTTTTGTCATAGGTTCTCCTTCTTCTTCTTGCTTGACTTCTCGTAGTCTTTTTGTGCCTCTCATTCTCGGCTGAGAACTGGTTTCTGCTTCTTCCCCACTGATGGCAACCTTCTTTTTCTTAGGGACCGTGGCGGGTCTTGCATATTGAGCTAGCTTTTCTGAAGTTGGCATCTCTCTCAAACAATTCTTCATATCTAAAGCTTCATATATCAGTAATGTGAGAGCCGAACTACCATTCAAAAATTTCTTCTGGCCCCACTTCTTCTGGGCTTCAAATAATCTTTCTTGAACATAGCCTGTCATATTCACTTTGTTCCCAATTTGTCTCATGGCATGCGATAGTAATTGTACGACTATCTTTTGTGGAGCAGTATACCTGTGCATGCTTGGGAAACAAAAGTGTTGATGCACCAATCGAACAGCATCTTCTATGTCAATTCTGTTTATATCCAAAAATGATCTCTTCTTGGGATCATGGCACTCTGCTTTGACACTTGTGACTCCTTCTTGCTTCCATCCAAATGCTCTGTTGATTAATTCATTTGTGAATTGGATGGTCTTCCAGGTTCCCACTTTATCTAATACTTTCGCTTCTGGAACAGTTATCTTTGTTGTCGCAGGCTGTAATGTGTTCATTACCTGTGTACACCTTTGAAAGTCCGGTACATAGATAGGAAATTTTAGGAATGACTCTAATCCGGCCTGTGTCCATACTTCTTCAATATGTGGCAAGCCTTGGACAATTGTTTTGAAGTCCTGGGATAGGATAGGAAAATAGTGATCTCTATCCATTATTTTGATAGTAGCCAGGAAGATGAGATCTGACACTGGTTGGTCATCCCGAAACCAGTGACCTCTTGCTTTTGTAATTGACTCGAGTGGGAAAAGCTGGACTTCTTCCTCTTGTGTAGCTTCAGAATTAGTAGACGCCATCTGCACTCAATATAGAGTATGAATTAGTTGCCATATATTATCAGAAATCCTCCTTTATTTGTTTGGCATAAGCTCGATACTCCGAGTGAATGGTGTCGTCCCTTTCCCGTGGGTGAGAAAGGTAATACCTGGATTTTTCACATATTTAGGTATTTTTATATTTTCATCTGAAAAGGAAAACAAAAAATTTAGTTTATAGCCGAAGCGATTATTTTTTTTTTTTTTTGGAGTAATTTCCTTAATGTATGTACAAGGGCTCTCCTATTTCCCAATGAGGAAAATGTGCTTGACTATCCTAAAATAGAAGAAGGATGTGCCGAATGCTTGGCCTTGTAATGTGGCCCTATCATGCTTACTTTATGTGCATCAAAAACTTCATGAGTGCAATGGAAAGCTTCATCTCTACGATCCTCCGCTCCTCGTGGTTGCTTTGGTTTCCAGATCCCTTTCGTGAACACTAAGGGAGGTCGTTTCGTTTCCTTGATGCTTACAGCTCCTTTTGTTCTGTTTGCTTCCTCCATTGTTCGAGTGAAATTGGCATTGCTTTTCCAATTTCTTGGATGACTCTTATGTGTTGTGATCTTTCGCCTTGTCTGATTTAGTGCCTCTTCCTTTGTCTCTAAAGCCTGCTTAGCTGCTTGTTTGAGCTTTTTGGGGATCCATATCTGAAGTTGCGATCTTTGAGCTTCGAGTAAAGTCTTAGGGATCCATACTCACACTGATTCTTCCTGTATGTACTTTTGTGAAGCTGGTTTGGTGATTCCTGTTTCCTTCTTAAGAGTGGGTGCGGACGTTTCTCGACTCTGTATTTGATCCTTGCGTACCCACTTATATTTGGGTGGGCCTTGATATGGGTATCTGCTTGTTGGTTTCCAGTAGTGCGACCTTTTGATGTGTGGAGCAGGTGTAGGAGAGCAAGTCTCCTTAACGGTTGGCTTTCCCTCAATTGCATTGGATGACTTTGATTCGAATGCTGACGTCGCTAGGATTGAAGTTTCAGCTTCTATGCGTTTGGTTTCTGACTTGTGAGCATTGTTGATACTTTCTAATGTCGTTTTCTGCACTTTTTTTGAATTTTGTATTATATTTGTTTGAATACAAGGTTTCTCTTCAAGTAAGCTAAAAATCTCCTTATGTCCTATCTTAGCCGAAATATAGCCTTGAGCTAGATGGATACACGCCTCTGTCTCAATGATCCAGTCGTGCCCTAGGATGAAATCTTCTATCAAATCTTCATCCTCGCACACTAGAACCCTGTGTTCCATTGAGGAATTTCCTAGGTGGAGGGACACATTCGTGGTTCCAATACATTCTACGGTGTGACCTCCAACTCCTATTAATCGTGCTTTTGTGGAATTCAATTCTAATTGCAGCTCTTCTGCTATTCTCTTTCGCATGCAGCTAAGTCCTGCTCCTGAGTCTATCAATGCATCTATCAATTTGTACTCTGTCTTGCCAATCCCTAGGTTTAGGTAAGGTTGCGTTTTACACATGCCCGTTTTACCATGATTTTCGACTTGGTAATTTGCCATAGGGATGGGCTCTTCTCCTTGGAGATAGTGTTCATCTCTTTGCCTGATCCACTCTTTCCGTTTCTTAATGCGCTCTAGTGCTTCCTGTCGAGCTTCCTCTCTAATTCGCTCTTCTTCGTTTTTCCTATTTTGAGGACCTACCAATCGTGCTAGCATTTGATCAGTCAAGGGCTCCATGAATCGTCTTACTCTACATCCACTTGTAGTTGGGAAGAATGTCTCCGTCTAGCGTGGCGAGATTGACTGCACCACTAGTAGAGATTCGATTTATGATCAAAGGTCCGTATCCGCGTTTTTGTAACTTCTTGGCATGTTGTTTCAGGGTGTATACTAGGACTAAGTCTCCTTCTTTAAGTCCCTTGTCTTTTATATGTGCATCATAATATGCCTTTTGTCTCCGTTTAGCAGCATAAATGCCTGCTACTGCTTGCAATCTAGTCTCATGTAACTTCTCAATTTGATCTAGTTGTTGGGATAATTCATGACCGTTCCATTCATATTGCTGGGCCACTTTCAATGTAGGCACTAAGAAGTCAATTGGAAAAATTGCATTTTGCCCATACACTAAATTGAAAGGTGTAGTTCCAATGGCCGTTTTATATGCAACTCGGAATGCCCAAATTGCATGATGCAATTGTTTGTCCCAATCAGACCTTCCATTATTGACAAGCTTAGTCAATACCGTGCACAGTACTTTGTTAGAGCTCTCAGCTTGTCCATTGGCTTGGGGATGGTATGGTGCTGATTTTTTATGAATCACTAAGAACTCGTTCATTAATGACTCGATCACCTCATTGAGGAAGTGCGTTCCCCGATCACTAACAATCTCAATAGGCAAGCCAAAGCGGGTGAAGATATGCTCAAAGAGAAATTTTGCGATAGTTTGAGCATCATTCTTTCTAGTGGCTTTCGCTTCTACCCATTTAGTCAAGTAGTCCGTGGCTACTATGATGTACTCCACATGTGATCCTTTGGCAGGTGGATTGATAGGTCCAATGAAGTCTATACCCCATTTTGTGAAGGCTCTAGCGCATATCATTGGTCTTAATGGCATGTCGTCTCTCCGAATTGGGTATTTAGTTCTCTGACAAGTCTCACAACTTCGTACATACGTTTCAGCATCCATATGTAGAGTTGGCCACCACAAGCCCGCAAAGAGAATCATTTTAACAGTTCTTTCAGCCGAAAAATGACCTTCTGCAGCACCTGCATGTGCCATTTCTAATATGGGTAGATATTCTCCTTCATGCACACATAATCTTAGCTGGTTATCCTTCCCTCGTTTGAACAATTGTTTTCCTATGAGAATATAGTCCTTGCTCATTTCCTCTAAGGATCGCTTTCTTGCTAGGCTGGTTCCTAACTCGTGTTCTTGAGTTTTTAAGAATTTCACTAAAGTTGTACTCCAATTGGGTGCTATGGTCGAAAAAGATAGAGACATATGATCTTCGGGAATCGTCTCTCGGCATTCTACACAATTGCTTACGTGGTCGTGAACATTCTTGGTCATGTCAGGCCAATACACTCCTAATCTTTTCAGTTCTCAGATGGTTCCATGAGTCCCTTGGTGTGTTCTCCATTTGTTCACATGTGCTTGCTCAATTAGTTGCGTTTGTTCATCCTCATCAACACATCTGAGTAACACTCCGTTGGGTTCCTTGTAGTATACACTACCTGACACAATGTGTAAGTTCCTCGATTAAAGAATTTCTTTCTTGCTATTCCTATTGATTGAGTGTTGAGGGCCATGGGTGAGTATAGGGATCAATTTCTCTGCCCACTTTGGGCAAACTTCGAGATTGAACAAATAAGCATCTGGTAGATTGTCGGGTACTCCACTTGGTGGCTCTCCGTGTGTTAGCCTCGAAAGATGGTCTGCTCTCACATGTGTGTTCCCCTTTTTTACTATTACTTCGAAGTCAAACTCCATTAGTAGTAGAAACCATGATACCAACCTTCCCGTGTTACAAGGCTTATTGACTAAATACAACAAAGCTTGATGGTCTATGAAGAATTTGAACTTGTTGGCTAAAAGATAATGTCTAAATTTCTTCACTGCATATACCATTCCTAAGCCTTCTCGCTCCGTAGTGGTATAATTTCTTTCGGCTTGATTCAGTTGTCTACTAGCATAAGCAATTGGATGATCAAGCTTGCCTTCATCAGCCGGATGGGCTAAGATGCATCCAATGGCATAGTTAGAAGCGTCAACATGAATATGAAAAGGCTTGCTCCAATTGGGTGATTTCAGAATTGGGGCAGTGCTAAGTCTCTTTTTCAACTCGGTGAATGCCTTTTCGCACTCTTCTGTCCAAGTAAATTGAGTCAAGAGACCATACAAGGGTTTTGCTATTATGGCATACATGTGAATGAACCTACGGTAGTATCCACAATGTCCCATAAAAGCTTGCACCTCCTTTGCATTCTTGGGTCTTGGTAAGTCTAAGATGACTTTAATCTTGTCCTCATCTGTTGATATTCCATTTCTCAAAACTATGTGTCCTAGAATTTTCCCTTGTCTTACCATGAAGACACATTTCTCGGGGTTTAAGCAGACTCTGTACTGTCTACATTTGTTGAATATCTTCCTCAACTCGGGAATGTGATCGGGTCTTTGATTGGAGTACGTGCAAACGTCATCTACATATACTTCCATGCTTTTTTTCAGAAATTCCTTGAAAACATGACACATCAATCTCTGGAAGGTAGCTGGAGCATTAGTGAGTCCAAAGGGCATCACTCTAAATGCATACACTCCCCATTCAGTGGCGAATGCTGTCTTATGTTGATCCTCAGTCGCAATAGCTACCTGATTGTATCCGGAGAATCCATCTAGGAAGCTATAGACCTCCTTACCTGCTACTCTCTCTAATAAATGGTCCGTGATAGGTAGTGGGTAGCTGTCACGTATAGTGGCTGCATTCACCTTCTTCAAATTTATGCACACTCTCAATTTTCCATTTTTCTTAGGCACTACTACTAGTGGCGATACCCACTCGGTATGTTCTATCTCGTATATGAATCCTGCTGCTAGTAGTTTGTCTATTTCTTCCTTAATCTTTGCTGCGTAGACTTCATTGTATGTATAAGGACGTTGTTTGGAGGGTTTTGCATCTGCTGTCATTGGTATTCGATGGGAACAAATAGTGGGTTCTACCCCTTTGAGATCCTTATAGGTCCATGCGAATACATCTCGGTATTCCCGAATAAGGTATATGAGTTCCTCTTCTTCTTCTTCAGATACATCTTTACCAATATACGTACATCTTTCTTCTCCCTCCTCAACTGTTACCACAATTTTTTTTGTTTGTTCCTTGTTGTCATACGCTTCTCCGTCTCTTGCCTCTCGTCTCGGCATCTGGATAGCTACTTTTCTTTCCTCTACTTCATATTTTTTAGAGTGTTCAGGAACTTCAAAAAGATCTGGGTACGGCCCTACTCTACTCATGTCTTCCTCCTGCCTGTGCATGACCGTAGCAGTTTCAATTGCTAAGATCTTTGTTGGTCCCTGTTCCTTTTGGTTTTGAATAGTTTTTAAGTAACTTTCTTCAGAATCAAATTCTGGTTCCATCTCTATGCTTTCATATTCCTCTTTCCATTCTTTTTCCAGGATTTCCCCTTCTTCTACTTCTTGAAGGACAACCATATAGAGGTTTACATCATAGCCCTCCTCATCTATGCATTCATTCATCGTCAAAAATTCCTCGTTTACACATACATCTAGAGTTGCCAATATTTCCATCCATCCATGTGGCTCGAACATTTCATCAGAAAAAGTTTGAGGCATATAATCGGGGTCTTCTACTGATCGATAGTTCGGGTGTCCTATCGGCCACAGTTGTTTCTTATACTCCTCTTTCTTTGCTTCCTTGCACATCCATAACTGTGCGTCTTCATGCATCCAAGATTGATCACTTGATCCAGCACTGTGAATGGATAGGTCATCTTCTTCTTTGTGGACTGGATTCCATTGTAATGGAGGGACATCTCGATAAGCAAACGTATGCAAATTTATTTTGGTGGTGTTTCCTTGATGTTGCAGGTATAACGAATCTCTTCCCCAATCCTGTACTACCCGCATTTGTCTCATGAAGGGTCGTCCTAATATCATCTCGTAGTTGTTTGCTTTCTCGAATTTACAGATGGCTAGGGTGTGTTCGAATTCTACTCCGCAAGTGGTTAGTTTGATCCTTTCCAATATTCCTAAGGGTTTTTCTACATGACCGTCTGCTAATTGGAGTTTCATGCGTGTGGGTCGTAAGGCAAGTTTTCCCCATTTTTCCCAAATTTCCTTAGTGGCAATTCCTACCCCGGCTCCCGTATCCAGAATAGCCTTGGTCATGTATCCATTGTGGGTGACAGGCAAACAAGTATTACCTTCGTCCCCTTCACTAAACTCTCCCACTTTATCCACTGGAACTTGTATTGTGGAGTTATTTTCCTTCCCCTTTTCTGTCGGTCCTCCAATCTCTGGCTGTGATTCTAATTGGTTTGCCATTTGCTTCCATAATTGTGGTTTAAGTCGAAGCAATTCTTCCACCGTCAATTGGCATCGTACTTTTGTTTTCTTTAATTCTGTTAGATTGTGTGAACTCTCTTCTACCTTTTCCTTTTCCTTTCCATGCACTGTGGGTGCTCGTATTATCACTGACTCCCTTTCGTATTCTCCCATGTAATTAGGCAACGTTGAAATGCTTATGGTTTCCTCTCTTCCTCTGTCAAGTCTTGACACTTCTTCGTACACTTCCTCCAAGTTGGGGTGAAGTTGACAATCTTCCCCATCTATTTCTTCAAAAGGAGGTGTGTTATCTCCATTCTTCTTCCATTGCTCCTCTCGTATCCTGTTCCACAAGTCTTTTGGCCAATCTGCCTCTAGATCTGGGATTATTGACATCGATTCCTCTTGGGTTGTGATCTGGCCGCTTTGGTCATCTTCTTTCCTAGGTTCTTTGTTATTGGACTTTAAGCATTCTTCATACAGACTATGCGCAATTCTGGTCTCTGGCAGAATTGGGATAGGCTTTTCTAGGGCTGCTTGTGCTACTTCTATGAGTTTCCTGCATATGGTCAGTCTTTCCTTTTCTAATTCCCCTTTAGGATAGATTTTTTCATGTTGTTCAACGCTTGGGCCCATCTTGATTCTAGCTTGGTAGGCTTTCAACCACATGTCTAAGTCGTCTGGCTTTGGGTCTGCTAGAATTGATCCTGGCTTCTCCCTATCTGAGCTAGGTTCGGGTAGCTCAGGGGTCTCCTTAGGATTCCCTTGTTCCTTGTGCTTATTCGTTTGTTTGGTTTGCTTTTTACTGTTTATAGTCTTGTTTTTTGCCCATTTGTCCTTGAGTTTCTCTCGTCTTTCCTTCCATCTCTGAGCTTTCGGGTTCCTAGGGTTTTCACATGGGTCCTCAGAATCTTCCACCATCTGAATTGAAGGGCTTATTTTTTTGTTGCTTTTTTGTTTCTCTTCCGGGTGTTGTTCTTTTTGTTGTTTCGTTTGGGCTCTTGTAATGGCCTTTAGTGGCACCGTGTACTCCTTATCACTTCCGGATCCTTCAATGACCTCAATCACATTGATAGGTGCAGTGTCTTGGGATTTGGCTGGGTTCTTAGGGCAATCTCTAAAAAGATGTTCCTTCCCACAATCACTGCAATACCCTTCCCAAACTCTGGGTGGTGGTGGATTATAAGGTCGAGGGCATTCCCTAATGAAGTGATCCCCTCCGCATCTATAGCATGGTCCTCTCTGCACTGGTGGTCTGATGGGTGGTCTCATGGGTTGCTGTGCTCTAGGAGCTGTGTACATTAAGGTGGCAGTTTCTGCTCCATATGTCTGATCATAGCCCTCATAACCATAATAAGCCGCGTCATATGTTGGCTCATATTCCATCATGTTGGCTTCATATGGATAGTACTCTCCTAGTGGAGGTTCATACCCAGGGTTGGTTGATTCCGCATTGGTCATTATTGATGCTGGTACTATGGCTCTCTCTAAGTTTTCTTCTGGTTGGGCATACTTCACTGGTACTACTTGTTGAGGTTGTGATAGCTGGGGTCCCAGTACTGGTTGTGGTGGTGGGTACGGTGCTTGCTCATATTGTCTTGGTGCCCCTGCTTCTGTTGGATAAGGATTGTATCTAGGCATCTCCCTATCAGGCTCTCTCGGTTGATATCCATATGGTCGGTATTGAGGTGGTTGGATAGGCCGTGCTTGCCTATTGAAGGGACAGTTTTCAGTGGTGTGATTGGTGTATTTTTGCTCGATGTGGCAGTATGAAGAAGTCCCTTGTTGTTGCTGTCTGTAGTATGGATACGTAGGTTGTGCACCGGCCCCTCCTCGGACGCACAAGTGTGTGGGGTGTTCTCCTCCACATAAATTACATCTTCGTAGCACAGGCAATCTTTGTGCTGGGTTTTGGTAAGTTCTCTGTCCCTGAACTCCTAGTTTCTTTGCTAATAATTCTGCTAATTCTTCCATGTGACTGGAGTTGGACGTGATAGTACTCCTTGAATCTTCTGTTTTAGGGTGGTCGGTTGTACCTTTGAGATCCTCGGCAAGGTTGTCTTCCAAATCAATGCACTCTTGAAGGCACTCACTCAGTGTTTGTAATCTCTTCACATACACCAATGTTCGTAGAGTTCCGTTGGTGAGTCCATCTAAAACTAATGAAATCATCTTTTGTTGAGTGGGTCTCTCGGCTACTGGGCATCTATCCACATACTGATTGAATCTTCGTGCAGCAGCCTTCACAGTTTCATTAGGGTTTTGTTTAAAGCTATGGATTAAGGACGCAGAATTGTGTTTAATCCCTCTCTTTGTGAATTCTCCAATGAATTCTTGAAAGAATTGTTCCATGTTTCCAAATTGATTTGGATCTAAAGGTTGGAACCAAGTTAGAGCTGTCCCTGTGAGGATGAGCCCAAAAGACTCATACTGCACAAAGAAGTCCTCTACTTGCTCCGCTCTTAGAACTTTTTTAAATTCTGCGATATGATCATAGGGCTCTCCCTGTTAGTATATGATCAATGTCTACCCCTCATGATTGTATGCACATTTTGTAAGGCCCCCTTTATGAGGAGAAGCCAAGCGTGCATTACCCAATTGATGGGAATCCCAACTTGAATGTTGGATGAAGGTCATATTGGACCATGTAAGATATTATAAGGAAAGGGAGTTACCAGGGTCCCCAATTGTGGGGTCCGGGGCAGCGGTGAGCAGCCCCGGCTGGGGGGTCCAAGGGGGCCAGCGGGCCCCCTGGCTGGGGGGTCCTAGGGGGCCAGCGGGCCCCCTGGTGGGGGTCCGGGGGCAGCGCCCCCGGCGCGACGGTAAAGGGAATATTCCATGGAATATTCCCTGTCGGAGTCAGAAATCATTTATATTTGTTAGGTCGGTTCAACCAGTCTAAGCCGTGTATGGCAATTACACGGGCGGTGGCCGCCCACGCTCTACCGCCCATGTATTGCCGTCCATGGCAGGCCACCCATGATCCTATATATACATGACTTCTGCACTACCTAAGACATTGAGTTGAGCCAGCATACCTCTACCTTGTATCTCCCTATCTAGAGTTGTCTAGATCACCATTTAAGCTCTACCTTGAGAGCGCACGGGTGGACAACGCCATCATCTTTGTACTTGCTGCTAGTAGAAAATTGTTGAGATTCTCCTATATCTGTTATCTTCTCTGTTATTGCTCCTGTGTTATATTGCGTAACTATTGTCTTACATGGTATCAGAGCTGTAAGGTTCGAATAGCTTGAGAAGTATCATTATTTTAGCCTACTAGCAGACTAGAATATCAGTAGATTATTCGAGTGATTACATGATGGCTTCATCGTCGAACAGTAGTCTTGGTGCTTCAGCTAATGTTAATGTTGCACCTATTCGAATTCGTCCACCTGCATTCACTGAAGGGAAGCTGGATGGAACCAACTATACACTCTGGAAGTTCAAAATTTCTGCAATTTTGGACTCCTATGAATTACTTGACACTGTCATGGGACCGATGGGATTGGATCCAGAGCCTATACCAGTTGAAGATCCAGCAAATTCAAGATTGATGATTCAGCCAGATCCAGATCTTCTACGAGCTTGGAAGAGGCGGAATGCTGATGCATTATGTGCGATTGTCACTAGTGTAAGTGATTCTGTGCTTACTTTAGTTCAACATACTACTAAAGCACATGAGGCTTGGGGCATATTGGCTCGACAATATGAGACCAAGAACCACACTAGGATACAGAATTTAGAAAATCAGTTGGCAAATGAAAAGCATTCTGATTCTGAAAAGGCTGAAGATTTTATCAAACGGATAAAGCATCTTCAAGATCAATTGGCTGCAGTTGGTGTTGTTATAACACCAGAAGAGCTGGCTCGAAGATCTGTACGTGTTCTTCCAGCAAAGTATGATGGATTAGTAACAGCCCTTAACACTCAGGTAAGGCCAACTCCTCTTACATTTGAAGAGTTTTGTGCCATGCTTTTAGAAGAAGAGATGCGGCTGAAGAATCGGCAAAGTACAAATGATGCTGCATTCTCAGCAAATGCAAAAGGTAAAGGCTCTTCAGAGGGATCAAAGAAGAAGCCAAAGAAGAAAAAGTTCACAGGAAGTTGCTTCTATTGTGAAAAGAAAGGCCATGCCATCAAGGATTGCAGAAAGAAGCAAGCTGATGAACGGAATGGGACTGTAAAATCATCATGGAAGAACAAAGAGTCTGCAAACAACACAGAGCTGGAACTTTGGGTAGCTATTGAAGAGGTATGTTCATCTGCTCAAGCTCGTGTTGATGAGTCATGGATTTTAGATAGTGGAGCTTCTCGCCATATGACTAGTAAAAAGGATTGGTATAGTTCCCTAGTGCCTCTGCGGGAATCCATCAATGTAGTGGTGGGAAATGACTCCAAGTGTCCAGCTGAAGGAACTGGAACCATCTCTTTTATCACTTCTCCAGGTGTTGAGAAAAAGTTATCCGATGTTCTCTATGTACCTACACTCAAAAGAAATTTGTTGTCAGTTTCTGCAATAACAGATCGTGGACTCGAAGTTCACTTCAATAAGAGTGGTGCAGAAATCATGGATTCATCAGGTAATGTTGTAGGTAAAGGCATACGACGGGATAACTTGTATGAGTTAAGTGCTTTAACTGCTACAGAAGATAAAGATGTAAGCAGGTTATGGCACCGACGATTTGGGCATCTCGGATTTGCAGTTTTGAAGGAGATGCAACGAACAGGGATGGTTGCTCATATGCCTGCATTTTCAGAGTTGCAGGAACCTTGTGAAGCTTGTATGATGGGCAAGCAACAACGAAAGGCATTTCCAAGAGAGACCAGCAATCGATCTCAAGCTCCTCTAGAGTTGGTACATGCTGATCTCTGTGGTAAAATGTCTACACCTGCTTTAGGAGGATCTTTCTACTTCTTGCTGTTAGTCGACGATTATAGTAGAAAGATGTGGGTTTATTTCATTCGAGAGAAGGCTGATGCTTTTGAAAAATTTAAAATGTGGCATAAGTATGTAGAAAATGAATCAGGAAGGAAACTAAAGAAATTTAGAACAGATAGAGGAGGTGAATTCTTGTCAACAGAATTCAACAATTACTGTAAGGAGCATGGTGTGAAAAGGCAACTTACCACAGCTCATACACCCCAACAAAATGGCGTTGTTGAGCGCAGGAACAGGACAGTAGTTGAAATGGCTCGTTGTATGTTGAAGGCTCAAGACATGCCTGATTCATTCTGGGCAGAAGCAGTCAATACAGCAGTCTACATCCTCAATCGAAGCTACACAAAAGCACTGAAGGGGATGACTCCTCAAGAAGCATATTCTGGTAAAAAGCCTTCAGTTTTGCATTTCAGAATTTTTGGTTGTTTCTGTTATGCACATATTCCTGATTCAACAAGATCAAAGTTGGATTCAAAAAGCAAAAAGTGTGTCTTCCTAGGATATAGTGAAGAGTCTAAAGCATACAGGTTATGGGATCCTGAGGCAAGGAAGATTTTTGTCAGCCGAGATGTGGTGTTTGATGAACGACCACACTTAGTAGAAGATAAAGGTAAATCTACTATCTCATCAAGCGGAGAAATATCTCACCTTGTGCCTATCAAAAGACAGGTTAAAGTTGAGGAGGAGGAAACATCTGATGGAGAAATTTCCTCAATAAAAAGCCAACCAGTTGTAGCTGCACTGCGTAAGCCACTACCGAAGTGGGCACAACAGCTCTTTGATGATCACAATCCACATGTAGATGTACCAGAATCATCATCGGATGGATTACGAAGATCAAAGAGAATAGAGGAGCAAAGAAGAGCCTCAGAACACATTGTTAACATGGCTCTAATGGCAGATATCATGGGTTCGATAAAGGAACCTACCACCATTGAAGAAGCCATTGATGATCCAGATTGGAGAGCGGCAATGCAGTCTGAGTATGATAGTATACTCAAAAATGATACATGGGATCTAGTCGACTTGCCGCCAAAGAAGAAGGTAATAGGTACTAAATGGATTTGGAAAGCTAAGTATAAAGCTGATGGAACATTAGAAAAGTATAAGGCACGATTAGTTGCACAGGGTTTTTCACAGATTGAAGGATTTGATGTTCAAGAAACTTTTGCACCAACAGCACGCATGACAACTATTCGGACGGTACTTGCAGTAGCTGCACAAAAGTCTTGGCCTATTTTCCAGATGGATGTCAAATCTGCATTTTTGAATGGTCACCTCAAGGAGGAGGTATATGTATCTCAACCACCAGGTTTTGAGGTGCCCAATTCAGAAAATAAAGTTTGCAGGTTGAAGAAAGCTTTGTATGGACTTAAGCAAACTCCACGGGCTTGGTACCAACGAATAGATCATTTTTTCAAAAATATGGGTTTTGAAAGAAGTACTTCTGATGCTAACTTGTATGTAACGAAAAGGGATAGCAAGCTAGTTGTTGTCATTGTATATGTAGATGATTTGATCATTACAGGAGATCATCAGGAACTCATCAATCAAACTCGGATCAGCTTGGGAACTGAGTTTGAAATGACAGACTTAGGTCTACTCCATTTTTGTCTGGGAATTGAAGTATGGCAAAGGAAGGATGGCATTTTCATCTCACAACAAAAATATTCCAAAGAAATTCTCAAGGCATTTGGAATGATGGACTGCAAACCAACTAGCACACCTATGGAGGTAAATCATAAGCTATCTATGGATGATAACATGCCTGATGTAGATGCTAAGAAGTATAGGAAGCTCGTTGGAAGTCTTATTTTTCTATGCAACACTAGACCAGACATTTGCTATGCTGTTGGAGTGTTAAGCAGGTTTTCCAACAAACCTAAGGAGAGTCACTGGAATGCTGGAATGCGAATTCTAAGGTACATTGCAGGAACCTTGGATTTTGGTATTTTGTATACCACAGGTGATACACTCCAAGGATATTGTGATTCAGATTGGGCTGGAGATTGTGATTCTAGAAAATCAGTTTCTGGATATTGTTTCTCACTTGGTTCAGGAATATTTTCTTGGGTAAGTAGGAAGCAACCAACTCTCGCACTCTCCTCCACTGAAGCAGAGTACAAAGCAGCTTGTTTTGCTTCTTGTGAGGCAGTCTGGTTAAGGAGAATTCTTGCAGATCTAGGCTTTCCATCAAATATGCCAACTGTACTCAAGTGTGATAATCAAAGTTGCATGGCTATTGCAAAGAACCCAGTATTTCATGCTCGCACCAAGCACATAGAAGTACAGTACCATTACATTCGTGAGCTAATTGAAGATGCAATTGTGGAGCTAGAATATTGCCCAACAGAGGCAAATTGTGCTGACATATTCACTAAAGCACTTGGAAGAGAGCAGCTCAACAAGCATCTTCAACAGATGGGCATAGGACCGAGACCTACTTGATTTATCATCGGTAAACATTGAGGGGGGGTGTTAGTATATGATCAATGTCTACCCCTCATGATTGTATGCACATTTTGTAAGGCCCCCTTTATGAGGAGAAGCCAAGCGTGCATTACCCAATTGATGGGAATCCCAACTTGAATGTTGGATGAAGGTCATATTGGACCATGTAAGATATTATAAGGAAAGGGAGTTACCAGGGTCCCCAATTGTGGGGTCCGGGGCAGCGGTGAGCAGCCCCGGCTGGGGGGTCCAAGGGGGCCAGCGGGCCCCCTGGCTGGGGGGTCCTAGGGGGCCAGCGGGCCCCCTGGTGGGGGTCCGGGGGCAGCGCCCCCGGCGCGACGGTAAAGGGAATATTCCATGGAATATTCCCTGTCGGAGTCAGAAATCATTTATATTTGTTAGGTCGGTTCAACCAGTCTAAGCCGTGTATGGCAATTACACGGGCGGTGGCCGCCCACGCTCTACCGCCCATGTATTGCCGTCCATGGCAGGCCACCCATGATCCTATATATACATGACTTCTGCACTACCTAAGACATTGAGTTGAGCCAGCATACCTCTACCTTGTATCTCCCTATCTAGAGTTGTCTAGATCACCATTTAAGCTCTACCTTGAGAGCGCACGGGTGGACAACGCCATCATCTTTGTACTTGCTGCTAGTAGAAAATTGTTGAGATTCTCCTATATCTGTTATCTTCTCTGTTATTGCTCCTGTGTTATATTGCGTAACTATTGTCTTACACTCCCAGTCCATCATAATGGTTTCTTACACATTTAGCTACTTGGATAGGTCTCAGCCTTCTCATTGGTTCAGGTGGTTTGGGCATCACAGGGAAGACTGGGATAGCTGGTCGTAATGGTGGCACTCCCGGCTGTCTTCCTATCGGTGGTTGTGGTCTTGTTGGTGGTCGGTACTGGTTCCCTATCCCTGCGTGGGCCTGATTGTGTGTGTGCACTCCTGGAGTTGCGAACTGTACATGAGTATGGTTGGGCACACTTCGTTGACTGGTCTATCCAAATGTGGTTTTCTTCGTTTCTTGTTGATTCCCAAAAGGATTTTGTGAAGTAGTTGCCTGACCCCTTTGAGAAAATACAGGCGTACCCATGTATCTTAGTCGAGCCCTGTCTAAGGCACTCACAGGCCAATATCTCCTTTGATCCTTATTCAAGTAAGTAAGTTTAGTTTCATCATCTGGGTCTTTCAACTCATAAAATGTCATGGGGCTTTCTTCTCTCCCTGGAGCTGGTAAGTCAATTTGAAGCAACAGGTCTGATCCATGGATCATATAAACTTCCAACAGGTAATCATCTTGAGGTATCAAATCTCCTCTCAAGACCCGTGACACTTGAGACCTGCCCCTCGGGGTAGATATCGACTCTTCAGGTTGTGTTCTTTCGGAGTTGTTGGGGTCCACAAACTCTCCTCTCTCATTGATTCTCTCAGGAAACTCAGTCACAATATAGATATGACCAATCTTATCTACATATGCTCCTCCTTCGTACTTGACAGCAGGTCGGGGCACAATTGTGGCATTTTGGGAAGTCATCATCCTAGCAACAGATCGGTTTAATCCATCCAGGTAGATTGGGATCTCCTGGGCATTGGTGGACACATATTGTAAGGAGGTACGGTACTCCCCTTCAACAGAAGACATGAAATTCCTATTGGGCGTTGGACCTTGCATGTCTTCCGAAGCCATGTGTAATTCCCCTTCCGAATCACTAGAGGATTCTAAGTAAATAGAGTGGTGACTAACCTGGGCAGCGCTTCCTACCGAAGATATGACACTTCTTCGACTACTTAGTACTCTTCCGGATCTCAGGTTCATTCACCTAACAACTCTGATCAGTCCTTGCAACTGTCTAGCCTCTGGGGTTCTTCACTAAGAGTCAAAATTCTAGGAAGAAGGTTGGCTAAAAATTGACTGAAAATAACTTTTCAAGTCACGATACTTAACCTCCAATTTCCACTATCTCTGACTACAGACGATACTTGATCGCTGGCTAACGATACACGATACTTGTTAGGTATCGTGATCTTTGATCAAAACGATCTTTAGTACAGACGATACTCCGGACCCAACGATACACGATATTTGATGAAAACGATACTTGATACTTGAACACAGACGATACACGATACTTGATGAAAACGATACTCGATACTCCGGACAAAACGATACCTCACAAAACGATCTCTCGCAGACGATCGCTGGAAAAACGATACACGATACTTGTTAGGTATCGCGATCTCTGGCCCAAACGATACGCGATCTCTGGTAAGTATCACGATCTTTGATCAAAACGATCTCTGGCCCAAACGATACGCGATCTCTCGTAAGTATCGCGATCTCTGAGAGACGATACCGATCTTTGACCGAAACGATACACGATCAACGATACACGATCGACGATCGCTGGCAAAACGATCTCTGGCCAAGTATCGCGATCGGTATGAAACGATACACGATCAACGATACACGATCGACGATCGCTGGCAAAACGATCTCTGGCCAAGTATCGCGATCGGTATGAAACGATACACGATCGGAGGGAAATATCGCGATACTCAACCACAGGAGCAAAACGATACTTGCTAAGTATCACGATACTCGACCGCGGAAGCAAAACGATACTTGACCCTTGGACAAATTTTGGGAAAGATTTTTTAAGTTTTGGATTAATGCACTTGTTTTACTAGTCCCTCTCCTCTCTCCTCACTCTCAGTACCACTCAACTCACTCCTTTTTACCCTCTTAAAGTCTCAAACGATACCTGACGCAGATCGTCTTTTTCTGCATTCTAGATTTACTGAGAAATCACAAGTAAGATGGGTTCTGCTCACCTTGATAGTTGATCCCACTTCTTTCTCACTCCCCCTTGCTATGTGCAACCCTAGATTGCTCAGTTCCTCGTCCGCGATCTCTGCCACAGCTCTCATGATACTCGACAGTGGTTCTCCACGATACTTGCTCAAAAACACAACTTGCAAAGCGAATTTTTTTGGCTTTTATACTTGGGATTTTCTTACTTTCAGAAAGAAAACTTTACTGAACAAAGACTAACTCCTACTCTCTGGACTTGATCTACTCCCTAACTACTCCTTCTCTACTCCTTCCACTCACTTCCCTAGACTAACAACTCACTACACACACTCCAAGAATGAGAAGTAGCAAGTGCGGCTGAAAATGACTTACCAAAGAAGAGAAAATTTCCACTCCTCCACTTACTTCAATGCAAAAAAAGCTACTTACCATCACACGAATGCCTCGGTTTGATTCGTCACTCCCCGGCAACGGCGCCAAAAAGTGTGTTGACCTAAGCACCAACTTAGGGACTTGCGGAGAGAGAGACTATACCTCAATCCCCTCTCAAGTGCATATAGTGGGGATACACGCTTTTAATTATCAATCCAAAGAGTATACAAACCTAGCCGAGTGTATGAGGACATGCAACCATGTAATGATCAATGCAAAGGAACTACTCAAAGAGTGTAAATAAGGTCAGGACTTATCCAACAAGCTTCAACTGATGGTTATGGCGAAACGATACTTGGTGGAGCAGCCGTCAGTATTTTGGACTTTTCTCCCAGCTCCGAACTGCAAACTGTTGGAATTTGGGGCCCCAGGATCGTTCCAATACTAAAACCTCTTGAGCATACACAACTTAATTGACAAGATGATAAGTGAGATAGAGAAAGAAAGAGATCTTGAGACAAGGATAGAGAACGTAAGCTGGATGCTTACTTCACTAAAAATAATAGATGTCCAAATTACAACATGGGAGTACTACTCAACCATATAAAGTGGTGCACTCACTAATGGAAGAATAAGAAGATGATGATACAAGATTTAGATTATGTCTAAATAATCTAAGTGTGTGTGTGAAGAGAATGAAGCAACGAAGCTAACAAAATAGTGTAATGAAATTGTAAATCAACCACAAGGTTAACTCACAAAAGATAGTTACCACCACCTCGTAGAAGACTTCCTGCTGCAATGAGAGTAGCCTCTCCTTCACCACAACTTCACCTCCTTCAAGAGTGTGAGAACACTCTGTCTTCAAGAAGATCTCCAAGCTCTAGATCTTTGAGTGAGTGTTTATACAATGAGCCAAGGGCCTTATTATATAGTTGTTGAGTACTTATGAAAAGCTAAAAGAAAGCACAACGATCGTGATTGATCGCTAAAAAAAATCCGTAGCCCGTCCGTGTGCGTTTCGTAAAAGCTATGTTTGATGACCAAAAAAAAAATTTTCGCTGCGCCCGACGGGATTTGAACCCGGGTCTATTAAGTGAGCTTTTGAAAGCTATGAGCTAGACCAAGTCGACGCCCATTTGCTTTGTTGTAGAAGAGTCTACAAAGACTCTATGGATCTTGTGCCCGTCGGCTGATTGAAGTAGTCTCTAAGAGTAAACTTCTATATAGTCTATTGTAGAACTAAGACTTGAAGTTGATGCTTCTCAGTGAAGCTAATTGATAAGCCAATAAAGACATTGACTTCCAACACAAACATAGCAAATAGCATATGTGTTTCGAAGCTCTCGAGAAGACGCATCCAATGGCAGTGGTTTCATGCAATTCTGACACTCCTACCTTAAGTTATGAGCAAAATACTGAGTCGTGGGAATACTTTCCTACACTTCAGCACTTCCTACACTTCGCACACACCTTACCTACAGCAAACAATCGCTCTCATGGATAGAAAACACACCCAAGCACTCTTTCCAAGCAATACACATGCATACAAGCTCACAGAGAAGAAGATATGGAGTGAAGAAGACACAAATTCGAATTTCTGTGCTCTCTATTCTCACAATGGCAAAAAGGTCTTTACAAAGAGTCACATTTGACTTATATACTAGTGCCCTAAAAATGGTCCTTTCACACAAGAGACCGGCACTTTATTCACTAAAAGACTAATTTCCTACTATTTTACATGGGTAAATCTCTAATCTTCTGTGGGGATGCATCTAGAGGACTCCTCTAGTGCATTTACAACAGGAAATATATTACAAGAATGATTATGATACAAAAATATGATGTCCAAATCGGAAAAATTTTGGGGCCCGTCTTTTTCTCTGCCTTGTACTTCCTTTAGCTCTGCAACATGTATGTTGATGACATGTTGCTCAGTGGTCTTCATGAGAAGCATATTGCTATATTCAAGGCTGATTTACATGCCTCATTTGAGATGTCTGATTTGGGGCATTTGCATCATTATTTGGGCATTTAGTTTATGCACGTTGATGGTGGAATGGCTTTGTGTCAAACAAAATATATCAACATATTATTGTAGCATTTTGGCCTTGAAGACTATTAGCCCATTGCCACTCCTATGGATACATGTTTACAATTGAGTCTTCATGATGTTGGACATGCATTTGATGATGTTCTCTATCAGCAGGCAGTTGGATGCTTGATTTACTTATGCATAACTCGAGCAGATATTCGGTTTGCTATCTCACAAATGAGCAGGTCTATGCATTGCCCTGGATTCAAGCATTGCCAGGAAGTTAAGCCCATCTTTTGCTACTTGAGTGGTACTCGGATTCTTGGGTTGTTTTATCCCAAGGGGGGATCACTACCACCAGATTCGCATGCTTTTTCTGACTCTGGCTGGGCTGGTTGCTATGACACTCGTGTGTCCACTAGTGTTTTTTGCTTCATGCTTGGTAGCTCATGCATATCTTGGCTGAGCAAGAAGCAGCCTAATATGTCCACTTATAGTTGTGAGGTTGAGTATAAGGAAACTTTCACAGCAACTGTTGAGTGTGTGTGGCTCAGATACCTTATGGCTGATTTGGTTGTTGGTCACTCTTCTGCCACCACCATCTTCACTGATAGTCAGAGCACATTGGCACTTGCGAGGAACCCCGTGTTCCATGCTCGCACCGAGCACATTGAGGTGCATTATCATTATGTCAGGGAGACATTCTCTGTTGGAGAGATCAGCTTGGCATTTGTGCCCACTTAGGAGAACATTGTAGACCTTTTCACGAAGGCTCTGCCTAGGGAGAAGTTTGAAGCTTTTCGCAAAGCTTTGGGCTTACTTCCTTTTGTGGATTGATTCCACATAGCTTGACACTTCCTTATGCATGAGTGCCAGCTCCTTATTCACTGCATCACTCCCAAGGGGGATTTGTTGATATATCTAGGTAGTAATGTGTGTGAACACACTATGATCGTCGGGGCACTTTTTTCCCTCTTTAGGAGGTTTTTTCCTCCGGCTTGTATACACACCTATCGCCCTAATGGGTTACTTATCTTTGTACATTCTAGTGATAATACATTCAATATTGTGTGTTCTGCTCCAAGATTCTTCTTCTTCCTTGTGTTGTTCGCGCTTTCGTAGATGTCTAACTCCAACACTTTGTACCTTCTTAGAAATGTATTACTTTAAGGAGTATGCAATAGAGGCCTTACCTCTATCTTGAAAGGTGAGAAACTAGATTCATCTTCGACTTTCAAAAAAAAAAGGAGAGGAATCTTTATATGTTTTGTACTTTCTCTTTTATAGTCCTTTTCAAATGCAAAATATACATTATTTGTATTTTTAGGATTCATCACTATGAACTTATTAAAGTGGGTTTACTTAGTTTGTAAGATTTATCACTATGAACTTAGTAAAGTGGGTTTACTTAGTCCTTGCATAGGCATGCTCAATATTATAGTGAGATCTTCTATCTTCTCATTCCTTGGCAAGTCCAGTGGACTTATATAAATCATCCAAAATTCCTTGAAACATACAGTTCAAGTATTTGGAATGATAGATAAAATACCCAATTTTGAAAGTTCATTCATCTCTATTGGTGGATCCTTATCTTCATCATTCATGAGTTTCCCTAGATTAATCCTTGGAGCATATACTTGTTCTTTCATGGTTTAATCCTTCTAGAAAATCTTTGACATTCAAAACTTTATTGATCAAAATTACTTGGAAGATGTTGAAAATTCTCAATAGGGAGTTAGATCCCACTATCCCATACTAGTGAGTCCTTTCTCCAATCCATAGGTCAGCATCCCTAATATTTCCACCTTTCTTTTCCTTTCAATGCCTCTGATCATTTCCTATGATCATGAACTCAATCTTTTGAATTCCTTGATATCATATTCATGAGAGCAAAGATTGAGGTTTCTAAATCTCATGCCAATTAATCTTGTACCTCAAAGATTTCTTTGGTCGATCGATAATCTTTCCTTGGCATGATTTATAAAACCATTCAATGTTTGATCCCTTTGATTAGTTTAATACATTTGGCTTTCCCGAAATTCTTCTAGCCAAGTTAGCTTGAGATAAGACTAAGCCTTTTCTCCTTTAGATCCCTTCTTCTTCCTAGATTTTTACCCATGGGATTTTTTGGGGACCTTTAACTCTTACCTTCATGAGTTATATGTTGTTGATGAGTTTTCATCTTGCTTAAGTCTTTCACATCTTGTTGGTGTTCTTTGAACCTTTAATTGTTCTCTTCTAAGGATAAATAATTATATGTCATTCCTTCAAGTTAAGAAAGTTTTCAGGTTTACCTACCCAAACTTTCTTCATCCATCTTATCCATTCTCAAGTAACTTACCATGGATATGATTCAAGCTGCTCGCCAGCTTACCTTTCGTTACTTCCGAATTGGAATTCTTTAATGAATTCCATCCTTGCATATCTGGTACTTGCTTTGTTTGAGTTGAAATCTCAAACATGCTTAGGTACTTGATATCAAATGTACTCAACTTTCATGGAGTTAAGGAATGCATCTTTTTCTTAGAAGTATCATATCAATGATACCTTTCTTCCCCCTTTAAAGAGTTTTTTCCTCAAAAACTACAACATTTTAGAAAATTGATATTTATTCAATTTCCAAATTGTGAACCTAATTGGAGCTTAGTCTTCTTTTCTTTTAATCCAACTAAACAAGTCATATCCGCGAGTTTAATCTTCCATTATCCTTAAATTTGGCATCCATACCACCAAATCCAACCTGGTAATAATGTAAACCAAGATGTTCCATACCATTCAGCTTACACTTTTACCTTAGTGTAGATAACTTTCACTCTTACTCAAGGGTTGTATATCGAGAAAACTTTTATCTTAGTCTAATAAAGTACAATCAACATGCTTTTTTAGCAAGTGTTGATTTTATTCTTGAAAAGACTTTGAGCCTTCTTTGAAATATTTCTTTGATTATATGCAATAAAATATATCTATGTTTATGTCATTGTGATAATAGAGCTAGTATTCTCTTACTAGATATTGTCTATAACTAGGAATTTGTTTCAAGGATAAACTCATGTTGCTCCAAATGGATCATACCTCTTGTTAATAAAGGGAAAACTATATTGGGGGAAAAATGACCGCTTCAAAAGGTTGAAATGGTTGAACCATTTTTGTTCCTAACTTGTGACTCTATGGCATTCTTTTCCCCCTTTAGAGTGATCATTGTCCTCAATGATCCGATGTTGAAGTTCTTATTTTTGTTGGAAGTGAGGTAGGCCCTTGGCTCATGTCACAGGTCCATAGTTCCATAGGTCCAGTATATACAACATTAATTCCAGCATTCTTCAATATTGACAAAACATGAACATACCACAACTTAATCATACAGATGATGAGACAAAGATAGAGAAAGAATAGACAACATGTGTAAGGTGTTACGTAAGCCATCGCTTACTCATAGTATCATATATACCAATGTTCAATGTACAATGTGGGAGCAAAACTCTCAACCACTCTATGTGATGAGAAATAGATGAATGAGTGAATGTACAATGTAACAAACATATTCAGATGTATGGGCAGTAATCTGAATATATATGAGATGTGTGACCTTATAGGTTATAGAAGAGTGAATATGAGTGACTGAAAGAGGAAGGATCAGTGTGAAACTGATAGTCAACAAACCCTCATCTGAACTTAGGCTATGGAAGACCCTAAGTCAGATACGTGTGTGAAAAGATCACATACTTATAAAGTAGCATAGAATGCTAACAAGTTTGCTGCTAGAAATCCTCAAACTCATGTGAACACACCTTCTCAAACACCTCATCAAAATATGCATAAAGCATATACGTACTGTTTCTCTTGTACCTATGCTAATAGGACTCCTCCTGATATAGATGCTATTGCCTCCATAAACTCCAAGTAGTACATGTGTGCATAAAGAGAATATGTACCTGAATACTTAACATAAGATGTAAATCTTATGTTAACCACCATCCAATGTCTTTGAAGTAGCCCGACATCTTCTTGTAGAAGACAATCTTTAACCTGATATCTTCTTGTAGAAGATAATCTTCAAATACACCATGTAGATGGCACCATCCAATGTCTTTGAAGTAGCCCGACATCTTCTTGTAGAAGAGAATCTTCAACCTAATATCTTCCTGTAGAAGATAATCTTCAAATACACCATGTAGATGTTCGATCCTCACCATCAAGCTGCTAATGACCAAGTCTTCTTGCCATGAACAAGAGATAACCTCCTCTCCATGAGCTAGAGTGTGAGCACACCCTTCATCTTCTCCAAGAAGAATCATTAAGAAGAACTCCATAGCTGCTCCTCAACATGCTTCAAGTTAGCACCATGGCTGCCCCATGTGCTAGAAGAAACACCACCTCTATTGAGGTCCAAGCTCCAAGCTTGTGTTGAATACTAGGTGAAGGATGACCCAAAGTGCTTCTTTTATACTATTTTTTTTACACTTGAAAAGCACCACTAAAAGCTTACGTTCGCATAAAGCAAGTGATCGCTTTAAAAAAAATCTTTATCGGAATCCGTCGACGTCCATTCGATGTCCATCCGTCCGTTGCTTTATTTGAAAACTAAAAGCATGATCAAAAATAATCTTCGCGGCTTCGTTTCTTGCTCGTGACGAGTTTCGAACCCACGCCCTATGATAGAGATGCACTTGTTCTATCCACGCTGCCAACGTCATTAGTTATACAAGTATTCAACAGATTAGATTATTATTCTATTACTATGAGCTTTAAGGACCAATTTTTTGTCCAATGGGACATTGTTTTTCCAACAATTTTAACTTCATGAGGTCTTTCATGATTATGAAAGGTTAACCCATCTCTGTGAATAGGGTTTCATATAAGATTTAGTTCCCTTTTTGATATGTTTCAATCCAAACTCTTATTACCATTAACTTATGGTTAATAAGGAGAGAAACCTTGGTTGAATTGAACTCTAAGTCCTTGGCCTTGTTGATCAGGCATGCCATGGGTTTTGTGGAAATAGAAAATCCATAAAAAGGACTTTTAAGCTTAAGGTTCTTTTATCTTATGTTAATTTTGTTGGATTTTGGATTAATCCACATATAAAAAGCATCTCCCATCAACCCATGCATATATGATTCAATTCATGCATACATTATGTATGCCAAGTATAGATACATCTTTACTTAAAGATGCTCAGCATGCACAAGGTTCAAAAATTGAACTTCTCTTTAAAGCATGCATGGAATTCAATTTTGTGAATCCCTTGTTATGTGTGAAAGTGAATTCAATATATGCTTGTGGTTTTCCATTCATGTTCATGCCGTGCTATGATGAACTTGACATGCTCAATATGTAATCATTTCCATGTGGTGAGTGCATTCATAACTAATGAAAAGCCTTTTGCTATACATTTATGTCATAAGTCCATCACTTAGATGCATCATTCTCATGTGCATGTGGCTCTCACCTACCTCTTTTTGGAATGCATCTTTTTGTGCATTACTCTAGCATGGCAAAACAAATGAATATGACAAGGAAATCTGAAAAGTAACATTTACCTTCGTCATAGCTTTGTCCATCCATTGATCCATTGTATGACAAGGTTTGTCACCTTTTGATACTTCGAGCTTGGGACAACCTCTAATATTTATCTTTGGCATTTTCATACTTACTTGTATGCCCATGTATACATCTAAGCTTATCCTAATTCTAAGGATGCTCAAATAACAAACAAGTATGTAAATAAATCTCTTATCCCCTAAGAGATGATTCGAAAGCTCATTCATGATCATATATAGAATGATTTCTATGCATATACCTATCGATACTTAAATCGATACTTTCACGAATCCATAATAATAAAAGTACTCCATGAACTACAAATCGTGCATGCTTTGCATCACATGATGTAACGAGATGATATGAAGTCAAACATATGCAAATAAAAGACTCAATAATTAGCTTTCATCAATGCTTGAAGAATTCCTTCTGTTGATGTGGAGAACGAAAAAGGCACCCTCCATCCTCGAGCTTCATGGCTTCTTCTCTATTTTTTCATCTCCATAATTGAAGTAGATGATATTCTTCTATAGGAAAGTGGTGCTTCTTTGTGAGCCAAACCCTTTGGAAGCTATTTCACGTTGAAAATGAAGAGGCCAAATCCTTGCTTCAAGGTCCATACTTTCTCTTTGATCTTCATCTCTAGAATTGAAGTAGACAATATTTAATATATTTGTCTTCAAGAAAACTATAGAGTTCTTCCTTCATGGCTATTGGCCTTCTTGTCTTCATATTCTACCCTTAGCCTCTCTGGCTACTACAAAAGAGCTCCGTTCTACGTGCATAAAGGTTATGGAGAGGAGATATGACAACCAAGTTCATAGTCTGAGAGATTGGGAGCCTATTAATCCCACATATGATATTGGCGTGTGAGCACATAGATTTATAATGTGCACTTAACTCTTCCATTTTTTGTAAAAAAGAGAGGGACAACCTCATGAAACTGATTGATGAGGTCTCTACCTCCTCACATTGTAGAAACATGATGGGTTGGCCATATTGGTAGTCTGTGAGGGTGTTCTGAACTATGTGATGGCTCAAGAGGACCGTTTTTAAGTGAGGGTTACACACTATCTTTTGCAACCATAAAAGAACACAAAAAGCACTCACGAAAGTGTAGATTAGCTTGCAGGCTTCCTCACAAGGAAAATAAATGAATCAAGCAAGGTTCTTGATACCAATGTAATATAACTACAAATTCTAAGTATAAATCTAACTAGCAGCAGTTCATAATAATGTCATCTGCATACACATAAATGTATATGACTTCTCCATGTCATCTTTTAATGATTAGAGAAGGATTTGAATTGTTCAACACAAATCCTTTGCTTGTAGGTAATTAACTAGTCTATGATTCCAAGTGCTTGGAGCTTGCTTTAGCCTATGTTGAACTCTTCTTAATCTACAAACATACTCAGGAAATTGTGATTCTTCAAAACTAGGGGTTGAGCCATATATACCTCCTCTGAGATCCAACCATTCAAGAAGGCATTCTTGGCATCCATCTAGTATATCTTCCAATTCTTGGAAGCTACAATACTCATGAGCACTCAGATTGTCAACGTTTTTGCTATAGGAGAGAAGGTCTCCTCATAATCAATGCCTTGATTCTTAGCATATCCCTTGGCTACTAACCGATACTTATATTTTTTTATGGTTCCATCATATTTTTTCTTACCTTGTAGATCCATATGGATTGGATGACCTTCATGGTTGATGTATTAGGCACTAAGTCCCAGTTTTTTTTTCTTGCAATGCTTCAATCTCTTCATGGCATGCTTCGATTGTGGGATTCTTCTTGGATTCCTCATGTGATGAGGGTTCTTTAGATTTCATGTATTGAATCATGTATATAGAGTGCTTAGTGACCAATGAGGTATCATATTCATACCTTTATGGCTTTTTCCTTTCCCTTGTAGACCTTTTAATGGTTTATTGATATGATTCTTCTACATCTCTTAATTCATGCACTTTGGCTTTACCTTTAGAGTTCCAACACTTGATCTCCTTTCTAAGTGTCCTTTGTTCATCCTCATATTCAAATGCCTCTTCAAGTGTGTGTGGATTTTTTATTGATAGTGTTGGAAAATCATCATCCAAGTCAGAATTAAATTGGATCTTCCAGCAATCATCTTCAAACCAAGATTTATTTTCATCAAATACCACATCAAGACTTACGATGAATCCGCTAGTGCTTGGATTATAAATCCTATGACCTTTTGCTTTAGTTCATTGCCAATTAACACACATTTCCCTACTTTGGGATCAAGCTTCTCTAATCCAATCTTGGTCTTCTTCCATCTCGAACTTCAGATGGTGACATACCTTCTAAGGACTTTGAGGGTAACCTATTTATAAGATAGATGGCAATGGATACTACGTCTTATTGGCGTTTGAGGTGTGTAGAAGCACACAAATAGCACAAAGAAGAAGAATAAGATTGGAGCACAACACAATCTAGAATGTATTACTAAGTGAATGTCCAAAGATAAGTCACCCATTAGGGTTACATTCATATATACAAGGTGGGGGAGAAAACCTCCTAAAGAGGTAAAAGAGTGCCCTGGTGGCCCTAAGTGTGTTAACACACATATATATCGATGAATTCCCTTGTGAATGATGCAGTGAACAAGGAGCTAGCACGCATGTATAAGGAATTTCATTCATGTATAAGGAGGTTCCAAGCTATGGGGAAATAGTTCAATCCACAAAAGAAAATAAACCCAAAGCTTTGCAAAAAGCTTCAAACTCCTCCCTAGGAAAAGGCTTTGTGAAAGGCCTGAAACATTATATTGTATGGACACATATGCCATACAGATCTCTCAAGTAGTTCCCTGAGATAATGATAATTTACCTCAATGTGCTTTGAGCGAGCATGGAACATGTGGCTCCTTGCAACTACCAATGCACTCTAACTATCAATGAAGACAGTGGTGACAAAAGACTAACCAACACCCAAATTAACCAAAAGGCATCTAAGCCACACACTCAACAGTGATCATTTGGCATGTGGGAGCAACAGTCTCATCAAAATCAATGCATCTCTCTTGAGCACAACCTTTGGCAATGAGCCTCACCTTATACCTATCAATTGTTCCATCAATCTTATATTTCAGCTTGTATACCCATTTAGTGCCAATGGTCTTCTTTCTCATCAGAAAGACTAAAGACAACCATTGCATAGCAATCTGTTACAAAGGAAGCATTATGGGAGCCTAAATGAGTATGATATCTCAATAATGCATCTAATTTGCTATCTTTCAAGTTCAACACGAACCATTTAGGCATAGTTCTTGCCTCCTTTATGTCAAACCTCTCATCAACAAGTGCATCATGTGAATTTGCATCAAGAATGAAATGATCTGCATCATTATTTAAAACTTGCAAAGGCTAAGAAACTGCCTCATTTGGATGACCACTTGATTGTCCACTTATTAAGAGAGACAACAAAGTGTCGTAGATATCTTTAGAGCTAACTGATGTCTCCTTGGTCCATGGAAGTAATGGTTGAATTCAACCTCCCACAAAAACAACATCATGGCTAAGGAAAATGCATTTAGATTGTGGACGATATATATGATAGTCTTTTCTTTCAAAACTATACCCAAAAAAAAATACATTTCACTACTTTATCATCCAATTTCCTACATTGTTGTTTAGGCACTAATGCATATGCTAGACAACCAAAGACATGCAAATGAGAAACAAATGTATTGCAATCATGCCAATACTCATATGGAGTGATCGATTCTAGTGTTTTGGTGGGACACTTGTTAAGTACATATGTTATACACACAACAGTCTCAAGCCCAAAGGGATGTTGTAAAGCTTGACTTTTGACCATGCACTACACCATCTCCATGAGAGACTTGTTCTTCTTTTAGAAATTCCTTTTTTTTGGTGTATATGGCATTGTACACTGATGTTTTATCCCATGCTTAGTTAGAAATGCATTAAACTTAAAAGACATGCATTCTCTCCTGTATTAGAATGGAGGGTGTCCAGTTTATATGATGAAATATTTCAACCATAACCAAGAACTACTTAAAGCACATGAACACTTCGGACTTTGCTTGCAATGGGTACACCCATGCATGCCTAGAGAAATCATCAATAAAAGTCACAAAGTATAGGTAGTTCCCAGATGAAGTCATACCCTTGTGCACAATTGTATATAAGTATGTGATATAGTATTTCAATTGTGTGTTCTCGAACGAGTATCTTCCCCAAATCCTTTTGAATTTCCATGAAGGTATAGTGTATTGATCATCACTTCTCCAAAGTCTTTGCACATTGTTGAAGGTATAGCATGTTGTTGATCTTCACCTTGCACCAAAGTCTAGAATCTCAAATTATATGAGTTTTTTCACACCTATACATGTCCATAACAAAGATAAGACAAAAGTAGAACTTCCAACTTACATGTCTGTGAAGGTTGTATTTTGGGTAAAATGCAGCATTCCTTCTTCTTTAAAGATGGTTCAGTTCGAGTTGCTCATAAACTTTAGCTTGTTCATAGTGATGTTTGTGGTCCTATGCAATATAAGGTCCTATAATGATATATGCCTACTTATCTCTCTTACAATGTATATAATGGTATAGGTTGCCCATCACTAACAATCCTCAACAAGGGGAGGGAGGGGAGGGAGGGAGAGAGAGAGAGAGAGAGAGATAGAGATAGAAAGAGGGAGAGAGAAAGAGAGAGAGAGAGAGAAAGAGAGAAAGAGAGAAAGAGAGAAAGAGAGAGAGAGAGATTATAAGATATGAGGTAAGCGGCCCTTGGATTCCTTCTTTCTACATTGTCTTGTATTTCTCTTAATCCATATTTATACTCCATGAAATCTCTTTAAGAGATCTCAAAGAATTTAATATCTTATCTTCTTCATGTAAAATATGGTGAAAATTGATGATCAACCTAATTTTGTACAAACATAAATAAAGCCTAGGATACATAACTACACTGCTATGTTGGGGATATAAGGATCATGTGACCTTACCACTACATTCACATATATATATCATTTATAGAAAATTGCCTTAGGGAGATTATTATGTGGGTTTCAAGGCTTGCACACATGTGTGTGCATCTCTCCTCTCCTGTCTCTCCCTCGATCTCCTCTTTACTCCCCTTGTTTAGTACACCAAAGCCCTTCATTTGTATTAGAGCTTGTTGAATGCTAGTGTGCAAGGAGCTTCAATGGAAGTTTATGTTAGAAGAGTTGAATGTGCATGTTGACACCTCTTGATAGCTACTCGATATTTTGGCCATAACTCGAGCTACAAAGCTTGGATTTGCACAATATAAAGTCATGCAACTAGCTAATATAGAAGACTACAACTTCACAGAAGAACGTAGAATCTTATTCAGAGTTTTAGTTTTTCAAAAATTCAAAAAACTTACACATGTGTAGAAGATGAATCTACAATCACTTGGATAGCATGTCAATTTTTTTGCTATAACTTGAGTTTGAAAGATTGGATTGAAGCGATTCAACTTGTTGTGTGTAGGAAACCTTAGATGCCATGTCACTTTTGTTGGAGATAGACGTCTGCGGAAGCACGCGAACAGCACAAGGAAGAAGAAGAAGCTTGGAGCACAAACACACAATACTGAATGTATTACTAGAGGATGTACAAAGATAAGTAGCCCATTAGGGCAATAGGCGTATGTACAAGCCGGGGGAAAAAAACCTCCTAAAGAGGGAAAAAAGTGCCCCGGCAGTCCTAGAGTGTTCACACACATCACTACCTAAATATATCAACAAATCCCCCCTGGGAGTGATGCGGTGAACAAAGAGCTGGCACTCATGTATAAGGAAGTGCCAAGCTATGTGGAAATCACTCCACAAAAGGAAGTAAGCCCAAAGCTTTGCGAAACCTGCAAACCTGGTTTTCATGCCCTTTCTGCACAAAGCCACGGGGCTGAAAAACATACACTTCTTCATGCAAGTCACCATTCAGAAATGTTGTTTTAATGTCCAACTGATGTACATTCCAACCATGATGGGCTGCAAGTGCACAAATGCTCCGAACAGTAGTCATATGGCATGTAGGTGCAAAGGTCTCATCAAAATCAATGCCTCTTTCCTGTGCATAACCCTTTGCAACAAGCCTAGCCTTATACCTGTCAACTGTACCATCAGGTTTACGCTTCAGCTTGTATACCCACTTAGTGCCAATGGCCTTCTTGCCAGGAGGCAAGTCACATAAAGACCATGTACCATTCTTCATTATAGCATCATATTCAGATTGCATAGCAGCCATCCAATTTTCTAAATTTTGTGCTTCATCAAAAGAAACAGGCTCATTCTCATCACAGAGACTAGATACAGCCATAGCATAGAAATCTGATGCAAAGGAGGCACTATGAGAGCCTGAACAAGTATGATATGACAAAGGTGCATCTAATTTGTTGTCACGCAAAGTCTGCACCAGCCATTTTGGCATAGTTTTTGCCTGCTCAATATCAGCTCTCTCATCAACAAGTGCATCATGTAAATTTGCATCAGAAATGGAATGATCTGCATCATCATATGAAACCTGCAAAGGCTGAGAAGTTGCCTCATTAGGACCAGCACTAGCCTGTCCACTTGTAAAAACAGGCATCAAAGTATCATACATGTCTTTGGAGCTAATAGATGTCTCCTTAGTACATGAAAGCAATGGCTGAATAGCATCTTCCACAAAGACAACATCACGGCTAACCAGAATGCGTTTAGTTTGTGGATGATACAGACGATAGCCTTTACTTTCAGAACTGTACCCAACAAAAAATACATTTTACTACCTTATCATCCAATTTTCTGCGATGTTGTTCAGGCACTAATGCATATGCCAAACAACCAAAAACACGCAGATGAGCAACAGATGGCTTGCGGTCATGCCAAGCCTCATATGGAGTGATAGACTGCAACGCTTTAGTGGGACACCTGTTCAGTACATATGCTGCACACATGACAGCCTCAAGCCAGAAACTATGTGGTAAAGCCTAACTTTTGACCATGCACCTCGCCATCTCCATGAGTGACCTGTTCTTTCGTTCAGCAACTCCATTCTGTTGAGGTGTATACGGCACTATACACTGGTGTTTTATCCCACGTTCAACCAGAAATGCATTAAAATCTGAAGACATATATTCCCCCCCTCAATCAGAACGGAGGGTGCCCATTTTACATGTTGACAGATTTTCAGCCAAAACCAAAAACTGTTTGAAGCACATGAACACTTCGGACTTTGCTTTGAGTGGATATACCCATGCATGCCTGGAAAAATCATCAATGAAATTCACGAAGTAAAGGTAATTTCCAAAAGAGGGTGTCTGCATAGGACCACAGACATCACTATGTACAAGCTGCAATTTCTGCGTAGCCCGAACTGAACCATCTTTTGGAAAGGAAGAACGCTGCATTTTGCCCAAAATACAGCCTTCACAAACATGTTTTCCAGGTGCCTCAAGTTTGGGCAAAGAGGACACCATTTCAGATTTCTGCAGGCGTAACAAACTAGCAAAATTCAGATGACCAAAGCGTGCATGCCAAAGCTTTGCATCTGACATAGCCTGAGAATCATGAACTGCACATGCCGAATCATTCACAGATCTTTCATAGTCTATGAGCTTATATAGCCCACGACATAAAATGCCAGAAGCAATAATCACATCGCCATTTGAGAGATCATGGACTGTACACCTGTCATCAACGAATTTCACAACCAAGCCAATCTTGGCTAATGCAGAAACTGATAACAGGTTCTTTTTTATCCCTGGCACAAATAAAGCATCTGACAAAGTGAAAGAACTACCATCAGCAATAGTCAGAATGATCTTACCAACTCCCATAACAGGATAAGAGGAGTTATTGGCGCATGTGACAGTATTCCCTGTAGGGGGAGGCTCGAGTGAAGAGAAGAAACTGCGCTGCGAGGTAATATGTTTGGTCGCCCCACTGTCAAAGTACCAAACATCTGAGTCTACTGCAGACATGCACTGATCATGAGAAGATGGGTCAAAACTGAAGACAGTAGTAAACGCCCATTCTTCTTCCTCCACAAGATTTGCAGACTCTGTTTTTGGTGTAGAGGCCTCTGCAACAACCATTCTAGCCTCTTTCTTCTTTGCCTCTTTAGCAGCCAATTTTGGACAGTTCTTTATAATATGATCATTTCCTTTACAATACTTGCAGAACAATTTCTGCTTTTTTTATTTCTTTTCATCTTTATCCTGGTTCTTCGATTGTGCAGCATTTGCAGATTTCTGCTTACTAGTAGAAGAGCTCCATTTTCCTTTGCCCTTCTGACTAGCCAGGAAAGTTTGATCTGCAACACGCATAATGGACCTGTTCTGCCTGGACTGATCTTCCTGCAACAGAACAGAGACTAATTCCTCAAATGACAAGGCATTCGGATTGCCTTTCATCATCAACCGAAGAGTAGAGGTAAAACTCTGATATGAATCAGGAAGACCATTCAAAACGGTCTGCACAAGTGAGCTATCTGGTATAACCTCATCAGCAGAAATCAATTGTTCCTTCAGGTCTTTGATCTTTGTAAGAAAATTGTCCATAGAATCACCTTCATTCATGTGCTCACTCTCCAACTGTTTTCGGAGGTAAGCAACACGAGCCTCATTCCTAGCCTGGTACAAAGTGGTAAGTGTATCCCAAGCATCCTTTGCTGTTCTGCAAGAGTGAATGTGAGGAATAATGGCACGTTTGACAGACAAAGCTATCAATGCATGTGCCTGGGCATCTCTGCCATCCCAACGAATTTGCTCTGTAGTAGGTGCAACAGAAACAGTAGCACGAACAGGAATCTACGGAATATCACCTTCGACACCATCTTCATCAGCTCCAACACCTATATTTGCAGTACCTGTCGTTACAGATGTAACAGGACGTCTTTCAACACCCTGCACAATGTTCCACAATCCTTTTGCAACCAGTACATGTTGCATCATATAAGCCCATAATGGGTAGTTGGTACCATCCAACTTATCCTCAACAGCCAACATACGGCAATAGGCGTATGTACAAGCCGGGGGAAAAAGACCTCCTAAAGAGGGAAAAAAGTGCCCCGGCGGTCCTAGAGTGTTCATACACATCACTACCTAAATATATCAACAACTTTCTATAGCTCATGATTTGTTTAGAATTCAAAGAATGTAATGCTTCCATCGTGTCCAAAACATGCAAAAACCCCAAGATTGATTGTCTATTTGCTCCATTCTGACACCCGAAGCTCTTGTTTCAAGTTGATGGCATCATCGATGACATCATCAACTCATAAACGCCCTTGAACCACCCCTGTGAAACCTATATAAGGAGGAGTTGGCCACATTCATTCTCAGTCTTGCCAATACCAGTCTCGGGAGCTCAAGGAGTCATGACCTCCAAGTAAGAACTCTCCAAGTTCCACTTCCAATTCTTGTTTTGTTCCTTATTCTAGTCTTGTATAGTTTAGCTCTTGGACATCTAGCCTTGTCCTCTTGTAATCTCGTAATACGAGATCTTATCTTGTTATTTCTTGTACCTAGATCATCTCCTTGAAAGGAGTTCTTGTAATCTAGAGATCTTGCTCCAAACCTATGATCCCAGGTTGTGGGATTTGGATAGAGAGCACAATCTAGTGCTCCCCTGACATTTTGGCAAGACTATCCACATCAAAACCATGTCAACAATGATGGACTCCATATCCATACTCAAAGATATCGATTTTACTTTGAATGATGTATATCAAAAGCTCCAAGATTTGGAAAGGAGGTTACAACAAGGTGATCGATCAGTTTCAAGCTATGCCTTAGATATCAAGATATTATTTCATGGATGTACATATCAAGAAGACTACATTATTAATCAGTTTCGAAGTGGCCTCAAAGACGAAGTGAAGTATCTCTTGCTGTCCATGCCTCAAGGAGATACCTTGGATGATGAGTTCAAGAAATTCAATGTGAGAGTCAATTGTTCAAAGAAAGCCAATTCCAAGAGCTAGAAGTGTTGAATAATCAAGACACTATTCCTCAAGAATCCGAATCAAGAATCTTTGAAGCCCAAAAAGTCATTACAAATGATATGGATTATACATGTTATGAAGATATGAAGAAGGTATAGGATAAGGAGGAGTTCATGTTCAATCAAGGAGGTTTGCTTACTCAATGCTCTCCATCAAAGATCTTGGAAACACCACAACATTCCACTAAAAGCTCAAAGGATCTATCACATGAAGAACCCAAGGAAGGTCAAGGGAGACCCAGTTCACCACCTATCAAGATTGAGGAGCATGAAGAATTTGAGGTTGAGCATGTCTTAGATTCAAGAATCTCTTGAGAAAAATTGGAATACCTTACTCATAGGAAAAGGTATGACATCAATGATTGTACTTGGGAACTTATAGAAAATCTTTAGAGAATAAAAATCAAGCTTTGTGAATTCCATAGGAAGAATCTAATGAAAACCGAGCTAGAGAACATGGCTACTCCTCGTGGAACTCGTCGCTTGAGGGGGAGGTGATGTCATGGACACAAAGAAAACCATCTTAAACCTTAGATGTCATGTCACTTTCTATAGCTCATGATTTGTTCAGAATTCCAAGAATCTAATGCTTCCAAAACATGAAAAAACCCCAAGATTGATTGTCTATGTGCTCCATTTTGATACCCAAAGCTCTTGTTTCAAGTTGATGATATCATTGATGACATCATCAACTCGTAAACGCCCTTGAACCGCCCTTGGAAAACTTATATAAGGAGGAGTTGGCCACATTCATTCTCAGTCTTGCCAATACCAGTCTTGGGAGCTCAAGGAATCGTGACCGCCAAGTGAGTACTCTCCAAGCACCACTTCCAATTCTTGTCTTGTTCCATGTTCTAGTCTTGTCTAATTTAGTTATTGGACATCTAGCCTTATCCTCTTGTAATCTCATAGTACGAGATCTTCTCTTGTACCTAGATCATCTCCCGGAAAGGAGTTCTTATAATCTAGAGATCTTGCTCCAAACCTACGATCCCGAGTTGTGGGATCTCCTATATCATCTCTAGCTGAGTTATCCATACCTATCAGTCCCGGGTTGTGGGACTTCTTGTATCAGTTACATACTCTTGTACTATTTTTCCTATGTAGGTGTTCTTGTAATCAGAAGTGTATTTCCAAATTCTTGTCTATTGTAGTCTGAAAGCACAATGTACTACTCCCTTGATATTTAGGTTGAGAAGTCTAGAACTTTATAGAAGAAAGACAGTTCCAAATTCTGATTTCTAGGTTGCCAAAAATGCAGAATACAGAGGAAAAGTGCCACGTGAAGATGAACTTGATAGCAGATGCTTGTTTTGTGTACATCTTGAGCTACACACTTCAGGTTGAGGTGTTCTAAGTATTTTTGCGTAACCAAGAAATAGATCTTCAAGTTTGTTGAAGAGGTAAAAGCCAAATGTTGAAGTTTAGAGCATCAAAAATACAATATGCAGACTATCATATTTTTCCTAGTCAACCCTAGGGATAGTTGAAGATTGGAATTATTTTCAATCTCTTTTTAGCTCTTGGTTTAGAGCTTCATTAGTGCAAAGATAGTTGGGAGAAGTATATGAGCACTTGTCCCTTCGGTCTTAGATTCCATTTGATCATGTATGATCAATGTGATAGCTCCTCCATATGAGAGTAGAGCATAATCTTTTCAAGTATTTGGCATGTGAGATGGCATTGTGATTTACATTCATATTTATGCTATCACGAGTTTGATCATAGTATTGTCAATGGATGTATAGTGTGTTGATATATTTAGGTAGTGATGTGTGTGAACACACTAGGACTGCCGGGGCACTTTTTTCCCTCTTTAGGATGTTTTTTTCCCCTGGCTTGTATATACGCATATTGCCCTAATGGGCTACTTATCTTTGTACATTCTCTAGTAATACATTCAGTATTGTGTGTTGTGCTCGAAGCTTCTTCTTCTTCCTTGTGTTGTTCGCATGCTTCGATAGACCTCTAACTCCAACAATTAGTATCAGAGCAGGTCGCCGCTTCATCTAGGGCGTCATCGACACCTCTCCGATTGCAATCTCAGAATCGCACGAATTTAGGTGAGCATACTCAACGTGTTTCCAAGATCAAAACAGTTTAGCTGTGTGGTACCGAAATCGCGATTTGAGCTCGTTTCGGCCTTCGAACGCACTATCACAGTGCTTGTGCAAGCTATTTTGTCTTTTTGTGCCAAAGGTATATACCAGTTTCTGTTCGCGAGTTTAAGCGTCTCGAAGTCTGTTAGGTCTAGCAGAATTTGTCTCGGCAGTTTTGTTCAACTTTTTGAGATACAGTCAATTTTCTGCATCAAGGTATTTTAGTCACCGGCCATGGCTGAAAGCAGTGATGTATTCTGTATGTTGGCTGTTGAGGATAAGTTGGATGGTACCAACTACCCATTATGGGCTTATATGATGTGACATGTATTGGTTGCAAAAGGGCTGTGGAACATTGTGCAAGGTGTTGAAAAACGTCCTATCACACATGAAACTGCTACAACTACATGTATTAAAGCTAATGCAGAAGGTGTTGACGATGATGATATTCTGCATATTCCTATTCGTGCTACGGTTTCTGTTGCACCTACTGCATAGCAGATTCGTTGGGATGGCAGAGATGCTCAGGCACATGCATTGATAGCTTTGTCTGTCAAGCATGCCATTATTCCTCACATTCGCTCTTGCAAAACAGCTAAGGATGCTTGGCATACACTTACCACATTGTACCAAGCTAGGAATGAGGCTCGTGTTGCTTACCTCCGAAAACAATTAGAGAGTGAGCACATGAATGAAGGTGATTCTATGGACAGTTTCCTAACAAAGATCAAAGACTTGAAGGAACAGTTGATTTCTGTTGATGAGGTTATACCAGATAGCTCACTTGTGCAGACCGTTATGAATGGTCTTCTTGATTCATATCAGAGTTTTGCTTCTACTCTTCCATTGATGATGAAAGGCAATCCAAATGCCTTATCATTTGACGAGTTAGTCTCTGTTTTGTTGCAGGAAGATCAATCCAGGCAGAACAAGTCCATTATGCGAGTTTCAGATCAAGCATTCCTGGCTAGTCAGAAGGGCAAAGGAAAATGGAGCTCTTCAACTAGTAAGCAGAAATTTGCTAATTCTGCAACGAAGAGGGAAGACAAAGATGAAAAGAAATCAGAAAAGCAGAAATTGTTCTGCAAGTATTGTAAAGGAAATGATCATATCATAAAGAACTGTCCAAAGTGGATGCTCAAGAGGCAAAGAAGAAAGAGGCTGGAATGGTTGTTGTAGAGGCCTCTACACCAAAAATAGAGTCTACTAATCTTGTGCAAGAACAAGAATGGGCGTTTACTACTGTTTGCAGTTTTGACCCATCTTCTCATGAGCAGTGCATGTCTGCAGTAGACTCAGATGTTTGGTACTTTAACAATGGGGCGACCAAACATATTACTTCGCAGCGCAGTTTCTTCTCTTCACTCGAGCCTGCCCCTGCAAGGAATACTGTTACATGCGCCAACAACTCCTCTTATCCTGTTATGGGAGTTGGCAAGATCATTTTGTCTATTGTAATATTTCCCTTATATTTTGCAATGGCTCCCATCCTCTACTTCATTTGAGATCTTCCTGGGGTTCTCACTTCTTAGCTATATGTATATGCAACATTCCTCTCTCTGTACTCTCTTCTTTCGCTAACACAACTTTGGAAATGGTGTTAATATGTTTAGAATGTGGGGTCCCTATCTGGTTGGAGGTCTCTTTTCCTAACTATCATTGTAAAATTGTGCACCAAAAATTCCAAGAAACTTGTGTTCTTGTGCAGAAAGAAGGGTACATATGCAATTCTACAAGGTCGACTTCTAAGGAATTGAGCCAAGTGGTTAATCAAGATATCATTGCGCCAAATATCTAGAAATGTAATTCAAAGAAACTTGTATTGAAGGATTCTTCAACTTTTTGCATCTAATAACTCGATAAAAATCTCAATGTGTTAGAATATGCAAATAGCATATGGTGATTAGAGGTAATAAAGAAGGGCTTGACCTCCCATTCTGAAACCGAAGCATTGTAGAAATACAAGAAGTCATGTGTGAGCATTGTGAGACATCTACATCACATCAAAAAAGTTATTAGTATACATGCTAGATGGGGCACCCCATGTAACAAATTATCCCAATAGTCAAACATAGTCAACATTTATTCTTTGGAGGGTTACTCTCCCTAATTGAGACACTTTCTTTAGGCTAGATCAATGACTATCTAAATCTCATAATCATTCCATGTTAGATGTCATCCTATTGGGCAATAAAGAGGGTTAAAACTTATATGTATTGTTATGATGTCCCATATGTATTGGGAGTTAGAATGGATAAGAGGTGTTACCTCCACTCAAGGTTGTAAATTTCTAGATGTGCCATAGTGACAAAATATATTTGCTTATTGCTAGATAGTAAGAACTCATCTTGCTCCATGTTTATGATCTCCCTTATTGTCTTGTATTCCCTTTCAATAATTATGCAACGTGCAATCCTCATAGGCTCAAGGACTCTCACCAATTATCTTGGCTCAATTGTGCTCAGAAATTCTAAATTATATACATCATCTTTGAAATCTATCCATAAATTCTATAGTACCATGATGAGTAATTCTTGCTCCATATCAACTAATACCAATTCCCCCACAAATGGTGACATTGTCTCTTCTTTGCTAGAGAACTCTTCATTATGCTCCAACCCTTCACTAGTGCTAGTTCTTCAACATACAATTTTATATCTTGGCCATCACAATCGTCTAGGTGGTGTGAAACATTCATCTTCTTCATCAATCAGGTTAATATATATCCCTATTTCAATTCTAGTGGCGCTTGGAGAGGTGCCCTTGATTCTAATTGACCTTGGAAATTGTTGTTTTTTTTCATCACAGTTGAGCAATTGAACCTCCAAATCCTATTGTGTAAGGAGCATATCAATAGTTGAATCCCTTGAGGCATTTCGGATTACCACTCGATTTATATTGGTTTTTTATAGTATCCCTGTCGTTAGTGAGGCATTTTGATTCCGTAAGAGGATTTCCTCTTCTAATTGGGCAAATATCTATCTATGCATCAAATTTTGCTATTTTCTCTTAGAAATTTTTATTTCCACTAGATTCACTATCCTTTCATCAAGAGCCTTGACTCACTTTTCCAACAAATACTGATTATTTGTGTTTGTTATCTTTCCTTTTTAATCAATAAATCTTTGTTTGATTGTAGAGATATGTGGTTGCTAACTCGCAAGCTTGGGATCACTCATTGATCTTTGCATAAACAAAGGTGTAGAAACCATTGAACGAATTGCAATATTAAAAAACCTCATTGTCAACAATAAGGGAATGGCACAAGGTGTGGGACTATTTAAGAAATGGTAGTTTTGTGTGAGGCTATGGTGCTTAGAACCATTATTGGTGAGTATTTTTTCATAGTAGGAGTTGAATTTATTGTAGTGGACTCAGGCCATAATGGAATGGTATGTAGAGAAAACATTACAAAGTCCCAAAGATGAATGTCTTCTCTGTCTCATTTCAAATTGAAATTCAAATTCTATTTTTGTTCCTTCATTAGGAACCTCTTTCATTGGGGGGGGGGGGGGTACATGGAAGTTGTTTTCTTTGTCTCTTAGACTTAAGATGTCCCTTAGCTCCCTTTGACACTACATGGTTTCTTTAAATTATGCCAAAATGACACTTTCTACCATTGATGGTATGTGTCATATCAAGTCTCTATGAGGACATGCGGTGATGGTTGGTTGATGTTTGTGTTTCAAAGCACCCCTTCTGCTATTGCAAAACGGGATTAAAAATGCTTGTTCTTCAAAATTTGTTTCTCTCTAGTGAGTGGATCCTTGATTCTCTGAGTCTTGATTGTCGATGACTTGAGACACCGACTATGGTCTTCTTCCTTGGGTTGATTATCTAGATGCTTGCAAGCATCTAGTTTCTAGTGCCTATTGATGTTCCTTCAGTAGTTTCCCTTGGTGAGATTGCTTCTTCCACCATTCCATGGTTCAAGGTTAAAAAAGATTCATTATGCCTCTCATTAGGCCTCTTGATTCACATGTCTTGCTTGTGGCTTAATGCTTAGGCATATTCTTAGCTCCTTTAAAGAGTGTGTGAATCTTCACATCTACTAATGCCGGCTTAATTGGATAATCCTCCCGAAATCCTTCATGAATGATTTGTGTCGATGCAAGTAGGCCATGGAGCATCTTCTTTTTAGTGTGCTTGCAATTTAATTAATTATCATCATATCCATGTGTTACTCAATTCACTAAACATATTGCATTGCATGGAACAACTTCTTGTGTAGGCAATTGTAGTGGTCTTTTTGGGGAATACAAAAAATGGTAAAAAACTCTTAGGGGTAATTTAAAATGTGCACTTTCATATTAGAGAATGTATTACCAACCTTGCTCTTATCTTGTGCAAGTATCGCAGTTGAAATGGAGTGCTTAATTAGTTATGTACTTAGATAGGCTCAAGCCTTCGTTGGATATTAGATGCAATGAAATCCATATAATATACATGTACACATTTCTTGTACATCTCTCTCAAAATCTGGCTTGGTTATGGAAACTACCAAATATTTCACCACACCTGTGTATTTCAAATGCACATGAATTCTCCCATACATTGTATTTACACTCAAGTGTTTCATACATGCATAATTCTCCCATATGTTGTGTTTTGTTGAGCTCTTAGAAAATGAAGTGTACTCATACATGCATGAGTTCTCCCATATGTCGGCTTTTGTTCAATTCTTAGGCCATGAAGTGTAGCTACATAGAAATATCCCTTTAGCCACTGTGGAGTCATAGGGCTTACATCTCTTGGTCAAGAATCTCAATTAAATGTTGAATTGCCTTCCATATTGTGTTACAACTCACACGATGAGAGAAAATAATAAAGGTATAAGAAAAATAAAGAACAAATTGGCTACAATGGATTGTATTTCTCAAAGTTAGGTGCTAAAATCAAACATATCAAGAAATAGCATCATACAATAGAGAGATTTCTTGTCATGAGTATTGACAGTTTTGTGTCTCTAAGAAAAATTTGATGGAGAGTTTTTCCTCCTATGTATAGTTTTTTATGGTTTCCTTCAAAGCTTTGAACGCTTGCTAAGATGAAAACCAAGCAAACCAAGAAATAAAGGGAACAAGAGAACGTAAG